>JAFREQ010000045.1:1200000-1800000 GCA_025331565.1 Holacanthus passer | reverse complement strand
CGGGCCGTCGGCCACGGGGGAGGAGGTGAGGTCGGTGGAGGCGCTGTACATCTGGTTGGTGAAGGCGCTGTAGGACAGACGCTGCTGTTTGTCCCTTTGGCTGATGAAGCCCGGCAGGGAGAGCTTGTCATGGGGAGACAGGCTGGAGGAGTGGCAGAAGCTCTGAGGCCTCGGGGAGCGGTCCTTCTTGATGGGACTGGGCTGCAGAGGGACATAAGCCGACATCAGTCCAGGAATAAGTTACTCCTCTTTGATTACATGGAGGAGGTTGGACATTTTAGAAAACACACTTAGTCAAGTTAGATGAGAAGATCAGTACCACTCTCACATAGTCTCTGCTGGTTTTTACACTTTGTTTTTATTTGGATAAAAAAAGAGATATAAGGTGTTTGAAGGTGGTTGAATGCTCTTGCACCGTGTGTGACGTGTTGTGTGTTAAAAAACACATTTGGTGAATTGCAGAGGTTAAAACTTGGCTGCATTTTACAGAAAATTAAAAGTTTTAAGACATCTAGGTTACATAAACTTCTTTTAACTGCATTTCAGTTACTTTTTAAACATCTAGTTGGGACCAGCATCACATTTAAATATAGCCATTCAAATGAAGTTATAACACCACCCAAAAACTTATTTTCAACCCACATGTCTAGACAAATTTTTTGACTTGCAAATCTCCTCACTGGAAAGCGTTTATTTTCTATTGAACCCACCTTCCTTCCTTCCTTCCTTCCCTCTTGCCTCATTTACTACTAATGCACCATTTTCAAGGTTGCTTTGTGCTATGGTGACTGCTGTAAGTAGAACCAATTGGTGTGTCTGCCTCTGCCATGGATTTCTGTGTCTACATTTATGATGTTCAGTCAGTGTAACATTGTAAATTCAGAAAGCAGCACTTTGATCTTGAATTCTGTGGACATGAAAGTCAGACTTGTTGATGCTTTAAAGCATCTTAACATGTCATCTTACTTTGCCCAGTTGCCACGTTCTTCCTTCATGTTTCCACAAAAACAAAACAAGCTTCTACTAACTGAGTCAGAAAAAATAAGAACTTCCAGTCAGGAGCTGCTAAAGTCAGGCCAATTTTTACATTCAACAACAGCAACATGATGCTGGTGAGAATGATAATAACGGTTGTTGTTTGCATTTTATTTATCACAACACATATGATGAACTGGGGCTTAAAATGTTGGTTTATTCATAGAAGCTGTCCAGAAGAGCACTATTTGGTCACTAGTCATCTTTTTCATGACTAGTTTCAACAGCACTGTACAGGGTGTGTTGAAAACCCGACTGAACTGAAGCTCAAACAGGTGAACGTGAAACTCTGTCCGAACCTTATCGTCGAGGTCGTCGTCGCTCTCGTCCATCTCCTCCAGTCTGAGGCTCCACTCGTACTCCACATGAATATGAGGGTTGAACTTGCCCTCTGCAGCCTGCACAAGCTGACACACACACACAAACACACACATTCAGTTATACACATGAAAAACAGCTAATATCCCTTTCCAAAACAAACCATTATGAATTAAATGCAAAATGGCAGCAAGATAAAGAATTTACATTAAAATTGGCTTCAAATATAATCAGAAACAAAACTCCATTAACAAGAGGCAGAATGAAAAATAAACAGGGAAGAAGGGAAGAATTAAATTTGCCAATACATTTACTTATAAGAGATCTTGCGCTTAAAATGGCTGTTTTTTTTTTTGTCTGCACGCTCACTTTAGCGTTAATAATGAACATACATCAACAATTATTTCCACTCGGCTGTCACTGCTGCCTGCGGCTGGAGACAAACCTTTGACTGCCATCTAGTGTTCTGACTAATCTGCCCAATAACTGGCCAACGCACGCTTAATCAACCATAATCTACACTGCACAATATTTTCTTTAATTTGTCTGACTAGCTGTATGTATGCTTTGGGATGTCGCTGTTTTTCAGACCATTAAAATCCACAACGATGTCCAAAATGACCAGCTGGGTGGTCCTGTACTTACTGCCTCCTCACACTGAGTGTTCCTCAGTCGCCTGGCAACATCCAGCGCCGTCTCTCCGTTCTGATTGGCTGAAAGGGAGCGGAGGGATAATCAACAGTTAGCGCGTGATAGGGATGACTTTAACGAGAGGATGAGGCTCGACGTGTGACTCACTGATATCAGTAGCCGGCTTGCCCCTCAGGAGTAACTTGAGGCACTCAGGCTTCTCATACATGCAGCAGTAATGCAGGGCAGTGTTCCCCCACTCCGTCTGCTTATCCAGGTTACCACTGGAAGAGAAAACACACACACACACACACACAGAGTCAGGACACAGGTCACAAGCCTGAGGGTGTTTTCCACAGTCCTGCAGCTCAGGTTAATGTATTATTACCCAGGATTTAGTGATTTTGCAAGCGAGAAAAAGGGATGGAAAGGATTTTTTTTTTTTCTTCAGAAATGTCTTCAGCCTTAAAGTCTGCAGTGAGATATTAAATCAACCATGAGAACAAAATTCTGCATAATGATGGTATAACAGGTAAATAATTTCTTTCAGATCTCTTGAAGCTCCCAGAAAGGGCAAGAGAAATATTTTAAATACTGAGAGCTAAGCATGACACAGTATGAGCACAGCTATCAGTTAATGAGACGGCCCCACTTGTTTCTGCGGAGGCTGTGTGCAGTTGGAGCAGTGGTGGGTAAACAATTGAAGAGAGAGGAATAAATTAAGGCAGAGAAGAAAAGTGCTTGACCCATTTCTGTTTGCCTTGTGGGAATCTGAGCTGAGCTGTGCGGCACTGAGCTTTCCTCTGCACTTCCACTGCTTTAATACAGACTGAAGTGCAGGACAAGAAAGACTCGCAGCAGACAGACAGATCAAAATTGATGCTGAGCGTTTCTACAAAACTGTTGTTTACTACCACATTTTCCTCTCAGCTGCTGGTGTGTTTTAAGAAATTTTCACAGCTGTTTAATTTGCATAAAAAGTAAAAGCCAATCCGCACACTTATGCAATGCTATCCCAGCTTTTTAGGATCAAAATGACTTTTAAAAATGTACCTGTTCTGCACAAGGAAGTCTACTAAGTGCAGTGAGGTCTGGTCAGCAGTCCGTACGGAGTAGTGCAGTGCTGTCTCTCCGGCTTCCTGCAGGGGGCCATCAAACACAACAAAGACACGGTGAGACAATCTTGGGCAGCATCCATTCTGTATTCTCTCCCTCTCTGTGTCGCTTTCAGCATTTAAACAAGCTGCAGTAAACAAAATGGCTCCTAAAAATATTATTTGAGCAGGCATAAAGCTGAGATTTGTCCATTTTTGGCAGAGTCCTGCAGTAATTTCATCTGTGTCCATAATTTAAAGCTAAATCTAGATGTGATTTCTTAAGATGCAACATTAAAGATGGAGATAAAAGGTGAAATGCATGGTGGTGTTCATTTGGTGGCATCTTGGCGTCTATAGGGTGAAGTAAGGGCTGTATTAAGTCACGCATCCCTGTCGTGCTGTCAGGGTTTGGGAGGGAGGGGAGAGGGATGTCACTGTGCTGTCTGCAGCCATTCAGATGTACTGACAACAGCAGATCAGATATCAGTGAGTCAGACTTCATAGCGCAGACAGCAGCGGCAGCAGCAGCAGCAGCAGCAGCAGCTCCCTCTGTCACCAACTGATATCCTCTGCTATTCTGCTGCTGCAATGTACACTTAATTTTTCATTAGAGAACCACCATGTCTGCGTTGACCCATTTATGTCAGATTAAGTCCGATCACCCATGTTGTTTACCGTACAGTATCTGCACCATCTACCGCCTGTTACTTAACTTTCATTTATGCCTAAAGCAGCTGCGCAAAAGGCCGAGGAAACAAAGAGAAAACAGGCCGAGCCACGGAATGAAAAGCAGAGATGTGAGTTACGCCACCGCAAATGTCGTCATCTTGAGTAAATACGAATTCAGAGCGAGATGCTGCCCTACGATGTGGCGGAGGCTGCACGTACATCACCACCTGCTGGTGAAGATCTCTGCATGACTCAAAATTTTCCAACTGTTAAACCCATTTCTACCCGACAAATAATTCACCACCTGGTAGAAATGTGTCAGCATCGGACGTCCTGCTGGGAGTAAACCTCATATGAGGATGAACCACTGCAGCAAAGTGTGCAGAGCTCTGAGATAGAAATATAGTGTAGCCATGTATCAGGAGGTTAACATGTAGCCAGGATTACAGGTAACCTCCAAACTAGACTGTCAGCTTTACATGATACATCTTAGTCAAATGAGCTACACAATCATGGACAAAAAAGATCAGTTTCAGTTTATGTACAGAGATTTCAAGCTTTCAAGCTCAAGGCAAAGATATTCCCTCAGATGTTGGTCGAGCTAAAACAGAGCAAAAAGAGAATGAATAGTTCCATTCATGAAGGTGGACACCAACCCAACCTCAAATGAATGATAATGTTGCTCCATACTGGTTATGTAAATAAGCAACTGTTTACTCACAAGTTTGTGGTTTAATTTGGGTGAAGAGACAATAAATAAACAAATAAAATGAAAATTATATTTATGACTAGATACCACTAGAGGTAAGTGATTAAATGTGTTTTTGATATGGTTGAACCTGACCATTTAAGCTCTGTGCATATATCCATCAGCGTGGAGGACTCACCGGCCCCACCTCTGGGAGAGGCTCCATTAGCTCCACCCCCTCTGCGTAGACCTGAATGAGGGCCAGCAGATCCCTGGACTGAACCGCCTCAAACAGCTCAATCATTTTAGCTGCCGCAGACGTGCACGTCTTCCTCGCGTACTTGTGGTCCACATATTTAGCGTTGATGAACTCCTTCCTCACCGTCCTGTGGAATAAAGGAGGGATCCAGTCAGCTGTTTGGCCATTGAACACATCTAGTGTTCAGGCAGCTGAGAGTACTCACATGTCACTGGATGGAGTGGGCTTTGGTGAAGGGGAAGAAAGGTTTCCCTCCATGATCTCATTGAAACTACTGTTCCCTACATTCTTGGCCAGCTGGGGGAGAAAGAAGGAAAAGTCAGCATCATGTATCTCTGCTGCTTCAGGGATCAAATTCTACTCTTTCATTATTTGTAATATTTCGCCAGAGATGAAAATAGTAAAGGGCGTGCACGGCTGCCTCAAAAACACTATTTATTCACTGGGTAGACCATTTCTCTGACTCACCAAGAGTTCTGAGGTTCCTAGCTTGTCGAGCTCCATGGACTGGATGCGGGAGATGTGGACCCCCATCTCTCGGTGGATGCCAGAGCACTCGATGCAGGTCAGGATCCCCAGGTTGGTGGACAGCCATTTAGGATCTATAAAAACAGATGAGAAAATGTGTTCATGGTTTACGCAATATGTGCTCCATAATCTACAGTATATGGTTGCTGCTGTAGTCATGAGTGGATGGAC
This sequence comes from Holacanthus passer, assembly GCA_025331565.1. Taxonomy (NCBI): domain Eukaryota; kingdom Metazoa; phylum Chordata; class Actinopteri; family Pomacanthidae; genus Holacanthus; species Holacanthus passer. The sequence continues at coordinate 1,794,605 of JAFREQ010000045.1, read as the reverse complement.
AGTTGGTCCAAGTCCACTAAGACTGTTCCAAGTTGGATAAATGCCTCAGATTTAAGCCTATACTGAAAATCAAATGACAGCTTTTGATTTAAGTTGCACCAGGTCACACTGAAAGCTCCAGATCACATCAAGAAATGCCAAAAACATGCAAATAAATATAATTAAAATTCAACTCAAGTTCAGTCAGACACATGTCATCCCGATCTCTACTGTCAACTTTCAACTAAAGGCAAAAAATGCCCTAAAATTCTACTTAAGAATGAAAAAGCAAGAGGTTTGTCAGCAGTAAAAAGTCTCTCAACTGTAAATATGTTTTTTGTGGCTGCACTGCATTCTGGTCCTTTGAGGCTGCTGTCAGTGGAGGAATTGGTTTCTCAACGTCCCTACATTTGATTTATTCCTGTATGATTGTAGAACTTGGGAGAAAAATGGTGAGCCTTGACAGAAGCTATTACTCTTGCGAGGCACAAACACCAAAACCACTGACACCAGTGTTTAAAGACAGTTTTCTATACATTTACTGCCATAAAACTCCTATAGAACAGTGCTGTAACCGTCTTAGCAATTTCTAAATTTATGTTAAAACAACACACACGAAACAAAAACGGGCCCACTGTTTTTTCTGTGTATACATACAGTAGTACACAAATCACACACCAGATTTTCATTTCAGGAAACAGGACAGATCTATGGCCTCTCTAAGGGGTTGTGGCTTTTTATTTCTGCTGCTGCTCCATTTTCTAATCTTACAACCCTGCTTCCAAAAAAAGTTGGGATGCTGTGCAAAACATAAATAAAAACAGGAAGCAATCATTTGCAAACAAACTGTGTTTACTGACAATGATTTTACAGAGTGTTCCTGAGTCCATGTATTAATCTCCTTTATACAACCATGTGTTTGACAAAGTGTTGAACCTCTCTCCATCTTTACTTGTGAACGACTGAGTCTTTCCAGGATGAACCTTTCAGACCCAATCATGATACTATCACATGTTACCAATAAATGAAGTTGATGAGGTCAAACGTTAAATATATTGTCTTTGTGTCAAAAAGGATGAAATTTTCACATTGTGTTTTATGTATGATTTTTACAGTGTCACAACTTTTTTAGAATCGAGGTTGTATGACATTGGTGAGTGAGGGTAACGTTCACACACTGACTCCAAACAATAAATTCAATCCGGATTCGATCCCAGTTGCACCTGCTTGTGACATGAGCCTTTGTCACGATAAATTATTTCACCAAAAACACGTTTTCAGCTGATGAGAAAGTATTTTTACACATGAATCTTGCTTTGAAACAAAATGGATGCTTAAACCAAAGCTTACATTTATTGATTTTATCTATAGAGCAACATTTCAGACCGCTTCAGAGGACTGTCGTCACACTCACATCATACTGCAGGAGGGAGACAGAGCCCGTTGCATAACCTACTGCGAAGCAAGCGGCACAAGTATGCTGTACTGTAGCAGAGCAGTGTGACGACTTCATGCGGCGCCCTGTAAACCACTGAGATTGACCAGCATCACCTCCTGATGTTCTGATGCAATCTGGGAGATTTAAGTGCGCTTTAAACCGTACAGCTCTGTACTGGCAGTGAGCTCACTGATGCTGTGAGGCCGGGGATGCTGCTCTGTCTGGATCGGACGGGTGAACACCAGGCAGACGCCGGCGGAAACGTCAGAGGAAGCCCAAAATCCAATGAGTCATACACAGACAAGAAGGCAGGCATGTGCGCACACACACACACATATTTTCACAATGTAATGAACAGATGCGAGCTGGTGATAGGTCACAGAGTGCATGTTAAGCATGATGGGTTGATACACGGTGACCTCTATAGCAGCTTAATGCTAAAGCTGCAAAGCTGTGTCTTATAGTGGGAGATCCTGGGAGAATATTAAATGAGATGGAGTTGTCCTCTTTCCACTCAGACTACAGGGAACAACGAAGCAACCTTTGAAAGTCATTACAATGACCTTTCAACCGTGAAGTTAATTTTATGCGTTGAGGAAAGGAAACCCTGTCGGAGCGATGCCTAAAATCAGCTGTGATAGGATAAAGAAAAACAACAGGAATCAAAGAGGAAAGAGAGCTCAAACCCACATCTGGAACTTGAGTTACTCCTGAAACCATGAACACGAGGGGACGCAGCAACAAGAGCACAGACATGATAAATTACCTCCCCTCTCTGCAGATTGCAGGGGTCGACAAGCGCGTGTGACTTATGTAACAACGTGATGTAATGTTGTTGTTTCTCAAAGACTAGAAATGCTTTTTTCCCCTCAGAGCAAAAAGTCATCCCGTCGGTCAGCCGGTCGGTCGGTGAGCTGCTGCGTGTGTTTGTGTGTCTAAACATGTATGTGTGTGTTAAGTGTCAGAGGGCCTGAATGTCTATGCCACTCCTGAGTGCTGAGTCTTTGCTTCCTAATGCGGGGGAGGATCAGGATCAGGTGGTGTCCTGAATGCTAACAACGCTCGTGCACACACACACACACATGCACACACAGTTGTTTGTTGAAGGCTGCTGGGGGATTTGCAGTGTAGCTTGTTCAGCTACCATCCAACTGAAGGACGCTGAGTTCAGGGCTGCTGTGACATTGTGAAGGAACCAAGATCGGGGTGTGGCTTTAAATAAAACATTTGTGCAGTTCAATCAGAAAATGCTGAAGTGAATGTTTGTCTTTCTGTAACAAGGTGAGGGTTGACTAAGCACAAAGCAGGAAGAGGATGTACATTAATATAAAAACACGGAGCCTCTCTGAACAGACAAACAGCAGCAGACAAACCTGCAGCTCCGCAGTCGCAGCACACTTCGTTGCCAGGCATACGCAGCACGTCTTCTATGATGGCTTTAGTCAGGTCCTCCAAACCGTCCTCGCCACCGCTGCTTTGCTCGCCACGAAACGCCATGTTCAACGCCTCCTCCTTACTGTTGGTCAGCACCGAGATCCAACTGCACAAGGGAACACATCATTGCCAGTGTTATAAATTCAGTTTTTATAAAGCACAGTAGTGGAGATATTTTACTAAACAACATAAAAACACCACCAGATATGAAGCAAGCTAAAAATGAAAAATCAAAAGTTGCAGCTGTCCTAATCTGATGACAATTTTCTCAATTTAGTTAACTGATTGGTCAATAATATATGCCCTGAGAATCATCCTAATTTTGGATTCATTTCCCAGAGACTCTTTTTTGTCCTGGCAGATTTATTTACTTTGTGAACACACATATACACACACACGTGCACCCACACAACACTGTGGTCATTAAGAGTCATGCAGGCAGGAAATACTGGAGCTGTCTTTCAAACATAGCCTCCTGCAGTTCACTACTTTGTACAATCTGCTCCTGTGCTCAACCACTGAACTGGCCCTAACACCCACACACCAACACACACTGGGCTTTATGAGCCTGACGTCAGCACTTCCTCTGTCATTGTCAGTCAACCCTGTCTGCAAAGGCTGAGGCCAGACAGGGAGTGGGCACATAAACTGATGTGTGAGATTTATCTGAGTGTCTGTTTATCTGTATGTGTGAAAAACAAGATATTTTAATCCACAGATGCGTAGGTGCACAGATGCTGAGCCAAAGCGCTTTTGTGTTTACTTATATGATGCATTATAATATGCTCCAAGCCTAATTGAGGGGGTGCGTGATTGCACAGAGCCGGAGCCCTATGGAATACTAAATATTTCATGGAAAATCCCATGAAGACGCTGCAGTTGGAAGTGCGTGACAGAAGCGGGAGTGAGGAGCAGCAAGCTGGATCCCAGCGGACGACATGAACATGGAGATGCAGAGTGTTCAGGCAGCACTGAACTGAGTGAGCCACAACCACAGGCACAATATGCAAGACCAGAACAAAAGTGACAGAAATCAAAGTGTCTTAAGACTGTTTTAGTCTCAATCCACCTCCCTGATGTTTTCTTCATTTTCAGACAGACAGCTTAACTAACAGCTAAATAAACTATATACTTAAAATTATTTCTAGCATTGGTCTCTGAGTTTGACCAAAAAACAACAATCCAGCTAACTAAGAAAACTATTTGGTCAGCCAACTTCCAAACTACCTATTCATCTGTAAATCACAAACATATATTACTTATTGTTTCACATAACATGATTCTACTTCAAGAGGTTTATTTACAGCCACATGACAACCTTTACTTTGTCATAAAACCCGAGTGAAAAAGCTTAGCTGAAAATTTAGCACAACTGAAAGTTTACAGAAAACTTATTGGTGGTGTGCGATAATTTAATAAAATATTTATTGACCTGCTGCTGTTCTATCAATGAGTCTGTGCATATGTCTGCCTACTGACATGCATGTGTGTGACTGCATGGGAAACAACAGAGTGAGGTTACAGAGACCTGAATTACTGCAGACCACAAATCCCACAGCTCTCCTCGCTGCCACCCACTTTCAACAGTCTCTCTGCTCTTCACCAAGCAAAACACTTCCTGTCTTCAAGTGCGACAGTGACACCAAAGTGCAGTCGCACGACCAACCCGCCATTAATAAAAACTATTAGGTCACACACAAATGTCTAACTCAACTTACTCTCTAAAGGTATGTTGTCTCATCGTGGGGCAGGTAAACTCATAAACCTTTAGAAATAATGATGAATGCTCTTTTTAGTGTTGTCATATAGAAAAGCAGGATGGGTATTTTTTACTCACATGACAAACTCTTGTTCATCTTCAGCCTGGAAATGATATGTCCGGTTATCTGTGAAATACAGACACAAAGTAAGCAACTGTCTTAGCAGCAACAGTAAACTATTAAAAAATATCACCTGTCTGTGTGATACCTGTTGGACAAGCAATCGAAAAATAGTCTGTGTTACACTTCTAAAGATTCCTTGATGTTTATAACAGGCAGGAATTCCCCAACTGTCACATACTAACATGTAGATAACTAAGCTATTCTGGCGAGCGTACGAGCACGAGCGTGTAAAACTTACGAGAAATGAGATCGAAGCACTTCCTGTCCTCAGGACTGGGTTTGACCTGGCAGGTGAGCAGGTTGAGTTTGACCGGCTGCCTGTTGGACTGTAAGCACAAAACAGAGTCAAGCACATGAATCTGAATATTCAAAATTAAAGCTACAAAATTGTGTGACACAGAAACAGGATGAACTCAGGACTTCTGTGAAGAAACTGGACGGTGCTGGCTGGACTGCGTGTTGTAATAATGGACCCAGTTGGCACATTTACACTGAGCATTGTCTCCTGCCAGTGCCCGGGCAGAGGAGGGGCCAAGGCACGTGCTAATGAAATGCTAACAGGCTGCGATGAGCCTTGTAGCTCGGCTGGCCCACTGGCAACCCGCCATGTCAACAAGAGTCACCTAGAGTTCAGCTGCCACAAGGGCTGGAGAAAAAAAAGTTGGAGTGGCTGTAAACCGCTTTGAGACAGAGAGAAATGATTATAAGCTCTTGTAACAACCACTCAGCAGACCAGAGCAGACAGATAGGTTAAAGATTTAGCCCCGTCATCTCTCAACAGAACAAAAGGAAATCTTTTATATCACATCGAAGACAACCTCTTCCCCCAAGCTCCTTGTAGCAGAGAGAAATTATGTTATGTTTTGGGTAGCAGGTGTGTGAACATTCAAATCATATCGACACCTTAAAACTAGAAACACTGCAAATGGGACCAACTGCTGAGGCGCATGGATACATCAGTGGTTTATCACCTCTTCAGCAGGCTTACATCCTCTTCCTCAACTGCTCCTCAAGTTAGTGAAACTGCCTCATTTACATGAATACAAGAGAGACTGAGAGAGTTGTAAGCCACAATGTGTGATCACTGTCTGAGGCTGACAGAGTGCTTCATTGTATTTGTCAAAGTGACAACAATTTGTTCTTCCTCAGGTCTATAAACCAAAAAGTTAACACATACAATAAAGGTTCATGTGGTTCATAACCACATTTACCAAGGGAAATGGTAAAAAGATAGTTGTCTGACATATAATCTTCTTAAAGCTGTCCTATTCTATTTGATGTAAATAGCTAGATTTGATACTTGATAGATGCATTCAAGTGTTATTTAACCACATTTGAAGTGTATTTATTGTTGGGGTTCAATTATTCATATAAGCAACCCAGATTTGCATCATGCAGCTATTTTTGATCCACAATGTTACAGATCATGTCATCTCAGTTTGAATGATATTTACAGTGCCATTGCTGGTTATCAGCAACCGTTAGATGATATCATTTAATAATGTGAAAGTACAGTGACAGTCAGGTTGACTGTCAGTTTGATTTTCCTTGCAAAATGTTTCTAAGTCATCAGGTGAATGTACGGATTATCTGTGCCTGCTCTGCCACAATTAGCTAAACTTCCTGATTGTGCTAAGCTCCTCAGTCCAGTAGCTCTGTTTTTGTACGAGGCTCAGTGGGAGGTCGTAACTCAAATGAAGGTTGGTGTCGGGGATTAATCACACTGAAGTGACTGAATTCAGATTCAACACAGGAAAGAAAACATCACACGCTGCACGGCGACCACTGCAGCTGCACAAGTAGGGAGACGATGCTACAGACGTAGCAGCATATACAGTACAGTAGCGCTCACACTCTCTCTGAGATGAGTCACCAAGGCGCAGCAGGCTGAGGGGGGAGGGGTGAGAGGATGGAGGGAGGTGGAAGGGGGGGGTAGGGTTGCCATGACAACCCATCTATGTCAGTTCCACTCTGCCAGCCTCCAGATTGAGAAAGCCCAACACAACCTCCCCGCATGATGTTCTCCCTTTGATCCACACAGTCACTCGCGGGGGTCAGGGAGTGTGTGTGTGTGTGTGTGTGTGTGTGTACTCACCGTGGCATGAGAGATGGTGAGCATGCCCCCCTTCACTGAGCACTGCCTCCTCTGCCACACCTTCCTCAGCCTGAGGGGGGGGACACACATTAGCAAAGGACTTGTCTGTCTTCTCTGTGTGCACTTTTAAAATTTTAATGCAACATGAATGGTGCTCTGCAGCATTTTTAAATAATGGCTGTGTTAGCAGCTCACCCGTCACTCTTCTTCAGCAGGTAGCCTTTCTTCTCACTGCCGAACTCCTTGTTTCCCTGCAGCTGGTGCATGCTGTAGCCACCCTGCTTACTCTGCGAGTCCTGTGCAGACCCACACGATACATGTGAACACATGCAAACACAAAACACCAATGTTTTAACACGGGGGACACAGAGACGCTGCTGAGAGACATGCAACACAGACACAATCACACTACAAACTGATCAAAGTACAGGGTCTCTTCTGGAAACCAAAGTGAAAATTAAATCTAGGCATGCTCTGCAACGCCTCAAAAGGGCCAAACCATGCTACTGTCAAGCAGAACAGACAGATAGATGCCAGCATGCTCAAAATGCACCAGCACTTACTCTTCTAGACTTGATTCCAGACAAGCAGAAGGCAGAAGGGGGGAGATAGAGGGGAGAGGTGTGAAAGATCCAGCTCAGGTGCAGGCGGTGGGTGTGAAAGAGTGTGTCGTTGTGCCGACCAAAACCAAAATCTCATGTGCTCGCCCTCTAAACGTAAACTCTTACCGTGGGTGCTATTAACAAGAGAAGCTACAGAAAGTGTAAATTAAATGTGAAAGGCTGTATAGACTGTGTCATGCAGGACAGTGGACTGAGAGTGTGAATGTGTAGAAACAAAACGGCTACAACAGCCTGTGTTTATGAGTGAAACTGGCAGTGTGTGTGATGTGCTGTTAAGTCGGGCAGTGAGTGGTTCTCCACTGAGCAGCCAGTGAGGCACAACACTGGTCACCAGCAAAGCCTACCACACACTGGCTACCAGCATGGTACAGCACTGGGCACTCGCTCTGTGCTGCAGGAGACAAGCTCCAAACCTGGTAGTGGCTAGAGTGAGAGGGGGGGCGTGCCTGGTAAAAATCAGTTTTTTAACAACATATCTGCACGGCACCTGGAGCAATATGGCTGCTTTGAGTGAATCAGGTTTGCTATTGCTGTGTTTATCCCTATATGGAGTTTGGGCCTGCTGTGTTAAGAGTTTCACCTGCTACAAGTTTAAATTTGGCCTGGTGTGTCCGGGTGTGACCTGCCTACCTCCTTCTGGTCCAGCTGGAGGGAGGACTTGATCAGATCCCGCAGGGCAGTCAGCTGCTTCTTCTCCTCATCCTGAGTTTGTTTGATCTGAGGAGAACAAATGCACACCAGCAGACATGAGAGATTAGAAGCTGTGTTTTATATGGAGCTGTTTATTGGGCTAATAAAAATGCCTCATGTAAATATCTCGACTGAAATCAATTTGTAAATTCTTTATTTTTTGAAAATATACATTTTCTGTGCTCATTGTGCCTCTAGGTAGATACATCAAGATTATTTTGTAATTTACAGTTGAATCAAGACAGTTGCTGCAGATGTGCTACCTTCTCTCTTATAACAACTGCAAAAGCATTTTATTCTGATAAAACTGCTGCTTCAGGAGAAAACACAGCAATTCTGCAAAAAAATGGTGGTGAGCAGCCAGTGAAGGCTCATTTCCAAAAGTTCACTCGTGATGGAGCTAAAAAGGCTATTCTGAGCATACTTTCCGATAACGTATATGTAAACACGTCACTTTTATCTAATCATTTCTTCCATCTTGACCTTGGGAAACAGTAATATGACGCAAATCTCATCTCAAGGTCCACATAGCTTTCCAGAGCTTTTATCACATTGGTATGAGCAAATCTCATCTGCTGAATAAGGAATACATTTTTTTTCAACCCTATTTATCTAATTCCACACACAAGACAGATGTACAAAAGATCAGTTTTCAAATCAGTTTCTCAAAAAAAAATTTAAAATAAAAAATAAAAGCAAAAATAAAAGCATAAACATAAGCATAAGAGAAGAAAGGGAAGGATGTGAGTATTTACATTGTAGAGATCAGCTGCCAGCTTCTCAATGTACTGCTTCAGCTTATCCGCTGTCTTCAAGCCATCTTGGAAGAAACTGGGGAACAGAGGTACATGTGAATCTCACTGACATTAACGTGCATCGGAATAAATATGAGAGACAAGACGGTCATTTAGGGGAATTACTATTTTGCAAATGTCACGCTGAAGGTCATGCAGAGAGAGGAGATTGGTGCAGTTTATGTTTAATGTATAGCTCGGCTCATTCTGGCGCCTTTGGCCCTTGGCACAGAAATTGTAGCTGGCTGGGTCCGCAGCAGATTTGCAGAGGTGGTTAGGACATCCTGAAATCAATTACAGATCTGTCGGCGGTACACACCTCGATGCAGCGCTGCAGCAGCAAATCACCACTAATGACATCCCTCTCTCCACCCCCCCGCCCACCACCCTCTTCTTCTTGGAACATGTCTCTGCTTTCCTCTGTTCATCACATTCTCTTTCACATCTCTCCTCTGGTTGTTTTCTTTCAATCAGTGCATCGAAGATCCCACATCTCTCCTCCTACTCTATCCAGCTCTCCATGTCAAGTACCGAAGGCCTGTCAGCATGTGTAGTTAAAGTGTCAATGTTGCAGGTGTAGAAATGATTCACCTGAGCCGACTTTTTCAATTTTACCATACTATATAGTTATAGTATATATAAATATATTTAGAATTAATTTTACTCATTAAATGACAAATTCTGGTATTTGACAATCATTGATATCGTTGACAATCATCAAAATTGTTGGATGCAGCACCCCCCAACGCAGACATCAAAAAAGGATAAAAGGGAGAATTTAAAACCTTGCCTACTTTCTCACTTCTGTACACGTGGAAAATCACTGTGTTAAGTGGGAGTGCTTGTCGGATTGCCTGTTACTGTTGTCAGAAAAGGAAAAATTGTCAACGTCAGAAAATTTGTGGGTGGTGGGATTTTCAGATACTTTCAGATGATCTGACCTCAGTTGAAGCACACTGATGCCTTGATTAATCTATAATTGTGATGCAGTTTGCTGCAACAGCTGCTGCAATTGCCAAGAGACTACATTTTGTGTTTACACAGACTCAAAGGAAAATGTTTGAGATGATTTCGGTCACTCTGGAGCTATTTGGAAAGCTGCAGCCATCTTGCCCTGATCAAAGTCATTCTTGCAAGTGTCCATACTTCCCAGGGTGAGTAAAATACTGTGGCTGACAAATTACTGCCCATAATTTGTCGAATGAAGTGGTTCAGATGGTAAAAAAAAGAACACAAATTGTTTTCTTCTTCAGGCTACACACTTCCCTCAGCTCTCCATCAATTGCGTTTATGCTTCTAATCCATCACCACTGCGTCGTTTCTATCCATCAAGGCCCAGGTTGAACAGATTAACAGGGAAGTATATTGTTTTTTCCCAGTGTTATGACAGGACTTAGCAACACTGAGCAAAAATTTGTCATTCTGTCACTGGCCGTTGGTGAGCTGCGGTTCTGGCACGGAGAGCACCCACTTATTTACCCACCAAACCCCACAGCTGTCAGAGCAAATCTGTATGATGACCTGCGCATATTTATGAGAGCTATATATACACGACAGCATGCACCCTCAAGATCCGTGAATCATACAGATAGAAAATTGACATCAGGACCTACAAAGAAGGAGAGAGACACAACCTTTTTTGGGGGGGCGTGTTTTGAAATACATTTCTTGGTGGGAGCAACAGGGGAGCTTCACACATTCAGGTTCAGGGGGATTAAGGTGGTACTTACTTGCACTGTGCGTGGTAATACTTAATCAGGTTCTGGAGGAGGTCCACTCCTTTCTTGGTCTTGATCTCATTTACTTTGATCAGGTACTGCAAACCAAAGAGAGATGCAGAGTTCAGCCAGGAGTTCAAATTCAGGGTGTGTTTCAAGGATTTTTTGGTTAAATGAGGTATAATGTGGCAGAGCTGTTACACAGAGAATAAAGAGTTTGCCATAGACACTTAGGAGTATGAACATTTTGCATTTCGATAATCGCATCTGAGTGCACACATGCTTTATGAAGGCTTTGATGTACGAGCCAAGGCTGTCTCGACACTGTGAGAGTGGGGACCAGACTGGTAAACACACTTCTAGTACAAGAGAATACCATGCCTCTGCCTTGATCTAAATAAAGTTTCAAAAGGATGATGGGAAATATTTGACATTAGCATGATAAAAAAGAGAGAATAGCCTCCAGAGGAAGTGCTTTGTGGACTGTGTGCTCAGTCTGGGTGTCTGAGGATTCAAAACAAATGACAAGTCTTCAGACAGCGCTTCCCACCAAACAAACGAATAAAAGATAATCTGAGCTAATCCCGCAGCATGCCAATCCACAGGGATTTACAAAGAGTCACAGCTAAAGACCACTTTCAGCTCCACAGCAAAATTTAATCTATTACACAAAAGCTTTCCGAAGCCTCTGACGCCAACACACAGTTTCAATTTGCTCCGTACATCACGTGTGTGGATGCATGTATGTTAGCGCACGCATGAGTGCACGTGTATGTGCATACAGTATATGTGTATGCATGCATGTGTTGTCCCTTTGTCTGCCTGACAGTGCCCGTTGGACGGGAGATTATCCACATTTTGTCTGAGCCCTGTGTGGGTTCAGTGTTTTGGAGAGCACTGCCGCATGTGCGTGTTTGGGTTCTTTTGTGTGAATGAGCAGCATCGCTCGCACTGCGGCCGCGTCTGAGCAGAACATAATGCAGCCTGCTGAGCGCTGCCTTTCCACACTCCTTCACCGACGGCGTAGGATGAAAAGGGTGAGAGAGTGAGAGCATCCTGTAATCTGGTGATTGAGTAACATGGTGAGAGAGCGTGAGAGCGAGAGAGTGCACGCATACAGAGAGAAATGAGGTTAAGTGGGATGAACAGATTGTACCACTGACTGCAGCAACTGTCCCACACACACACAACAGCAGAAGCAACGGCTCGTATTTCCAGCCATGATGACTGGTGAAATCTCTGATGTTGATGATTATTCCGTCTCCTCTTTTTCTTGCTAGAGCACCTTAAAAAAAAGGTTGATTGATTACCAAAACAGTTGTCAATTCATTTTCTAATCATCATCATTTCAAATCATTTATTTGATTATTTGCTTCAGTTCTTATCTCTTAGTACTATGAAGCTACTACTATACCATACTTAGTAAAGTATAGTAAATCTTCTGTATTCTGTAAAATCAGAAATTGTTTATGGATAAAAAAAGAGGACTGTCCTGCTTATTGATGGCTACAAATTTAACCAAAGATATTAAAGGAACAGCATAGCATATGGTAAATCTGACTTTGACTAATTCATCTCGTCACATTGCATATCTTTGTATGGCACAGTATTAAAAGGTACAATGACTAAGATTTAAACCAACAAATCCCTGTCTGAAGTGGTCTGACAGCTCAAAGGATCAATAGCAAAGACTATAAATCCATCAGCAGCTTTTGAGATACAAAACTCATTATTTTTGGCCTGAACTTCACTTGGCCTGAAACTATCACATCTTATACTGTCTGTATAGAAACAAGTAAATTACAGGATGTTCTCCAAACAGAGCCCTTTAATACTTCTTAGGCAATTTCTTCAAACCACAGAGTAATTTAACTATTATTTACAATGAAGCTGGTTCAATAACAATTGGCCAAAACCACAAAGGCCTTTTGTTTGAAGTTTTTACCCTGGAACGGCCAACAGGCACTGTTCAGAGGACTCGCGCACTCCTACAAGGACACAACAAATCAGCATCATACTGTAAGTCAGAGCACAAACACGCAAAGCTCTGCAGATGATTATAAATGTATAATCAAATCTGGACTTGAGGCAGCCAATGAAAGAGGAAGCCAGTGCTAAAGTAACGTGGGAGCTACAACTTGTTTTTAGGCATCCTGCATCAACCGGAGGCAGGCTATAATAATAGATAATGATGTGTGATGACTGTCGGGTTTGCTGAAATCATGAAGAGACACTGGTTGAACCTGCACAGTTTCAAGTTCAGGTTCAAACTTTAACTACAACTACTTTGTTAAAAAAAAGGAAAACGACTTAAATGATTTGATTTTGGTAATGTTTGGTAATGATATAATATCAGGGGAGGTTTCAAAACATGAGACAGTGGGAGAGGTGAAGGGGACAGGTGCATGCAGGTGTTTGAAAAACTATAAAAAGTTAGTTCTTGTAGTTTGGCTCACTGACTTGGCCCGTTCCCCAACACAGTCAGCAGTTACAGTCAGCAGTAGAGGCTGTGACACACAGCTCATTTAAGGTACTTAAAAATCCAAATTACTGCAATTTGGGTCCAAAATAGTACTCCTTCTCAGAGACATAACCCAGTCAGATCTAAACAAGCAAAAATGTTATACATACACATTCTTAGATTCAGTGGGACTTTCAGACATCATGTCCATCTTGAACAAACATCCACAAATTCACTTAGAAATCAAAGTGAGTTCACAGCGACCTTGACCTTTGACAACCAAAATCTGATGCTAATAATCAAATTTTAGAACACTAACATGCTAAACCAAGATGGTGAATATAGTAAACATTATGTATTGTCAATGCGAGTGTATCAGAATGCTAATGTTAGCACTTAGCTCAAAGCACCACTGTTCTTTAATACAGCCTAACAGAGCAGCTGGCGTGACTGTAGTCTTGGTTCCATTTGTCTGTTCCCCTTGTTTCATGTTTAGCACTTTCTAGAAAACATTCTATGTGACTTAATTAATCCACGCCGGGTCTGTAACAGAATAACAAGCCTGAATGCAGGTGGAAAATGTGGGCAAGGAAACACCTCTGAGTCAATGTGAGAAGAGGGCAGATCAGCATGGCAGGGCACAAAAGGACTGCAGCGAGTTTAGTAGTGAATAATTCACACAATCGACAGCAGTGCAGCAGCCATTGGTCCATTATGTAATTTGAGTAAAAAATCCTAACAGGATAAAACAGTGAACAAGGCGTAGGCGTCACCACCCACCACTAGAGAGCTTTTTGGCAAAGCAGAGTGAGCTCGAACAGTTTGCTCTGATTCTCTTGGGCACATTAAGAGCTCACATTTGTTTTACACTTGATTCTAAGTGTCAGATTTCTTTAAGTGCAGCCTTTGAGCACTAACACAATAGAGAATTCAAACTTTGTCACAGCGTGCTTAAAAGAAACAAGTTTACAGAACCAGAGGAACATCTGAAAACACTTAAATCAAAGGCAAAGAGTTGCAAAAATATCTGACTTGTCTAGTGTATAGTTTCAAAATCTTATCCATTGACATACAATCATTTTAACAACCAGTCAGAGTCAGAGTCAGAGTGTTGAGGCAGACAGCCAGAGACCGGTGCAACACACATCATCATGAATTAATGTAGGCACAGCCGTATCTTTTGGGGTTTCTCTTATCCCTACATGTGGAGCTGCACCAGCGTTAAAGCTATTCTATAAATTATTCAAATCATCTGAGGGAAAAAAATCAACTCAAGCTTAAAATCTGGTTTAAACGCAGCTGGTAAAGAAGACTTTACTTACTGTGGGATTTTAATAAGTGGGTGTTCAAACCAAAAATAGCACTGCGTTGGTGTTGCTACAGGTTTGAATAAGAAGATGAAACATGATCGAGGAAGGACGGTTTGAGTGAAAGACCCATGAGTTTGAAGGCTTATCAGACGATAAAACACTTAACAGTGTTTTTTAATACAAAAAGACAGCATTTCTAAAACCTGGAAGGTTATCATGATGAAAATCTTTTTAATCGGCATCTACCTAGGATGCCCTGCTGGACAAGGAGTTTTCAGCTGCTGACCATGAACTGCAATGTCTCCAGTTCAATTCCAGCTGAGAATTTTTGATGCCCCTTATTTCTTCCTATCTCTCTACTATCTAATAATAACAAAATGCCTGACTAATCACAAAAAAGAAAAGTAATAAACCAGAAATGTGAGCTTAAATGTATGGTACACCATGCAGGCATATACAGACACTAAGACCACTAAGACAACTGGACAGCACACAATGTTGTGCTGTGGGGATTTAACCTGTGGCCTGTCAGTTACAGGGCCGAGCTAACTGATTCTGATGCTTGATCACTGCCAGCCAAAAATGTCCTATAGCTTAATTTTAGAACCCACCTCACACATCTGGAGCTGGAAGAGACGGCGCTCCTTCTCCATCTCCTCTGCGATTTCAGCCCCGGTGATCTCGGTGCGGATCATCCCGTGCTGCTTGGCGTGCTCTCGCTTCTCCTTCTCGATCTTTGTACTGACACAGAGGAGAGGACAATTACTGAATTACAATTACTGGATGCACTTCTCTCCTTGACCTCGTCTATTTTTACATCATGCAAGTAGGTTTGTGTTCTACTACGTGTGCAATATCTTCTACAGCACTCCTGGAAGGTCCAAACAATATTGCTGCACATTATCAACAGAGTTCCATTATTTAGGACTTTCTAATGAGCTAGATGGTGCAAATACGCAGTATTACAACAGCACACTTTAATTATCCACTTACAACTTGGCCTCGTAGTCCTTCCATGCTTTGTCAAAAGGCTTCTTTATGTCCTGCAAAAAAACAGGAGGACAAGCATCAGCAAACTACAAAGAGTTCACCGTGAGGACGAGAGCTATTCGCAGAGTTGGATCGCTCCCAGAGTTCCAGCAAACGCCTCACTCCAATCACGATTTATGCCCTGGACGGCCAGCGAGCGATCACGCCCCTCCTCGTACCCTGAACATCAAGGGTTCATGACCCAGTTATTCGCCACTCGCCTCGAGCACGACACAAAAACATTGTTTACTTGAGTGAGATTTACAGTGTGATCCTTTGCACAGAGAGCTCGCCTACGTCTCTCAGGTCTCTTCTCACTTACACTCAACATGCACATGCACAGAAGTTGAGAGATTATCGTAGAGATGTGCTGACGAGGCATCTTTTCCTCCATCCTGCAGCTGAGCGGGGCCATGGGGGGCCCGCGAGAGGCCCGGGAAACGACAGGAAGAGAAAATGTTTTACAGTAAATCTTACCCCTTTCACGCCCTTCAAATCGCCTTTCAGCAGCGAGTCCAGAGTGAAGATCACATTGTGGCTGAGGCTCTGGAGCTGTAAGAGGACACACAGGGAGGAGGAAGAAGAACACAGGGAGTTATAATGTGGGTGTTGTCACGAGAAAACATGGCTAACATATCGTAACAGATTTTTAGAGGATAAGGCTGAGGATGTTGTATTTTTTTTCTCTTTGTCAACAAAAAGACAAACATTTAACTGTTAATTAACAGTTATCTGACCAACACATATTGTCTGCCTTTTTCAATCCTGATATAGGTTATTGCTTAAAGCCATAGACTGTAGACTTAAAGCCACTGTTGTCAGAAAAACGAATAAAACACATGAATGATCCACATCGTTGCAATCAACATTTACTTCAAAATTAGTGCAGCTTTGAAGAACGACATCTTCAGTGTGCATGAATAGATATAATAGATAAGACTTCTGAGAAACACTGTTAGCACACAGATTTTTTCTTGTTGACGATAACAAAATACAGATATTGTCCATTAGCCAGCAGTGCAATGCAACAACACATTCGTGCTGCTGCTGACTGAAGAAATCAGCAACATAATAGCAAACGCGCTGCCAAAACCAGTACAAGTGCAAACTAGTCTATTGAAGAATTAGCAAAAGCTTGACATGGCCAGCTCGGGTTGCCAGTTATGCTCAGCAGCTCTAACCATTAGGATCAGCAAGGTCATTTACAACAGTACTTAGCATTTAAGTCCCTGTTGTTGTTAGCCAAGTCCAGACAGACACACAGCAGCGGTCAAGGAAGTAAACAACGCTTAATGGGTGATAATGTGCTTCTTAAGTGCTCGTCTTGCATATGGCCAACGTCAGAATCAATCTTCTACTGGCTGACTGCCGGCGTGCTCTAACAGCACATCCTGGAAACTGTCACTGTCTCTTCTACTTTAAGTATACGGTTCTCAAAAAGGAAGAATGCGATGGGAAAATGTAAAAAAGCTGGAAACAACTTGGCCAAATTGGTCTGTAAAATCCTTACATTTAAGCCGATAACACATGTTAGGACATCTAGGACAAGCAGTAGTCATCAATTCTCATTTGGAGTGCACGCACATACCAGCAGCCCTCTGGGCGCAGTTATCGAAGTCTGAAAAACTCACTCAATAAAATGCTCAAAATGGAAAAGACGAGAGTCAAGAGGGAGAGAGAGAAAAGGAGAGATGAAGAGAGGAGGAGAGATAATTTCACTTTCCCACAATATGCAGGTAGTGACGACAGGTGGGTGATTTAAGAAGGTTTCTGAATGGACACACACACAAACACACACACACACACAGTTGTTCCTGGTGCTGCCAAGTGTATTTATGGAGTCTAATCTCGCTGTCAGCCACACAGGAAGAGAGAGAGAGAGCGGGGACTGGCTCTTCTTCCAACAACAATCATTCACAGAGGATTCAAACAGGACACATTATTCAACAGAAACGTCAGGGGAAATCCATGGCAGGCAGATAAGAGCCTGGACTGAGGAGAAAAAAAAAGCTCGGAGGTAGATATAGCCACAGTCAGCTATACTGTCCGAATGTGATGACGGGTCTGACTGTGTTGGTGAATTTTATGTACAAGTGTAGAGATTGATGAACATGTCTGCTGCAACCTGAAGGCACACACACCTCTGTTACTACATTTGTGAGGACTTTTACTGACTACAATCATCAATAAGCTCTTTAACTTTACTACATGCCCAACGTCAACCTTTAACCTAATCCTAATCTTAACCTTAAACCCAAATCCTAAACCACTTAAGGAAGTGAAGACAGGAAAAATAAGCTCTCCTTGCTAAATTATCTTCTTTCTATCCATGTGAAGACAAGAGCACTCTGCTGGACAGGCTCTCTAACCTATTCACATTAATGACATTATGAGTGTTGACATGCTGGACTCACCAGGTTCTTCAGTAGGGCCGACAGCTCCTTGGTGAGGGAGGAGAACTTGACGAAGGCCGTCCCCAGGTCGGGGTTGTCCCGGCTGATGAAGTTGCTGCCAAATTTGTCCAGAGCCTGGGCATAGTTCTCTTCATTCTGGACGTGGTCTGTATAGGAAACATGAGAAAGGCCAGTCAGTTTGTCTGTCCTGAACTCTGGCTGACGGTTAGCATGATTAGCATGTGGAGAGGATTGGAAGTGGCCTACAGTCTTGCACTGTCTTGATGGGGGTCTACTGTAGGTGCAATAGCCCCAAAGGTCATATGGACAATTAAAGCAATCAACACATATCCTCAAAGGGGGTCTTGATGGTTGGCAATCCAAGTAAGTGAAATAAAATAAGTTAAAGAAAAGTAAAGAAAGAAGGCTGAAAATGAAGAGAAATAGTTAACTTCATCCATGTAGCAGCACAATTGACTACACTGAGTCATCTTTATATACAGCAAATGTCAGCATAACAATATGTGGTTCTCCAGGTCTGTGAACCTCCACGAGAGCTGTCAGTCAAACAGCAGCATCCATCTGTCCTTGTCGTTAAGTGAGAGATGGAGAGGAACTGGACGGGGAGAGATGTTTAGACTGTTGCCAAATCTGAGAAGTGGTCCGAAGAGGGAGGTCAGGTGAAACAGCCACCCTGCAGATCGACATCCTGCGGCAGCCATTTTGAACTACTGTCATACTGGAAACTGAAATACAATCTAAACAGGGCTGCTGTTACCAATGAGGACACTGAAGTCATGTTCTCTGTATTTCTTTGTAATTTCTGTCTTTTCATATGTATTTTCTGGAAATTTGGGCAACCAGGGAGGTCGACATACTGTATGTATTTTATGAGCCAACAACAGGATTCCTTTTTTTCTCTACTCAAATTTACTCAACATTTTCTGCTGCTGTTTCTAATTACAAGTGTTGAACTGGCAAAAAATGAGGTGGCTTGTATTGTGAAGAAGTCACAGGAAGTGGGATGTAGATTTCAGAGAGGTTAGACCTAACAGGGATTGTTCATCAAAGATGCGTCTAAGGTCATTTTTGGTTTTTAAAAGTGAATCAGGCTGCAGAATTGCAACTCCTCAGCAAGGTCACCAACTTTACTGTGTCCTGCTATTTCCTGAGTGGAAAAATTCTTGGGCCAAGTGCATCATGAAATCAAATTGCGGTTGCTCATGGCATGATGGGAAAAAGCCAATTATTGACCGACTTCTTTATTAAGACAATGTGCTTGCTTGGCTCCACTGCAGACAAATACACAAGCTGCTTTTCTGTTGTATTTCTAACAAAGTCGCTGCCCAACAAGTGTTTGCTGCAGTGTTAAAGCGCTGTTACCTCCAGTAACAACATGTGGCGCCAAATCAACCAGGAATAAAATGTTAAGGACCTGTGTGCTCATGGCCCCGAGTATAACCATTCATTACATTTACAAGATACACAACCACCCCATTCTTATTTCTATTTTTTGATCACTTACAGTATTTGTCTCACTATAACTAACTCTTGCCAAAGTAATTAACTATTGCAGCTGGTGGGTGACTTATTATACACTCGACTTAATAGTTGCTTTGAAAGAGTCCAAATGAGAGTAAGGACAATTGTCTCTCCTGTGAAGAACAAACAAACGTTTTTGTGGGACAAACATCTGAAACTCTAAATTTACAGGGAGGAGGCTGCTCTCAAAAGTATTCAGTGGAAAATCACTGTGGATCCATGTCACAGCAACGAGCAAAACAAACTCAGGTGTTGGTTTCTGGGACAGCCTGAATACAAACACACAAAACACCATCTGTCCCACAAAAGGCTGCTCCAGACAAAAAAAAAAGCAATCCTCATTTTTATTAAAGATATTTAAGAAATCCTGGGCTTTCCTCTGGGGATTTTTTTTTGGAAAGGGTTGCGAACATCTACCCTCAGCTACAGTGTATTCAGGCATGATAAATTTAGGAACAGACAGTCTCACCTTGTCCTGAACTGTAGATTGCCTTCACTGATTTCTTCACCTTCTGCAGGGAGGTTCGGTCCTGGTCTAACGCCTGAGGAAAGAGGAAGAGAGGACACTTTCAATTGGTTTCATCCTTTAAGAACATACTGAACATTCACATTAAAAGATAAAATGGTTTTCAAGTTTCAATGCTACAGCAAGCTTGAAGTATTGAAGGCATAAGAACAACAATATTTGCTCAGTAATTCAAAGCATGCATACTCCATAAAGCTAATGTAGACAGAGTGTTCACAATACAGTGCTTGACCTGAATGTGGCATAAATCATTATCATTATTCATCATTATTTCAACACTGTGGGCTGCTGGAGAAAAGCCTTTGTGCTCTCTAATAGGCAAAATAAATAGCCAATATATCCATTTTATCACGTTTAGGCTATTTATTATGACAATTATTCACAATGAAACATTTAAACGCTAGGAAAATAAACACTGCTGCTGACCTATTGTTACTGTGAGCTATCCGTCTCACTTCCTCACAGTTTCAGAGATTTATGCTCAGAGTTCAAAAGCACCAGGGAGGTAAAATAATAACTAAAACAAACAGAAAACACTTCACAGACGCAGCAGATGATGGCGTGAGTGGTTACTTATTTAACCATAATCCATAGCTATATGGAGAGAAAATCCTACAAAGCCAAGCTCGTGTGACCCTTGAACTGATTTACCCATCACCCCCCTGAAGAACAGCTTCACACAAGGGAAATTCATCATCATAAACATCATCCACACACAAGAAAATCTCCTCACGTGCCCTTATTGCTCAGTCAATGCAGGAGAAATATCAACTGCATCAGAGGTTACACCACATCCAAACACATCTTGTGTGCTACACGGTTGATTTGTGAGCCGATTAAACCAAAACACAAGTACATTTCATACAAAGGAGCCATATCACACTTTAAACTACCTTTTATGTCAATTTTTATAGTCAGTCTTTATCAACCTCTCTTGTAATAACCTTCTTCAAATGACTTGTTGCTTTTCATTTTCATTCCTTCTGTACTTTTTCCTCTTATTACCTTATCTGTATAGCATATTTAAATATGTCTGGATGGTACACTATGTGTTATTTAGTTTTTTTTTAATTGCAATTCTCAATAAATGTATATCATGATTCTAACATTATATGGGAATAGCAATGGAAGACTTTGCCATCAGCAGATATAATCTCTGAAAAGTGGTTTAAAAGCTTCTAAGAAACGGAGAGTGCAGCAACACCTCCATTCTTAGTTTTAAGTTTTTCTACTCTTGTACGTATAAAAGAGAAAACAGATTGTGTCTGATACCTTCAGTCACTTGATTACATGTTTGGTGATTGTGTAAACACCATTTAAAGCCAAAGAATGTGATTCATGCATTTGTGGTGAGCAGCCTTTTGTTGGATTTTTCAGTAAAAGAAAAAATCCAAATGACTCACATAAGAAATAATTGGTTAAGAAATGTCTTCTAATATTTGAAGGACATTGTGGAGCTAGCGGTGCAGTAGAAATTTTATACATAAACCATTTTACACAATCCTTCACCTATAAACCAAATAGAAGCCATTTTAACCTGAAGCACTTACTGGAAATTATCCGGGTGGACGAGAACTTGAACTGTATCACAATGGCCCCACATCCATTTAATACATTGAATATTGAGCAACGGGTCTTTACTTGCATGCACATCATGCTGGTATCAATACAAAGCCCCGTTCAACTTGACCTCAATCTCTGCCCGAAATACATGTTTAATCTTGTGTCCCTGTACTGCAACCTGTACTGCAACACAGCACCTTCGCTGTAATTAAGTTTCTTGCAGTTATTTAGCCATCGTACTTCCTCAATTACTGTCTGTAATCACAGTGTAATAAAATAAAATGAAGATGTTTATTTGTTTGGAGAATATGAGAGTTTCACACATGGGAAATGCTGTTAGAGCAATAGTGAGGTCAAGCAATTTATTCCTGCTGTGAGCGAAACAATCTGGAGACTTTTCTCATCGCACACCACAGCAACAATATGAAAATCACCTGTCATACTGACCGCCATCTATCTGTGTGACATCTAATATAATTAAATTTACTGCAGGAGAAGCTGAGATAATTGGGAGACTGGTTGAGTTCAGAAAAAGTCACAGACACAGGCAACACAAACACGCACCTGAATCACTTGTCTCGACTATAATGATTTAAAATGTCCGTCTCGGTGGTTTTCACAGCAATTTATTCAGACAATACAATGATTTCATATCCAGTCCATCTTAACAAGAGGAAATGGAACCATAACTCTGCCATGTTTGCTCCTAATAGATGATAAACACCAGCAAAAACACCATTACATCAAGGTCAGCCGGTTAAGATCAGAAGCGCACACACACAACAGTGGGCTAATTAAATTTCACAACATAATTAAGCCGTCCTTGGCCTCCCCTGGACAGTTTTACATGGCTCTTCCCCAATTATGGCAGCAGTAGTTTGTCGCCGCAGGGCCCTTTCTGCAGGGGCCGAGCCCTTTGATCCCCTGCACATGGGAACAGACTCTGCCGCCCAGTACCTCCCCACATTGCCTCATTATTCAGCCCTGTGTCTGTTCGGCTAAGCAGAGGTCCAAAGAGGCTTGTGCCAACATTAAAATTTTATGGTACCATTATCTCAATATTGTCTCTGTATATATTATCTGGATAATTACTATAATGAAAACATAAACAGCATGAGAACATACTTAAACGATGAGAAAGCCTCACTTGAAACTTGAGGTTACTCATCCTGTAACCCCTGTTCTCTGATAACATGAGCGAGGCGCCTCACTGTAAGAAGCACTGAGAAGACTTTATATCAGTGCTGGCAGGCAGTCGTGATGTTAACATCAAGTCAAGTTCAAATTCCTCTTCTTGCTTTACTCAAAAAGCTTCTGTCTGCTAATGCCCTGCAGTGATGGGGGAGATACTTGACGAAGCTACTCGACATTGGAAGCTGTTAATCTACAACACTATGTTTGTGTTGAAAGCAGCAAGCTACTCAGAAAACTAAGCTTCACACATCGAAGCTATTTCACATTAAGAAACGTCTTTTGTTCAGAAATATGATAAACAAATCCACTCATTTTATTTATTGCTCTCCAACACTGGTGCAGAGCTGAACAATCAAACAAGGCAGGCAAACACCATCTTCACCACAGAGTAGGATTTAGAGTGTTGCTGTCACCATACAACTGACATTACTGTTAGCTGCACAAGCATCATTTTAAGTACCACATGCTTTAATATGATGGATTTGCTTTTAGTTAATAAACTCTCTCAGAAATGTAGAGCTGGATCAAAAAGTTGATGAACCAGTTGACTATAGTTGATCAACAGAAACAAAATAACCAATTGATCATTTCAATTTTTTTAAAACACAGATGCCAACCATTCTTCTCCAATGTGACAACTTCTGCTTTTCTGTGATTTTACTATACTACTTCTAGATGACATTTGTAGACCATGCACTCTGGGGAACTATGACAGACAATTATACTACATAATTGTTACAGCAGAAATGAATTCAGAAATCTAACCGATATTGTTCTACAAGCTGAAAGGTAATTATTCATTATCTTATGAGGATGACTCCATCTAAATGGTTGGACACGTCGTGTTACACAGTAAAAGTCACTGATTGGATCCACATAACAGCCGACACATTTACTAACAAGCCGCGTTTCCTCTCGAAGCGCCTCTTCGCAGCACACCGAACCCCGCCCTCGTGGCTCAGCCTGAGTCTGTCTGTAGTTTAAACGCCTCCTTAGGAAGTCTGTGATTATTCAGAGGTTGTAGTGCTGATTAGGATGAGGAGCACGAAACAGGGGCTGAGCATGCACATTGACTTTTGTGGCGCTCATGTTGAGAGCAGCTGGCACAGCCACCTAAGGGTCACCCATAATCCACTCTGTCTGTGCTCGTAATTAAATATTCAGCTGCAACATGAACAAGCTTTAACAGATTTACTTTCTTAGCTCTTTTTTTTATTTAGAGTTTGATTATCTTATACATCCATACATCACTAAATCAAATCTGATTTAGTAAATGCTTTGTACTGTTTTTTTTTTTTAGATACAAGACTTTTCGTCAAAATCCCAACAATATATTAGAAAGGATTAACATTATGTTACAGTATTTCTGTGGTAAATGTGACTAATGTAACTTGAAATGATGTTTTGTTAAAGCTGTTATCGCTCAGCTTTTTAGGAGGAAAAAAAAAATCAATGAAATAGCGCTGCCTTGGCACACAGTCTTTGCAAACCCTTGGCAACAGGCAAGAATGCATCCAAACTCTGCTCTCCAAAAGGCCGACAACTACTGAATATAGTCAAAGGATTGTTTTTATCTGCCAGCAATGGCAAGCTCCCACTCAACCCAAGGGGATTAGCAAGTGTGACAATGCCAAAACATCTGCGGTCGTTCGTCTCCCCACCCGAGCGGCGAGTGATGCATATGGCCGATTTATTTAGTGCCACTGAGAAAAAGAGCAAAGAATAAAGTATGTTTTATGGTCGTGTGTTATTCAACTGAGAAATGTCTATCTTGAAGAGCCATTTGTGCTGTGAAAGTCAACACGCCCGTGTCAGAATGCTTTTAAGTGGATGTCTGTCAGGGATGGAGCCAGAGAGGTCAAGGGCCAACTGAAGGGAGGTGAAGGGTGGTGGCCACGCATGGTGCCTCAGCAAGAACAGATTCTGTAGCCAGTGTGAGCACCAAGGTCAGAAATGTGCTTCAATGTCATTTCCAAGTCCGTAAAATGTCTAATGTGGAAAATCAGGAGGCGGAAAAAGCATTTCTGGCATTTCATGTTCAAACATTTTTCTTAAGATGAATATTGGCTTATGAAAGCAAAAAAATGCTATTGTCTGAATGCACTCAACCATAACTTTGTTAGTTCACAAAACTCATACAAAAGAAGGATCTAATTATTATTTTCATCATCTACCATTATTTGGTTGAATCGATTGCCCCAAAAACAATTGATGATTAAAATGGTTGCTGGTGAATTTTTCTGTCGATCAACTCATTTTAACTCTAATTCACACAATCAATGTTTGTTATTTGTGTCTTGTTTTTAACATGCATGTGATGAAGTAATTAACAGAAAGTAGGGAAAAGAAATACTTCATGTTTGCCATTTGTTGGCAATGAATGAATATATGAAATTAGAAATAGTTTAATAATGATGCTTTTACCATGTAAATAATGGTCGGTACATTAGCAAGCGTGGTTCAGCAGCTTGAAGAGCAGCTGGCAGCCACACAAACCCCTTCATCAACAACAAATAGCCAAAAAACCAAAGGGTGAAAGGTGTGAAATATGATTTAAAATAAAAGAAATGCCAGCAGTAAAAGTCAGATGTTATTAGCCCAAGGACTGAACTGATGATTATTGATTAATCAATCTGTTGTTTACGGAAAATTAATCTGCAAAAATTGGAGCCAGCAGGATTCCAGCTTCTCCAATGCAAGATTTGCATTTTTCACTATTTTTTTATAAACTCAAAAATTAATAGAAAAATTTTTAATTGCTTTTAAACTTAAAAGTGCTGAAAAAAGTGCTAAAACAAAAACAACCCCAAAAATAACCAAAAGCCCTCAAAGTATGACCTGTGTTACCAGTGGGGTCTGACTTCCTGGCTCCCAAACAACCACACAAACACACACAGTCATGCCCAGGAGGTCAAAGCCTCGGGGGAAAATTGCTGGTTGAAGTGACTGGGCATGACTGACTGGAGACTGTCTCAGCTTCACGCTTCCTGCCCGAGGCCTTATCCTCCCTCAGCAGCCCTGCCGCTTCCCCTGCAGCCGTCCTTTGACAGGAAGCAGGAAGCGGCCAGGCTTGTCAGTGTCCTGTCCCGGGTCGGCAGCCCTCCGTCTAATGACACCAAGTGCTCTCCGCTGACAGCTGAGGAACAAATGCGCTTTTCTGGCTGTCTAGAAAGTGTGTTTCTTGATTCGCTGATCTGCTCTCAAGATTCCTGCTCTGTCACTTTCATGGCACGCTAGTCGTCTTTCTCATTTCCTCCCTGAACTCATCCTTCCCAGCCCCTTGAACCCCGCTCTCCTCCTCCAACCCGACATTTGGCATCGCACCGGCGGACGGCTGTGTGGTTACAGAGGAGATGCGATCTGGCCGTCTCACGCGTCGGCTCAACATTCTTCGCTGTGGACATTGTGGGAGGCTGCTCAGACTGACTGGCCAGCTCCCTGTTTGTCAGCAGCACACTGGGACTCAACTGTGCCACTGTGGCAGATTTTACTCTTCACCCAGCAGAGACTAGAACACCCGAGTTCTCAGAATTGCTAATATCCTAATTATTTCCTACAAGAAGAAAACAGGAAAGGGCACAATTATCAAAGGACTTCCTAAGAGCCAGGACACAGGGCTAAAAAACATCTGCTGTGGTATTTTTAGAGAGAAATTGACTGACCAGATCATTACTTTTTCAATTCTCCATTTCAACCTAATGTTTTATTTCCTTTTGCACAATTGCATTCTCATTTCCTTTCTGGCTCACAATTACAGAACAACTACTATAACAAATGCACATAAAAGTGTTCATGTTTCTGTGTATTAGGGTAATCAAGTTAGTCTTGCTTCACTTTCTGTCAGAATGAAGAGGTCTGAGAGGAGATCAGTTTATCTGTCTGTCAAGTGATTTTGTCCGTCTGTCTGTTGAGTCTATGTGGCATGACTCAAGCAGGAAGGGTGGGGAACCGTTTTCATTGGCAGGAAACAAATGCACATCCCTTTCTCTGGGCCTGCAGCCGGAGAGGCCTTCAGCTCTCCAAGTGGAATGGGAAAAATGAGAGGATGTAACATTTCCAAAAGCAGCTGAGGTCAGATGGCCTATTTCTCACACACACACACACACACACACAGTACTGAAAGAGAAGGAGTGATCGACTGCCAGTGGTTTTGGTTTTGGTTAAGAGGTGTATCAGGACGACCACATGACCGATGTTGAGTATCTGAAAAGGCAAATAAAATGTCAAGTGAAACTACATCTTTTTTGGGGTTTTCATGCTGATGAGGATTCCAAACATAAATCAACATGAAATGGTCTTTTTCTGAATGGACAGAAGAGGTTTAAAAGTCATTTAGACTAGATTTTTACCTCCTTGCACAAAAAAAAAGAACATAATATTTCTACAGGGGTTCTCGATCAACAGCAAAAATTTTGCAATCACTTGGCCACATGCTGATATTTCTGCAAATCAAAGCTCACTTTAGTCCTTACTTTTATACACGTCCCTCCATGTACTCAAATTTCTTTACTGGTCCATGATGGAGGAGATTGGAGGTCAAACTGAACAATGAATCAAATTTATGTTTTTATGTTTATCAGGTGTAATGTTTATCTTGTTCACCAACTTAGTTTAGCCTGTTAGCATGCTAACATTTACTCATTAGCACTAATCATAATATACAGCTGAGGCTGATGGGAATGTTATTACCTCTGGAGGTATTTGTCAGAAAGCAAAAAATTAGACGAATAACTATTTTAGTCTGATGACTGCGACTGACTGACTGATTAAATCCATGAATGCACGATATGTTGTTTATGAGCTAAAACATGTAAAACTACCTCCCTTCTTCACTGTGTGTATGTTGGATATCTGCTCTAATTAGCTTGCAAACTTCACCTGCTAATGTTACTGGCCTCTAAGAGAAGTCAATATAAGTCAGAGATGACTCCATTATGCATTGTTGCTATTAGTCCTGCTATTAGTGTTGTGCTCTCAGAAAGAGAAATGAGCTGCTTTCTGTGGTGAGTCTGGTGAGGCCACAGGGTGAACAGAGTCGACTTTCTGAGCTGCGAGGATGTTGGCTCTTCGCTGCAGATCTCTGGAGAGTCAGCACAGGAACTGACACGCATGCGTGCGGCTGGTGAACAGTCAAGCCATGCATGCAGCGGCGTTACATTCACACATCATTTGGCAACTTTGCTCTGCGATGCTCGCTCTCACTCAGCCCACCACTTGTTTCGAGCAATGTGCATGTTTTCACAATCACACCCACACACTGCTGCATTCGACTCACCTCACATCAAACAAGCAGCATACCTTTATCTGTACTGTGTTTACCAGTCAGGAAGTCATTATTCATGTGAAGCAGCTGTTAAGATTATTCAGAGGCGCTGCTATTAACAGCCATCAACAGGAGAATAGTGGGAGGAACTCGCAGCTGATGATTTAAAAATGACAGCGTTTGATATAAGTGAGAAAACAATCAGCAGCAGAGCAAAGAGGTTGTCTGTTTTCTGACAGATATGAACCTCAAAACTGAAGAAAACACCTTCTATTCAGGCAATCTGACTAAAACAAATTGTTCTATTGATTATGGCTTTGATTAATCATTTAGTCCTTGAAATGCCAAATTATGACAAATGGGGCTGCAACTATTGATAAGGATGAATTAAATAATTAATCGTTTGGTCTATAAAATGACAGGAAACAGTAAAAAGGTTCAAAGTGATGTCTTTAACTCGCTTGTTTTGTATGATCAACAGTCCAAAACCCAAAGACATTCAGTTTACTGTAGGATAAGAAATGCACCAAATCGTCACGATTGAAAAGCCAGAACTGCAGCTGAAAACTGAAAATAATAAGTCATCTTAGTTTAAAACTTGGACTTGGACCCCAGTCTCCTGGGTGAAAGTGTTTGAAAGTGCCTGTGTTTGACTCATTCATCCACCATATCCTCCTCCTCTTTATACTACGTCACCTGGTGATGGGTGTAAATATTTTCATGACTGTTTTCACCCAGGTGCAAACACACCAAAAGCATCAATTTATAATAAAACAAAGCTGAGAAAAGAATGTCATTATATCTTTTATCATATTACTGAAATGTTTAATCACTTATCAACACTAGAATCTATTCGCTTTCTTTGGACTATCTAGTTGAATAACTGCCAAATCACTTCAGCACCTCAAATCAAACAGTAACAGACAAGAAGGTATGTTTCATCTCTGGAAACAGAGATGCATTCACTGTCTCCTGTCACTCTCACATCACTGAGACTTTTAACTTCCAGTTCAAAAAGAGAACCAGAAAACGGTTTGTTTACCCACAAACCTCAAAAATGTGAAACTCTTGAACAAACCACCTGAACAAACCACCAACGATGGTGTTCGAGATAAGAAACCCAAGTCACATGTTTGTTTCAATGCATTCGCACAACTGTTTGATATGGATCAAAACACTCGTGGTCTCAGCTGAGAATGAGAGTTCATTCTTTACTTATGAGGTGTCTTGGAATTGTAGATGTTGAAAAGATAATGGGGGGATTAATTGGTAATGATAATAATTGTTTGCAGCCTTAAACTACTGATTGGACCTGGCGGTGAGATGAGATTTTTATTGTGTGATTTATTTAAGTGGAAGTCATATTGTTAATCATGAGCAAACATGTGGTTAAGCTGTTTGAATAGAGAAAATCAGGCTCATTATGTCAACATTAAACACTTTGAGTGTTTGAGTATTGATCATTTATAACAGTGGAGGAGAAATACTACAGTAGAAGAGCTGGCAAAAGACCAAAACATGTCTCGTTTAACAAACTAGCAGTCTGTCGGTCAATCAAAGAAACACTAAAATAAACTCCTCCAAGCTTTCATCTCTAATCTTTCACTTATCATTGATCAGCTGATAAGCCAGCCAGCTCTGCTTCCTACCAACCTGCCGCCCGCATTGTAAATCTTCAGGGCACGCCGCCAAAGAGCGTGCTCCCTTTGATAAACCTGCACAATCAGAAGTCAAATTATTTCCCCAGCCTCTGAGGAAGGTTTCTGCACCCCGCTCGGTCATGAGTCCTTGGCCAAAGTCACAGGCTCTGCAGAGCGCTTTACAGCATTCCTTGAAGTTTTTCTGCAGACGAGTCTCGAATTTCACACTTTATGGGACTCTGCTGGGTGAGAGACCAGCTATTCCAAAACCACAGGTGTATGCACTCCCACAGGCCATTTGGATGTTCAGAGATTTGAGCAACTGGACAGAACAGAAATAAGCCTTTACTGTTCCATCCAACACAAGCTTTAACCACTGTTAATGCACATTTCCACTTGGATTTCCCCATTTGACAGCAGTCAGAGAGTAGTGACAGTAGCTTTGATATCTGCTGTCATGATGCGGAAAGGGAAGTGATGTAGCGTCTTTCACTGACTTTAAATGGTATTAGGAAAAGATAAAAACAAGTTGTCTTGAAAGACCATCAGTGCCTGTCCTCCAGGCTTGAATGACCTCAGCAGGCACTTGGCTGTTCTGGGAAAGGTAGTATTGAAATTTGACATTGAAAAGCCACATCAATTGTTTATCTGCTGCACACACACACACACACATACACACAGAGGTACGGTCCAGGGCCAAACACCATCAAAGCTCACAGACAGAGATGCACTGTTTACCCCTCAGGCCACAACAAGACAGCCAGCCGTCACAGGACAACACTGTCTCCTGGTTCTGCAGGGCAGTCCTTGAAGACAACAAAGTTACTGCTGCACTGATAGAAATCACAGAAGAAGAAAAATACAGAGACACAAAAGGTGAAGAAAGGAGCATGAAGAGGATCTGTGGTTGTTTTGTTGCAGCTGAACTAAAGACAGAAAACAAAAAAGGGGAAAAAAAAGCAATGTTAGGGTTCTTTAATCCACCATAAAAAAAAACTCTTTGTATCACAGCTGGAAAATCTTATCAAAGGAAAACATGATAATATTTGTTGGCTCACTAGGGTGAGCTAAGTGCTAACATAAGCATGCTAACATGCTCACAATGATAATGCTAACATGCTGATGTTAGCAGGAATAATGTTAACCATGTTCACCATCTTAGTTTAGCATATTAGCATATTAGCGATGGGAATGTGATTAGGTTTGCAGGTATTTCATCATAAAGCAAAGTACTGAACATGAATTTTGGTTATAGATGAAAAATCAAGGGCTCCGTAAAGTAATCAATGGGAATGGGAATCATTAATAAATGTCTGCACAAAATTTTAAGGGTTTAATCAATGCCAGGAGAGAAACTTATATCTGGGTGACAAAGGCTGCAGACAGATGTGAACACTGACCCCCTCTTCCTCGCCTCAATCTGGGGAAGAGCAGGGGGATCAGAGTGTCAGGGCAGAGTCTGGTCCGGGGCTAATCCGCTGCCGGCTAATAGCCCTTGATGATATACGCAGTGCAGCTGTGGCAGGAAGGTAGGCCAACAGCTGTGGCCCACAGACTGATTATCAGATTTCAGACACAGACGGCAAACAAGTCGACAAACAAGCAACACAACAGCGTCTCACCTCCTGCTGTGAGAGACCGAACAAATCAGAAAATGGCTCGGAAGTTCGTTTGTATTTATAGAGGGAGATTTAAAGAAACATTACCCTGCTTTGGCTGCTCTTTTGTTTAACGTATCACCAATCCATGATGTTCAGTGCATTCCTCGAGTTATTTTGTGATGATGTGTTGGAATTTCCCACTTTGGTCTACATGCCTTCCATAAACCCACCACATTAATGGCAACTGCGTCAAATAAAATGAAGCTGCAATTTCTCAAATCCCATTTTACAATGTGATGTCAAAAGCACATGGCTGTCCATATACTCAGATATAAACAAATACTAATATTACAAAACTGTGCATTTAAACTAAATAAATTAACAAACCAATATGGTCCAATAGCAATCACATATGCCTCATGTAAGTCATATGGTATACGCTACAATACTGTATCTCCAATATGGTGAAAATAAATACAAAAAAAATGTCTAACTGGTGGCAAAAAGGCAGCAATCTAATAAAATCATTACATTACATTAAA
The DNA here is from genome assembly GCA_025331565.1 of Holacanthus passer. Lineage (NCBI taxonomy): Eukaryota > Metazoa > Chordata > Actinopteri > Pomacanthidae > Holacanthus > Holacanthus passer. The sequence continues at coordinate 1,762,887 of JAFREQ010000045.1, read as the reverse complement.
ACTAAAACGATCAATTTAGCTCATTAATAAAGGAGCTCAACTGTCTGTATCTGGTTTCACTTGTTAGCCAACCACAAACAATATGTAACACAATAAGCTAATTTATGCTTAATTTACATTTATGTGATAGGACTATATTGAATTAGCCACTACTTCGTCGCAAACATGTCAAAGCAGCTAAAGTAGCAATGGAGTTGTTTTTAAACTGAAAATCTCCCAAAACTTTTATAATTTCTACCATTTTAACTTCCTTAATCTTCTTTTCACTTTTGTCTTCTCTCTTTCCTCTAATTTCAACTTGCACGGTCAATAAGTGTCACTTGACCCTTGTATAATAGCTCCATTGATGAAGTGAAAGCTTCGAGGCAAAGAATTTAATTTGAGGAACTACTCAAGTTGTGAGTTTATCAGTTCTTCTGACTGCACAAAGCATTTTTAAACCAAAGAAACTATGTGCTTGAGCATGAATTTGAAGCAACAGTGTGAAACATTTCCAGACAAAAATATGGCACTTTTACTACATTACTGATGAAGGATGGAAAAGCAGGTCAAAAGGGTCAAAAAACCTTGAGCTGGGAAAAACTTCATCAATATGAAATCTAAGAAAATGATTAACGTACAATTGAACTTATATTGCTTTGTTGTGTCTGAAACACCATTTAATCAGCACCAAAAATGTCAAAACTAAGTTTGTGAATCTTGGAAATGACCATTTTAACTGCTTTTCTTTTACAGTGCAGTTTAACTGGAACAAGATGTCATGTGAGTAAGGGTGCCAAGGGATGAAAAATGCTCCCATTCTCTCACACCATATGACTCACTGGGTTTGGTGACACAAGGGACAAATGATGAATAAAAAGCCATAACTTCATTAATAATTGAATCTGACACAGCTGTGCTCCTCGGTTGCAAATGTTGCAGAATGGAGCCTGAAATAGCCAGCACTCAGTTTTGTTATGTAAAGCCAAGTATGATAAAAACTCATCTCGTCCTTTTGAATTATTCATCATTTTTGCCTCATTTCTGGTGGTGGTGGGAGTATCTAAAAGCGGCCCAAAATATGGAGCCAAATCAAGCAAGGACATGGGGAAAAAATAAAACCCCCATGATCCAATTTATCTATTTAGAGTATCGAGTGATAATTCAAACTTTAACCAGCAATGCAGCAAAATATAACAATTAACGAGTCTTCGTCTAAAATGCTTGACACTCTACTAACAGACAGGCACACGGTAACCACAAATGTATTCAGTGTTAATTGAAAATACGACAGAATATATTCCCCAACAGGCCAAACACATAAGCTGTGAGAAGAAAAATGAAAATGAAACTCCCTGCTTTAATTTCTTTCAGGTCGTTTCCAGAATATGATTGGTCACAGAACCAGACAACTCATCCTCTCAGGCCAAATGACCAAATATGTGAGGAGAAAAAAAACGATCTGTTATCTGTGCAAACATTGTTATAACTGACTCTCTGTCCGGAGGACTGGATGCTACATGTGACGAGGCCGAAGCCTCACATGACAACCGTCTAGGATGTGGCCTCAGGTGCTTTTCAGACAAACAGCTTGGAAGCAGTGATAGTTAACCAATAGTGTATCTTTTATTATACGCATTCATTTTGAGCCCAAGAAGAAACAACAATGTTTTTGTGAATCATAAACACAAACTTACAGTCATGAAAGAACCTTATGGATTTTTTATTATAAACAAACATGGCCTTGTTGTTTACTTACAGAGTTTTTCACTGCGTGTCCTCAAGGCCTTACAAGCATGTTGAATGCATTTCTTACACACTGCTTTCTGGGTCACTCTGTTTTTTCTCCTGTTCTTCTGATAAATGGAGACGAGGCTTTTGCACAGTGTAGTATTTCAGTGTGTTATGAAGTTACTATTTGATTTTCTACTTCAAGATTCTGAGCTTTTCTGTGTTTATTTTAGATAAAATACCAATAATTTGGCTGTAAGCAACATTGTCTAACTTCCACTGTTTGATCATTTTAATTATGAGAGGAGCAAGCATTGTTTCATCTATTCAGGGCAATATTAAAAAGAAACAGTTAAATCCCTAATGGTGTATTTTAGAGCTGGAACTATTAGACAATTAGTCAGTTAGATCAGTTTGATAGTAATTTTTCATGCAAAAATGCCAAAATCATCCCGGTCCAAGCTTCTCAAATGTGAAGATTTGCTGCCTTTGTAAATAAAATATGTTCACATTTTGGACCACTGAAAACAAGAGATCTGAGGACATCACCTTGGGTTCTGGGAAATTGTGATCGACATGTTTCATTATCCTCTAATTATTTAATAAACAAGGCAGTTACTTGACTTATCGGCACAGAACATCGGCAGGTTGATTGCAGCCTCAGTGTTTTTGCAAGTTTGGGGCTCATGTAGCCGCCTCTGTCGCCTGAGCGGGTGAATGAAAGAGTGACTGTATAGTGAGGATTCAGTCAACTGTGCATCGACTGTGAACATGATACTGTTTTCTGAAAACTGGCTTCAGGTTGTTTTGTACTCCATTTTTCTGGTTTTACAGCACATTACCGCCACATGTGACTTTCTGTATGCGGCACAAATGTGCATCCTAATCTTGCTCTACAGCTTTACTAGTGGTCACAATCTCCACAGGGCACCTTTAAACTGAGCTTCTTCCAAAATGAGACATCCAACATGTGATTGCAGAGACACGGACTCTATATAAATTGACATAAACAAACTCTAGAGCTTTTTAAAGAATGCCAGGAATGTTAAGTCCTTTCCTGGCAACAGTTAGGGGATCTTTTACAATCCTAGAATTATTCTATGACGACTTCAGGCGATGGCTTTCAATATAAACACACAGTGGTGGTTTGGAATAAAAATCCTCATTCAGCTTTTTTTTTCCAAATCCAGGATAGCATCAAACTCTAAAGCGTCTCAAGCTTAAAATGCGGCGACTGAAAAGGCTGTTATATAAAAGTAAAAAATATAAAAGGCTGCTGCCTATTAGGTCAAGCCCAGCCATGCTTGAATAGAATGACTGTGAAAAGTCAACATTTTTCTGCTCCAGCCCATGTGATGTGGTGTGAGAGGCATGCTCAAAGGAATGCCAATGCAGTGAGGGTTTCCCTTGTATCGCTGCTATGGCTCTCTGTGGTTTAGGAAAGCAAACCCAGTGACGCAAAGTGCCATCTGTGGGGTAGAGAGGGAGACAATACATGCCCCACGGGGGAATAACAAGTGCCTGCTGCTGCTAATTTTAACTTATATCAGAGAAAATCTCAAAGAGCAGGAGAGTAATAACCTCTGACATTTTCATTCAAGCAAATGTCATATTTGCTGTTCTCTGCTGCTGCACTGAAAAACACAATCTGCTTCTTAGTATTTATAGTTGAGTTATTGTGTTTGCTGTTCTTTGGTCTTTGGGGTTTTATGCAATGTAATTAGAGATATATTGCTGATAGGACTGCAACTAATTATTATTATTATTATTGATTAATGTGCCGATTATTGTCCCAATTCATTCAAGAGTCTGACCAACAGTCCAAAACCCAAATAATCAGTTTACAATGATGTAAAACAGAGAAAAGAAATATTTATTAAATAATAACTTCAGTTAATTGATTGTTAAGATAACTGCTCATTAATTTTCCATGTATTGACTTGTCAATTATACGACCAATTGTCGCAGCTCTTATTTATTGTGTTGCTAAGGCGACATTCAAGAGACATTCAAAAACAAGATAAAAAAATTCCACTACTGCAATATGCAAAAAATATACTTTACTACTGCTGTAATATAGTTTGTAAAACAGTAAGTTCATGGAAGGCAATATCATTTGTATAGCATGTAGGTTTATTTCTAGAGTTAATAGAACAAAGCAGTAGTTAACATGATCAGAAATCTCACTATTGCTAAAATAATTATTTGATTGTTTAACTGAAAATTATTCTGTGACAATTTTGGTATTAGAGACGTTTGCCAGACAATAAAAGACAATAAAAACAGATGGCTCATGCTTACGACTCAATATCAATACCCAAGTCTGGATGTCACAAACTACACATTAAGACATATAAATCTTCCTACTTTTGAAGGTTAATCAGCATTGTGGTTTGCCCTGAAGGTGGCACTCAAGAAAAGGTCAGAGGGTAGCAGACCAAAAACACCAAGAATTTTTGGGTTCCAGTGTCTAAAATCCCAAAATTGTACTGCTTTTCTTGGATAACCGAAAGATAAATACCACCCACAGTCCCTCCAACTTCCCCAACAGAAAATCTAACACTGCTTTCTGGGAAATGCAGTGAAAAAACACCACAACAATAATGGCTCAGCACCCAAGATGACACCACAATAAAACCCAGACACACCAACCAGCCTCCGGTCTGCCACCCACACAAACACAATACCCCCATCTCCTGTGTCACAAACAGTCAAGCCAGCGAGTCAGAAAGGTTATTTTTAAGGCTTTATCGCTCCATCTTCTGTGCATTGTTTTCCATATTGCTGCACTGATCCAAGAGTAAACAGTAAACATCTTTGTGAGCTCTGCTGCGGCCACAGGGAGAGAGAAGAGTTGCAGGGTGGAGGCTGGTGAGTCATGAATACTTTTGTGTCATTATGCACTGATCAATAATTGATGTGTGGCGCTGAATTAAGACGATATGATGCTGCGACAACTTTTTTTCTTTTTCTTTGCACCTCCAGATGACTAAGAGAATGACTACCCTCCTGTGGGTCAGCTCACCCCCTCAAGTTACAGCATTAAATATTCAAACTGTACCGTTGCATAATTTACCTTGTCAACAAACCGAGGAAATGACTTGGAGGAAAAAAAAAAAAGGATGAATGCTTTAAGTTTGAGGAGAGGAACTCAGAGCTCAGCAGAAACCCAGGACATTTTGAACAAACTCTTCTTCAGGCAAAGTGACGCCGAAGGCAGTTTTTGCTTCACTGCGGCGGCTCTGTTGGGTGCATGATGCAAGTGAGTCCTTACATGTTGACGCAGGGATCAAACAGGGTAGCTAATTTTGTAAAACAGACACTAATCTAACGGTATTCATGGCTTTAGGCTGGCTGTCTGCTGTTTGTGCGTTCACCACAGCCTGCGCCTGATGGGTGTATCCCAGTTTGAGTAACCCGACTTATCCTCGCTGAAATGTTTCAGGGGCATCTCGCCTTTGTTTAAACACTGAAGAGCATGTTGCTCGCTCTTCGGTACCAGCATAATGGTCTTCCTTGTCATGTGATCTCTGCAAAAAATTCCAGAGCGGCTACTGAAGCCCAGCGCACATGGCGGCCCTTTCTAACAGATGTTTTTCGTTTGTGCTGCTGCAGTCTCTCTCGGTTCAGAGGCACAGAGCCAGAGAGGTGATTCATGATGCGAGCCTTTTCCTTGTTACAGTCAGCAGACACAAATAGTGCTCCGGGTTGAGAGTAAACACTGCCCTGGTTCTGCTTTGGTAGATTTTCTATTATTATGTTATAATAAGCATGTAAAGGATTGACATTAGAAGTGATGGATAGCACTGTTAGGATGTTGAAATGAGGACAAGGCCTGTGTTTTCTCCTTTGAACAAGCCATCTCTGGTTACTGTCCAGCTCATCTTAATGTTTACATGTGATCTGTGCTGTTACTCAATCACAAATAAACCTCATTCAGGCGATTTAAAGCAGCACAAATGAAAATCTTGTTCAATGCTTTACATGACAGATTACATTAAATACTGACAGCCTGAAGTCATTCTCATCTGCAGCTAAATTTGTTTTAAAGTGGGAATTGAGGTCATGTTCTGGCATTAACGGACAACGGCGAAGGTGTGTGTTCCCCTGGTTTGATGCTCCATTTAATCATAGCAGGGAGGATGGCAGTGGAGGGCGATAGTGGGGGTGGGGAGGTGGGAAACACACACACACACACACACCACAACCCACCTGCCTGGCCTGATTACACTCCCCTCTACATGATCGAAGGTGACACAGCATCACAGAGTGTGACTTTGGGTGTGTTTCTGTGCAGCATTTTTCACTTTTGAGTAGAAATTTTCTTTTTTTATATGCAATCTGGCCTATGTGAGAATGGGGGAATCTCTATAATCCTGGAACATTTATATCCAGATCTGACTGCCAGTGACTAGAGAAGGTCTTTCTCTCTCTGTCACACACACACACACACACACACACTGCTACAGCCTGGCAGCATGCTCTGAAGCTGTGAGTTATGTAATAGTGAACAGAGAGAGCTGCAGGCCTGAGTGCACATCCTCCTATACCCTGCACTCTTCCACCAAAGCCATCCACCCCCTCTATTATTACTCTACATATCTGGAAAGAAAGAGCAGCAGATTCACAAACACGCAAGATGAGAGTTCACAGACACCCACCAGCTCTGCATCAACCATCTACTGCATGTGTGTGTGGGGGGGAATGTTTGCACCAGGTAGTGAAGCAAGATCAACAAATCCACTTCCACAACAGCTCAACAGGTGCAATTATTTTCATTAGTGAAGGCAACTTAATAATGCATTTGGACTTATGGGATTTTGAAATGCTGTCATATCACGAGATTTAGGGTGGATTGCATGTAACCTTGGCTGTATATAAACTACATTAAAACCTGATGTATTTTCATTAAAGATCTTTTTTACAATATGATAATCTGTTTGGTTGTGTTGTTTAATCATGCATCTTCATCCATCCCTCCATCCATCCATCCATCCATCCATCATGCAGGCAGGCAGGCTGACACAGTGGCCTTACCTCCTCCAACACATTCACCGTGTTCCTGCAGCTCTGCAGTCGGGTGGTGAAGCTGGATGTTGTCGGGGAATTGTAATCCTCTGTTGTCTCCGAGAGAAACTCGGACACCGATATTTGATCCGGCATCCTTTAACGGGGAAAATGCCCACAGGAGGGTTGGCGATGAATGCTCAGAAAGACAAAACCATGTAAGATTTAAAAATAGCGAGAAAGCAGAGGGAGTCTGGTGCGACGGAAGCGATGGAAGGGAAGGATTTTTTTTCTCGAAAAACTGTAAAACTATCGAGATGATTAAGACGTGTCTTCTTCTCCGGTGACTTCTCAAATGACTTCACTGTTCCCCAGGGGCCATGGGAGGAGGGAATTAACTCAATTTCTACAGGCTGTGTCTGTTTCTTCAGAGGATGTCTAAAAGCGACGCATTTATAAATAGTGTCACTCTGCGTCTAAACTAAACCTCAGAGGAAAAACCATCGTAAATAGCGGATGCCCCCATTATGCTCTACAGATGTTCAATAACCCGCTCGTCGTCAAAACAGCCCGCCGTTACCAGCCTCTGGTTAAAATTTATCATAGTCCACGGTCCGCCGAGGTGGTCTGGATCCGCAGCGGGGCTCGGTCCTCTCTTCTTCAGCCGTACTTTGTGTTTTTTAACGCTAAACGCCGCCGCAGACACATTAACTGCCGCTTCGCTCCTGCTCGGCCGCGCTCGAGTCTATCAAGCTAACCACAAGGGAAGACAGGATTTCCGGTCATGGTTGTCAAAATAAAACCCCGGGTGACTTTTTTGTTGAAACTAAAAATGAATGAATTATTAATGTTTCAATAAATTAAATGGAATTTATAAAAAAAAATAGGTGTTAGTTAAATGTATTTGTCACATGTATTGCATCTTGCAAATGAAAATGTAAATATTTTGCAGACACACATGTTGCACAAGTTTTACTGTATTGACACTCTTAAAATTAGCTGTCACTTTTTTGTTGTGGTTAAAGTGTGACATCTGACTCAACAAAGTAGGATAGCATTTTAGACTGATGCACTTGATGTGTATCAGGTGCTTGTATATTACTAAGAGTAGCACCCAGTTTCAATTGGTTGTAGTTGCAATAGCAATTAATCATTTATGAGAGTCTGTTTAAAATAAAAAACATTTAGGACGTAATCAGCATCTAAAAAGAGCTTCTGGTGATTTGAAATAAAATTGTTATCATAACGCACGCAAATAGTTGAACCACAGTTGTTTCTTGCAACAAGCAGAAGGATCCCATAACAAAATTTTACTATTTTATTTTGAAAACGAAACCCCCCGTTTCCTGTAATTTTATTCTCACTTGACACAACTCTCTCCCACCCACCGAGGAGTCGCTGTGCGCATGCGTGATCTGGAATCTGTTACTGGCCATTACCTTCATTTTCCTACATGAGCTGATAAAACAGAGCAGTTGGTTGTAGTGAGTTTGCACTGGTGTCCCCTGCTGTCAGATGAGTTCACTTCAATTTAGTTCAGCTGACTGTCACTTGGAAATAACGGTGACCTTTTCAGTGGGTTTTCTGGAAAATTAATGAGTGTCAATATGTTAATATCATGTAGGTGTTCAGAGAAACATTGGATGAGGTTGCAAGGTTTGTCCTTCTGTGCAGATTGAATATAATTCTGGCTTTAATGAAGAAACAGGTTGTTTTGGCTCTGAATGAGTGTGTATGGTTAAATAAATGCAATACTAAATTCATACTAATACTTATCAAATACAATTCCTTTAAAACTTTATTCTCCAGATCTTTAGTTTTCTTCTTAATATTCTTTAGTTTTGCAGTCAGACAAGCACACATCAAAAATATGCAAAACAATATGTATATGTATAATGCAAAATGTATTATAATACCATATCTACAAACTTCTCATGAGCAGGATAAAGAAACACTTTTTAAACTTTTATAATAGAAATGTACATAAACATATGCAAAACCCTAGTGTATGTTGCACAGGTATCCGAATTAGTTATTATCTAATTTTGTCCCCCTATTATCAGTCAGATAAGCCTCTGTAGCGTTGTACTAATCCAAACACAGAGCGCCACCTTGTGACCATTTTGTAGTATTGTTTTCTGTTAAATGCCTTTATATCCAAAAGATACTTGAATTGGTTCCATGTTGTTCACAACAAATAGTTAATAAATGATTATTATTATTATTATCATACCTGTTAGTTTGGTTAAAACTATATTTTTAAAACTACACTTTTACCAGATTTTTTTGTTTGGTTAAATCATTTGAATTCTGTCAACACGTAATCAGTTGCGTTTTATTTTAAAAACACTGGCCGGAAGTTCCGTTTATGGTCCTCGTTAGCGTCACGTAGCCTGTGTTAGCTTCAAGCTAGTGCTGATAAGGTGAGTTGAAGCAGGAGATAGTCGCATTAAAAGGGAGTTCCTCTTAGTTTTAACAACCAGGACGCAGGTGGAAAGGTGGCTATTGTCGCTGAGTACCTGGATACGCTTGTCATCTCTTACATAACAGCCTGTTGTCCTCAAACTTGCGGCGTTGGGAGAAGCAACAGGCAAAGTTCAAACTGAATGGCTGAGGGCAACTCAGGTAAGTGACATGCTAACATGCTAAATCATATATCTATACAGTGATATTGTGTCTGTGTATAAACGAGTTCTTGCTATCAAATTTTGACTGAATTGGACGGTAAGGTTTGATTGTCCACTTAAACTTGTTTGCTAGCGTCTTTCACATTTTATTCACGTAATAAGTTAGCTTGTTTGAGGCTAACGCTTGCTAACATGAACTTTCAGCTAACATTAGCGAGCTAAGTAAGCATATGATTTTTCATCTGCGATAATACGGTTAGCTTGCTAAGGTTTGCTAATGTTAGCATATCAGTGTGGTCAAGCTAAATGACGTAACAACATGTGACAGTGAACTATGAGAGGTAACACTACACCTGACATGAGATATAGCACCAGGAGCTAATAAACATGTAATTAGCCTCTTATGTCTAGGTAGTATCAGTGTGTGGGTCCAATAGTCTAATAGATAAGAGAGTTATATTATTAATCATATCCTCCATCATTCCATCCTGCTCGCTAACTAGCTACCTAACAACTATTATTTAACTACAGTTTATGTAATCTCATTACGTTTTGAAGGAATAGTAAACTGACAGAAAATTGCAGAATAAATAGACTAGATAAATAGATATGCAGGTCTAAATTTTGATGATTGATGATATAGATAATATATTTAATACATTTAGTGGGCCTAGTAAAATCATTAGCTTTTTTAGGTTTATTGCTTGTCTCTTTTGCCTTATACCATTAGTGAACAAATTACATTAGTTTGTTTTTGAGGGTTTTTTGCTTTTGGTTGTACTAGATTTTGTAAGATTTAAGACTAGATTATTTTGGGCTCTGGGAGCTTTTGACTAGTCATTATATTTGGCAAGTTGACTCATTAAAGACAGAAATTGAATGAATAATTGATGCAAATTACTGAGTCATTGTTGTCACTTCTCCTCCTCAATATCAAACATATTTATTAGAAGTATATTACGCATTCAGCCTCAGGCTTTTAACAACTGTCACCGTTACTGTTTGCAGACCCACCTGCCCTTAATCCAGATGATGTATCACATCAAAAACCATATCAGCACAAATCCAGAAGAGGCAGGCCCAGACACAACAATGACAGAAACCTAAATAGTAATAGTTATGATCCTTCTCAACAATATGGACACTTTCATCAGGGCTTTAAACCTCCATTTCGCCATGATAATTCAAATCATCCAGTCCATCAGCATTCTCCCTACCAAGAAGACGATGGAGCCAGAAGACGAGGCAGAGGTAGAGGGAACAGAAGTGCAAATGGGAATTTTGGTGACTCCAGCTCCTGGAGACAAAGACCTGGAGGTGACTTTGGCTCATACAGTGCTAACAACAGAGGTGCAGGGGCCTGTCGCTCAGGGGCACCTCCCATGGATGGACCTGATGGACCCAACTGGCGAAGAGAAGATGTGGGCAGGAATTTAGAACAAGCTAATGAAGACCAGGATGACCGGGCTAAAAAAAACAGGACGTTTAGCCTGGAGCAGAGGAGAGATCAACAGAATGGAAAAGGTACTCGCTTAAAGGAGAACAACACAACAGTAGGGGGTCAGAGGTCAAATGACACCAAAGGAGAACCCCCCCGTTCAGACATCAGGGAAAGAACACATAGGAGCAGGACAGGCCCAGAGTTTCAACATGATGATCATCAGAGGATACACACTGAGGCAAAGCGACGGCAAGGACCAATCAAACCGTCCAAACCACCACCACAAGATGAAACGGGCTCAGAGAGGGGTGCCGAGGCCCAAGATGACTCTGGCCATGGCGTATCATCTCAGGATCCTGCCGGCAAAGCTGGACGAGGCTCAGGACGACACACACCCTTTCAGGCCAGAGGGGGGAAGAGAACACACCATCAAAACCACAGACCAGGCCAGAGGAATTTAAACAAGATGCCAGAGAGCAAGGAGACACAGACAGGTTAGAATGTAACTCCCTGTAAACTCTTACATTGAGGCAGAAAGTGTCGGTCATAGTTATAAAAAAATCACCCACTGCTTTCATGATTTGAAGTCCAAATTAATCTTCCAGGCACAGTAGACATTTCCCATCATTTGGCAGGTGTTTACACTTATATAAAGTTTCTCATGATCCAAATACAATTTTTCTGGAAGCTCAACATACAACACGACACCTTGTATAATGAATCACTTTCTGATATTGCTCTTAATATTCCCATTACAGAAAACAATTCAGTAACACTGGTTGACAATGTCACATATAGTTTGTTCTGTCTGTGCTTCATTATATATTCATTATCCTGTAATTTAGCATAATATAATTCATAACATTTGATTATGTTCTGTGTGTTTGAACTAGACTTGTCACAGCACATCATTATTCTCTGATGGCACTGCCTCAGGTTTTTAGGTTAGAGCAGTTAATTGTGGGTTAGTTGCCTGAGTCACTCTTGTCTCTTGAACCCCTGATCTCGTCTCTCCACAGGGTGTCTGATTGAACAGCTGTCTGAGGAGAAGTATGAGTGCATGGTTTGCTGTGATGTCATCCGGCTCATGGCCCCAGTGTGGAGCTGCCAGAGCTGCTTCCATGTCTTCCACCTGAACTGCATCAAGAAATGGGCCCGATCCCCAGCTTCACAGGCAGACGGTACAAGCCTTAAACAACATCAGAGACACTGACCCACATTCCGCTCAGTATGGCGATCACTGTGGTTACAAAACAACAGGACCTCAGCATAATACACTGTAATACATAATACTGTTGTGCAGATGGACAATACCTAGTCTCTGTGGCCCCATTAACAAAAAAATACCACACAGCTCTCAGGCTTTGAAGTTCCTGCTGCATCAACAGTGTATTGTGTTGCATTGCGGTTTGAGGCCAGTGGAATTATCTGCTGTTCTCTTCATATCAAAAATATGTTTATACTAAAGCAAAGCTGTTTTTCAGATTCAGCTGAAGGATGGCGTTGTCCGGCCTGCCAGAATGTTGCACCGAAACAGCCAACCTCCTACACCTGCTTCTGTGGTGAGTGACTGTTTCAAACACTTAAATACAGATTATGATTTGTAATCTTAAAATTTATTGTCAGGACAGATAATTTAATGCAGAATTTGGTCTGGTTAAGAGTCTGAAAACCGGTCTGGCACAAAAAGTGGGCAAAACAAGATCATCTGTCTTTTAATTCCACATTTGATTGGCAGGTAAAGTGACAAACCCTGAGTGGCAGCGCACTGAGATTCCCCACAGCTGTGGTGACATGTGTGGGAAGAAAAGGAGTGGAGCGGACTGCAACCACCCCTGTAACATGTGAGCCTCTAAAATCACAGGAAAACCGCATTTACCGCAAAACTTATTTCATTACAATAATCAAACCAAAATTCTCTCAAAGAATATTTCTGTTAAACAATAATTTCTGTGTCTCCCTTCAGCTTATGTCACCCTGGACCTTGTCCACCATGTCCTGCCTTTGTAACAAAATCCTGTATCTGTGGGAGGACCAGGTACTCTACATTTTAATCATGTTTGTGTCTTTCTATCTGTGTTTCCTCTGTGTTTATCTTTGGACTTTATTTATGCAGTACCCTAAGAGATTGGTTCCTTTATCTGTGGTTTTGACACTGTAATATTGATCGAACCATATCTTCACAGTCAACCAGTGCGCTGTGGTCAGGGGACAGTGCTGCAGTGTGACAAGGTGTGTGGTGCCTTTCTCAGCTGTGCTGAACACACCTGTGCCCAGGTGTGCCACAGTGGGGCATGTCAACCCTGCCAGCTACAAGTTGAGCAGGGTGAGTCTCACTTTGCCAACACAGCTCCATACAGTGTTCTGACAGATAGAGATGTGTCTTTTGATTGTGGCAACTTGGTCTTTGACTCAACTGATTATAATTTTTGTCTGTTTTTATTTTTTTAAGTGTGTTACTGTGGCGTTACCACTCGTAAAGTCCTGTGTGGCACAGATAAAGAAGGATTTGATGGTTCGGGGCATTTCTCCTGTCAGAAAATATGTGGGACGTAAGTCTGTCCCTCATCCATTAATAATAAATCTCTTATTTCAGTTTAACAGTTTCCAGCACTGCCTGACACTCACTTTCCTCCATTCAGGATGTTAAACTGCGAAGCTCACCGGTGCAAGCAGGTGTGCCACCGTGGTCGGTGCCAGCCCTGCCCTCGTTCTCCCACCCTGGTGAAGACATGTCCCTGTGGTCAGACACCGCTGACCAAACTCCTGGAACTGGGATACTCTGAACGACAAAGCTGCTCTGATCCCATCCCCTCCTGTGGAAAGACATGCAACCAACCCCTGGCCTGTGGCTCCAGTGGTAAGGAAGAATGGCAAAGTGTGTCTTAACTAGAAAAATCACATTTGTGTTTTACAAAAGATGGCCACCGCCTTGTTGACATGCTTCGACTCTGACCTGCTGAAGCTCAAATAATTTCTCATAACATAGTGTAACGGGTTGAGTGTGGGAAGCTATCCTCACATAAGATCTAAAACTGACAGAGTATGAAAACATGTGACAGGTCTGAAAGCTGTTTAATGTGGAAATTTCTAGTAACAAAACAGCTTAAAAAAGCTTAAGAGTACCTGGGTTCAACAAGTTTGCTATTCAGAATGATCATATGTTTTTCTGCATTTAATAGATTATGTTTGAATGATTTTGAACGAGTGTGCTGGATCTTATCTTTTCCATCAAAACATCATGATGTCACGCTTCATCTGTGTAAATTTAAAGACCTTGTTGAGCCTTAGGGTTTTGTATTTGCACACATATTCTGAGTTTGTTCTATTTCACAACTGCATTTTTTCATTGGATGGATGGAACAAATGTCTTATGTTTCACCATTGCTCCTGGGTGTCTTGATTTCTGTAACTGGTTGTATGAACATGCAATCCTATTCGTATTTCCTTTTTAAAATGCTAAAAACTCCACCACTCTGTCAGCCCTGGGACAATTAAAATGTTTTTATTTGCTTGTTCAGACAGGATATACACTATGCTGAGTTGTGGGCATTGTTCTCACAGTTTGTCAGGACTGAATGAACTTGTCTTATTTCAGACACCATCCATCTGTGTGAGAAGTTGTGCCATGAGGGCAGCTGCGGGCCCTGCTCCCTGACTTCTACTATCAGATGCAGATGTGGCTCCAAGACCAAGGTAGGCAGAAACACCAGCAGAACAATTGTCTGCAGTGTTGGTGCTGCTGTAATTTGTTAGGTTTTATTCATGATACCAAAGAGTTAAAACAGGCCTTTTCTTTTTCAGGAGGTCCCATGTGCAACAATTCAAAAAGAGGGTGAGATTTAAGCAAATTCAGATTAATTTAAACAAATGTGAGATCACTAGTTGCCTACTTTGTCTGGTATTTAACTTTTGACTCTTTCTTTTCCAGAGGAGCTTATCTTCACTTGTGAGAAGCGCTGCAACAAGAAACGCTCCTGCGGCCGACACAAGTGCGGCGAGCTGTGTTGTGTTGTGAGTATTCAGTGACTCCGTGTCAATGTTGTCAAAAGTGAAAAAAAGGCTGAGACAATGCTGTTGTTGTCATGTGAGATAATTAGTTTAGTAAGATAAAAAAAAAGTTTTTTACTACTGAACATGTGGCAAACATGTAGGAACGTTGCACTGGTAAAGCAATATGGTGGTCACATAGTATGCATGTTATGTATACTTACTGTAAACAGTCTGTTTTTTCTCAGCTTCCTTAAATAACATGGTTTCTTACAAGTCATGTAAACAAGAAACCTGCTCTGTTACTGAAATGGCTTATATTTTGTGTGATTAGACTGCAGCTTTGTGTCATTGTGCACTGATTCCTATGATCCACTGATGAGAGCCAGACTGCAACATGGCATATTCCAAACTGTATTTTACTTTTTAAATTATTCCACTTATACACATCTGGATGGGATGCGAAGATAAAATTTCAGCTTGCAGCACACATTAAAACATTTCTTACAAATTGAATTTCAGGTCTTACAATGAATCAAAAAAATACTAATTTGGTTATTGGGGCACGGTTAGACTTAAGTAGCTGTTGTCACAGGTTTCTGTCTCTCCGTCCAGAACATGGAGCACAAGTGCCTCCTGATCTGTGGCTACAAACTCAACTGTGGCCTCCACCGCTGCCAGGAGCCTTGTCATCGTGGAAACTGTGAGCCCTGCTGGCAGTCCAGTGAGTCCTAGTCATTTTCTTCAGCCCAACAAAGCTGTATTTATGAGCCAAGTCTCAGAAGTACCATGTAGTTATACTGCCAGGCCAAAAAAAATAACTTGAAGGTTTTATATCATCTTTGTGTTGTTTTTTTTTCCTTTGTGGTATTATGCTTGGCATTTATGTGCCATGATGTTGGCACACAGCTCATATCCTGTGTGGCTTCCTGATTCCTTCTGTTTGCAGGTTTCGACGAGCTGACGTGTCACTGTGGGCTCACTGTCTTGTACCCGCCCATCAACTGTGGAACAAAGCCACCAGAGTGCAAAAACATGTGTACAAGGAGACATGAGTGTGATCACCCAGGTGAGATAAAACCATAAATGTTCACAATGCAGTTAAAAACTGTCACTGGAACGTTCTCCTAACATTTACCTCTCATTTAGTGTTTCACAACTGCCACAGTGACGAGAGGTGTCCACCTTGTACCTACCTCACTCAGAAGTGGTGCATGGGAAAGCACGAGGTAACTTCAGCCCCTGAGCTGACAATTTGCATAACTTATGTTTTTTTAATTATTGTGACACTCTCTTCTTCTGTCCCACAGCAACGCAGCAACATCCCATGTCATCTGCAAGACATTTCTTGTGGCCTGACATGTAATAAAACACTGCCATGTGAAATTCACCGCTGCAGACGGCTCTGCCACCGGGGCGAGTGTTTGGCAGAAGGCAGCTGCCAGCAGCCCTGTGTGCTGCCTCGTCCAGACTGTGGCCACCCGTGTGCAGCTCCCTGTCATAAAGGCAGCAGCTGCCCACGCACCACCTGCACTGCCAAGGTACGACACACTGGGAGCAGCTGGACTTCCAGTAGCTGAAATATGGCTAACAAAGTTTGTGCAGATGGTCTTTGTTACATCCAGGCTTGGATTCATGAGAGTTGAGGCATATTTTCCCCCATCTAAAGTTTAAAGTTTCTCCTCAATTTAATAACTTATTTCCAAGATGAAAAATGTTTTTAGTCAATAATTGTGTTACACCTCCTAATTATTGAAGATTATATTCAACAGTCCGGCTGTGTATTCTTTCTGTTCCTGCTGGGCACACGTGGGCTCCCAGCAGGTGATGAAATCTGCTGTAATAGTGTGCAACTATCATAAATGGTTAACTTGGATGAAATAACTACATTTCAGTGGCAGTCCTCCAAACTCAAGAGCTCAACAAACAATCAAAGCTTCCAACACCGCATGAATTCTCCATATGAGCAGCATCTAATGTTTGAAAAAGAAACACATTGTCTGCTTACAAAAAACCTTTTGCACCAGCGTGAAGTTTAGTCCCTCATATGTTTGACAGTAGTAGTGGAGTGTTATTCTTCCTACTTTTCACAGGTGTCTGTTCAGTGTGATTGTGGTCGAAGAAAGGAAAGAGTGGTCTGCTCAGAGGCAACCACTTCATATCAGAGGTCAGTTTAACTGTTTCTGTATTTAGATATTTGAGTTTTTGAATATGAAGTGGTTAAACATCCTTCAATCTCTGTACTACAGGTATGCAGCCATCGCCATGGCCAGTAAACTGTCTGACATGCAGCTCGGCGACTCTATGGACATGGGCCCGTTGCTCACTAAGAAGGAGACAAAACAGACCAGGTAATGGAGGAAATTGATGATTTCCTGTTGAGATCAAGATGGAAAGTGTTTGCTGAAAGTGACACACTACTATAGTTAAGAGGCCTAGCACGATGCAGGTACTTTTGATCAATACTAAAACATTATTTAAATGTTCTTCTGCATAGAAATGGATTTCCTGTTCACCATGAATGATGATGTTTTGTTTGTGCATTAATATTTAAATAAATCAGTCAAAGAGATGCATTTAATGGATTATAGCAGCCACTCAGAACTGAGGACCAGAACTGTCTGTTACATAAGAATCTGTTACATAAAGCACAGCAAGTTGCAACAGGTGAGGTGTGAATCAGCATTAAACGTAAAGATTTAACATAAAGTCTGCCTACATGTTTCAGGCTTGAATGTGACCAAGAGTGTGCTACTCTGGAGAGAAATAGACGTCTGGCAGAGGCTTTACAGATCGATTCATCTTGTGACCCCTTCAACGTTCGCTCTACCTCTGTATACAGCGACAGCCTTAAAGAGGATGCCAGGTCGGTCCTTTTATAGTTCAAGCTGTTCTACCTTATTTATTGCTGGTCATTTATTAATTGCGCAAGTTAATTGCATCCAATACATCTCTTTATTTGTTCTCTCTTTCAGAAAAGACCTGAAATTTGTCACAGAGGTAGAAGAAGAGATCAAGAATCTTGTTGAACTTGCTAATAAGGTAAGATGATGCAATGAATGGATTGTGCCAATACGGTCCTGACCTCCTGTGGTGTGGTGCTCCCTCTGGTGGTTGGGTTGGGACCCCACTGTTCTTTGGCAACAATGACTGAGGAAAAACTGATTAACTTCTTTTTTTATCTCACTGATTTTTGCATTTACATAATGGAAATGTCAGCTATCCACTAATTATCCACTCAAATTAATCCAGCATCATTAATATCTTGCTGATGATGTTACAGTTGTTGTCCCCAAGGAAATTCATTTCATGTTCCAGGCTGCCAGTTCACATATAACACTATAAGGCAGACACATGACTCAAAATGAACTCCCAACACAACAAGATGTGCAGAGATACAGTAATAAACTGTGTGAGCATTTGCTGTTTAAAGAATGTCAATGGAGTTCAGATGCATCCCACTGATTTTTGTTGGTCCTCATTAATCTATTACTGTTCATCACTGTTCATACTATTACACCATTTGCCTGTGTTATAAACATTTGCAGGGGCTGCTTAGAACTAGTGTCAATTTAGAAAACAAAGCAAGGCCTACCTCATTACCTGCCCACTTTTAGCTGTGACATTAATGTATGAATCCAGTTGTTATATATTTTGCTGTTTTTGAGCTTGGTCAATTCTCTTGTGGACCTGCAAGATGGAACCAGCTGTGGTTGCGTGTAGATTTCTGACAGGACGGTGAAGCCTCTTTAGTAACTGCTTCTAAGCCAGACTAAATTAGTAGGTACCTCATGGGGCAGTTGGAAAAATAGCCTCCATGTTCTTTTTTCAGCTTTGTTCAATGCATTGAGGCTATCAGGAGTAAGGCTGTCAAGGTCACTGTTTCCTTGGTTTCTTTGCCAAATATAAAGGATTGTTTATCACCAGCTGAATCTCTTTTTGGAACAAAGAGTCAAGGCGGCAAAGCTTTTCTGCCTCGGAGTCTGCTCATGAGACGTTTTCATATTTTCTCCTGTCTTAAATTTGCTGCATACCGTGCTGCCTTCACTGATTTTATTTTCTCTTGGCCCTCCTGTGTGGGCTTCTACTTTCCCAAAACCAAGGTTATTAAATCTTATTCTCTATCGAATTTTTGCTGTAATACTTTCTAACTAGCTTCTGGCAGAGAAAGTGGACCAGTTTTATGCCAGTTGTTTTCCCAACCTCTCCATGTGTAGTTCACTTTGATGAAAAATCTGGTCATAATGCTTCAACTGGGAAAATCATTTTTATAGCTTTGTTCATGGGGGGCATTTTCATGTTGAAACAGAAAAGGGTCTTTCCCAAACTCAGACATTAGAATGAGATGCAGTGTTAACAGATTAGACTAATGGTTCCCAACCTTTCTAGCTTGTGACCCCTTAAACCCCCTTACAAACAAAAGTTGTTTCCAGTTCAACAAAAGGATGAAACCAGTATACCACCTCAACCCTGCTTCAGGATACAAAGCTTCTTTTAGATCCAAAGGTTTGAGTTTGAACTCTGCTAACGGCAGAACTCAGTTGCGCTGAAGGTGAAAGAAATGCAGATGCACACAGGTGCCTCCAATCTGCTGATTGAGGCTGCAAAACACAGTCCTTCTGATAAGAACTCTCTCCTGTTGGTCACCTCAAACCTTCAGGTTTCATTCACATTTCACAACAGCCTTTATCTCACAAACACATACACACATTACAAAATTTGTCATATCGTCTTGCAACCAAATCTTGGTGTAGATATGATGTCAGAGTAACCATAACAGATTTGGCACCATTTGGTCATTAGGTGGCACTGTAGCAGCATCATAAGTTTAATTTATAATTATCCTGTTTGACCTGTGTCATTTTGCTTCCCTCAGAATGTGAGAAGGTGCATGACAAAACATGTCATCAGTGCCTCACAGTGTAGGTCACCTCACCTGAGGACACAAAGGTCCTGGGTTCAAGTTCCAGGGTTATCAAGTCCTTGTCTACTGCTCAAGCTTTTCAAGCTCTCTTTTCTCTAAAACCCTGCATTGTGCTTGGACCCCATCATATTTGCTGTTAGAATTGCTTATCAGTGCAAGTCCCTAATGTGTATGCATTGCTGATGTCTGCAGGGAAAACAGCCAAAGAAGAGCCACTGTTTCCCGCCCATGAACAGAGAACACCGGAAGATCATCCATGAGCTGGCCGAGGTCTACGGCGTGGAGAGCGTGAGCTACGACGGCGAGCCCAAACGCAACGTGGTCATCACAGCTCAAAAGTAAGACCTTATTCAAATGGCAACATCCATGAATATGTGTGCAAATACACGCAGTGTGGATACTTTCATGACATGAATACAGGTGTTGATAGATGGATTTAAAGATGTGTTTTCATTCTCAGGGGGAAGTCGGTCTGTCCGAACTCGACCCTGACATCACTGATAGAGCGAGAGACTACTGCGAGGGCCCCTCCTCCCATCGCTCATATCAAACAGCACAGCAGCAAGTGAGTCTTCTTCTGTGGTTAAAGAGCTGTGTATCTAGAGGGTCCCCACTATAGCCAAATGTTACATAAGTGTCCTTAAACATCACATTGTATTATCAACTTTTTATTCCATGTGGCTGCTTGTCCTTCTTATTCTTGTTTCAGATCTATGACTAATTTTCTGCTCTATTCTCCTCTCAGAGCTGCCAGTGGGAGCACCTGGTCGAAGATGGTTAAAGAAGAGCCTGTGATAGATTACTTTGATGTCCAGGACTAAAATGAGGCCAAAATTAAAAGAAGAACCCTCAGGATCTACTCATAAACACAAGTCTGCATCTGCCAAAAAAGCCTGAATTACCTTTTTCATTTATGTTCATCAAAGATCAATAAGAATTCCTCTGGCTTCATTATCAAATAACATTATCTTTGGAAGTATCTCTAAGATGTGATTGCCTCCTGGGAACACCCACACACGGTATATCCAGGAGGAGGAATTGAATGAGTGCCGAATCAAGTGTTGCGTTTGAATTTAGACATTAAATTCTATTGAGCCTTGCACAGATTCTGAAGATGGATCATTTTGAAAAGCTCCTGATTGTTTTCTTTGCCTCCTTTGTATGCAACCAGTCCCTCATTGAACCCAACTTAATAAAAAATGAATTCTTCCTTCGAATGGCTTGTATCTCCACAGTAGATGCTTCTTTCAGGTTGAGCTCTCTGGTTTAAGATTATTCAAACATTGTGCCAGAAACATTCTCAGCCATGGGATATCTTTTGTTCTTTCTGCTGGTGTTGAGCCAAGGGTTCGGTAGTAAACCTTTGCTGATTGAGTTTGTGGGTGGGTGGGAGTGGGCTGCACTGCGGAAAGAAAGCTTTGTTTGAAACGCGGCTATGACCCAGATGTTGTGCTGCACTTTCTGAATGCTCTTCCATGATAAAACCTCAAGGAGTTTTGAGGTCAGATCCGGAACTTCTGGACCTGATAGGGGTTCATGTCTTTGTTGCTGGACTCTTAAACAGGGAGGATTTTGGTCAGTTTGACATGTGACCTGTTCTCTTGCTGATGGACTATTTCAACCTGCGAGGTTAAGAGTTTAGATGCAAATATTCCAACTACACATTGTCCTGCACTGACTTCACACTTCTAGATGTGCTTTAGTATACATGTATATCATGAGCATTGGTATTATCGTTATCCTTTTTATTAAACCATAAGCAACATTTCACTACACACAGATATTTTGGGTTCTGCCTTTTCATGATGTGTGTTTTTGCTGATTTGAAGAGACTTAATACAAAGGCAAACTTTCCTTTGTGTTCCTTACGTGCAGTTTTTACTCTCCATACAAGAAACAACAAGCATACAAGTTGCTCAACAAGACCTCGACATATTTTGTATGTTCCTGCAGCAGTCCTATGCTGACTTGTAGTTCATTGTAATAATTTCATAAAATGCCAGATTTTCCAAAATCCCAAAGGTTTTACAAGTTGGTTTTATTAAAAAATTTATGAATAATTCACAAATTATTTACAGATTAGGTATAAACCATTGATGGACCTATAATTTGGATTGCCAGGTTGTGTTTATCATTTGAATTTGGTAATAATGTTAGAATCAACTTTTTTGTCCAAGTATGTTGTCACAGAAGAAACTCGACTCCAGCTCTCAACAAACTACATTTACAGGACAATACTGATAGAAGGTAAACAAATATATGCAAAGAAGCATAAAGCCAGCTGAACATCAAACTATGGTTATAAATTCTAGATATCAGTAATCTGTTAATAGATTCGTTTGGGTTCATCCCTGTTCCAGAAGGTAAGTAGCCAAGAGTTTTTTCTTCCACAATCTGGCAACCAAAAGTTGTCTTTATTCATGTCTTGCACATCTGACAAGATATTCTTATATAAAGGATTTATAAATTGCAGTTAATGGATCATTCACTAATGCTTTATATATCAGGTATAAGCCAGTGATTGGGCCTGAATTTGGGTTGCCAGGTTGTGGTTATCCTCAGATATTTGTAATCCATTAATATATTAATTTTGGTTCAGCCCTTTTCCATAAGGTGTTTTTCCACAATGTGGCAAACAAAAGTTGTCTTTATTCATGCCTTATCATTTATTTCTATGAAGCTGATGTTGCTGCTGCTCTTAACAAGTTTGATTCATCTCTGAGGCCTAAAATCGCCCCAAATCCCTCTTTGTCCCTGCACTATTCACAACCGTAACTAAACAGATTATAATCTGTGGTCACAACCTCACACTCTTATTTCTTAAATCTGTCGTCGGACAGTACAAAGGAGGATAATTTGAAGACACTCCCTGCCTCTGCTGACTCTTCATCACATCGACCCTCCAGCAGGGACCGCGCCTGCGCTCCGGCTTCCTCCCGAACGAGGCTTCACCAATCCAGACTCCGGCTCCATCCCCGGCTCGGCGTCTCACAGGCCAAGCGTTAATAAAGTCTCCTAGCTGTCCGGTAATGGGGAAGTGATCGGGAGTCGCTGCTGGTGTGAGAAGCCGTGCGGAAGTTGAGGAGCGCGGGGGGGAAGCTCGGCGCCGGACCGGACACCTCCACCGAGACGCATCCGACTGTGGCTGTTGTTGAGAAGCCTAAAAAAGCGCATAGTGATGGAGAGAAAGGTATGGATGCTTCTGCTACCTTGTGATCCATTAGCACGTTGGTTTTTATCTGCGGTGCTCACATCCGCATCCACCATTAAACTAGTCTTTATAGATTTTCTCTATTTATCCAGCAGGCGCGTCTGGAGTTTTTTCCCCTCCTCATTTACCTCAAATTTTTTGTGCATCTAAAAAAATGCTTTGTGCACAACGTATTTGGGGATATAGTGCATGGATGGGAATATTTAAGGGGATGTCTGCATCAGTATAGTTGCAGCACCTCCACCTCCACCTCCCACCCCTCCCCATTTTCCAGCCGACGCAGACACCAGCTCGGCTTGTTAACCTTGACTCATGTGGGAAACAGACACTTGAGGAGTAAAACATGGAGGGGGGGATGCACAGTGAAACCCATCCCCATATCTTCACATATGCATGTAATTCACCCCCCTCACACACACACACACACACACACACACACCTCCCCCCTCCCCCTTGATTTCAGGGTGCACACAGTCATATAATGGTGCTTCATGCAGGGCTGCAAGTCTGCAAGTGTGTTTTGGATGTTGCAGGGAAAAAGTTTCAGTTTCACTGGTTTCACTGTGTTAATCTGCTGGCAGGCTGCGGACACACACAGACACACACACAGCAGGAGGAATTTGGGGGGTGCAGTTTAAAGCCAGATCTACTTTTGCTGATCCAAAGGAAAATCTAATTTTTATATTCCATCTGCAGTGGATTCACTAAACCTGCTTTTTGACCGAGCCACTAAACTCTATTAGGAATAGTTCACATTTTTGCTTCCATGCTGAGAGTTACATGACAAGATTGATAACTTTCTCTTGCCTGTGCATTAAAAGCCTGTTAGCCTAGTTTAGCATAAAGACTGGAAATCAGGACCTCTATTTGCTAATTGCTCATTTGATTAATATACACAAAAATCAATGTGTAAAAACTGTTTATTATGTTTCGATTAAGTGGTTATGTGCAAGATTATTTCTTGCACTTGCACAAACTCGCCATTTCCACCTGTTTCTAGTCTTTATCTAAATGAAGCTAACCTGCTGCTAGCTCTAGCTTCATATTTAGCATACAGGTTAATGAGTGCGATTAATTTTTTCATCTAACTCTTGACAAGAAAGCTAAAAAGTGTGTTTCCCAAAAAGTCACTATTTTATATTTCAGTGTCATGGTACCGCTTGAGTCTGTGTACAGTATCTGTGAAGCTCAAGCTAGACGCCAGTTAGCTTAGCAAGGTCAACATAAAGACAGGAAACAGCTAACCTAGCTGGGTGCAGTAACCAAGAAATGGTCCACCTGATAAACCGCATAAAATCATAAAGTGTCATTTTTATACTTCAATTTTTGTAAAAATTAGACAAACAAAATATAATAGGTAATTAATTGACTTCAGGGATGCTGGAAGGTGGATTTTGTACCAGCTTCTAGTGTTTAAGCTAAGTTAAGCTAACTAGCTGCTATTCACATGGATTCAGGTGGATCACGAACCAGGTATCATTTTAGTAGATGAGAGCAGATCAGTAAAATTAGGTAATGCTGGTAACAGTAGATAGTGTTGTTATCCAAAGTTAAAATATTTTAAGTTTTTGCTAAATTTACAACCAGATGTTACGTAGCTCCTTCACACAAATAGACAACATGAGCAATTAGGACAAGACAAGGCTAATAGTTTAACTTACTGAGATTTTATAGCTACATGCATAACCAGAATATTTACATAAAGCACAAAATGTCTTCATATATATTAGCATCCTTCAGTGATGAAGCTACTAGACGTTAGCTGGTTGTTTGTTTTACAGTGTCATAGCCACATAGCATCTCATTTCCACTTCTCACAGACAAACTCTTGTTCTTCAAACTAGCAGGAACAACAACCGTCCTCTCTAACTCTCTGCAATCAAAGGTACACTGTCTCTGTCATGTTAAAATGTTTTATGCATGGTTTAGCGGTTGTGTATGACTCTGTAAACAGTCAAAAAGCCAGCCATGATACCATGCTAATGTCTGTAAGCATTAGTCATTTAGCTTAGCTGGCTAAATAAGACTATAAATAGGAGGACACTTCTAACCTGGCTGGGTGCAGTGACTGAGGAACAGTACTAACTAGTACAAGATATAACATGTTAATTAATGAACATTAGTGGAGCTGGTAGGTGGATTTTCATTCTTCATGCTAAGCTAAGCCAACCAACTGCTGTCAGTTTTATATTTATCATACAGACATGAGATTGTTATCAATGTTCTCATCTAACTCTAATAGCAAGTGACTGCTAACTGTGTTTCTGTTAAAACATACAGTTTACATTAGGTAAAGTACAACATTTCATCATTTGCTTATATCATCATCTCATGTTCGCTCCCATGTGTCAGAGTCAGTAAAACTAAAAGCTCACAGGAGGCAGAAAATGCTGCAAACTTTCAGTCAACATGTGTTTTTTCATCCTTCCATAATAACTGCAAATGTGTTGTCACTGAACTCATTATACATGTTAAAGCTTTCCTCAGGTTTCAGCCTCTCTCCCTCTGTCTCTCTCCATCTTTCCTGCTCTGGTTTCATGTCCAGGACTGTTGAGTTATGGAGGACTTGGTGACTCAGCTGCTTGCTGTTTTCAAAGAGCACCATCACATGCACTTCAGTTTGATGCTTTATATGAAAAAAAAAAAAAAAAAAAAAGCACAGACGCAGGCATTTGGGTGCAATTAGTCAACAAAGAATATTGCATAACCACTCTCATTTCAGAAAATTGCTGCCTGTGTGTAGTTTTTCCATATATTTAATCCCTCAGAAGTCATTCATTTTCCCAGGCTCGTTCCAGATTGGATATACATTAGATTTCCATACATTGGTGCAGGAATGTCCTACATCGTCTCATCGTCTGCTTCTGTGTTCAGTTTTACTTTGCATTACAGCCTGTTTTGGAAGCCTTTGAGCTGCTCTGCACTGGAGTTGTTTCCTGATTTCTTTTCAATTTTGGCATGAATACTGAGATGTTTTCCTCACTTATTGTTTTTTCCGCAGAAGTGGTTGATCATTGTCAGGATACAGGAGCTCGCTATGTGAAAAAAATAGGACTAAAATAGCTAAATTTCAAATCGCCGTCTTCCCTGACCCAGCTGCTGGCACAGATATTTCCTTCAGTGTAAAGAAAAGGAGAGCAGTCCCATTAGTATGCAAGGTGCCGTCACAGCTCCTGAGGTCTGATAGAGGATCAGAGGATCAGCTCCTTTTACAGTCTGCTGAATGCTTGACCTGGCTTTTTAAGGAAAGCCGCACAGGAACCCCCTTCGCTCCCCTCAAACACACACATTTACACCTCTGTCGCTCTGTTCAGTCATGTCTGAAATTTAGTTTGGGAGACTCATCAAGGTCAATCAATGTTTCACTGAGTGTCCCGTTTCAGCTCCAGAGTTTCTGTAAAACATTATTTTTTTCACACTGTTTCTCTGCCAGAAGTGGGATTGATTAGACAGACTGGAAGCTGTGCACATTTGGCTTTGTTTCTCAAATAGCAGGTCACCCAATTAAATGTTCCCTGGCTTTGTGTTTTGTGTTATTTGCAGGGATAAATGGACAATGGGGCACTTCCTTTTTTGGCTGGTGAGGAATGTGCTTGCTCAATGGCGGAAAGAAATGAGCTTACAGGAAAGCTCTTCATTTCACTAAATATTAGACCTAAAATGATTAGCGATTAAATTTACAGTAGATTGAGTAAATTTACCACAAGCAATTTTGATAATTAAGTTTTCATTTTTCATTTTTTCAGCCAAAAATGAAAATGAAAAATATCATTGAGTTTTTTTGGACAGTTTGACAAACAAGAGAAACACATATTCTTTTCATTATAATATCTAATAATCAATTAATCAAGAAAATAATCTGCATCATTTAACAATAATGAAAATTTGAATAGTAGTAGCAGCCTTACCAAACATTGTGCGAGTTTAGTATCAATTCTTACCTTTACTACTATTATGATATCTATAATACTGCAGTAACGCAATGCAGCATATGACTCTGACACTATATATACTGTGCTGTATAAAGAGGTGCAGCTCTGGCATATTTTTCAGACATACTTTATACTTATGGCTGCAATACTTAGGATGAATTTCATGCAATTTCCAACCTATAAACACCACTTTCACGCAGCCCTCTAAACCTCCACTGTCATTTCCAGTGAGATTATAGATTTTTATGATTTTAAGTTGAGCGCTTTGTAACCTAATTAACACGTCACCCCCCCCCCTCGCCTACCAACAGATTATAACAGTGTTTTTTAATCACTGTTATCTTACCTAAAGCACTAGCTGTGGGGTTTTCTTCCACTTGCATATTGCTCCCATTAATAATGTAGAGTTAGTTGTCTAATGAGATTTTGCGCTCGACTCAGAGACAAACTGTCTGGGTCCTAATGGTGCTACAGTTCACCGAGCGGCTGGTTGACCCATTTAGATGTTAACGCTCAATACTGCACTGTGCTCTGTTGGAGAGATTCAATATAACCCAATATAACACATGCAGCACATGTCATGGCCGGCTCTTGCAAATAAGTGTACCTTCCCTTTCAGTAACAAGAGCGTTTAAGAATGAACAGCAAAATGATTTCAAGGAGATTAATGAACGTTTTTTTCTTTTCTACTCTGGATCTTTTTTCCTGAAACACATACTAATGCATATGTTTTTAGTTGCAACCAACAAATATTTTATTATCAATGAATCTGCTGGTTGTTTTCGCAATTAATTAGCAGAATTTAGAAAATAATCAGGCCTCAAGGGGAAGTCTTCTAATGACTTGTTTTATCTGATCAACAGGCAAAAACCTAAAGATATAATATACTAAATATACTATCACATAAGACAAAGAATGGCAGCACATCCTCACATTTAAGATCAATTTACAAAATGCTTGCTGATTCATTTTCAGTTGATTAATGGGCTGATCATTGTGTGTTTCTCATCAGTTACAAAATCAATAGATATACACAGGGAGGATCAGAGATTCAGCCTTTATGTGTTGGAACAGGTTGCTATTGTGAGATTGAGGAACATTTGTGTGGTTGTTTGTGAAACTGAAAGTGGATTTTATTTGGTTTTATAATGTCTTTTTGTACCATGTGTGAAGTTGTTTAAGGGAACTGAAGAGGAGGTTATTGCTTTGTTCAGTGACTGGGAGGGGCTAAAATGGCTACCTTACTTCATTTTGCTGTCTTGTTGGCAGCACCTGGAAATTGTTAAAGTGAGGTGACACATGTGGTAGTCGACTAGTTGTTGTTTATTGTCATCCACATACAATTGGCCGAACCACATGGACTTTGAAGACAGCAAAAACACTGTTGCAGTTGTGAAACAACATTTGTCAGAGAGGAAACTGTTATATGCAACATTTCATTGCAAACAAAGAACTTAGTCTCTTCTCTCAGTAACATGACACACAAAGATTTAACCTGACTCTTTCTATACCTGAACATAACTGTGCACATTGAGTTCTTTCATTTCTGGTTATATAACATACATTTACACACTTTTTACGAGACTATATTTATGTATATATGTTTATGTGTATATAAACATGCAATGCCTCGAAGCATCCAATTAAAAATACATACCTGGCAATGTTTGGGATATTTAATATTTACTACTGTTCTGAAGCTATTTCCAAAATCCTCAAGGACTCTTTTAACCATCTAGATGGAAAAAATATTCCGTCTGTTGCACAATTTAAAAGATTTTCTAAACCTGTTTCCATTTCGAGTCTGCCTCCTAATCCAAAAGAAAATGGTGGCCAGACACACCATATGTCTTTGCTCAATTTCTGCAACGTAAACCAACATTTTAAACGTTTTAATGAGATTTTTATAATGTGTGAAAGTGTTGCCTGTGCGACATCTGGCATTTTAAGATACCTGGATTAGGAGAGGAGTGTTTGTGGATTTTGGAAATAACTTCAGAACATCAGTAAGTGTTGATAATCAATCTTCTGTGTTTTTCAAGGGTATTAATATTTAGAAAAAAATGAATGCTTGGCTCTGTGACTCACATGTAATAGTAATACATGAAAGCACAAAATGGGGCTGATACACGATGTGTGCACTTATTGATGAATATCTCTGATTGCTTCTTGGATGCCGTCTTTTGATCCAGAGGGAGTGGATCTACTTTTCGACATTCATTTCATTCATTCCTTGGCCGATCTCATGTGCACACACAGTAGCAGTTTTCAGGCTACCTCTCATCTCTGCGTCTGATTATCATCTCTTGGATGTGGCGTCGACTCGATACGGCCCTGCACATACCAGTCCTGCCCTCGTTCTGTCGCCTCTCTCTCCCATCCTGCATGGGCAGAGTGGTGCTGAAAGATCCGGGCTAAGACTTGGACGCAGAGTAGGAAAGAAGAGCGAGAGAAAGAAGGGAGGGAGGGAGCGAGTTGGTAGAGGAGGAATTTTTCTGCCAGTTTTATTTTTCATCCTGTGGAATTTTCGATGGTAGCTGGGTCGGGTTTATTCGTGGAAAGTGTCTGTTTTTCACCGTGTATTTGTGTCAGAGTTGACCCTGGTGACCTCGGTGCTGACTAACACAGCCCACTGAAGCCTTTTCTGTCTCAAAAAACCTGGATTTCTTTTGAGTTTTACACTTTAAGCTCTGTTCGCCAGCTGCTGCTCCAGTTTTGAAGCCACTGCAGTCGGCGTTGCTCTCACCCGATTGGCTGTTAGCTTTGGACGCAAGGCAGATTATCCCGTTCTCATGACTACAGCAAACAGGAAATGCCCTGAAGCAGGTAACGCTTCAGGCCTCGTTCCGGTGTGTCGCTCGCTTCTTGTGGGGGGGAAACTCGGCTCATTACTGTTGCTCCGTCTTTCCATCTGCTCCCACAATGCCTCATTTTATTTTAGGAGCTGAACCATAAACGCCGTCTGGATAGAGATGCTTTGTCCCAAACAAGCCCTGAAATCCAGGGTCGACCCTAAACTCCTTATCTGTGGCTTCTTAGGTTAGCTGCTTAACATAGTGCCGCCGCTTTGTGCAACCCTCATTCACCTATTTCCTCTCAGTATATTGTACCAAATCACTTTGATCACAAAATATCAGCAGATGCCCCATTATTTTCAGCCGCCATGGGAGACTTCTCCCTCTCCGTAGGTTCCTCTTCATTACACATGCCGAGCTGCAAGAAATCTGCCCTGAAATGTACTTCTCCGCTCCTTAATCCCCCTCGGTGAAGGTGCAGGTCTGTGCGCTTTTGTACGTCCCCTTTGATGGTGGCCATTGAGTAGCTTTCGGAGAGCCCTGGCCTTTAAGCGGCTTGAGCCTGGTTTTGTGTGCAGCTCTTAAACTCAAGAAAGAGGAAAAAGAGAGGGGCCCAGCAGTGGGAGGGAGTCAGACTTTACTCCATGCCCTCAGTACAGTCCATATTCCCCCTCGTGCACCCCATCTGTCTGTGACAATAATGTTGACGAGGGCAGGTTCCTGGTCTCTGGTATGTAAACGTTGCCACTGGGAACTGTATGTTACATCAGCACCGGTAGAGTTTTTTAGTCGCTGTATGCTCTGTCTTGCTCCTTTTCCTTCCTCCCGTGGGCAATTGTTAAGAAATTGATGGGAAAAAAGGGCAAAATCATCATTTTATGGATTTCTCTTTTCCTTTCTTGCTTTCTGCACTTGATTGATTTACAGACAGTTGCCTCTGCAGCACATCTTTTCATGTCACTGTGATTCAGCAACCTTTTTGGCTTCAGACCCTTTAAAAGCCCTGAAGACTTATTTTCTCAATCAACATTTTACTATGAGTGATGCTGCACAAAGATTGATGCCAAAGTTAGTTTAGCATCAGGGTTGTTTGCTCATGTTGTCAGTAAAATCTGATCAAACCAAGCCCACACAGTCCTGATGAAGCTGGTCATATGAGATTTTGAGTGTTTAACTCATAATAAATAATACCATTCTTGTTTTTTTCTGTTCTTTAACTTTGATTTTGCTAATGAATATTTAATGTCAGAGAGAAAAAAAATTCAACCCCCTAGCAAAATAATCAGCAACAATTTTAATGCTTGATTAATCATTAGAGCGAGTAACCCGTGCCAAACATTACTTAATTCTAACATATAATTTGTGAGTGAATTCAGCTTTTCTCAATTTTATATTATAATGAACTGAGTATCTTTCGTTTTTTTTACTTTTAATAGCACAAAATAAGTTGGTTGAAGATGTCACCTTGGGTTTTTGTGTTAGTATTAAGAGCATTTTTCACTGTATTCAGACATTTTAATTAGTTGATATTGACAGTAACTGTTAGGTGCAGCTGTGCTTTATAAATTGCATCATTTTGAAGGTTATATAGAGGCTCGAAGAATTGAAACTGTCCTGTATTTCACACAGTGATTTCTTCTCTGATGTTTCTTGCCATCTCTTAGGGGCTGTACACTGTAAAATAAGCATGCAGCCAGTGTTGCGGGTTAGAAAACTGGACA
The DNA here is from genome assembly GCA_025331565.1 of Holacanthus passer. Lineage (NCBI taxonomy): Eukaryota > Metazoa > Chordata > Actinopteri > Pomacanthidae > Holacanthus > Holacanthus passer. Next base: position 1,731,529 of record JAFREQ010000045.1, on the reverse strand, counting down.
GACAGTTTACACACTGTGGTGTATCTATCATGACTCTTAGTGTGAGTTCTCTCTTTGTCTCCCTCTTGTGGCCAAATAAGGAAGTGAATAATATAAAAACCATGAAAAGATGCTTAGACATTTTAATTGGTTGAGCACTGATTAGAGTTTTGGAGTGAGCTGTGTTTTTAAGCTTTTACGCTTCATGATTCATCTATTTGTGCAACCAGGCCCTGAACCTGGATCCCTCCTTCCATTCAAACAGTCAACAACCCCCCCACCTCCCCACCTGGCTGCTCCCTCTGTTGGTCATCAATAATACTACTGCTGCTCCTTTACCCCCTGTTAGCCCCCTCTACCCCCCTGTCTGCTACACACTGGGGCATTACCATTTGGTAAGACTGACTGGCTTTGGTGAGGGAGATGGCGGGGGTCCGACAGGGGGTACTCCGGCGCCCAATGCTCCCTTTTGCATCGACCGAGCTGCTGGATCTCTTTGTTATCGTTGAACCCACGTGTCGTTGCTGGAGAAACAGGAGATTGGCACACAATCTCAGAATCTGCATGGATAAGCCTGCCGGGTTGAGCTCTTGACCTTGCCGGAAATTGAGTCGCACACCTTGTCTGATTAATATATGTAAAGCCTGCGTCATGTGTTATGTAATACAAGGTTAATCTAATGCTTAGTGTCAGTGTGGACTGATATTGTTACAGTATTTGACTGCAGGGAGGACACAGATGGATTGAGGCAGCGATGAGAAATTTAGCAGAGGAGGTTTGGGTTCCTTATGTTCCTCAAAGCCTTCCAGACCGGATTAATGACAGCAGCAGTACACTTATCTCAACAGCAGGTGTCACCACCAAGCAAACTAAAGCTGCAAGCTGTCAGCGACACATGGGAGGGCCAGCTTCTGCCTGTCAATAAGTCGATTCTAATAATCAGGGGTGTGAAGGTCATGTATGTGGTTCTTGAACTGCTTTTCTTCGTTTAGGTGTCAATCCTAACTTTTCTGTTAGTGATGGTGTCTTAATGTCATGCGTGGTGGATAATGTGTGAATAAAATGGCTTGGGTCCTTGAAGATATCTCTGAGGGATGGTGCATCCTCCAGAAGGTCATGACCTCTGGCCTGAAGGTCACGGACCCTCTAACCAGCTGTCCACACAATAACTGCAGAGTTTTCCTCTCAGAAATGGGACAGCACCCCCTTTCCTCGCGTATGTTCCTCGCGCCATTTTTAAGGAACCAGCTTGTGGAGAATGTCCTGATAATTGAAGGACAGATTTTATGCTGCTTTGCGTCAAAGCTTTCCATAAACTGTTAAAACTGTTGAGGTCATTTCCTTTCTACTCTGGCTCCTGGTTTGACACTTTTCTGACGTTTTCACACCGGCAGAACAGAGGAAGAGGAAACAATAATAGTGACAATTTGCTGTCATGTGTCACAAGCCAAGCCCCCTTTGAATCTGCCCCACTTCACCTCCTTTGTCATTCAAATAACCTCATGAATATTTCACTCCCCAGATCTGACGGCTGGGAGAAGGGAGGGAGAGAAAGAGGGACTGGAGCCGAGGGAGACATGAAAGAGTCATAATCTTCAACGTAGCGTGGTTGTAGTCAGAGTAATGACCTGTGTGGCGATGGCCGAAGCTCGGGCTTGTGTGTAATTGGTGTGAGACAGCAAGTCACATCACAACCTAAAAAAATCACAGCACACACACAGAGAATCAGTCAGGGTTTAGACTTCTGCTGTGCCTCAGTAAGTCTTCTGGACATCCTTTGGTCCATGAAGGGATGGTGTGCTTTTTCACCCTTTTTGAGGCTTTCGGTTTTCTGCATTTCAAGAAGAAACCTTTAAGAAAAGCAGCCTGCAAGAAATCCCAACAGAAACTAATTTCACGTGTCAGGTGACACAGTCACCTTGCTGTGCACACCAGCCTGCTTGTTTGCCATTTCACTGTAGCCACAGCCTGAATGTAGCCTCTAGGCCGACTAGTGGGTGAAAGGTAAAGCTAATGAGGCGAGCGGAGGAAATACTCCTAACCTGTGAATGCACTCTGACAAAGGCCAGCACAGAAACACAGGAAATGAAGGTGCTCTTGACGTGGCCTTCTCCCTTTGTGAAGTGGTTTTAGAGCACATTAGCTCACCTATTGTGAGAATTGTGCACCGGAAGACAAACAGACAAACGTAATTTTTCTGACTGGAGTGCTTTCAATTGAGAAAATATCATCACCCCCCTCCTCCTCATCATCACCACGTCATGACTCCATCATATATGCCAGTTTATGTGTACACATGTGTTATTGCTGCACAGCGTGTCCCCTTTAAGAGCCCAATGTCCTTTTTTTTTTGAGAATGAGCCCAGGACTCTGAGCTCCGTGTGTGCTGACCGTGGCCTCTGAGTTGGTCACCAGGGGGAAGCTGCAGCAGAGGAATGGCTAACTGACTCTAACCTCCCCAGCCCCCATTTAGACCAAACGGCAGCCTCGCCGCGCCGCATGCCCTTATCTACCAATGGAATGCAACAGCTGTGCGGGGGAGCGTCAGGGTGGGCTGGCTGAAACCCCCCTGACAGACCCCCGCACAGCTCCCCCCCCACCACCACCATCCCTCCACCTCCAAGCGACGTGCCGGGCTCCTGAAAGGCAGCTCAACTAAAAAGTGAGCTAGACACAGTGAGAGACTCGGCAGGGCTGCTGCACATTCAAAATAGAGTAGGAGGGAGGGAAGAGAGAGAGAGAGAGAGAGAGAGAGAGAGAGAGAAGGAGAGAGAAGGAGAGTCAGGGACAGGCAGTGCTGAAAAGGAGAGCACAAAGAGAAGGAAAGTGGAGCAGGGGAGGGGAACAGGAGGCTGGGTGAAGGGAGAGGGAAAGACAAAAGAAGGAGAGGGGAGACGTAGCAGGGTGAACGGAGGGGACTGAGCAAATGGCTACGGAGGAGACGGCGGGGGGAGCCAGGAAAGCCACCAAGAGCAAACTGTTTGAGTTCCTGGTCCATGGAGTGGTGAGTGGCGCTGTCCGTCATTCCCGTGAAGGGAGCTGGGCTCTGGCATGCATCTCTGTGTGTGTGTCTTTATATATGTGTGTGTGTGCATGAGTCGGCGCAGCAGCAGCAGCAGCAGCAGCAGTCTGTGTGTGAGAGATAGCTGGGTAAAGCTGGCCATGTGAAGGTTATTTCCAGCCCCCCTGGATCCCAGCCTGTTAGGAGATGGCTTGAGAGAAGGAGAAGCAGAGCAGCATGGATGGATGGAGCTGAGCAGGGGAAGGATGGGGAGCAGAGGATTTCTAAGGCAAAAAAAATAAAAGGATAATTGTAGAAATAGAAGCTGAGCAGCAGCAGCAAAAAGCAGCCAGCTCCCCCTTTGGCTAACAGAGAGGCACAGCACACTGCTTCCCTGGGAGTCACAGACAGAAGGGGGGGAAATGACGAGTCCACTCACAACAACACAGTCAGAGTAGCCTTCCAGGCAGCATGTTGGTGGTTGGTGGAAGGATTTGAACCTGTAAGGTCACGAGACAAACGGACGTAGCGGCGTAGACGGAGCCGAGGCAGACGGCCAATCCTGGAAATCATGCAGAACAATCAGTCCATTCATGTGAAGCTAGCATGAAATGTCAAGTCAAGTGTTGCTCACGGTTAGAGGTTAGGCAACTATTACCATAAGCCTCGTACTTTACATTAATAACAGAACACGCCGCGGTTTGTTTTGGTCATGAGCTGAATTAATTAGAGGGTTGAGGATGATGTAAAAGTCTTGGTCAGTGACACTTTGCTGTTGAAAGTTTTAGCAGATGTGGCTTTGACATTGACTCAAGTGTGTAAATAAACTGGTCGTTTATGGCATCTTTTTTGGCTTGTGATCCTTTAATACGATGGGTCTGTTTGAGATCCCTCGTCCATGAGTTTTTCCTTTTCAGATTGTTTCACTGGGGCTGTAGCTAACAATTATTTAATTATTGATTAATCTGCCAAATATTTTTGTGTTTGAGTGTCAAAAAACTGTGAGAAAATACCCATTGTGGCTTTCCAAAGCTCAAGGTGACATCGTCTAATGTTTTGTTTTATTCAACAAAAATCCAAAGGGCAGTGATTTTCAGTTTTCTTTCATAAATGACAAAGAAAAACAGCAAATCCTCAAATTGGAGAAGCTGGAAACAGAGAATGTGTAACTTTTTATTTATCATTTTTGCCTGAAAACAATTAACTGATTATCAAAATGTTGATCGTTGACAAACGTTTCAGCTCCAATATTTTTGTACCTTTATTAAAGAATCGACAGATGACAGGAAATGAGTGGAAAAACAGTTTGGAAGTAACATGACCAACAACCAGTCTCGAACTGGCGATGTTGTGGTTCATCTTCAGCCACTTAAACCCTTTGGCCAACAAGGTGATTTTTACTGGTCTTTGGAGGTCAAACACACAATATTTCACAATAAAAGCACAAAGGTTATATAAAAGTCCGATAAAATAATCAGACTTTTGTATGGGAGAATTTTTTATCCACTAATTTCTATCTGCAACCCCGTTAATTATCTGGTGACCATTTAGATTCATCTCGTGACCACATTTGGGTTCCCCTTATCTATAAAGTATTATTTCATCATAAATGTCTGTCTCATTCTGGAGGTATCTTGCGATTAAGTTGAACTGAATGTTACTTTTGCGCAGATGCTGAAACCTGGCATCACCTCCTAATCCTCAAGTACATTGAGAAGGTCAAAAAGACTTTCTGGTATTTTTTTGTTCAATGAAAGAATGATTTTCCATTCTCATAAAAGTATGGATTTTTGGGGCTTTTTATGCCTCCAGTAGAGAACAGACAGTGAAGAGATGACAGTTATTCAGGCGATGGACAGATGGGGACCGAGCAGACTCGAACCAGGGATGTTGCGGTTTATGGTCGGTGCTGGGTTTCCTCTTTCAATCATTTTTAGAGGCCTGAAGAGTAAAAGTACACAGACCCTCTGTGTGGTCCAGACCCCCAGGTTGGAAAACAGTTTCTAGAGCTGAAAAGATTTGTAGGAAAGAGGTCGATCAAATGTTTATCGTCAGAACATTTGATCTATTGATAATTGCAAAAATTCCAAAAATTCACTGGTTGCGGCTTCTCAAATGGAAATATATACTGGTTTCCCCATTTTTCCATGATTGTTAACTGAATGTCTTTGGGTTTCAGGCTGCTGGTCAAATAAAAATGAGTCATTTTCTCACTATTTTCTGACACTGACACACACAAAGTGATCAATAATGACCTAATTACTACATCATAAACATCTCATTCTCATTTCCGCTGAAGTGAATCTCACCTTTGCTCAAATCCTGAAACTTGACATAATTTCCTAATCCTCAAGTACGTTGAAAAGACTTTGTGTTATTTGTTCGTCGAACCTTCTCATGTCTTAAAATAACAGAGCTAGCTTGACTGAGTTCTGATGTTAGACGAAAGTCTGTTTTAATCAGCGCTGATGTTGGGCGTACTGACACCAGGTAGATTTATACACTGAAACAAGATGAGGTATTGTTTCTTTGACAGGAGCGGTCATTACAGGGGCTTTGGTGCTGAAGCCCTGTGCACAGAGACAGACTTTGGGAAACAATGGACCAGGTGATTGATGAGCCAGATGAGTGTGTCCTCTCAACAGACCAATTAACCTTGATGAGGCTCTGGCTGCTCCAAGCCAAATATTTCCCTCTGCTTATTTTCTCTCATGCCTGCCTCTCCCCTCTCTCCCTCTCCTCTCTTTCCTCTTTTCTCTCCCCCACATTTTAAGATGGAAAAGTCTTGTTATAATAGTTGCGGCAGGTTCCTCGCTGTGTGTACTGCAGAATGGAGAAATATTTATACTATGGGATATGGGGATGATTCGGTGCAGTTTGTTAGCTTGTGGCGAGGGATGACGTTGCCTTTCCCCTCATGGGTGAATAAAGCGAAGCAAGCTTTTATACACACAGAAACATACGTGTGCAGACGCATGTGCACACACACGCGCGAGAATATATAGCAACACACTATATGCAAACATTGTTGTGGTTTCATAGGTCAGAGTGTTCCTGCCTCCCGGCTGCAGTTTGTGTGTTGTGGGGGAGCGTGTTTGGCCGAGGTCTGGTTCGAGGACTGAAGGCCTGGCTGAGGTCTCTTCCTCTCTCTCTCTCATTATCTGCCTCACCTCCCCCCTGCTGTGTTACTTCTGTGGCTCGTGTGTGTGTGCGGAGGTCAGCGAGGGCCACGGTGATGAGAAAAGCCTTCCAGCGTCTGCGTGGGAAACCCAGATAAGCCAAAACATAATGGGACGCACTGTAGCTTCGCCATGTGTAAAGTCTGACCATGAGTGACGGGACCTTTGACCATCAACTTCACCTTTGCTCACACATTTGGATTAAAACTGGCTTCCTTTCTTAAAGGGTTAGTTCACTCAGATTATAAAAAATATATTCTCGCTTACTTTTTGTGGCATCTGTCCATGCAGAGTTTTGGTTTTTGGAAAGAAAAGTTTCTGTTGAACGCTATTAAATGTACTTTTTCAATGTTGTGATCAACTTTACCTCTGTTGTATTCGGGTGGAGGCAGATATCGCAGAGACTGATATCTCAAAATCTGATCACATAAAACCAAAAATATGTTGTTAGCACATCATCTGCATAAATACAAACATTCACGTTTTCTATCAAGCAGTCCTGCTCATTGATTTACAGCACTGCCCACAATCGAGCGATACAGCCAGAGATGTTAAAGACATATATAACACATGTATACCTTTGCAACAGATTGGCTACATGGCAAAAGTAATCTTGATTAGAACTGGGTGATATGGTTGAAATCACTATTTGCAAAGGCTTCATAGCTCGCTGGGGCCTTAATACCTTTTTGTGAATTTCCCCACTGTGGGACGAATAAAGGTTTATCTTATCTTATTACAATATTAATGTGAATAAAAGTCTGTATAGGTTGCTGATATTGATATCAGCAAAATCACATGTAGGATTGATGAAAAATCAATCAAACAAATGTTCCGTCCAATAAACTTCAGATGCCTTGTTTTGAAAAAAAAAAAAAAAAAAGTTATTCAGATTACTATGCTATAAATCAGAGAGAAAATTCATCAGTAGATTTAAGATTTCTCCTTGATTTAATGTGTCTTGGATTGTAACTCATTTGTATGTCGCTGTGGACAACAGCATCCGCCAAAAGGATAAATGGACAATGTGAGAAATGTAAAGAAAAACAATTGCTCACATTATGAAAACTCAAAGTAGAGGATGATTGATGTTTTTTGTTTGAAAAATGACTAAAACAATTGATCAGCTGTCAAAATACAAAAAAATTCTATCCATCAGCTGATCAGTTAACAGATAAATTGTTTCAGCTCTAAACAGCAAATCATAGTATGCATATTAAATAATCCAATTAATGCAATAAACTGTGTTTCACTGTTATGCTTTACATTAGACAAAACTGTTCATGTGTAAAGCAAAAAATCTTCGCCAACTCATTTTATTCATTTTTAATACAAGAGAAACTATTTTGTAATACAATAAAATAGTATGTTCAAATCAGCATGATACATATGTAATTTCACTGAAAGTCAATGAACACTGATCGAATTACTGCCTGACCCTTACATTGATATATAAAATTGTCTCTGTCTAATATACAGAGATAACATTAGAATCTGGAAGCATTATTTAAACAAAACTTGTCGATTAATTAATGAGATGTTTGCATGAGTGACATTGTTAATTGTTACATCTAAAACAACAAACAGTAATTAAGCATTCATTTCTTCTATGATAGTTATAAAGGAATATTATAAACTTGTAAACAAGCATTTTAAGTGTGTTATCTTGGGTTGGTTTGTTATATTTTATACACTTAACAATAAATTAATGAAGTTTGAGCCCTAAAAGAATGAGTCATGTCTCATTAAAGGAACCTCATCTTCAGTTTTTAATAGATTACAGGGCTCTAATCGAAGCCCTTAAAGGGACCGTCCATGTTACAACCCACAGATTCATATGTTTAGTACAGTGTGGGTTAAGTTTGGCCTCTTCAAATCTCTCTAGAGATGCCAACACACTTCTCAGATATCCATCCACATGGCAGATTCGATTGCTGGCTGGCTGGCTGGCAGAGCTCCGGGCAGAGTGTTGGAGCCAGTTCAGCAGGTCAGATTATAGAGTACCACTCATTGTGAGTGTGTGTGTGTGTGTGTGTGTGTGGATTTAGGGGAAATACATCCTACACGTTATCCAGCTATAGTTTTCTGTATCTATTATCTGCGAGGCTCAAATTCTCCAGACAGTAACAGAAGTGTGTGTCTGGCTGCTGAAAGTCTAGTCTGTTGCCTGTTTGGATGTTACTGTCCAGCTTAGGGAGGAAGTGCACGGGGAAAAAAAATAGTTTCTTAAGACTCTGCAAGGTGACAACGTTCGAGCAGGAGGCCCACACCAGACCATATGTTGCCTTTATCCTCTCCCGCTTGGAGACCCTTCTCAGTTGCTCTTACCATCAACATCCCCTCCCCCTTGCTGACCAAACTCCCAGGCAGAGTGACAGCAACGCCTGCTCGGGCTTCTTATCACAGGATCTCTGCTTGGTCACCATTTCAAAGGGCACACAATATGCCCGTCTCAGCCTGTCGTATTCTGTCATACTCTGTTTTGAGTTATTAAATCTATGTCTGTGAATTTACATCTGCACCCAGTTTGATATCCAGTTTTCTTATTGCGCCCTTCCTCCTGTTTATTAGCTTGGTCTTTGTTTGTTTTCGGGGGTGTTTTCACATGTGTTTGTGGACAGTCTAAAGATCAGGTCTGATGTGCGTATGTCAGTTGCAGTAATCCACTTTCAGAGGTGACAAACAGTGTGAAATGTTGTAAAAAACGTGAGCATATAAGAGGTTATGAAACTCCTGATTTGTATCCTTCGGCTGTCCTTGTCTCTCCAACATTTACCCATTCTGTTACAAAGCGTAGCAGGCACTCTCTGTGCCGATTTGAAAAAAGGACATTTTATTTTCTTTGCAATCGGATGGTTAAATATTGGGTCTATTAAGTCATGGCTCTGCTAAACAACAAGGTTTGGATGTTCTTTTGAAGAATCGACATCTTTTATGCTTTAAAATGTTCAATGTGAGAAGTTGTCTGTCCTTTGTTGAGTATTTACAGTTAGATATTATCTGAGAAACCATCAATGATTTTCATGTTTTTGGATCAATATGTAATGTATTTCAGTGGAATATAACTAAGAATCTTTACTAAAGCACTGGATTAAACACAGTTTGGATGTACTTGTACTTTATACTTATACTCCTTTATACTTCACTACATTTATCTAACAACTATAATCGCCTTGTACATTAAGATTTTATGTACAATCCATGTGATGAACTTATGAAATATACATTGTTATAGATCAAACCATACAGGGCTGGATTAACCTGCTAGGCAGCCTCAGGGCAAAAGGAAACCATGGGCCCCTATTCAAACCCTCCCACCCTCCCTCTTCCCCCTGGTTCCCCCACGTTACCTTTAATTTGATTAAATGCTAAATTATTTAAAAACATGCAGCACGCGAATGCAATATCAACTAGGACTGGGTGATATATCAAATTAGTTTGATTAATTTTTGCATTTGGACAATGTGTAAAATATCTACATTTTGAAAACTGACTTATTTTAATGTGCACAAAAATCAGTCATCAAAAATATTTTACACTTTACAGGAAGAGAGAAAAAGGGGATTTTGGAAAATGTTTTTTTATACCACATATTTTGAAGAGATAAATAAACAATAAACACCGGATTAAAACACGAAACAGTTTCATTTCACTGTGTCTTTTAAACTAAATTTTGTTTTAGTTTCGATTGTGTGTTGTTCGTGCATGATTTACCAAACACATGTGGAATTAATTAAATTACCATAAAATAGCTGCCACACAGAAAACCTGGAGCCTTTGTGTCCCTGAGGGTTTCAGGGTAGTTTTCCACTTGGTAATTCTTGTCGACAGTATAGAAAATTGGTTCATCCCGCCCTTGATTAAGCCGCTACATTAAAGTGCTGTTTACAGGTTAATGCATTAGTAAGAACAATCCAATAATATAATATATGAGATTAAAACACTGACAGAAGCCGTTCTCCTGCATAGTAAGCACTTTTAATACTTTAAGCAAATACTTTTAGTGATACTGGAGTATTTTTCTAGTTTTGCTACTTTTCCTAAAATAAAAGATCTGGATGTTTCTTCCACCACTGATTCATTTAAAGTAATGAAATTGTATTTAGAGGACTGATTATTCTCTGTAGATGCATTTTACCTCCTGCTGGGGTTCTTTACATACAGTAGGTGGTCTGTGCTCCAGTCAGTCAAAGGATTTCTTTCTATCACACAAACCCCTCCATTTGGTTTGAGACAATAAAGTGAGGCGGGAGGCAGCTGTTGCCTTGGGACTGACAAGCACAGGTGAGAGTTCCCCAGTTGTTCCCATGCGTTAAGACGGGAGTGTGGGACCGTGGACTCTGACACTGTTTGCATTGTTTAGGAGGAGTGTGTGTCTGAGTCTGTTTCTGTGTGTGTGTGTGTGTGTGTGAGAGAGAGAGAGAGAGACACAGTTTGCACACTGCAAAACAATCCTCATTTAGTCTATTTTTCAGCCGTCAAACCTGATTTTTATTTAAAGTAGACAAGAGAACAAGAGAGAAACTCAGACAGAAACAAAACAATGCCACTTGTTCTTGCTCTTGTTTCTAGAAATCCATGTTAGTTGTCTTCAGACAAAACAGAATAAGGCAGCTCACTGCTCCAGTATCAGTTGATTTTTCAAACGGTGAATGATTTGGGTTCGGCTGAACTTATTGTATCTCACACCGCTGGAAAATGGATTTCATTGACACCTTCAGGGCTCAAAAGTTGCAGAAAGTACTGAACATTCTCTATATTTCATGTTGCTCTCTCTGGATGGTAATTCTTTTAAAGCCTAGTTTCTTTCACATTTGCAGCCCTAAATGGAAAAGATTCAAATCATTGAAATCGTGTAAATTAAGGTCAAGAAATTTCTTAATGTTTGTTCATGTTTACCAGCATAGCTGTTGTTTGATTACTGATCGATTGCCAAACGTTACAAAACTGTCCAGTTTCAATAGAACCAGAACAGACACCAGAATTTAATTTTAAACAGGAGAAATCTGTGAGGTTTGGATCAGGAGCTCATGTGTCACTGTTTGTAGCAGCTCTGCTTCAGGATTTTGTCTCATTTGTCTTTTTTGAATCAGAAGAAAATACATAAAAGTTGCAATTGATCTAATGTTTCCTTTGTTGTATTTTTAGAAGCACTAGTTTGTGATTATAATTTATCACAAAACAGTGGAGAATGTTATCTACATATATGTGACCCCTCTTTTCTCTCCACAGCGTCCTGGCATGCCGTCTGGAGCGAGGATGCCCCACCAGGGAGCTCCCATGGGCCCCCCCGGCCCACCGTACGGAGGGAGCCCGGCGGTGCGGCCCGGCCTGCCCTCCCCGGTGATGGAGCCCAGTCGAAAGAGGCCTGCCCCCTCCCAGCAGGTCCAGCAGCAGCAGCAGCAGCAACAGCAGCAGCAGCAGCAGCAACAGGCCGTCCAGAACCGGGCCAGAAAGTGAGTCTGGATCCAGTCAACCTCCAGCTCCTGCCTAAACACTGCATGGCTCGCTTAGAGAAACTCCTTATTTGTCTGCTTTTGTGTGTAATTGTTGAGACCATGGTTACACTTTGAACTTAACTAGTAAAAATCGGATTTTGTTCATATTGGCATCGATCTTCAAAACCAAACATGGATACATGTGCAGGCAATGTAGTAAGAGCTGGGCATCGAACCACACTGTTTTTTAGCACCAGCCATACCAAGTACCAAGTGTAATTCCAGATTAAAATCAAAACTAATTTTAGACTTTATGTCATTCAAGGAAAACATTCTCACACGGTTGCTTGTGTTATGACATTAAACACAATGCATTAGAGATTATTTTTCTCTGTTTCATACAATTGTAAATTGAATATCCTTATATCCTTATTATCAGACTGTTGATCGGACAAAACAAACTCTCCGAAGATGCCACCTTGCAATATTTACAATATTTTAAAATGATTATAAATTGCAGCCCTGCAATACAAGACAGCCAAAGTGGACATTCCTCTGCCAACAGTCATTTCCATACTAATTTTCAGAACCAGATCTCAAAAATCATATTGGTGAGAAGTGAAACCATGACCTTTGTGTGTCTCCGCTCAGCTTTCATTTCAGTTTTCATTTTGACTCTCTCCTGCTGCTCCACTCTCTGCATCTTTTGCCTGGCTCACTTCTCTGTGGATCCACCTCTCATCATCCCAATCGCTGCCATGGATGAATGTTCCTCCTCTGTTCCCTCTTTGTGTGTCTTTTACTCTTTGTCGTCTAGTTTGCCCCATGGTCACGTCTATGTGGTTGCTGTCTGCAGGCATTCAGGGTCTAGTACTTGCTTTGGCTTATTGTTACACTATCTATTGTCTGCTATTTGACTACCATGTACAAAAGATATGAACATCAGTATCCCAGGCACACACACACATACACACACACAACGGATGGATGTCTATTACGAGACAAGTGTGTGGCAGGTATGGTCATTAGAAAGGAGATCAATATGCGCACTCAGTGGACCTCTGTCTATCTGTCTCATTCTCTCAGTATCTGCAGCGCGATTGATCCACTTACAATTAAGCAGGCTTGTCGAACAGGTCAGGGGAAATGTTGTCCTGTGTCGGGGCTTCAACCCCCAGAGCGGCCCGGCTGGCTGCGGAGGATCTGATCGATGGTCCAGGGTGACCCGTCCAGGTGTCTCTGTCTCTCTCTGTTGCTTTGTAAAGGGAGTGTGTGTCCTCTGGCAAACAAGTTGATGCTCCAGCTCCCCGCTCGGCTCCATCCAGCTCAGACCCCACGTGGCTGCCAGCTGAGGGTGGGCCACCTGTGTTTGCAGTGTCATTGAGACCTTATGGTCCAAGTTACACTCCCTCTGCAGAACAAACGCTGTCCTACACAAAGCTGCGGCTAAAAATAGGATTTCATTCCCGTTTGCTTTGCATAAAGTGTTATGAATACTCAACCTTGTGTCCTAGAAATTACGTTTGTGTGTTACTAATTTGTTCTCCCAAATATGTTTTGGGGGAAACATTTTGTGTACTGTAGGAAGCACTACATTTATATACCGCACATCAGCAGATGGTGGGCGCAAGACATTTGACACCAGAGACCACACATCCTGAGTCCCACATGTGGTTACACGACTTGGAAAATACATTAATTTACAACATTTTCCCATTATGTTAATAGAAAACGAGCTTTGCTGTTGCAAATTAGTAGCATATAAATGTTATTTCTAGGAGACAGGGTTGGAAAATCTTTCTATCACTCAAAACACAATGAGGCAAAAGTGTAGATATTAATATACCTCAGTGGTGTGTTTCTGAGCAGGCAATACTTGGGACAGTGGTTCTTATAAAGCATTTTAAAGCTAAATTGTCTTTGTGGATTTACCTCATGTGTGCTTTAAAAGTCTTCTTTAAAAATCTGTCAAAAATATTAAATTGTCACATTTCAGATGCATGTCATCAAACTCATTTGCAAAATTGGTGCCACGCAGAAATATGTAAAAAAAAAATTGTGCCCTGACAAGCTTTTCTCATCGCATTTTTATACAACCTGAATTTTAGATAGCGAAGCAACTCATTATTGTAGTTCTTATGAATTTTGTGATTCATCCCACCGTGCCGTTGCCTCACAAACACTGTGGGTCTACTTTAGTTGCGTAAAATTAGTTGAAGACTTTCCACAAAGCTGTTGCAATTTCACATTTCTAATAGCCGCTACCGAATCTGGGAGTTCACAAGCAACACACAGCACTTTGTAAGGTAATATATGGAAGCTGTTCCATAAAATTTGCTGTGGTTGCTGTCACCTTGAACATTGCTTCAAACATGGCATCTTTTATTTCCCATGAGGGCCGCATTATTTACAAAGCCCTGATCTTTTATATGAACTTCTGAACCTTGATGTTTGCTGTTAATTTTGGTCTTTGTCCTTGAAGTAACCCAAAAACATTCCTCGCTGTCCATTACACACCTATGACACTTGCTTGTGAACATTGCAATTTTCCATGCAATATTGAAACGGGTTTCTCGGTTCTAGGGCTGAATTTTCTGCTCAAGAGCTAGTTTTTGGCAGTGGAAATGCTAAAAAAAGATTTGAGATTTTGGTTTGGAAAATGAGTGAAAAGGTGTGAGCAGAATGCATGTTGTCTTCATCTGCACATTACTTCATCAATCCAACATCCATATTTGCAATTCAGAGCTGAACAAAAGAGCTAAACTCGCACACTGTTTGTTTGCTCCCCTCCCTGTGATACACAAGATCACAGTGTGTCCATTGTCAGTGTATTGTCTGTCTGTGTGTGAAGCATGATTGTTTTGGTTCACTGAGAAACTTTGTTGAATGAGCGTGTCCCTCAGAGGAGACGCCTCCCAGGTCCTCCTCTGCTGCACTTTGTGCGTGCATGGACACAGTTACACGCCCATCCCAGTGCCTGCCCTTGTCTGAGTTTTCGAGTTTGCACCTACTAACAGACCCTTGAACTTAACACACATCCAACACACACAGACACACAAACAGCCAGAACCACCAGGTGTTTCCCCTCTGACATCGTACTTGCTGCCACTGAGTGTGTGTCTCACCACAACTCTAATCGGACAACCTTCGAATCCTCACCAATTCTTAGGAAGCCAGTCGGATTCCCGGGAGCCAATGAGATGCCGGCGAGGCAGATGGACATGAGAGAGCCCCAATCAGATCCCACGCTCGGATCAAAGTAGGAGTTTATTCTGCTGCATGTCCGTTTTCTTACGTTTGATGACTCTGGCCTATTTAGCCTTTCACCTGAGCCCAGCAATCCCTGAATGAGTTGTTTTTGGCCAAATATACGTACGGGCCAAGAAGTTGACCCCTGAAATGTAGTGGTGCATGCTTTGGACTGGAGCATGGCATGATGGGAACAGTTTTTTTCAGCCTGGACAGAAAAATAGAGTAGAACCTCAACCTCAAACCCCTTTTAAAGCAGTTTTCAATGGCGGATTGTTGTGATGCAGGTTTGTGTTTTTCCTTTGCAATGCACCCCTGGATCTTTCAATTCTCCTTGCAGCAGGCTTGTTTCAGTATTTGGCATGCTGATGTAACATACTGCTTCACAGACCTTTGCAGTGCTCTGTGATAGAAAATTTCTCTACACTGCAAAAAATTCCCTTCTGCAAGCAAGAAAAAAATATTATGTAAACTAAAGAAATCTTCTCAAATCAAATAGGGTTGGGCGATATGACAATATTTACCATGAGATGATAAAAATGTAATGTCAGGTTTTTGTAGGCAGTTCTATTCATGCACCTGGACTTCAGGAATTTTAGATTAGCCAAAAATAGACATTTAGTTATTTTATCTTGCAATATAAAATGACCTGTAACGATTATTTTATCCACATCACCCAGCCCTAGTGTCGAAGAAAAGATCAGGTAAACAAGCATAGAAAGATTATCTAGCTTTGAAAGGAATCAGTCAATATTTTGGGAAATGTGCTTATTCACTTTGTTGTCGACAGTCAGTTGAGAAGCTCAATACACTGTCGTTCCTGCCAGTCAGCGAGGGGTTTCTCCTTGTTTCTTGTCTTTATGCTAAGCTAAGGTAACTGCCTGCTGGCCTTCGCCTTATATTCAGCAGACAGATACAAGAGCAGTGTCAATCTCCTCATTTAACTCTTGGCAAAAAGACTTGATAAAAGGAGGAAAATTCATAATAAGGACTCTTGAATGTAGCTTTTGATTTAGCTCAATGTAAGAATTAATGTTCTAAAATGGGACTTTTAGAGAATCATCTAAAATCTGATAAATAAGACACAAATTCCTTTACACCTTTTTGCAGCTTTGTCAGGGAGAGGTTTCACCCACAAGTCAAAATTGATTAAAAAAATATGACTAAATCATCCTAGAATAAGTTTTTTATTGCTCTTTTTTGCAGTGTAGTGTCATCCAGGTGTTTTTAGGCAGTTTGTCCTCCCGCAGGCACCAACAACGGACCACATGCATGAATTTACACGGGTGCTATCACAGCTGTCCACAGATGTTGACTGGATATTTCAGGAGTAGAGAAGGAGGCTCTAGTGTTTCACTTAGTAAGAAAGTTCTGACAAAGGCACCCACTTGGCACAGACTGTCTTATTGTTCCTCCTTGGTAAGTATAAGATAAAAAAAAAACATGGTATTGGTAAACACACAGCAGGAAATGCCAGGAATTCATGAATGAAAATATCTACACACACACACACACACACATACATCCTGATCTTGAAGACTCTGCATTCCTAAAAGCTCTCGTACACACATCCTGTCACCATCCGAGTCCTGCTGCAACAGTGATTCTGCACAGTGTGTGTGCGCGCATGTGCGTGTGTGTGTGTGTGTGTGTGTGTGTGTGTGTGTGCGCAGTGAATACATGTCAGGCACGAGATGTATGATGTGACACTTTTTTGGCTGTTGGAGGCTCTCGCTCTCCAGGTGGACCGCTGCATTTCACACAAACACATGAGCACATACGCACACATACGCACACACACGCACAGCTGGGATGCTGGGGTGCTGGATATGGCCCAGCATTTTAGCAGATGGCCTGGGTGCTACGCTATCAGTCACCATAGTAACATGCTCTCTTTTTCCTCTTTCTCTCTGTCTTTCTCTCCCTCTCTCTAGTGCTAAGAGAAGGAAAATGGCAGACAAGATTCTTCCGCAAAGGGTGAGGCTGCATATTTTTACCTTTGTTGCTCTGTTTTTGTTCTATGTGTGTGTGTGTGTGTGTGCGTGTGCAGAACAGAAAGATCCTGGTCGGTTTTTGATGTCAGGGCTTCTTGGAAGGCGCAGAGGGCCAGATGATTATGTGTTATTTCCAAATGAGAAGAGAGAGGATGAGGGGAGCGATCAGGAGGTTTTAGGGGGTTTTCTTTTAGGGTTTCAGTCTGTTATTTGGATGCTGGCTCGTTGATTTAAATTGGAATAGTCAGCGGGACATGGCAGAGACGCGACCTCAAGTAGAACCGAAAGAGGCGGCAGAATCGCAGCGTTGCCACAGGTGAGTCTGTGCCGACCGAGGTTGCGATTTTCATCTCCTGGTCTCAGGCCCCGTGCCCGCGCCATCACCTCACCACATTATGGCCAGCACACAGAAGGCTTTTACACCGAGACTATGGAGGTCTGGACAGTGTGAGTGTCTTGGCTCAGGTCTTATCCCCTAACATAACCCAGACAGAGAGATAGCAGTAGGCATGGCTGGGGGCGCCACTCCACAATAGTGAGTCAGGGACAGGGAATGTCTGCCACACTCCTCCGTCTGCTCGGCACCTCAGCCCGGTGAAAGGCGGTGAGATGGAGATAGAGAAGGAATGAGAGGGAACAATGAAGGCAGCCATTTAGAAAGAAACATGAAAGAGGGAAGAAGGAGGGAGGGAGGAGAAGGAGCGAACTGGAGGAGTGTGTGTGCACAGTTTGGTAAGTAAGCAGCAGCCCTTGATGCTCTGAGGACTTTCATCGGTATGGTAATGTCTTGAGTCCTGGCTGGTTGGCTGCACACTCTGCATCTCATTTTTATCCCCAGTGTTCCCAGTGATGCTGTGGACCACCATATTAATGGTGAACTGGGCAGCAGCAGCATTTCTACTCCTGTCAGCATCCTATAAATCAAATAATGTAAAAGCTTTTGGAGTCTCATATAGATCAAATATTGTCTGTCACAGTTCATTCTGCTATTTAAATTTGAATCTAATGAAAGTTTTTTATGGAGTGACAAGGTGTTAAATCCTTAGTCTCAGTGTTTCTACAGATTAAACCAATGAGATATGAAATGTTAATTAATGAGCTTTAGAGGTGCTGGTGGATTTTGTTATCTTTAAACAGACCAAGACTGTTTCTCACTGTTTACAGTCTTTATGCTAAGCCAAGAAAGCAAGAAAGCAAATAAACACTTCGCAAAATTTGAGCTATTCCTTCCCTGTTATTATAAATATTACACCATTCCTTGACATTATACAGTATGTTAGGGGGCTGACTATCCTTGAAACAACATACTGATATTCAGATAACAGATGTGAAGCAAATCTGACTTCTTATTACTATGTGTGAGAAATATTGCAGTTTGGTGATGTGAAGATTTTAACGTCAGATTGTCTCCCCTCTGAGCAGATCCGTGAGCTGGTCCCCGAGTCTCAGGCCTACATGGATCTGCTGGCGTTTGAGCGCAAACTGGACCAGACCATCATGCGTAAACGTGTGGACATCCAGGAAGCACTGAAGAGACCAATGAAGGTAAGGCAAGAAAACAGGACTAATGAGGAGCCAGTGTGCCCTGCAGTCCTCAAGCTGTCAGTCTAAAACACCAATTATCCATCTGTGGAAGGACGAAAATCTTTTTTAAAATAATTTCTGCTCCTCAACAGATATTGAAAGGTCTTAAAAATGTTCATTACTAATGTACATTTTAATAGAGGTTTTATTAAAATGTACATTAAAATTTATTTTTTAACTTCTCAAGACTTCTTCACTCTTGTTAAAGAAATTTTTTAATCTGCTGTTATATATTCTGTTCAACTTTCTGTGAGACGTATGTTTAAACTGTGCTATTTTATTTGCCCTTGTGTCAGCAGCAAAAGCGTAAACTGAGACTTTACATATCCAACACCTTCAACCCTGCCAGACCTGACGCTGATGACTCAGACGGCAGCATTGCATCATGGGAACTGCGAGTAGAGGGAAAGCTGCTGGATGACGTGAGTTTTGTCCATCTAAAATATACAGAAACACACACTGAGTTACGTATTCAATTTGAAAGTGAAATAAATTGAAAAATACAGTTTCTCTGATTCTGATCAGCAGTATGAGTTTAAAAAAATAACTGAGATCATAATATTTCCATTTAGTTTGAAAGCGTGCCACTCTGGGTCGTTCTTGGCCAGCAGTCATACGCTGTAATGATGCACTCAAAAAACTTTGGGCAGAAAAGTATCGTCTGGCTCGAAATATAAAATGAATGATTGATGTCGTGAAGAGTGTTTAGAGAGACTGTGGATGCAGCATGAAAAGCAGAATGATCTTACATTTGTTTTGCGCTGTAAGCTTCCCTCAAAAAGCTCTGATGGTCTCAGCAGTCCGGGGCAAGGCCGTCATTTCACAGCAGCAGGAAGCATTGAAGTTTCACAAACCACAAATATTTCTGGTTGAGCTCGGAGGAAGTGGACCCTGAGAACGTCTACTGTCTCACTTTCTTTCTGATCTCACTCGGGCTCTTGTGGGTTTTTGATGCGTAACGTTGCTAAAAGCACAGACATGGCGACAAGTGTTTGCTTTTGCATTTGTATGTGTTTGAAGTGCGTGTGTGTCTGATTTTAGACGTTAACTGACCGCCTCTGTCTGTCTGTTTCACAGCCGGGGAAACAGAAGAAGAAGTTCTCGTCGTTTTTTAAGAGCCTGGTGATTGAGCTGGACAAAGACCTGTACGGTCCTGACAACCACCTGGTTGAGGTGAGTTCAAACATGGCCGCTGCCCCGTGTGAACAGAGGCTCATTACAGAACTGCACAATCACCAGCTGATCAACCTTTTGCCAGCTTTTTGTTTTCGAAATGAATGAACGTCAACCAGCACCTTTAATATTATCAATGGTGGTATCACTTCCTCCTCTGACTCTCATTTCTTTGATTTTAATTTGATACTACTTAGCAGCACATAACAAACATACTAACATGCTCAGCAGGTAATACAGTGCAGTCTGTGAGTATTTAGACACAAACACACTTTTGCTTCAGTTCAGCGTATTTTAAATGAAACTATGAATATGAAGGTGAAACACTGACATCCAGCTTTGAAGGAATACTCTGCTTAAAATGTGATTTTTGAGATATTGTCCAGTAAAGCTGCAGTTTTTTGTTTCTTCATTTGGCTTTTATATAGATTAAACAAACAAAACATAACATGCTAATCAGTGAGCTTTAGAGGTTTTTTAAGTTTTGGGCAGAGCCAGTATCGATTTTTTTGTTGTTTTAGCTCAGCGCTCCTCCTTATTATATTTAAAACAATGATTGTTGGTGTGAATTTCAGCTTTAATCGACCTTTTTCATAACAGAATTTTGTCAATGACGGCCCAGTTCCCGGTTTGTGTTGCCTGATTAGATCCTCTGTTAAATTGGTTATAATGGATATTTTTATGATCTATCTCGGAGCAAGAAAGCTATTTGACAAAATGAACAAACTGGACTGTAGCGTCAATGTTTTATCTCTTCTGCCTATTTGGACAACATTCACATCTGGACAGTTTTCCTGTTGATCACTTCATAGGTCAGTGCTTTCATTTGAGATCTATTAGTAATAAAGTACTTTTGTATGCTGCAGAAATGAGTGAATCAGACTGTTCAACCATGCAGTCAGGGTCAGTGACGGCCTCTTCATCATGCAGGCGAGAGATGTTCACTGGAAACTGTTATTTTGTCAGGTTCAGGCCCGAGCTTCATCCCCATTGGATAAATACAAAATAAAACCGGCGAGGAGTAGACTGCCCTCTCTCCTTTTTAATAAATTCATTCTCTATAACAACATAAAGGAGAGGTTTTTTTTTTTTTTTAAATTTTCAACATTGCAAGGTTGTTTTAACATGCAGGTGTGAGAGCTAGAGAAAACAAGTGCTTACTTATTAAAAAACAATCATTAGCCACCCTTCACTTTGTATCTTCACAAAAAGTATTGACTTTAAAAAACCCACTTTAAGAGTTTCAGAGTGAAAATTATGACTTCTCAAGGTTCCTCCTTTAAAGAGGGTATTTTAGCAAGGCACTCAGGTGCTTCGCTTTGAATGATTTTCCATCAAAAGAAATTTTTCTCTACCTTGAGGTACAATCAGTACTTAATCTGTTCTGAGTCAGCCATTGATTGGAGGAAAACATTACTCTGTATTGCATGCCAAGTTTCTGCTATCCACTGTACAGAAGATGGTGTTTTAAGTGCTTTTTCTTTTCAGGTTCTGAGCATTTAAGATAAAATGGGCATGTAAATAATATTTAATCAACGGTGAGATACGAAGGGGGTTCTGATGCATGCAAGCACAAAGACTAAAACACAGAACCTTCTGGGAATGGTTGCATTCGGCCGGGCTGATGTTTGGTTTTCTGTTATTTCACTTCAAGTCTGATAGTGTGATTCTGGGTGAGATAACATTCAGCTGCGCAGCCACATGATTAACCTTTTGCTATCTTGGTGTCTCAGTACACTGTGCATGGCTAGTTTGCAAAAATTTAACCTCTCATCAAACCGCAGACTGAGCTCTTAGGTCAAGATGAAGGCTGCTGTATACAGACACACTTCTTTGGTTTCTTTTGTGCCAAATCTCCAGCCTCTTACAGTCTGCATTTTCCTTGAAGCCCCCTGAAAACTTGTATTTCTCCAGAATATTAAATGTTCAGACACAGTCAAAGTTAAAGTTCAGGAAGAAACATCATTAAATGTTATTTATTAACAGGTAATTTTAACACATTAATATCCTCACAATGAAAATGCTAAAATGCTCATGTTTAGAAGTAAATGTAATAAGTTTTAAGAGGTATTTGGTGATAAAGCATTAACAAATTAAAATCTCCTTGGCTCTTGATAAAAGTGTAAGGGATCACCAAAAAAGTATTACAATTAATCCTGTGGGCGGCATAAATGTTTGTACCTAATTTCACAGTAATACATCCGATAACTGTGGAGATAAATGTGAACCTCTAGTGGTGCTCAAGGAAAAAATCAGGGGATCAAGTCATCAAGATACATCATATAGAAACCATAAACATCTGTACCAAATTTCAGAGAAATCCATTCAATGGTTGTTGAAATATTTCATTCTGGACCAAAATGGTGGATGGACTGACCAACCGACATCGTCATTCCTGGAGCCATGTCGCTACTGTGGCTAAAAGTCTCAATCTGCTTCATCAGGACTGTGTAGGTGTGGTTTGACCACATTTGGCTCAAACTGCTGGCAACAAAGTCAACAACCACACAACTGTCATCGCATTTTGGGTCGAACGTCATTAAAACTCTGATCTGGCTCGTTTTTGGCCAGCACAAATGATGCGCTCAAAAAACTTTGGACAGAAAAGTATCGGCTGGCTTGAAGTATAAAATGAATGAGTGATGTTGAGTGTTTAGAGAGACTGTAGACTGATTGGAAATATGTGATGTCACCTTTTTCCAACTGAGCCTGCTCACTTAATATAGAAATCTATCATGTAAAATAACCAAAACTCTTCTACCTTTGGCAGAAAAAAGTGTTTTGCAAGATCCCATCGTTCATAATAAGAGAAAAAAATAGCTATTCGGTGCCTTAAAAGCAGGAATGAATTAGAGATTCTGATTGATAAAGTGTGAAACAAACGGAAAATGAAGTGTGAAACAATGAATAAAGCACCTCAGTTCGGGGTGTGCAGTCAACGTGTGGTGGTTTGCTCTTTCAGTGGCACCGCACGCCCACCACCCAGGAGACGGACGGCTTCCAGGTGAAGAGGCCGGGAGACGTGAGCGTGCGCTGCACTCTGCTGCTGATGCTGGACTACCAGGTGAGGCGGGGGGTCCACACACTCTCACAACAGCTAACAACTCTGTCCCGAAATAGACTCTCCTCTGTTACAATTCTGTGACTAATCCAGGCCATGAAACCAGCTGTTGTAGTGACAATCTGCAGACCTCACATCACTGATAACCACCAGTCTACAGAAACATTAGAGGCTGCCTTTAAGACTCCATTTTCAAACCTGACATCCGTTTCCAAGCCGGGGGAAATACGATAAGGGTGTCAGATGCGATGAAGCTGATGTAAAGGCTCGGCGGTGGGCGGTTGTAAAAAAGTGTTGTAATGCGATTACATCGTCTCCACAGCCTCCCCAGTTTAAGCTGGACCCTCGCCTGGCTCGCCTGCTTGGCATTCACACTCAGACCCGCTCCTGCATCATCCAGGCCCTCTGGCAGTACATCAAGACCAACAAGCTGCAGGACTCCCATGACAAGGAGTACATCAACTGTGACAAGTACTTCCAACAGGTATGAGGCTCTCTATGTGCTATAAATCACACTGTTGTTGCATGAATATTAACATCAGTGTTGCTGAAAATACACAGTGGTGGGAGAAGGAATAAGATATTTTATTTAAGTAAAAGCACCAATACCACTATGTATAAGTAAAAGTCATTCATTTAAAATCTTACTTAAGTAAAAGTACTCTAATTTAAATGTACTCAAAATATCATTTTGCATACACACTAAATGTCTGCACTTTAAAGCTGTGAGTTTCTCACAGATGTTTTTTTATTCCTCCACAGATCTTCGATTGCCCTCGGCTGAAGTTCTCTGAGATCCCTCAGCGCCTCACCAACCTCCTCTTACCCCCTGACCCCATCGTCATCAACCATGTTATCAGGTAGATTCCCGCTAATTAAACCTTATTCAATCAGAAAGCCTCATTGAGGTTCAAATCTCAGATGTATGAAGAAGCAGGTTCTCTTTGACATTTGTGCCGTGATGTGTTCATGTTGATTTTGTCCCTGTGCATTTTGAAAAAAGTTTATAAAGATATTTTATTAAAACAGACATAAAAAATGTCTTTCTCATTGTGGCCTCAGGAGTTAAAAATGTGTCTGTTTTGATTTATTGTTTTCCTGTTTTCAGTTAATTTTATTACTAAACATAAAAAATGAATCAGTAAAAATAACAAACAAAATCTAATAAAAATGAATTAACCACTACTGTACCGCAAGTGGTGGCCATTAGACATCATAAACAATATGTGGCAGCAGTCGACTCTACAGTGTTTTTTATTATTCACTATACCAAAGAAAAAAAGGGAAGAAAAATCGAATATGGGAACAGAAGTGTTTCATAGATTCAGTAATCTGGCAGCACCAAGAGACGACTTGGTTTGAAGGATTTATTGAAATGAATGAATAAATGAATGTTTGCTCCCTGTCAGCGTGGATCCCAACGACCAGAAGAAGACGGCCTGCTACGACATCGACGTGGAGGTGGAAGACCCCCTGAAGAGCCAGATGAGCAGCTTCCTCCTCTCCACCGCCAACCAGCAGGAAATCGCCTCGCTCGACAACAAGGTGAGATCACAGAATACAAACTCTGGATTGATCCTACTTCCCCGTCGGTGCTATAACTCACACTGAGGCGATAAGTAAGCTGCCTCATGGGGACAACCAAGTTTACTGCATATATTTTTTAACAGCAGTTTTTGTTTTATTGCAGTAGTTTGCTGGCAGTGGATTTCACGCCCTGGTGTTTTAATGTAGGAGCCGTTATTAATGTTCGACCAAGATTTATGTTTAACGGACACATTTAGCTTTTAAGCTGACATTTTTGTCAAGAGCAGGTTGCTGTGGTTGAACAGGAAGGACAAAAAACCCACACTGGCAACAAGTATCACTGCTTTCATTACAACCACAATACCATAAACGTTGGCACACTGTGTAAAATATAAATTACAAGAACAAGATGCAGTCATTTGCAAACAAACTGTTTTTACTGACAGCAGTTTTACAAAGTCTTCCTGAGTCCATGCAGTGTGTTTTTGGATCATTCCACAACTTTCACAGTCTTTTGTTGCTCCTGTCCCAACTTGATTGAAACATGTTGCTCCCATCAAATTGAGAATAAGCAGATATTTACAAAAATCAATGAAGCTGATGAGGTCATGACAAAGTATTAGGGGGCTAAGATGGGCAAAAAAATCTTATATCGAGAAAATAAGCCTTTGCACACTAAGTTTTTAACAAGTCACCCAATTTTCATCAGGGCAAATATGATTCTCTAATGACATTCTGTGAAGTAAATAGCATATTGCAACATAGCTTAACAGCCTGTATTGAAGGTGAGGAGACTCTTTATTCACCACTTCAGTCACCTTTTCTTCCGTTGCGCCCCCTAATGTTTATATCTATCATTTCTTGAGGAAAAGTGTATTTCCTATTTTTAATGTGAGTGTAAACATGTTGTAGTTTTTTGGCAATAGTTGTATGAATGAATGTTTTTCTTGATGTATAGTCTGTTACTGCTCCTCTTTCAGATCCACGAGACCATCGAGTCCATCAACCAGCTGAAGATCCAGAGGGACTTTATGCTCAGTTTCTCCAGAGATCCCAAGGGCTACATCCAGGACTGGCTCAAGTCCCAGAGCCGAGACCTTAAGGTTCCATACGACTATTTATATGTGCACACGCTCATTTCATTTCTTGGCTTAAAGTCACATTGAAACAACTCGCGGCCTTTGTTTGACGTATGTTCTGGATGTTGGGGATGGAAAATAAAATGCAGGATTCTCATTCATGAATGTAAGCCAATGAAAAAAACATTTTCAAAGACATTTTACTTAGACCTCTGATTAGAGCATGAGGTCACTAATAAAGATACAGCTTTTCATCCCCTTAGCAATCCAGAACTAAAGGCCTAAATGTTGACTTTGAATTTTAAAAACTAATTAGGAATCCTCTTTATACAAATAATGAATTGGTTTGAAATACTGCCTGCTGCAATTTAAAAAGACAAAATATGTTTCTGCCAGTCATTTTCTTCTTAACTCCTGAAAAAAAACATTAATCTCAAACCTTCATACTGCAGATTTGCCACATGTAATATAAATGATCGTTATTATTTAGTCCTATCGTTAACGATTGTACGTTTTCATTGGCTGTAGCTAATGACAGACGTGGTAGGAAACCCTGAGGAGGAGAGGAGGGCGGCGTTCTACCATGAGCCCTGGTCCCAGGAGGCCGTCAGCCGCTATTTCTACTGCAAGGTGAGGAAACTGCATCTAAATCATCTTTCACACTCACCTCACAACAACCCTGCAGCTCTAATGAAGTATTCATGTTTTTCTTCTTTTGTCGACAGATCCAGCAGAGGAGACAGGAGCTGGAACAGGCCTTAGCTGTGCGCAACACCTAAACCAAGACCCTCCTGAGTCTGTGCATCTGATTTCCGAGCTGTGTATGTGTGTGTGTTTGGATGTGTGTGAGGCCATCGCTGTAGTCTGATGAAACCTTATACCTCTAAAAAAAAAAAAAAAAAAGCCTTTGTCTGTTAATTCAGAGGTTTTTCCTGATGTTTTGAAATTAGAGGAGGTGGATTTCCTCACGACACTAGCAACGTGGAAGCCAGATCTCGATGCACATAAGCACCCACTGCATATTTGTCCCGTTTTTTTGTGCAGGACAACGTCATTAACCGCATGTATTCACCCCCAGAGGTCGAGCCCCTCAGACCGCAGTCATCCTCAGACTTGCTGCCTAATAAACAGAACCTCCTCTTCCATCCGCTATTCTCTGCTTTGTAAATATGTCACAGATACGTCAAGAGAAAACTGAACCGGCTGCTCACACAACGCTGTATTCTGGATTCTCGTCTCAAGAGTTTCCTGCTGTGTCCGACAGAAATGTAACATGATGTAACCCGGTGTCACAGTCGATCCTCGCAGCGCTCTGGATGAGTCCCCATATTTTATTATATTTTCTGACTCTTTTTGAATTTTTTATTTTTTTGGGGTGTGATTGTATGTGTGTGTGTTTTTCATTTGTTCTCATGAGGAGATTTTTGAAAGATTGATTAATTACACCAGCAAAGTCGAGATTGCAGTGTGACACATTGGGCTGCAGGGAATCAATGCTGTCTATGAACCTGATTTTCGGGTTTGAGTGAATTGGAAAACCTCCAGTGTGTCTCATTTTAGTCTTATTCACCAGTAATATACAGTAATTCCTCCAAGAGTATCAGTTACCTGAACTAAAGTATTATCACATTAGCAGCTCCATGTCTGTTCATAGCGAGAATAGTGTTTTAATGAAGGAGAAACAAAAGTATTGATCATCATAATAATAGCTTTTTTTCTTCTCTTAATCATAGCAAAATGACAAATATGCCTCTATATGTTGGGACTTGACTGATTTGTTGTGTCCAAGTCGCTCACTGCCTCTTCCTTGTGTAGTATTTTGCCAGTTCATGTCCTGAAGGTGTTACCAAAGGTTGCAACGAGAAGAAGAGAACAAGATCACTGAACTAGAAGTGGGCCAAAGATTCCTCACCTGGGTTTAACAGAAACTGCAAAAAAAAAAAAAATGTCTTCGTCTTAACAAATCTGAACATTTTGGAAGAGAGAGAATTTACTCCCAAATGTTTGAGCTTTGTAGCCAATTAGGCCTCATTTTTTTTGTAAAGAAAGTTACTGTATTGAACATTTAAACCCAGGTCGGGAGAACAGTGTCCATTTCTACACTTTTTATGTTACATGAAGAAGAAAAATGAAGTCTTTTTCTTTTCTAGAGATGTGAATGTAAATATGTTTTTGTCCTTTAAGAGGGCCGACTGTACAGTATACGACAGACTATCCGTGTGTGTTTGTTTTGGGGGGATCTGGGGGGGAGCTGAGTTACATGGTGCAGTATGGGAGCTCCATGAGTTTTGAATTAGTAGGGCAGGAATGTTAGTGTTCCTCTGTGTACTATCTTGGGTTGGGGTGGTTTATTTTAGGTCCATCCCGTGACTATCGTGGGAGCTAGAAGCTGCAACAAAGAAAGACCTCCCTCGCTTTCAATCTCAGTAGCTGTAACACATGATATAATCTGCACCTGTCTCCTTTTTACAAGTTTTTTTTAATGACACCTGACTTGTATGTATATGTTGTAATGTCAGATGGAGGATTTTTTTTTGTCTCAGCAGTCAGTTTCTAGCTGGAACCTTTTTCTGGGTTTCTTTGCACTGTGCTGTAACTCTTTGTCGGGACTCTCTTCGTCACGGGTGAGACCCTCTTTTATTATCCCAGCATACACAAAAAGTGATTGGATGACTTCACGATGACCTATGCATGCTCCATGGACGTTAATTCATACATCTGATGAGACAGTGTGTGTAAATACAAAAAGCCGGCATAGCAGTCTGTGTGACGAGCAAAAGACTTGTTGAAATGCCTTCTGAAAACTTTTTTGCCAAAAATGAAATGCCCTACCAGCAACTAACTGTAGGTGTGATTTTTCTGAACTGTGTTTTTGTTACTAAGTTATATTAACTGCACTCATTAGAGGAGAAACAGTAGTCATTGGTAGTATCTTAGTCCTGTGTCTGACCTGGAGTGATTTGTCTTTGTATGGCCAGGGGCATTCACATTGTTGTCATACAGTCACTGATTCACTAGCGCCCTCGTATGGAGGAAACTAGCAGCTGCAACTCCTGGGTGACCTCAGCCTTGAGCACCACAGTATCAGAATATCTGACAAAATGTTAACAGACTACTGTGTCTCCCGTTCCTAAAACCCTGACATACTGTTGACACGTTTGTCCCGCTCCCTGCATGTGTTTGTGAAGAGTGGGAACTGCTCTTTCTCTCTGTTTACACTGTTGTCAGAGCGTCACCAACAGGGAGATCATAGTATACATACGACTGTATATCTGTAAAGAGCAAACTGGTTTGGTGATTCTACAAATAAGAAAAAAAAAAGGGAAAACAGCTGTGACATTGCGAGACAGCCTGGATGTAAATAAAGAAGCGCTTGCCAAAGTTTGTAAATGCCATGATGCCATGAAGTGTCTTTTTTTTTCCACCTTTATCACCACGACATATTTTTTGTGCACATAATAGAAACTTTACTTAACAACAGGTTCCATTTGCAGGTAAATTATTTGTACTTTGCTGCAAAAATGTACATATTAATGTGTTGAACTGAGCCTGTAGAACATGTAGACAAAAGAGAACATCACATTTGAGTTCAAAATGAGGCTTGAATTCTGATTTATGTAAGTGATGACTCAGCATTTTGTAGAAATACTATCTGAGAATCAATGATGGTACATCCACAACCCTGATTCTAAAGAAGTTGGGACGCTGTGTAAAACATATAAAACAGGATGTGATAATTTTCTAATCCTTTCTGACATGTCCTCAATTGAAAACAGTACAAATATATATTAATATATTTAATGTTCGACCTCATCAACTTTTGTAAATATCTGCTTATTCTGAATTTGATGGCAGCAACATGTTTCAAACATGTTGGGACAGGAGCAACAAAAGACTGTGAAAGTTGTGGACTGATTGAAAACACCTGTTTGGATCATTCCTTAGGTAAACAGGTTCATTGGTAACAGGTGATAGTATCATGATTGGGTATGAAAGGTTCATCCTGGAAAGGCTCAGTCGTTCACAAGTGAGGATGGAGAGAGGTTCAACACTTTGTCAAACACATGATTGTAGAAAGGAGATTAATACATGGACTCAGGAACATTTTGTAAAACTGTTTTTTGTTTCTTTTTTACACAGCGTCACAACATTTTCGGAATCAGGGCTGTTTCCACCTCTAAAGGATCAATTTTGCCATTTATATGTGATAGGACTTCATAAATATCTATCTATCTCTATGTGCCACTGCAGTGTTAAAATATTTATATTTGATGAGTAATTCACCAAGAAACATATATTACATTCAAGCCCTCTTTTCCATATGCTGTTTTACCTGTGACGCCATGGTGTGTTTCTCCCTGCTCATCATCTGCAGTTACACATTTTACTGCTGGATAAACAAAGCAACCACAAAATTAATGGAGACATCCGTCTATTTTAATTACTGGTATTCATGTTCTGCAGACAGTTGTGCTTTTACTGCTGCCATCAAAATATCACACAGTATCCCTGACATGTCTCCAACAACAGACACGTGGTACAGGAGACAAACCTACCTGGACTCTGTAATTAACATTAAAAAACATGTTGTGACTGAGAAAGTTATTTTCATGCATTTAAGGGGCAAAATTACTCAAATACACCCAAATCTTCATTCTCAACTCTATTCCTTTAATTACGTTAAATGAAGTTTTTTTTTCCCCACATAATCCACATTTGTTATTATCTGTGGGCTCTGAATAAACAATTGTGCATCCCGCTTCATTACCCTTCACTAAAAGAACACTCTCATACTCTCCATCACTGAAGTGTTGATTTTGCGCTCAAGCACATTGGTGGGTTAAATTTCCTGCATGAGCGAGGTGCTGCTCAGAGGTGGCACACAGGCATTTTATTGTTCACTGACCTCACCACAAGGAAGCAGGTGGAGGCCTTTCCACAGCGTATTGCAGCAGTGCCGTAATGCTGACTGCAGCCCCGCTCCCGCCTCAGAAAGAACCTCTTTCACTCTGCAGCTCCGCCATTCTGACGAGCCGATGGAGAAGTTTTGCGGGTGGGGGAGGTTAGCGAACCTCGGCGCGATCGTCTCACCCCTTTAGAGAGGAGGAGGAGGTGGAGGCTGTGTGAAGTAGGTCCATTCAGCTTGTTCAACCATCTCACTGTGAAGGTTAACCACCCACGCCACGGCGGACCTTGGCTAGGTAGACGCGACCCTCCCTCTGGGCACTGGGTTCACTTCTCTCCCCAAAGACATATGTGTACAGAATACTCGCCAAAACCCAGGGAGGCCCAGGTCGGGGTGGAGAATTACTGACTTAATGTGAGGAGACGAGGCAGGGCAGGCTGCTTCGGAACAAACTGTTCACTGCCTCCAGGCACTGCAGTAAAGCTTTTAGGCAAAACGGGAAGACTACAAGATGTATTATTCTGAGTACGAGCACGCCATCACTACTGATTTTTCTGCCATAGTGCCTTTTCTTCAGCTCTGCCGAGCAGATAAATACCTCCAGGAGTAACCGTTCACGCATGCTGCATACTGATCCTATAAACAGTTGTCTTTTTGTCTAATGAGTCTGAAACAAGCATTTTGACACTCTCAACAGTCAGAATGAAGAAACAACTCTGAGCTCTGAAATATCACTCTTTAATACCTCTTTAAAAAAGGACATATATTAAAGAAAAGGCAGCCAACGGCTTCAGCTCGTTTCCAGTATTGTTTTAAACATCTTCACAAAGGAAGACTTATGGCTCAAGTTTTTTCTCAATTAATTATTAACAATGAAGGCCTTTGTTCGAGACACAACCTCCTATGTTTTCTCAAAAACTGGAGTATAAATATTCTTGCTCGATTCCTGTGAGAATACATCAATGGCAGAATACAAGTAGTCCAGGTTCAGGGAGTTCTGGGAGAAGACAACTCCTTGACTCATAATTTGTCTAGACATGACTGATTCAAAGTTATAGACTCACAAGTCAGATGTACTCATAAATACTGAGCAGAGAGATTTTCAGCTGAATAATACAACTTATGCATCAGCAAACATTTGCTCCGTCCAAGTGTCCATGAGCAACACAGTGCTGTTCTTCAGCTGATCCCGACCTCTTTCTGCCAAATACAAACACGAAAGGTGAGAGTTTCAGTGTGTGGATAGAAAAGTACCATGTTGCAGTTCACATTATTCTGCATGAGTATATTTTAGTCCAGGCAGGATGTTTGAAGTCCCAACACTCTCAAGAAGTCCAGACCCTTTAGGTGCTGTTGGCCTGCTCTTGTTCAAAAAGAGCCATGGCGAGATGTGAGCGTGACCCCAGACCCTCCAGGTTGCTGAGGACACAGCGGTGGTAGATATCCTCACTGAAGCGCGGGTTGCACGCTCGCCGCACATATTTCTGGATCAGCGCCGGCTCTACAGCTCTGAACACATGTAGCCCTGAGTAACGGACAAATATGTCGTACACGTCCATGCTTTCCAGCAGCTCCTCATTGTCCAAGATGTCAGCAGCCATCTTGGTCCGTGCTGTCATGTAGTCCGCATTGTAAAAGCAAGCCTCGTCAAAGACGTGGCGGTCGAAGTGGCCGTCTCGCAGTGACTCCGAAGCAAAAGAGGAGGAGGCGGCAGAGGGCTGCTGGTCTCGGTACATGACGGCGGGACTGTACTCTTGGAAGTGGATGGGGAAGAAGACCTGCCAGTTGCTGATGGCGTTCATTCTGCAGCGATTCAGGAAGTCAGCATTGACCTCAGTCCACACGCTGGCCAGGAAGAAGAGTGTGTCCACCGGGTGCTTCTTAGAGATGATGTCCATCAGCTTGACCTGTGAGGGCACCTCCGTCTTCACGCTGATCCAGGGGATCTTCACGTCTCCGTAACGCTTCTCCACCTCCCCGATCATGGCCTTAATTCCAGCAAACACATCCGTCTGGCTGACTCTCTGCGCGTCAAACGGATCATAGATGAACAGGAACGTGAGTAAAACATTGTCGTGGGTGTCCAAAGTGTTCATCACGTACATGTCGAGGAAGTTCCCAACATAGTCCTGATCCTGAGCAGTGACAGGTAGGATGACCTGCACCCGTGTCGCCTCCGTGACATAGGGCATGGGGATGATCTCAACTGCACTTAGAGGTCGCAGCAAGTTAACCCGCTTGGCAATGACTTGACTGTGGCCTTTCTGAGTATAGGCCTCCAGCGCAAGGTCCAGCATGTACTCCATACCACGCGTGGGATCAAAGCGCCGGTAACCGTTGAGCAGACGCCGCTTACGGAAGCGTAGCTGAGGTTGGTAGCGTTCATTTAGACGCTCCACTGCGATCTCCAGAACTGCATTGACATCCGCCCGGTCAGCCCCTCTCATCTCACACTTGGGAGAGCTGTCAACGCACGAGTAAATGTGCTCTTCAGTGAAGTACTCCCAGTTTATGACCTCAAAACGGGTTCTCGGCTTGAAGGGAGGGTTGATTCCAATAGGCCATGTGACTCCAGCTTTACCCTCTGGTGTCAGCTCGCTCAGGTTGTTGATCTGCATCTGATGAAGTCACACAAAAATATGTCAAAAGCTACAAAGAAACAAACTGTCTAATCTGTGTAAACATTTCCCTTCTTGCTCTGTGGTGTAGGGTGTATTTCAAGTTAAGTCAAGACAGCAGTAATGAACTATCATTAGCAGCTACTCTAATTACATAATAAGACTTCTCATGCTGATCATATTCACAAGATGATGACGCTGGAATGTAAAACTTCATGCCCCAGCAAAACACCCGATCTCTTGTCCTGGTTTTCTGACATGTTTAAATATTGTATCAGTCAGGAATTTCTACCTTGCCTCAAAAAGTGGGTGTGGTGGAGAGGAGAACAAACGTTCACACAGAACTCCATCATCACCGCAGACGCAGCCCCATCAGACATGAGTCACACAAACAAACTTAGAGCAGTGTCAAGTATAACAAACCTGAAGCTGTTGAATCTGCAGATAAGTCCATTCCAGCTCAATCTGACTGAAGCGCTTGTGCAGGCGGTACATGAGATTTGGTTCTGATATAGGATGGACTGTGAAGGCATTTTTAAACTGCACGCTGTCTTCACGCTCTGGATCTGCGTTTTTCCCGAGTTCAAAGTAACGATATGTCATCTCCTGTGAGCCACACAAACATTGACAAAGAGAAGAAATGTTAGTACAGATAAGCCACCAATAAAACCGTGCCACGTGTGTTAAATTGATTTTTTTTTTAAAAACTCTTCTGTTTTGTAATTTCCTTGCATGAGTCTGTGTTTATTTACCTGGTGCACCTCCACACAGCTGAGACCCAGATAGTCAATAATGCAGCGGCCCAGCCACTCATCAGGTCTCACACTGAGGATGTCATTACGGCAGGTGTCAAGGTGTGGCTGCAGACGGGCCAGCAGACTGCTGGACAGCAGGTAGCCGTAGCCCCCGTGACAGTAGCGTGCCTTCTCCTCTCCACCAATAAACTCCTCCGCCCTGCCCATATACAGATCCTGACCCGCGCTGAGGTGGCCCACCAGCTCCGACAGACGATCCGCTTGCATGTAAGTGTCATCCTGGGCTAAAAGGAACCAGTCATAGTCTGAGCCGTAGTGCTGATGGAGGTGACGCACTGTCTCGTACATCAGCCACACTGGACGGTCGTCACCGTGCGCCACAACAGTCATCCCGTGAGGCACCTTCGGGCTGCGCAGGCCTGTGAAGAAGAAGGTGCGGTGGAAGTGGTGGGCGACCGTGCGATTCACTGCTACGGCCAGCGTGTTGAGGGTGGCCCGAGAGGTCAGCACACCCACCAGCAGTCGCTCTCTGATGCCCAGTTCAGTGTGTATATATCGAGTTCTGGAGACAAAGACAAAAAATAGAGGTGGTCAAAACACAAACAGAATAAATGTGATAATTTCTCATGACAGTCAACTTTTTTCCACCACAAAAAATATAGACTTCAACTGCCTCAAACTCATTTACATGAATCTCTAAAACTATTTTAAGACAAACACTGAAAACCTTCAGGATTGGATAAAAGACTCAGATTGTGTGAAGCTTTTTTTCCAGCCAACAATCCACTTTCCACTTAAAATAAGACATAATAAGGAGGATGAAATCTGTGGATCAAACGGTCTGAGCTACTGTATATCTGCACAAAGAGGTTTGACTGATGTAATCTCTCATCTATAGACCACTTATACTGTATATCCCATGCATTTAGCATAGTGCAGGGAAGATTTAAGTTTAAGCCTATTAGAAAAGACAAATCCCCTGATTCAAATTTTCCCCAGTTTCTTAAAGATATAAAGTTGTGATGTGTTGCTTTTTAACAAATTTGACTTTAAATACGTGGATGTCTGCATATGTATATTCTTGCACAAAGTCCCTTAACACTGACACAGACTTTTCACACAATTCTTGAACTTGTACAATCCATTTTGGATCATATGAGGAGCATAGATGAGCACATTATTGTGGCTGTTGGCTTCTTTTGGCCTTTGGGAACATGATAAAAACATGACTTCCAGACTCACCTGAGGACTTTCTTGTGTGGCTTGTTGGGATCCTTGTGATAGGGCACAATCCGTGGCTGGAAGTCTTCATCTCCAGCTCCATCTCTGGAGTCTCTCTGGCCTTCTCTGCCCAGGAAGAGCCTCCCATTGCCCAGCTCGTCCCTGCAGGAGTCGTCGGTGTCCCCTTGAGTCCAGGACACCATCAAGAGGCTCAGACTACATCCCAGTGACAGCCCGAGGATGAGAGGCAAAGCAGGCCTGAACACGGCCAAGAAGGAGGAAAGACGCATATCTGGAAGTTTTGAACTCGGTTACACTTTGGATGAATTTAATGTGCTAAGTCTCCTTTTAGAACTCAACACATTTTCGCCATTAAAGTACTTTATGTTGAGGGGTGACACTGACAGAAAATTGCCTTGAATACCACAGTGTCAAGTTGTTGTTATAAAGTTTATCAACCTATTAAGCAACTTAGAGCAACAAATATACGGAATACGAGAAATGCTGTTTTAGCTTTAGCTTCATACTTGAAGGTGCTAAAACTGTCAAGATGCAGTTAAGTATAATGTTAGTCTAGTCTAGTTTTTTAAGAAGAAATAACTGCTTAATATTAGCGTTAATAGCTGCTTAATAAGCTGTCTAACACAAATCTGTTTGTGCTAGTTAGCTGTTACGATAACTATGTATCGTTAGTCTGTGTATTCATTGTTTTTTAAGCTAATGTTACGCTAATTAGCTTAATAATTTTGGCTAGCGATAACGCTAATAGCCACTTCTAAAGTCAGCTAACTAATGTAGCAAGACGCTAAATGTCACCGGTTGAAGTTCAACATTTGAGTTTACGTTAATCTACTTGGTCGCTGATTTAAAAACATCGAAGCAAGAGGACTTAAAAGTTTCGATCCGACACTATAAGCTTAATATTATCGTTATGTGTCGGAGGAAGAAACATCAAAGAGCGAGCTAGCGAGTTAGCATCCGTTGTTTTAGTGCCGATGTCCTCGATCCATCCCCACGAATATCGACTTTTGAAGGCGTGGGATCCCATTTCTCACCGTCCACGCAGGTAAAAAAGCCACCGTGCACATGTCGTCCATTTTCTCCAGTTTGTTCACTTCCTCATGAAAAAGCTGTGGGTGCCACACATACAGAGCAGCTCACGTCGCTTTCAGCCTCATCATCACTGACTGAGCGTGAAACCGCTGCAGCATCACCTCCGACCGACTGCGGGGACCCGGAGCTTAACACTGAAGAACCAGAACCAGAGAAAAACACGAACACAATATTATATTATCAGTTTAGACCCGTGTTAAGATTTATATTAGTGTAAAAGTGTGAAAAAGATGGATTTAAAAACCTTATTAGCATGATGCTCATCGATTTAGCTTTTAATTCTAATGTCGTGTTTATTAATTTAGCGCTCAAGTCTAGTTAATCCCAGCTAATAATCACATTATTTTACTGATTTATAGATGGAATCTGTTCCTAATTTAGCATTAAAGGGACATTTTACTGCAGTCCCATGAGAAGGGGAGGGTTCATCCACTCTCACCGCCCTTTTTGACCATATACGGTCCGTCTGGCGGTTTCGCCGATCGGCTGTAGTTACATCCACCCGGCGAAAAGTGGACACCAGACGTCGGTGTGCTCCTCAGACCAGTCATCGTTTTCAAGGTAAGTTTGACCTTAATAGCGTCTGACATTTTAATATCTAACGAGTGACACACGTAGGTTTCTTTCTAAATTAATGTAGGCTTGAAAAAGACTCCGAATTAGCCGCTTTGAAACGTTGTCGTAGCTAGTCGGGCCTAGCATCGAGTTAGCTTCAGCTAGCAACCGTTGTTAGCTTAGCCGGCGAGCTAACGCAGCCAACGCTAGTTTATCTAAATTAACATAACATCCCTTCAGTGTTTGACATTCACTCCTAATCACTTAACGTAACTCTTTGTGTACTATCGTCTGTTAATTTATAGTGAAGTGACAAATCTGGCTTTAATGTTAGCGGCATCAGTTAGCATCAGCTGGGCTATCAGGCTTTATCATGTCAGGAGCCCAACAACGTGCAAGCAGGTGGGACTGAAGGGACCAAAATGCGGTCTTGGTTAGCTTTACCACGATTATCACAGCTCTTCAGGCCCAACCATTACCCATCAGGCCTTTTCTAATATCGATAGTCTTTCCTTTAAAATCAGCTGTGATGATGATGATGTGAAGATGAAGTTTCACTATGAGTTAAATTACCGGCACATTTTCCGCCTCAAACGCCACTTTCTGTTAGCTTGTAGCCACTTTTACACACTTCCTGATCAGTTTTCAATGATAAAACAAGTGCTTCCGAAATGAAACAAATCCTCAAACAGCTGAGATTCTGTGTATTATAATCATTTTCCTCATATATCTTGGTATTATTAAAGAATATGATTGTTGATCTACGTATGTTTCTCTTTCATTTTCGGTTGTTAAATAGCCTTAGACAACCATGCCATCCGACTTAGCCAAGAAGAAGGCAGCAAAGAAGAAGGAGGCAGCCAAAGCTCGCCAGCGTACCAAGAAACCTGATGAGTTAAATGAGGAGAGTGAACAGGCCGAGCCCCAGCGTAATGGAGCAGAGAGCAATGGTGAGAGGACTCATCTTTGACTTGGTTGTGATTTACTCAATTGACTTATTGCCACACTATGCTTGAAATGTGAATGAAATGGTTAACGGGATTTCCTTTCCACAGGTATTGCCAGTTTGACAAAGGAGCTGGATGAATTTGAGCTGGCGAAGACCGAAGCCCGGGCAGTGACAGGCGTTCTGGCCTCGCATCCCAACAGCACTGATGTCCACATTAGCAGCCTGTCGCTCACCTTCCACGGTCAAGAGCTTCTAGCAGACACCAGCCTGGAGCTCAACTCAGGCAGACGCTACGGGCTCATTGGCCTCAATGGCACAGGTGAGTGGTCTCTCCTGGCATGTGATATCACTATTCGGTGACTCACAGAAGATGATAGCGTAGCCTGTACTTTCCTAGTGCCTGGTGCCTAAAGAACAGCACATACTTACACTGTTCATTCACTTCACTTAAACCTTTTTCACATACACATTTGCTCTTTTACAGCAGTTTTTACCAAAGTAGAAGTCGGATGAATGCATTTTTAATGTCACATACGAGCAAAATTCATTTTCTTCTCTACTTATATCTGCCAGGAAAATCCATGTTGTTGTCAGCCATTGGGCACCGTGAGGTTCCCATTCCAGAGCACATCGATATTTACCACTTGACCCGGGAGATGGCCCCCAGTGACAAGACAGCTCTGCAGTGTGTCATGGAGGTGGATGAACAGAGGATTATGCTGGAGAAGGAGGCAGAGAGACTTGCCCATGAGGACTGTGAGTCATATGTGATGTATTATGCAATAACTGCAACTGCAGTGGGGAAATTTATTGTCACAGATGCAAAATAGTTGAGAGACAGCAAACAAATGCACCCTAGTTTGAGTGTAGCCGATTGAACAGTGAACAGACTTGCAGGAAAGACAAGGGAAACTGTCTCACATAGGGTTGTCTATATTGTAAATGAATACAAAATGCCTTTCTCTCACCCCTGCATAGCTGAGTGTGAGAAGCTGATGGAGCTGTATGAGCGTCTGGAGGAGCTAGATGCAGACAAGGCAGAGGTGAGAGCCTCTCGGATCCTCCACGGTTTGGGTTTCACCACTGCTATGCAGCAAAAGAAACTGAAGGACTTCAGTGGAGGATGGAGGATGCGTGTTGCTCTGGCCAGGTAAGAACAAAGTATTAGAGTATTAGATCATTCAGTGAAACACTGCATTCGGATTGAGAAGCAGTGCTTGTCCTGTTCATAGGTTTCTATTTTTTTTTTAGGTTGCAGGTTTTAATAGATGAATAAAAAGCAAACAGTGGAACATCCTTACCTGCTATCTTACAGTTTCCATGTATGATGTCATGTCAGATTACTTCCTGAATTGTATTGTGAAACTGATATTCTTCAGTTACCCATTAACTTTTATTATCCTCTTGTGTTTTTAGAGTATGAAATTAGAGTTGTTAAACACGCACTGAAAAAAACAGTTTCACAATGAAATGTTTACTGTGAATTAAATTTTAATGAATATCCTCTGTTTGTCCAGAGCCCTGTTCATCAAGCCCTTCATGCTGTTGCTGGATGAGCCTACTAACCACTTGGATCTGGATGCGTGTGTGTGGTTGGAGGAGGAGCTCAAGTCGTAAGTTCACATCCCACGTCACCACTTATGAGTCCAAACAGTTGATGTGTATTGCTCATCCTGTTTTTTGTTGTCAGGTTCAAGCGAATCCTTGTGCTCATCTCACACTCCCAAGACTTCCTGAATGGTGTGTGCACTAACATCATCCACCTGCATCAGAGAAAACTGAAATACTACACGGTGAGAACAGTTGGCTGAAACCACAGCTTGTGCTTTAAAGCAAAACTGAAGCTCAGTGTCAGAAAGGAAGTCGACCTTAGCATCCATTGGAACATCTTAAAAAGTATCTTGAATAGACTCTTCCATATGTGACGCTAAATAAGGAAACTGTGGGTAGGCTGTTACTAATTATGTGTCAGTGTGCCGCCCTGTTAGATGACGATGCAAATCTATTTTCGCTTTAAGGGTAACTATGACCAGTATGTGAAGACCAGAGAGGAGCTGGAAGAGAACCAGATGAAGCGCTT
The DNA here is from genome assembly GCA_025331565.1 of Holacanthus passer. Lineage (NCBI taxonomy): Eukaryota > Metazoa > Chordata > Actinopteri > Pomacanthidae > Holacanthus > Holacanthus passer. The sequence continues at coordinate 1,692,068 of JAFREQ010000045.1, read as the reverse complement.
CAACTGGGAACAGGACCAGATAGCACACATGAAGGTAAATGAGAGACACCATGTGGTGGAAAGTTTTCACTGCACAGACTGGATAATTCAGAACAGACTCTTTGAAACTAGTCCATGTCCAGGACCCTCCAAACAGAAATGCACCACAGCATGAACCCCCTCTCTAGACAAAGAGTTTTCTCAAAGCAAACTCATCTCAGGTTAGCTCATATCCTCACTAGTAGCCATCTTTAGGGTTTCTTCAGCCACAGGAAAAATGGTTATAAAATGCATTCTCTGATGCCATTAAGTTGTTAAATAGAGAAAAAAAAACCATTGTAAAGTCGGTGTTGTGAAACTAACCAAATGCTAAACAAATTATTTTAATTAAAGTAGTTACCAGCCTTCAAGTTTTAGAAACACTCATTATTCTGTTTTGTCATTAGCTGAATCAAGACTTGTACTCATTGTTCTTTTTACTCTCCTCTAGAATTACATTGCCAGGTTTGGTCACGGCTCTGCAAAGCTAGCTCGACAGGCACAGAGCAAAGAGAAGACGCTGCAGAAGATGGTGGCATCTGGCTTGACTGAAAAAGTTGTGAATGACAAGGTACTGTGACGATGTGGGTTACTGATGTGGTTTGGAAACTATTTTCAGTTGCCTTTATAGTTGAGCACTTGCTTTCCGACTTTTGACCCAGTGACACACATTTTGAGGAATTGTGGCACATTTGTAATGTTGTCATGGTACTAATACCTGCCTCTGTCTCCCACAGACTCTGTCATTTTATTTTCCTCCCTGTGGGAAGATTCCTCCTCCTGTTATCATGGTTCAGAACGTGAGCTTCAAGTACAGTGACAACACAGTGAGTATAGTAATATTACAGCATGAACAGAGTTTTGTTCACTCATATAGATACATTTCTCAGTCTCACTTGTCTGTTAATGTTTCCTACAGCCGCACATATATAAAAACCTGGAGTTTGGTATTGACTTGGATACACGAGTGGCTCTGGTGGGACCCAATGGAGCAGGGAAGTCCACACTGCTGAAGCTGCTGATGGGAGAGGTAGGTGTTGTGTATTTCAACTATTATCCCACAACAGCCTGCAGTTTTTCTTCAGAGAATTCAGTTTCATTCTCCTTTTCATTTTGTAGCTCCTACCCACCGATGGCATGATCCGCAAACATTCTCACGTCAAGATTGGCAGATATCACCAGGTAAGACACTGAGCCTGTGACAGCACCTCAGTGCACCTGCTTGTTTTTAAAGTACTATGAGCCTTCACCTCTATAACAACCAGAAAATTACAGGGCATCTGATTCAGGACAAACAATGATGTTCTGCGAGACCTTCCATAGAAAGTATATTTACTATAAAATTAAAGGTCTTCTGTCTGCTTATGTTACAGCATCTGACAGAGCAGCTGGAGCTGGACCTGTCTCCTCTGGAGTACATGATGAAGTGTTTCCCTGAGATCAAAGAAAAAGAGGAGATGAGGAAGATCATTGGTCGCTACGGGCTGACAGGAAAACAGCAGGTAGGATTGGGGTAGTCTTCCAGATTGTGCATGTTCGTCTTTGTCTGAAAGTGTCTGTACATTTACACCTGAAATGTCTTCCAGGTCAGTCCGATCAGGAACTTGTCAGATGGTCAAAAGTGCCGGGTGTGTTTTGCCTGGCTGGCCTGGCAGAACCCTCACATGCTGTTCCTTGACGAGCCCACCAATCACTTGGATATCGAGACCATTGACGCATTGGCAGAAGCCGTCAACGAGTTTGACGGCGGCATGATGCTAGTTAGCCACGACTTCAGGCTAATTCAACAGGTACATATTTATCATTTGATAGATTAATTTAGGAATTGGTTGGAAATGACCCTGTAAAGCAGATTTTACTTTAGCAGTTGTAGCTAGCACAATTACAATCGTGTCTCTTTCTCCAGGTGGCTCAGGAGATCTGGGTGTGCGAGAATCAGACCATCACAAAGTGGAACAGGGACATCCTGGCGTACAAGGAGCACTTGAAATCAAAGATCGAAAAGCAAGCGCATGACATCTAAAGAAACTTCACACTCTGAGCCACTCCTTTATTTTGCATCATGGATTTGACCTGCAATCTCCAGAGGGGGCGAGCAGGGTTTGCATTGCAGGAAATGTCCTAAGTAGAGCTGAAACAATCTCTTATGCATCTTATTGGACACGTCTCTTGTACATGTTGTACTGTATTTCCATCATGGTTTGACAGAGCTGCACCATGCTGAACCCAACCTCCTTCCCCCTCCCTTCACCTCAGGCTGCACTCTGATTGGCTGATTCACCTAAAGCATCTCAGTGCATTTTGGAATGCATTCCATTGTGCTGTCTTCATTGAAAAGTTTTATTTTTCCGAATGTTCTGTTTTATCCCAACATGTATGCAGCAGCTTTTAGGTCATATTTTATGATATTTAAAAGTTGACTTTTTTTGTGTAAAAGAGCAGTTCTGCCTTATTTAACAATGTAATGCAATAAAGGTTTGTCTGAATAAACAGAACATAAAAACAGCATATTTAGATTGAGAAGACTTTATTTTAAACTTGATGAATACAGTATTCGTATCCAAAACTCAAAAGCTGGTAGGGAAAATAAACTATTTTACATCTCTGTAAACAAGAGGACAAAACTGGAAGTGATTTAAAGACGTTGCTTTGGATTCTGGTTTGTGAACCACATGGCTGCATAGATCCTACCTCATTTTCTAGCCACTACACTACACTACACTGTGTATGCTGCTCACCCTGTCTTCCATCCAAATGAAAAGGCTGAGCTGTCCAAAAAATACTGGCATTTCTTGGCTTAAGTAACACTAATAAAGGAAGGTAATATGACAGCAATTCATAAAAACTATCAACTGAATCCAGTGCATCTCCAGGATGCATTTAAAAAGAGAAAACTTGAGTTTTTAGGTGACTTGTGGTTTGCTGTAAACTAACATCCATACAGGTGACATCACAAGTTATATAATCTTCTTTATGAGCTCTCAGAGAAAAGCTGTGTTCATGTCAAACTGGAATGGTGTCAACATAACATAAGTATGGCTGTGTTTTGCTAACAGTGACATTTTTGTTCAGTTTTAAAATTCTTAAATCTTAAAATTTCATCAAGTCCTTTTCATGTCATGTTTTTACTACTTTCAGTTTTTTCACTTCTACAAGAAACCATTTTATCATACCATGTCCATTATTACACAAAATCTGCTTATCTTATTTAACAAGAAACATTTCACCTTTTTGCTGCTTTAAACATTTTGACAAATTAGTGTGTTTTTATATCGAGACACTTCCATGTTTTTGAAACAAGACAAATACAGTCAGCGCCTACGTAGATCATGTAATATAATGGATCTAGACATCTGGCAGGATGTTTTACAACAGGATGAGAAAAATTTAATGACAGTAATATTTCATTTAAATGAGCAAATATTTGTCATGGTGGCAATAATACCCTGTCATACAGAAGCAACATGAGCATTAATTTCATTTTTATGGGTTTTAAGTTAATCATTAACAGGAGCCAACGTGTCTTGCCTTCAGCAGCAGTAACTGCATTATAACAATAAGCTGAAGTGAATATTTTCATCATCTTGGACAGCAGATGTGCAGTAGTGTTTGCTGCATGATTAACAGTGTTCTTGAATATTAATATTCAAGCTAACAATGAAAATAGACATTAGATTTAGTTTTAATAAACATCAGGAGGTTCATGTGAACGGAATTTATTCTTCTATCCAACATGACATGAACACAGCTCAAGATTAAAAGTTAGTTTTAATAACAAGCGACAGAATGATTATTGGAAGACATTATCTGCCTTCACGTCCTTCCAATTTTTTTTTTCCAACCATATTTGGTTGAATTGACAATTTGCTAATTTAGGTTTAATTTAATTTCTTCATATGTCAGTCTGTTAGTCATTACAGTCTGAAAATGCATGCTGTTACAAGTTACATTTCCATTATTTAATATGTTCTTGCCAGTCGGCTCAAAAAGTGCAGACCTGGAGAAACACAGATAGCTCCAACCTATAAGGCTGCACATAAAGCTTTAAAGCTGTAAAGTTTGTCAGGTGGAGTTCTCCAGAGACAAAAGAGCTGCAGTGTATGCAAGTAAATACAAATTGATTATACATACGTAAACGTTAGAAATGGCCTAGTTCTTAAACACAAGGCTCCCGTTTAAGGTTTCAACTTGGTAGCGTGCGTGATTGACAGATTAGTGGCACTAGCTGCAGTTGAAACAGTGCAAGTAGGAGGAGTGTTTCAGGTATGCTGTTTTTCAGAGTATCCTCGTGGCAGCATGTTTCAGGGGCTAAAGGGGGACCACAGCAGCAGCAGTCAGAGGTGCACTCAGGTTCAGTATGTGTGGACCAACCGAGGGTATCCATGCTCACTGGGCTTCCCACTCCTCATCTGAGACCTCATCAGGGGGAACGATGCGAGTGTTGCTGGCGCGAATGCTGCTGATGTTGGTGAAAGAGAGGAGGTTGGCAATGCCGATCAGACTCACACCGGTACCGTCCAGATTCACCTGAGCCAGATGCATGTGTTTCAAGAACTTCAGGCCTGAGGAAAACATAAAAATGCACAGAGGTCATTCATCCAAGTAAGAAAAGATGACATTTGTCAGTTGTGGTGGAGCAAGTGATTTCAGAGTTTGACCTCACCGTGGTCTGTGATCCGTGTGCGACTGAGATTAAGTTTAACAAGCTGATTGCAGCGGATAAGACCTCTCCTCACTACTGTGTCTCCAACCTGAGTGCTGGCTAAGCCCAACACCTGAAAACACAGGAAAAACACCATTAACATCAGCAAAATATCAAACACATAAAATAAAATAATTTCAGACACCTTAACTTGTTACTGAAACCTTTCATCAACAATACAGATATGCATGGATGCATGGTTTTTAAGACACACTAATTAACCTTTCCTCCATAAAAGCTGGAAAAGTTCTTCTTTTCAGTTTTAAATGCAGTATCAAATCCTCTTTATAAATAACAAAATAGTATATAGCATGACAGATAATGACAATAAGATTTTTCAAACAACTTTTGACTCCTGGCTATCCCATTTCTTAAAGGAAGCCTGTGCTGGGCAATTAGCAGATGGACAAATACACAAATGTCACCAGTAAACTCACCTGGAGGTGCGGCAGACAGATGATGAGCTCGGCCACTCCTCGGCTGGTGACTGCCGTTCGGTCCAAGCAGAGCTCCTGCAGCTCCTGCAGGCCACGCAGGGAGGGAAGCCCTGCATCTGTCACCTGAGTGTTGCTCAGTGACAGCTTCTTCAACCTACACAAAGTGCACACGATATTCCTATCAGTTTTCCTGTTGTAATCATAGCAAAACAACTGTTATGATGACCTTCATGTACAGTGCACTTATGATGTGTGGGGATGACCTGGTCATGGTAGAGAGCTGTTTGACTCCCTGGTCTGTGACTTGTGTGTAGTCTGTCAGGTCCAGCTCCGAGAGCAGAGACAGTCTAGAGAGGAACGACAACCCACTGTCTGTCACAGAGTGGCGCCCAGGGAGGGTCAAGTGAGTTAACTTTAGACCTGGAGGCAAAGTAGAAAAGAGTTTGATTCACCCCCACTTGGACCGTTCTATTTCACTCGGTCCGCCTGCTCAGCTCTGAATGTTCCTTTCCATTTACGAACCTGAGATGATCTGCAGGGCTTGATTGCCATCCGCTACAGGGATTCCCGCCAAACTGAGGGAAGACAAAGCAGGGTGGGAGGCAAGGTGCTCCAGAGAGCTTTCAGTCACACCTGTCCCATCCAGGTTGAGAGTCTGCAGGCTGGACAGCTCTGCCAAAGCTGACACATCCTTGACCTGGGAGGAAAAAAACACATCAAGACAAAGAAATGTCATTAAGGGGATTAACTCAATGAGAACTATGTGCCATTAGAGCTGAAGTACCTTCGTTTGCTTGATGCTGAGGAGCCTCAGTTGTGGCACACAGGTGGGCAGGACGACCAGTGTGGCTTCAGTCACAGCCGTCTGGTTCAGGCTGAGCTGAGAGAGGCAGGACGGAGCTGACTGGAGATACAGCACCATCCCAGCATCCGTCACTTTGGTCTGGTCCAGGGACAGGAAACATATGCTCTTTAAACCTTGTAGACACGGAAAGAAGGAAAATAATATGTGGATATTGGGCATGTGTGGAATATCTATATCAAATCACTTTCAAAACATCTCTGCAGTTGAAAATTAGCCAGCTGGCAAACACTGGCACGTTTACAGAAATGTTGATTAATGTGTTTTGCCCTAACAAAGGAAATATCAAAAACCATTCAACACTAAATACAAGTACTTAACACAGAGCAGCTTATGTTGAGAGCTGGCGTTCTTGCACGTAACTGTAATTATTGTACCTATTATCCAACAGTCTGAAGCTTGTTCATAAGAAGGTTAGTAGCCTGACCTGTGATATGCTGCAGACAGGAGTCAGTCAGTTTGCTACAGGAGGCCAGGTTGAGGTACTGGAGTTTGACCAGGCTGGACAGGATTGACAGCCCAGAGTCTGGACAAGACAAGTTTAAGTTCAAATGAAACAGCACAGACATTTGACTGAATGCATGCAGAAGTTAGCACAGCAAAAACTGATATCTGACAAGCCTCAAAACTCCATCCTGGGAAAAATTCAATACCTGTGATGAGAGGTGAGTTGACCAGACTCAGGTGCTTCAGTGCTGTGAAGGCCCGCAACTGCCGCAGGAGCTCATTGGTGGAGTAAGGGTAGCAGTTCAGGACAAATTTCTGCAACGGGCAGCCAAAGAAGAGCTCCAGGGTACGTGGACGTAGGAGCCTCTCGCGGGACATGTGGTTGAGCAGAAGCTCTGCTAGCTCCGGGGTGAGGCATGCCAGACTGCTGCTGTACTGCATGCTGGGAGCTGAGAGAGCAGAGACACAGAAAGTCAACAGTGAGTAAACAAAGCAGTGAGACACATTTCCTGGAAAATCAATGTGTTTTCGTACCAGTCATGAGGTGGACAGTTGCACGAGTGGCCAAGGCACATAGGGACGGCACGCTGGGTGTCCTGAAGGGTCTTTTAGGGGGTGATGGTTGTCCCTGGGAGGCACGGGGGTCTTCTTGCTGTGCAGCTCTTTGAAGACGCTCCACTGCAGCCAGACCTGCAGCTACAGGCGCCACCCGGCCTCCGGCATCCTCAGGCTCTGCTGGGTCCTCGTCCGGAGCCTCCCTGATACACGCAAACACCCATACTGTGTGTTAGTGTACATGTAAATCTTCACAGGAGCTCTGAAATGCCAGCAAAATTTGGTCTGTATTTCACACTCTACTGTTTCTAGTTTTAAATGACCAAAAGAACAGAGGTACAGAAAAGTACAGATATCTCATGTACTGAACCACAGGAAATTAACTTGAAACACTTCACCGCTGTGTAACTTCAGTCATCTTTCTCTACTTTCTTGTCTAATAGTGATTCATAATAACTAATAATGTCTAACTGAGTAATGCTGTAAGAGAGCCAAGCTACCCTGTTTAAATAGATAAGAACAGCAGGTCCAATTTTAATTGCATTAATCAGGATAACAATACAATTAGGGCTGCACCTAACAATTACTTTAATTATCAATTCATCTGCCCATTTTAACAATTAGTTGTTAAAACAAAAAATGCAGATCCAAGGTTTCTCAGAGCCTATGGTGATGTCTTCAAATGTCAACAACCTAAGAGTTCAACTTATAATGATATAAAATAGAGAAAAGTCTCACATTTGAGAAGCTGGAACAAGTAAATGTTTTGCATTTTTTGCTTGAAAAATGACTCAAACAATTATTCAACTGTCAAAATATTTGCCAGTAGAACTATAAACCATAACAATTGATTCACTACAATTAGCTGCAATCAATTGTAATCCAGTGGAAAATATTGCAGCTATAATAAAGCTGTATCAACTGACAGTTCCTTCATTATGTCAGCGCCATTCTGTCGAGACACCCACCTGAGTCGATTGCCTTGCTCTGGCCAGTGGTGCCTGGGCTCAAATTCTCCACGGAACCTATTCTCCGGAAAGAAAGGCAGCCTTGGCATTCCTGTGAAAATCACACAGTATCCATAAAGATATTTTAATATCACCAAGCTGCAACTCAAAAGTAGTCACTGACAAGAAAACCAGCACATAAAGAACCATACTATATATAGTATGCATCACTTCTTTAGCATTTGTCTAGTCCAAATGTCTTTAGAGTAAAAAAAAAAAAAAAAAAAAAAAACAGTTGCATTTTTATATCGCACACCTCTAATCAACATCTTCTGTTCTCAATCTTTGCTTCTCCTCTAACCAGCCTCAGCTGCGATTGAGCTCTCCTCGCTGCTCTGGCACACACTGAGAATACTATATCATATTCCCATGCTCTGAGAGACTGAATATGATTGGCTGACTGCCTGTGAGTACTCGAGGAACCTAGTTCTCACTGGTGGGGCTCAGCAGTTCTGACCCTGTGTACTGTATGTTTGACAGAAAGGGGCATTCACCTACACATTTCCTAATCCTAATCTTTCTTACAAATGACACACATAACTAGGTCAGTCGGTCTAACGTTCTGTATACTAGAGAACTTGCGCAACATACAGTATGAAACTGAATGAAAGTTACTCCAACAGCTGAGAGAGAGAGGCCAGGGTCATCTGTTTCTGCCGTGGGAGAACAAAAAGTTCCACGTGGATGAATAAATGGAGACATGTGGAGACATGTGGAGACAGAAGGGGGGAGCAAGCAAAATGTAGGTCAACAGAGGGATGAGGTGTCTGCAAAAACCACAGACACGAGGAGCAGTACCGTTGAGCATGTGAGGTGGTTCTTCCTCTCCTTCTTGTTCCTCATCAACCTCTATGTCAGCAGGTTCCTCAGCACTACCAGGAACCAGCCTCTGGCCTCGCCCTGTTGAACAGTACCAGAAATGTCATCTAATGGCTAAACAGCTATTTAAATAACATTTAAATAATGTTCAACATTTGACAATAATTATGACTCCTAGGGTGTCATAGTCAACATGATGTCTCAGAATAAGGCTGAAATAATTCAAACTAATGGTCAAAACATAAACCTATAGAAATCTAACATCATTCAGGAGAGGCCCACGTTTCTATGTGAGTAACATTGAGGAAGTAATAAAGAAATGAAATGAATTCAGCAGCTCCTTCCACTTTGCAACTCTATAAATAATTTATATATTCTATGCACACAACAAACAAGCTTTGATGAATAAGCATTGATGAGGTACAACAGCAAATCTGCTTACAATTTGCTTGTACATTTACATTAGTTTCTTAATACTAACCCCAGAAGTGAGATGGCCCAGACAGTGAAGGACCAGCTCCAGGTATCCCTGCATAATTCACTGCCTCTTCCCACAGCTGGTTGGGTAGTGGAGGAGGTAGGACAAGGTCCTGCCCTCCCGCCCCCTCCAGGACAGGGACAGGTGGCTGAGGAGACACGTCACACGGGGACGGCTCATTCTGTCCAGCTGATGGTGGCTCTGCAGGACTCTGTGCATCCTGAGGTGTCTCTGGAGGTGTGGTCTGAATACACAGTGCAGCGTTAGGTGTGAGGCCGAGAGAGTGCAGCGAGCAAGCAAGCTCTGCCTCCCCGAAGCGCTTCCGTGGGAAACCCTGAAGGAGGGAAAAGGAGGCGAGGGAGGGGTGACATCCGGTGATGTGCTCCACGACGCTGCGCAGAGGAGCGTCAGCAGGGAAGCGTTCGCGCATGGACTCACCGGACGGCAGCCGAATCTGCAGCAAAAAACATGATATTTAAACAACTGCGATTCTGTATCTTCTTCATGCACACACAGATATTTTAGTTCTTCACAGCCTCACCATGAGGACGCAGTTGTTATCCACATTAGTCTGAATCTTTCCTCCAAGCTTCTGCCCTTGACCACTGGGAGGAGACGTCTCTGTGGCGCTGCTGGTCTGAATCTTCTCCTGCAGGCTCCTCCGGTCCTCAGCTATCCGCTTTAACACCAACTCACGCTCCTGGCAGACCAACACACATAAGTTGTGTTCTGACATTGCAAGTAAGACACTAGGCTAAAAAGATTTTGTTCTCTGTGTGATAACAAACAAACTGCCAGTCCAGCTGAGTTGGCACCTTTCGGCACCAGAAGCCCTGCTGACCTGTTTCTTTTGTCTTCTCTCTGCTCGGGCCTCCTGAGCAACACGTTGTCTCTGCTGCTCTTCAAAGTCGCTCTTGTCCTGTTTGATGCGGGACTCGACTGGTAGTGGGTCTGGGGACAGGGTGCATGACTGTGATGGTCTCAGCACCAATGAAGGGGACGCTTTTAAAGTAAAAAGCAAAACATACACATTATCTTGCACATAAAACCATTCATTTCTTTAAGTGTTATTCAAGACTTCAACTACATGATTACAACAAAATATCTACAAGATATTACAACAATGCACTAAACTTATACATGATCCTCTGTCCTTAAGGAAACAGAGTGTTCTACCTCTGCTGTCAGAAGGTGATGTACTTGTCTTTGAAGTGCTCGCTGCCTCTTTGGGTGGGTTGAAAGCAGAAAATGCTGTCTCAGCTGGCTGTGATGACTGCTTGACCAACCTGTGCCGTGGATACTGACCCTGTAAGAGCCTGTCAACACATGAGAGATGGACACAGAACTAATTTACTGAAGGGAGTGGTTTTTTAGAAACCAAAGAGAAATTAGATTAGCATTTAATGAATACTAACTATTTAAGATTTAAAAGAAGGGCTTGGACAACTCACCACTCGGCTGCATCTGGCACAGAAAAATGCCCCGCCTGCACAGCTGCCTGGATCTGTTCCTCTGTGAAACCCATCTCACTGAGGATGAGGAATAACTCCCCAATAGTCTGCAAAACAAGCAGATCAAATAGGTACCAACAAGTCATGTTAACAATGGTTGATCAAACTACCTTTGGGGTTATTTTTCCCTTATCAATGATTGCACAAACAGTGGTTACTGGGGCAGTGTGTCTGGCTCATAATGTCTTAATCATCATTCAAAATTCAATTATTTTATTATTTATTATCCAATCCAGAATTTTCAGACTATAGATAATCAAGCTTTCTTTACTGTTTGCTTAAGTGTTCAATCAGGGTTAACTAACTCAGGATTATTGTTTATGATGCTTTAAAATACAGAGTTTAGGTTTGTTTTTAATTTGCTTATGGTTTCTATTCTAGTTTTACTTTTGCTTTATTTGCTATATACTGTTTGTGGGGATGTCAATACCACCAATCAATCAATCAATGAATTATCCAGTTATTTCTATTTTTTTAAATAGCAAATATTCCCTTCTATCTATCTGCAATTTACAAATTACATTAACTGACATGCATGACAGTAAAAATATTTAGCCAATATCAATGATGTCATTTTACAGCTGTCTATACACTAGTTCACGTATATGACATTGCAATTTTGCTATTATTGTCGTTCACTTTGTTATTATTGTTTATTACAGTTAGCTCTGCTTTGATTCATGGGTGACAGCTGCCAGTAATCTGAGTCATCACCACAGAGATGTTAGCTGTGTTTTAACGTGAATCAGCTCCATCTTAACATGTTTAATTGTCTTTGTTTGTCCTTCATTAACGTTTCATCTGACTGAGGCTGACCTGCACTTTCTCTTTTCAACCCTCTCATTCTGATTCAATGCTATTTCACAAAGTTTTTAGCCTCAAAGTCTGTCAGGACAAACGCATGAATTCACAGTAAGGCCAGCGAATTTAACTCAAACAGCAGATAAAAAGCTAACCTACAGCTAACAATCGGTTGGTTGTTAAGCCTGTGGTCCAGTGACTAGTGTCAACAAACAACGTTAGCATGTCGGCTAGCAGTCGCAGTTTAGCAGATGGAGAACGACGGCTAAGCTAAAGCTAAAGCAGCTAGCATGCTAATATTTGTGTGCAGTAAATGACAGTACGATGTCGTATCAAAGGCAGATCGGTAATTAGTAGCTTACCGGAGAGGCAGCAGAGCTCATGTCGCGTCTCAGCGTTGATGCAGGAAAATCAAAGTGAAAATAATGTCAAATAGCAACTTTACAGACTTCCTGGTTCTGTCTGATGCGCAGCCTGCTAAGCTAACTGACCTCTCCCCCCTTTGACTTGTAGATTGACAGAATATCAACAAGGAATCAGCCTATCAACACTGAGATTCACTCCAAATCCAGCCTTATTCTCAGTGATCGACAGACACAAACCCCAAACAATAACCTGAATCATCTATGACTAATATGTCTATGTAATCTGAGGAGGTTGTTTTAGTTTTAGTCATAGTTTAGCAGTGAATGATGCTTGTGGGTGAAAGTGAGAATTAGCTGTGCAACCTCCCAAACATTTGACTCAGATAGATTATTAAGACTGAAAATTAAAGAAAGAAAGAAATAACTGAGCTGCATGATAATTATTATATTTAACAGGTGAAACTCCTGGCGGTAGTAGCAGAAAACCACCAATAGGGGTCACTCTGGTCATACTGATGTGACCTTTGCACCATTCAGGCTGCAAACTTTATTGATCCAGATTACTTTTCTATGGAGACCTGAAAAAAGGTTTATATAAAATAAGCAACAGAGAAAAAATACAAACCATTTTCTCAAGTCAAGTCAAATAAGAAATTATCCTTGAATTATGCTTTATACTTTTAAATGACATTGATTAAGCCTTGTCCCAATACCTCTACATAAAATTAATTATTAGGTGATACTGTTTGTGATAATTGTGTGATAACAAATTTCATTAAGTGAGATAAGGTTTTCATAAACTTGCAACTGAGCAAAGATATTATTGCTTCTTCTTTATTAGTATAGACAACTAGCCTATAATTAGATATGTAAGCTGGATAAATACATATTAATCCAACTACTTAAAGATTAAAAAGTGAAGTAAGAAAAATCCACTTGCTCTGAATGTTTAGGAATGTTACATATGTTGTTTGCTTAAAAGTGATTTTAGGAATAAAGAATATGATAAATAATCAGATATGTGCTGGCCCATTTTGTGTCAGAAAACTACCTATTTCCAAGTGTGAGTGTGTCAGTTTTGATATAAGTTGAGGTGGGGACAAAAAACAGGACAGGGTCGAGCAGATAAGGTTAAAATAGCAGTTTACTTGTTCAAATACAAGCTTGGCAGTCAATAGAGGCGGGTATATCCACACAGGGAGCAGGAAGGCAGATATTAAAAAAATGGGCAGAAATCATTAGCAGATAAACCAAACCAGGGCTGGACCACTGTTGCTATGAAGCACACCAGTCTGAGCCAGTGGACTGGTATACTTAAAAACTGATGAGGTGGTAGGTGTGCAGACAGGTGATGGTCAGCTGACTACAGAGCAGCAGGAAGGGAGGAGGACGACTGCTGGTCACAAAGGGAATGACAGGAGGAAGAGCAGGAAGGAAATTAGAGATGTTTGCACTGGCAGGCATGACTAAAAACCAGAGAATGTCAACTATATTAAAAATGACACTGCTTATTATGCTTATTTTAGGAATTTGCACCACATAAGAGTTTTTGACACTCTTCAAGTCACAGCCTCAAGATCAGTGAACAAAGCAGGGCCTTGAGACTTGTATGACACTGGGCCCTTTATTGGTGCATGCCCTTAAACAAATTTGTAATTAGATTAACAAAAACCAGTTGATGCACAGTAAACCCGGAACCTTTTGGGGCCCTTGTGCAGTTGCATGCTTTGGTAATGTGGTAATTGCTGATAGATAATCATCATAAACAAGCAACAATGACAATATTAATTATTGTCCAAATTAAAAGTTAATTCTTGACTTTGAAAACAGGAGTTGACAAAAGTTTTAATCATATCACATGGTCTTATTTGGCAAATCTTGTTTTCCCAGTTCTTCAAATTTCTCATGTGGGTTGACTTAAAAGTTAAGATGAAAGGTTTAAAAAATTTTCTCTTTTTGAAAGTTGCATGACAGAAGGGCAAAACTCCTCATGGATAAAAAATAAAAAAGCTTCATAGGAGGTATTAATTTGATTGTTTGGGTTGTTTTGTCATTGAATTATTGTATCTTTTAAGGCTTTGTGATGATGTTGATAATGATGATAATAATATTCTGCAACAACAAGAGGATTAAACAGAGCTTTGCTAGGATTAATAGCTGCACTTTTAATATCTACTTGCTTCTGTAAATTAATCCTCATGTTGCATTTAAATTTTTGCCAAATCGGTGTCACTGATAAACAAACTCAGAACTTTTTATATTGATATTTAATGAAGTTTCTTCTTTTCCGTGGAGGTCATGTGCATCACGTCCTCACTCATGCTTTCATCAGAAATATGATTCATCTTTTACGCAGGCGCAGCGATTCCTGTCTGGAGAAAATGGCGACAAGCTTCAAGAAATTGAAGTGTTAAACCGGAAGCTTATTTCTCTTGCTTCAAAATAAAGGCATAAAAATTGTGTTTGAGAGAGGTCAACGCTTTTATCGTGCACTAATGTAATGTTTTTTGTTTCTTTTATTGATCATGAACTCATATTTAAATATAACATCATGTCTCTGCCGTGGTAAACGTGAGTAGTTGAATCTTCTAGCGTGAGAATTTTGAGTTGAATTTCCACCGGAAGTGAGCTTGTTTATATTTTACCGTCTTGACGCCGAGTCATTCAGAGAGAGTTTGAGGTGAGTACCAGGCACCGGTGAGTAAATACGCCTGAATCTGTGTGTGGTTGTAAGCCTGAGAAGAATTTGGCTTTAGGAAAAAACGCGTTTTATTTCCCTGAACTGTTATTTTGAAGGTCACGACGTGCTTATTTTCCTGTGAAGAGAGGCGACATTGACAGACTCTAACTGCCACACATGCATTGAAACTGTTGCTGGATGACTTCGCTTTGTTCTTCGGCTTGTTAACCAGGTAATGAAGGAGAAAAAAGTCCAGTAAATGAGCTCAGTTTTACAGATTTGTTGTGGTTTAAGCTTCTTGACAGTCTGCTGGGATGTTAATGTTGAAGGAGTTCCTCATCCTAGCAAGCTAGCGGTCCCTCCTCCTGACAGTAGCTTCAATGGGAAAATGTGATGGTCATGCTAGCTGGATGAATCTTATCAAAGTCAATGTGTTGTTTGGTCTTTTAATAATAACTTAACAAGGCTTTTAAAAGAGAGAGTGTTGAGACTGAGGATGTGGTCAGCTTTTATTCATTCATTCATTCATAATTCATTCATTGCTCACTGGCACAACAGCAACATGGCAGCTCTTGTTTCTCAGGTCATAAGGTGACATAATTATAAAGATCTGACATTGGCAATTTCATTTAAGATCAATATGAATGTGGAAATGAATCTTTATTTCTAACTTCCATCATTAATTATTTGATTAATTGACTAATTTTTTCAACACTAGGTGAAATATAACTTAATATAACTGGATTCCCAACAAGAAAACCCAGGTTTCATCCCATTGACCTCCATTCGAGCTTTTTGTTCTGTGCTTCTATTGTACAAAAGCTTTCAAAGTAAAAGTGGAGCACGACACACTAATGAGGTAGCAGCATAATATATCATTATGGTATAGGGGGTCCACATAATGACAACCTGCTATAACAGCTTACAAAAGGCCACAGACATTATTATTATTAAAACAGTGATCATAGTCTTACCAACCATCAAAAAGTTGAGATATTCAATTTATAATGATGTAAACAGAAATGCAACTCATCTCATTTGTGAAACTGTGACCTGAAATATGGACTGAAACTAAAGTGGATTTTAGGTTTTTCACCACAGACATTTTGACTTGTCAAGCGCAGCTGAAATTAATAACATTAATTGCTGCATTCAAGTAATTTCTGGAACTGAGCCATGGTTGGGGTTCATAAGTTCCACCTGTGCGTTTCCTGCTGTGACAGGCCAAAAGGTCGTCTTTGAAAAAGGTTTACTGTATGAATCTGATTCTGGGAAGAAAATGAAAACTGGCGGTGCTCATGAAGGAAACATGTCGGTTAAATCTAAAATATGAAGAAGCTTACTTGGTCGTATATGTGCACTTTATGTAGTCTTGTGTAGATTTATGTTGTCACTTGTTATGCAGCACCGTGGTCCTGGAGGAATGTTATTTTGTTTTCACTGTGTCCTAAATGTATATAGTTAAAAATGCCTGTATACAGCTTATCTTGCCCTCAAGTTCACTGTCAGTATAGCAGTAGAGACATGTTTCTTGTAAGCTCTGGCAGTTTGGGCAAAGGTTAAATAGCATTTTTCATATGCACTGTTAAAACTAATGGGAAAATTAAACTTGAACCTTGTGTTACTAGTCTTTTGTTACTGGTTGATAAAAACACCCTTTATACACGGGAAGGCCTGTAAATCACACCCTCATCCATCATCAGAGTTTGATTCATTAAGCCGTATAAACTGATGAATCACTTTAGCACTAGTCGCAACTTATAAAGAATTAAATCCCTGTAAATCTAAACTGATTATTATTTTTGCCTTGGACCCATTTGAAACCCTCTCCAAGACTCCTCCAGGTCCTTGCACCCCAGTTTGGGAACCATGATCCCAGAATTGTTTGTCTGTCACATGGCTAAAAGATGTCAGGACATGCCCTCTAGCAGGAAGGAGGAAGGACGTGTGTCATCTGCTGACTCACCATTATCATCTCCATGTGCTCTGCAGGTTATCTGAGGAGATATTTGACTTTGATGTAAAGTCGAGACACAGGATGAAGTGATTATCGGGATTCTTAAATCCAAGTAAATCAAACCACCGTGATGTTTTTTTGTCTTACAAAACCTGAGCACGTCAAGGACTAATACAGAATAGCGGAATTTGAAATATTTGTCTTGGTGAATCTGACCTTGTTCAATCTGTAAAAAAAAAAACACTCTCAAATTCCAGAGCGGGTCAGCTTTCCTTTTTGTCGTATAATCCCGCGGCGGTGCTTGAACACATCAGATAGATCCATCTTATCTGTGTGATCACAGTCTCAGCTGTTATTTGTTTTCTTTCGCCTCGGTGGAACAAGTCAAACAGATTTACTGTTAACTGATTTGTGACAGCAGTCGTGCGTTTTGCTGGGGAGCAAAAAATGTCAAAGCACAAACAGTTGAGCAGAGTGTTTCTACATTCCTGGTGTGAATTGCTTGGTCATGCAGAAGACAAGGAAGGAAAAGAGGTAGATATTTTTTTTTATCATGTCCTCTCGGCTCTTTGTGTTTGTTTCACCTTCCCCTCTGAAGATAAGACGACCCAGCATTTTTTCAAACCTGAAAATCTGTCTTAACTAAACACTGTTATTTTAGGTTAGGCAATATTAGAAATTGTGGAGTCACGTCATTGTCTACAATTCAGCTTGCTTGCTTGGCTGTTGCACTGCTCTAGCCTACTAAGTTGCATTTAATTACCATTAAGCGCTTTGGCAATACACCTTGGAACGTGCATAATTTGTGTAACCGTCCTCTCACATTAAAGCCCATTAAGCTGTCTGGAGTTTGAAGTCTCTTTGGAGCATCTAATTATACTCTCGACTACATAAGACATGACGAGGCATCCTTGCCACTCTCCCCACCTCCTCCTTCGCTGCTGTCATCCATTCCCAGGAGGGTTTAAGTTTAAATTCTCATGCCTTTTCTCAGTCTTTACCAGCTGACTCAAAAACAAACGTAATCACATTACATTGTTTCCCAAGAAACGGATAAATGGCTGATTTGTATTTGACCGTACTATAAGATCTGAGGCCTTTGTTTGGGTTCTGGGAGCCTGGGGGTTATTTTATTCCCGTCCCAGTCTCAGTCTCATGAGAGTAAATACAGTTATTACAAGTGCACCGGGTCAAAGCTCCGCAATTACGGTGTTTTCTGTGAGAACATGGCTCTACCTTTTGTGTAGTTGATGCAACCCGAGCAGTCCGGGATGCAGTTTTGACAAGAAAGTGCCACACCCTAACACTGCTGGAGCTGGATGGGACCAGTCGCTGCTGACTGTAAAAATACAAGGTCTTACTCTGCAGTGGAGGTTAAAAATATCGTAGAACTCTTCTGTTATGTCCATTTTGCCATTTTATTTCAGCTGCCTCACTCTCTCTTGGGTATGAGTTTAATTCCTTTGAGTGTTATACCATGGAGTTATAATTCCTGTGGTGACATTATTATTTATCTGAATCTACAGGAATAGAAGCACTACAACAATACAGTCTTAGTACCATTTCAGTGGTTTTACTACAATCTAACTGAAATCGGGTTTCTGAGGCTGATTTCACAATTGGTGTATCAGACTTTAAAGCTGCACGTATCAATATTTTAACGTTATGAATGGATCAAATGACTGCATGTGTTGTCAACGGGGTCACTCGCAAGCAATTACCACCTGACTCTGCTTCGGCTCCAGAGAGCAGTTTAGCATCTTTTAGCTTATTGTTTTGGTTTTGTGACCCGCAACTTTATTGTTTTGGTCCACTCTTACCGCCCTTTCACTTTTAAACAGCTGTTTTAGGCAGCTGTTTTCAGCAAAGGCTCTTATAGACCCAAACTATCTCCCAGTACTAAACCACTGACAAAGTTAGCAATCACTTTGTGAACACAGTGGAGCATTTAGCATCTAAAGAGCAAGATATTTCCCTCAGGAGCTCAGAGTGAATAATAGACTAATATTCACCAAGTGGCCAGAAACACATCTTCAAATGAATGCTGCTCTTTGTTAGCTGGAACTGTAAAGCAGCTGTTTGCTAACATTACAACCATTAAAACCTTTAAAGGTAATAAGTCAGTGATGTGTGCTGCTCCCCAAATGGCCAAAAGAATTAGTTCATGCAGCTTTAAAAAAGGATCTAGTCAAGATATATCAACTTACATTCCTTTTTTACACAAACAGTCTTCATATGGAAACATTTTTACTCCTGATCCCTTAAATTTTGTTATAAAGACAGGGACATGCACTGAGGCAGGATATCTTCCAGTTGAACAATAAACATTGGTATTTGCTATGTTTTATTTTATAAAATCTCAATTACAACAAAAATATTTCAAATTCAATTCAGGTGTCGAAAACACATGAAAACTTCTGTATTTTCATATTTCTACAATAAACTGACGTTCATATTTCTGCTGATGTCGGGATTTACTTTTTATACACTATTTCATTAGTTTACTGCAGACATATTATTTATGATTTTATGTCTCACCAAGCTTTGTTTTATGAGGAGTTGACACTGGAGTAGAACCTTTTGCGTTCAAGCCTCAAACTTAAAACCAAACAGGAATAAAGAATTGATTAATGTGTGAAAAACATTACATTTAGTGATGCTTGAATTTTAACTCACAAATATAGCTGGTTACTCTGAACGTTGTCTCAAATTTCCTGTGCAAGGACCTTTCTGGTCGGCAGGCAGTAAAACATGTTTCAGATTGTTTCCATTTCAAAATGTATATTGGCCTCCTACAATAGTTCGGACACCCTGACCCTCTTTAAGGTATGAAAATGCTTGAGTGGTGATTGCTTTTTCTTTTCTGGCGCAGGGGACAATGGGCAGGCCTTATGTAAGCTGCCAGGATTTGGTTGCCTCTTCAATCCCTCTTCACCCCAAAGACAGCTGACGGCACAAAGAGCGAGATAAAGATGGGCATACATTGACTGCGTGCAGCTGTTAGCTGTGTGAGACTGGAAGTGCTCCAGTGACTGTGTGCACATAACTTAGCACAGTCATGCTGAAGTGCAGGACCCTGCCAAGTCCTGAGTGAAGCTAGCGTGGCCACTGGGCTGTGAAGAGCAGAGCAGGGAGGTAGAGACGTCTGCGTGTTGAAAGGCTCAGGACGCGGCTGGGTGACTCCTAAACTGCTAAGCTATTTCAGACTAAAAGGCTCGGAGGCAACAAAGGCACAGCTATCAACATACGCCACCGCCAAGTCCCCATAGAGATCCACAAACAGGGCAGCTATCAGTGGTATACAGCTGCATCGAGGTCAGTCTTTGCATTACCAAGCAGCACAGGAGACACAGGAGTGGGTGAGAGCAGTGTCCTGGTGAGTTTCTGTTAAGTTTTGCAAGTACACAGTTTTTGCTTGTAATGGTCACCTGTTGATTAATGATCCGCCGTTCTCTTTAAAGTAAATAGTTTGTCCTGGGTTGCACCACTTGAGTGTGTTTGTCTTTATGTGTAGGAATATTCCAAGCAGACTCGTTTTAGATTTAGAAGGCAGAGAAGAATAACAGGAAGCTGGAGGGAGAATTTCCGAGTCATGTTAACACTTTATATAAAAACTAGAAAAACTGAAGGCGGGATGTAATTGTGTTGTTAAACGTTGTTTTTGTCTTTTTATTTCTTTCAGGAGAGACAGTGTGTTTTGACATTTATAACAAGGCGGTTTGGATGTAGTACAGATTGCTTTATTTGACCACATTTTGCCAAACAATTCAAACTTAAATTAAAATGCCTCTAAGCAGCAAGAATGAGGACAGTGTTTCTATTCTGTGCAGGTTAAGAGCTGAGACATACGCATATCGTGTGTTGGTCACGGCCAACCTTGCACCTCGACCTTGCACGCTTGAAGTCACACCTCTTTATATAGTTGACCGCAGTGGATAATGCTATTATCAGCACACTGTTGGGATTGAGGAAAGCCCCAGACTTTGAAGTGGACTTCAATTTTAGCTGCTTGTGCCTTTGACTGTGTTTCTTTTTCCCCCCGCAAGACATGCATGTGACTCTATAGTGCACTCACATCCCTGGGGACAAACAATTATATCTCTCTCACACACACACACACACACACACACACACTCAGGCTCCTCCTGAGGTTGGGTATTTCTTTTGCCCTAAGGCTCATATAAGCTGATCTGGAATGCAGTTCTTGATTATTTGACCAACGGGTAAGCAACTTGTTTAGATCACAGGACTGTTCTTTGTTCGCTGCAAAACACAATTAATCTGGCGGCTTTTATGACTTTAGGTGGGATTAATTGTGTAATAGTGTTGATTCCTCCATGACATGACAAGTTTTTCTTTCCATTGCCAAATACACTAAGACCCTGTTGCATGCCAGGGTGTATTTGCAGCACAATTTTAAACATTAAAACTGATATATTCTACTAGTTCAAACATTTGAACTCCAACAAAAGATAAGATAAGATAAACCTTTATTCATCCCACAGTGGGGAAAATCACAATGATTAAATGATTCACAAATGATTAAAGCTCACAGAAATGTACAAGATGCAGTGTGGAATTTTCAGCATCCGCCATTCTATCAAGAGCCATTACCAGTTAATAATTAAAGATGTATTAGACAGCATGTCTTTGCTTTCCCATTAATTTTGTCCACAGTGCACACATATTCACAAATGAATAAACATCCTGTTCAAATTTATAAACATGCCCAAAAACATGCAGTCTATGTGTATTAGTTTTATTTCCAACTTGAACAGGAAAAGTTCTGAGATCTGTGCAACACCAGTAATCATTGGCGTTGGCATTGGTTTTTTCAGATTATTGATTACTTATTCAGCCGATTACAGATGCTGCTCAGACGCTTCCTGGCAACGTTGCAATGTCCTTTCATGAGAAGTCAAGTTGCCCAATGTTCTAAAGAGAGCTGGCGCATTATGACTCACTCCCCATCTCGAAGTCTGTATTTTATAGATTCATTTGCTCATATGAGGTGGTAGACCAGGCTTCTGTGGCACTCCCTTTCATGTCGCCCTGGATGTTTTAATGTCGAAAGCCGTTTCTTCACCAGCTTGTTACCTGTTGTCTGTATGTCACAACATGAACTTATGTCACTCTTGCACATTGAGACAGAGATAACGATTATTACACACGGTGTTTCCACACGGAAGTACCGTGTGTGATAATCATATGATTGAAGTATGATGTTTTTGCATATTTTGGCCCATTTTTACTGCCAACCAATTTCAAAAACACATTTTTTATGATATTTGAATGAATAAAAAATATATAAAGAAAATATGGAATATTAAAAAACGATCAGATGTGTTGTTGTATGTTAGCATACTAATACAGCGTCACACAGCTTTTAGCATTTATAACTTTTAGTTTGTTGTAGTAAAGGGGCTAAATCAGTGGTTCGCAGTAGTTGGGGGGGTCGCATGATAACAGGTCGTGAGATGATTCACAGAGGTGGAAAACAGAAAAATATTTCTTCTACAAAAAGTTTGCTTATTATTTTCAAACTTTCCTTTAATTAAGATAAGATAAGATAAGATAAACCTTTATTCGTCCCACAGTGGGGAAATTTGCAATTTTAATTCCTGCTTTTTTGTGAATTACTGGATAATTGTTCTTCTTCAGGACTGCACAAACGATTCAAATAAAGTGAGGAAAGTCACTCTTTAGTTGAACTGGTTCAACTGGAAGACATTGCTTTGCTTTGGTTTAAGATGTCACAGACCAAACAGGTTGGGAACTACTGGCCAGCAAGCCAAGCAAAACCACTGTTATGGTTTGTTAAAGAGAGATATTGATCACAGGGATTGAATTTCCACATTAAGCTTGTGTGTGTATGTGTGTGTGTGTGTGTGTGTGTGTGTGAGACAGACACAGATTGATTTGTGTGTCTGAGCAGCAGCCTCTGACTCAGTGTTGAATGGGTCCTGGAGTCACATGGCTACTTGTCAGCTGGCTGGAGGAGGAAACATAATCCTGAGGAGGAAGGCTGCTGCTATCAGTCCGTGCACGCTGGTTTGAGAGAGCACTCGGCTCAACGAGAGGCCGGACCGCACACGATCAGCCGAGGCTCCCTCTCCACATCTCTAACTCTCGCTCCTTTTGTCTCCCTATCTCTCTTTTCTCCCTCTGTTTGTTTTTGTCCTGCACTCTGACCAGCTCCAGGTCTCCCTTCACGGCAGAGTTCACAATTGCACTACAATGTCTGCGGTGGCTTCTCTGCTGTAAGCACACCAAGGTATGATAATGATCATAATCTTTTTTTTGTATTTCTTCACCTGTTGTCATGTCATGTCATGTTTTGTACTTTTTTCTGTTTAATTTATTGTCTATTTAATTCATTGTTTAAGTAAGTAAGTCGTCAATTAGTCGATGTTTGTTAGGTCTAGTCTAATCAAACTTAACAAGGTTCTTCCTGCGAGCGTCACACTTTCTTAATATCCAAGTAAAGTCGACCTGACTCAGGCTTCAACCATGATGATCTGCAGCCATAGCACGAGCAAGTGTAAACAAATCCTGCTTAGTTCCACAGGTTACACAGCAGAAAAAAAAGGCTTCAAACAAGCAGCTGTCACAAACTTTTCCACTGTTAGAAATCCTAAATTGAAGCCTTTAAAGGACATGTGGGAAGTGATGGCTCTCTAAGTGCTGTGGTCAAATCAGAACCGACCACTCAAAGTTAGCAAACAACGTTATTTTCTCAAGTGTTTGTCTTCTTGTCTTCTTAAATCACTGTGTTCGACCCACTTCTGTTTATCGCACGCATGTTTTTCTGTGTCTTAAGCAGGCGATAATGGTGTTGATTCTGTAAACTTACAGCCGCGTTCACATTGTTACAGCATGTTATTGTGTTAGATAAGACATTAAGGCCACGAATTATCGTCATGTCACTTGGAGCTATCACAGTCTGTGTCTTGGGAGAGAGAAAAATGACTTGTTTCCTTAAACATGCATCGCCTGCCAGACGGAAACAAATGAATGACATACTGTCTTGTTTTTTGTAAATTCAGTTCTCTAATGAAACCTTAAACCGCTTCTTTCCTCCCTGTCATTGTCCTGCTTTTATAAGTACAGGCCTGTTTGTCGGTTGAGGTTTGGACATTGTGATCAAGCTCCTATTTCTGGACAGGCATTTTTATTGGCAGTTTGTGTATTTTATTGAACTGTTCTTTAATTATGCCCTTTTTGATAGAGTTTGTAGATGTACATGCAGTCTGTGGTCGACGCTCACGTGCCAAGCTGGTTGAAGCCGGGTCCTGGCTGAGATCACTGGGTTAAGATGCATGTGGGCTTGTGTCGTGAGTTCAAGTCTGGCTCATAACCTCTGCCCTGTCGTCTAACTGTCTCGCTCCTTTCCCTTAATGTCAATATGAGGAGGCAATTGCCGAGAGTTTTTAACCTTTTGTTTGTCTTTCACCCCGAAGGTCACATGAGATTACAGTGAAAAATTGCTGTTTTTCAAATACAGATCTTGACTTAGAGTGAAAAACTTTTTTAAGGTTGCATCTCATACATTTTTGAGAGGGTCGGTAGCCATTTTGTGCTGACTCATCTATTCTCTAGGCTCCTAATGCAGTGCTCTCCTCTGAATATTTGTGTGTCCTCGATTTCTGTATATTGTCGTCATCTATTTAAAGAATGCATTGCATTTAAAAAAAAATGCTTTAAACTTCTTTGTCAGATGTTTATATTCCCAATAGAAATTATAAAAATCCTCAATTAAGGATAATTCAGCATTTCAGAGGTGAGCAGAACATCGTTTCTAAATACTGGAAATTTACAGTATACTAAAGAGACTTTTGTCAGGTATATTTGTGTCTGTGGGAGAGATGAGTCACCACTGAGTGCACAACCCAGATCTTAATAATGACAATAAAAACTCCTGCTCTTGAGTTATCACCTTCATCTAAAGGTATGACACAAATGTCTACATTTAGGTGACATTCAGATAAATTTCATGAGACCTATCTTGCCATCTCTCATATAGTTGGCCTGTAGATGATATCAAAGACAAAGTTGGTTCCTCAGAATCATTGCAATGTTACCTCAGAAACTGTAAATAGCAGGTTACTCCCTATCAGCTGTCAAGTCAGTCAAATTGGAAATGTGATGATTTTTGACCTACATACAGAGGAGCTATTGCTTAGGTCAAACTTTAGAAGTGTTGAGTGCATGTAACTTAACTTTGTATCATCTAAAGCTTGTATTCTAGATATATTTGTACATTGAACAGAAACAACACTGTAGCTGGTCTTTATTTTCTAGATTCCTCAGTTAAAGGTAACATCTTCACCACGTGATCCTGATCATATACTCTGCTCCTAGTGTCTTCTCTCTGTAGAGGAAACACATGAAGATGACAGCTTGTTATGCTGTGACAGGTTGAGTTAACATATAATGTCACATGTCAGACATTGAGACATTTTGTATTAACCCAGATTAGCTTTGGAACATAGGTCCAGTCCAAGCGCACACATGGTTTTCCGTTAACCCTTTCTAAGGTCTGACATTATGGACACTAGAAAGAAACCCAGAGTGCCCCATTTCTATTTTTTTTATAAGTTTACAGCTCCTCCTGACAGGCGTCAGTCTGTAGCAGTTGCCTTCTTCCTGTTTTCATACTTACTTCCTCCCAGAAGGATAGTTTTCCCAAAGCCTTGCCTGCGCACATTTGAGTGAGCTGTGACTAAGTCTTGCATGGAAAAGCTTTGAAATGCACTCATCGTCTTCTTTAAGGAACAGTTTGCGAGTCACTGGGCTCCTAGATGAATCTGGGAAGACATGATGAACTTCTTCCAGGACAAATACAGAGCATCTTGTCCTCACTTCCTCATGCACTGTCAGCATTCATCCAGGTCCTTTTGGTCATTTCAGTTATTACATAAGGAACAATCAGTTCCTTTTTATTCAGTCTTCTAACTGATTGTACCTGATTGCAGAAAAAGAACACTTAGCTCATTGAGGAGAATGCTTTTTTAAAAATCTGCGTGCAAGACAATTATAGTTGGTATTGTTTTCTTCCTCTGATCATTATTGTTATCAGTATTATTGCAGACATGCCTTGAGGTAGATAAGCTGGTTCCCATGCTTTTTGCTCAGGATCCCAGGGTTCTGTAACTTTATCCCTGTGTAGCCAGCCCTGCCTCTTCCACAGTGGTGGGGTCTAAGTTTACTGAGAAAGTAATCTTCAAACACACCCAAGCTAACTCCACTAGACTCTTTATCGCCATGCTGCACTGGATTGCAACGTCTCAAACAAGTTAAAGTTGTTATTCAGAATAGAGGAGCTGCTAGTATGTAATTTGGTGCAGTGATTACCATTGTGGCAGAGCCACAATGTTGTGTAGTCTGCTCAGTGTCTCAGTTTCAGTCCTCCTTGGCAGGTGATGTCTTTTTTCAATCCACATTTAAATGCAAGCTCAAACTGTCTGCCTCCTAAATACTTCTGTACTGCATTTAATCTCTTGTCATTGATTGTGCTTTAATGAAACATACAGCAAATGTACCTCGCTGTCAACAAGGTCATTGATATGATTGTGGTCAGTCATCAAGGAGGCTTATCGTTTTTTGATAGCTGCTGTCAGGGAGCCAGGTTGGTTTTGGCAGAACATGATCACTGTGACACCCTGCCTTTAGACTGAAGGAAAACCTCTGTTCTGTTAACAGTGCTGCTAGAGAGGCAATTTCAGTAAGATTTAAGTAGTACATTTAACAACTATAAAGCAGCTAACTAAGGGTTTTGTTCTTTGCTTCAGTTATTATAAAACTTTGAAGCCTAACAGTAAAGCAATTTTCTTGATTGATCATAATAATGAAATAGTTTAATCACAGTCTGAAACCCAGAAATATTCAGTTTGCACTTATAGAGAACTAAGGACACCAGCATTTACAATTGAGAAGCCAGAGCCACTGAATTTATGGCAGTTTGTCTGAAATAAACATGAAACAAATCCTCTTTATCTTTAATCTCTTTGATTGCAGTTACTCAATTGATTGATACATTTTTTCAGCTTTTATCAAGTTCCATATCTCTGTGACTGACATTTCTCCCAGACAGCCTATTACGCCTGTACTTTATTGTCCTCCTGTCGTACATCTTCATTAACATTTGTAGTGACTCTGCATAGCTCCAGTGGTTGTTTTTGGATTCCAGTGTTTCTTTGTCATATAACGGAGCCTCGAGGGTGACGGAGGTGGAGGTTAGCTGAGACGCGTGCCTGTGCTTATCAAAGGGTCCTTTGCACAGTAGCACTGTGTTATATGGCTCTTATCAGACTCTAATGGTTAATGACCTTGAATGGTGGTGAGGAAGTGCTGCAGGGCTTCAAATCATAGAAAATGGAAGAGATGAAGTGCCTTTGTTTGTAAAACCGTGTTGGTATGTACTCTTACTTCTGCTATTGTTGCTCCTCAAGTATAATTCATTTATCTGTGTTTCTGCTTCATGTCAAAAAAAAGGCCCTTCAGTTTAGGCCATTATTGTTTTTAAAGTCGGTCTGGGGACTCAAAGGTATTTGAAGGGCTTCCAGGAAATCCTGAATCTGTTTATTACTTAGTTAGACCACATGTTACTGTACAGACAGTGTTAGAGAGTGAAGCTTGTTGCTTTGCGCTTTGTATTTTGTTAGCTTTGCACTTCAGCATTTTCAGGATTTGAAATGCAAAAAAGTCAGCACTTCATGAGGTCAAAGTCCTGACTCTTGTCCTTATGTTTAGGATATTTACATGCACATGAACTACATAAGAACTGTGGCACTTTTTAGCCATGCAAGCTGTATGGCTCAGGTTGTTTGTTGGTCATTTGGATTGCCATGAAATTTTGCACAGAAATTCATGTTTTCCATAGGATGCATTATAGGAACTTTGGTGATGCCCTGACTTTTCCTCTTCTGCCACAATTATAGCAAATCTTTATTTGTCCAGTACTTGTCTGCAAAACTAATGACATTCCCATCACCCTCAGCTGTGCTTTGTCTTTAGTGCTAGTGATTAGCAAATGCAAATCCTAACAAGCTAAACTAATGGTGAACAAGGTAAACAATGTAAGCTGCAGTTTAGTACAGCCTCACAAAGCTGCTTTTAGTCTTGTTACAGTTTTAAGAGACAAAGTAGTTGGACAACATAACATAATGCTCAGTTGGCCAGAGGTCAGGTGATGTATTCAGACAGACAAAAACTGTCCACTGTTTGACCTTAACACGACCAAGGAGTTCTTGTCTGTATGTTTAGAATCATACTCCTGCTGCAGTGTCCTAAAATTGAAGGACAGTGTATTAAAAGGGCTTCAGTGCTGCACTGCTCATCCAATATGGATGACTGCAACTTCATTGTTTCAGAGTTAAGTTGCTGAGGTCAAGAGCCAAAGCAATAAGCAAACACACCACAGCCATTATACTCACTGACTGCACTTCATATTGAAGGATTACTGGCCCACAGCTACAGTATTTCAATGCCCTGTTTGCCTTATGTAATAAAGCACCAGCTTCTTGTGGACCAACCCCCGGATCTTTATCTGTCTCCAGGTTATGCTGCCCAAAAGCTGTCTGAGTCCCAGTGAGAAAGAGAAGGGCTAAAGCCGCACCGATCCAAACCAGCTTTCCAGAGCCTCTCCAGCAGCAACTCCATTGTGGAGCCATGAGCAACCCCAGCGCTCCCAACCAGATTACAGATGCCGTGGCATCGGTTATTCACAGCGTAAGTCCACACAAACGCACACAGAAAACGCTCAGTCTGTCCTGTCAGGTCAGGCTCCAGCGTCGTCTGCCACATGATAAAACACATGAGGCAGAGTTGTTGACCCTGGTGACAGGTTAAATGCTATGCAGGAGGTGATGCTCACAATTTGCAGTTTATGTTCTTTTTATGTAGGAGACTGTAGCTGTTCAAACGCCACTTGTCTCTACTTCAATTCATATTCTCTCTGCGCTGGATTTATGCTGCATCAGCTCCCTCAGTTCTCTCTGGCATTAGAGTGTGTATTTTGGAGAGTGCGGTTCCCTCCAGAGCTATGTGTGTACAAATCTAGTCCCATCCGAGAGCCAGTTCCCTGGCAACATGCAGTATATCTTACTGCGAAAGTAAAAATGTTCAGAATAGTTCAAAAACACTTCAGATCTGCACAGAGAGCAGCTCCTGTTGAATTTCCCCCTTTCATTAGAGCGCTGAAGAATGTCAGCGGTTCCACAACTGAAACAGTTTCCTTCCTCTTTTCTATAAATTGATGGGTTGCCAGCGTTGGAAGCACTAAAATAATATTGGCATATAATGAAAAACATAATTGCATGCTGGTGGGATTGATGTGATAATCATGCTGCCCGGAGGGTCAGCAGCCAAAGAAAGCAGCATTCCTCAGCTCAAGAGGTTCTCCACCAGTTCATCTTAGGATGATTAGGATGTTGGAGCAGAAAATATCCCACATTTAGAGGGAAAATCCACCCCAGCAATATCCTCATATCGTTAGATGTCATCAGTTTTTCGATGGCTATTGAATTCCAGGAATTATTAAATGCGATTGCTTTCCAGGAAGTATAAGGATTGCATCTTCTTCTTTTTCTTTCTTTTTTTTTTTTTACTGGTTTACCCACCCTTTTTAGCCTTTTTCATGTTCTTTTACTTGAGTTACTTTCGTTAGCTTTTAACAGCCCACACTGAAGAGAGCTTATTATGCTGTTGGTTGGATGTGTAGGTGAGTGGACAAAGCAGTGCTGGGTTTATAGCAGGGCTGGGCAGAAACATTTATCACAATAAAATGTTTCTTTTCAATCTATTTTGATAATTATTGATAATTTTCTGCAAACGTATACAATGTGGTAGGCAAACATAACCCTGGGAACATGATGCTATGACTGGTGTCTGGGGCTTTCAGGCCTTGGCCCCCCGTATATATATATGAATCTACAGAGACTAGAGTTTGGCTGCCTGGCTAAAGATCAGGTATATACACCTCCCTATTGCCTTGCTGCCACAGCACTTATCTGATGCCCATCGGTCACTTAATGGTCCTTCTTGGGGTGCTCAGAAACATTTCTCCAGAAGGCCATGTGGTAAAGTCGATGGTGCATGGTTGGCTGCTTGCGTGTCACTTGTAGCATGCGCCATTATCAAGAGATATGATGTTTATGTGGCTGTTTATGAGCAAGGGCATGTTCGTTATGTGCTTTCATGGCAATTTGCATATGTATCACCGTCGTTTTATCACCCAGGCGTAGTTTGTAGCACAGTGGGTCCTCAGTGAGAGTGGACTCATTCTTCTGACAGACTTCAGATGAGCTTTACCTTTTTATTACCCCTGAGAGATAATTTCTGACTGAAAGAGCACTTTTTCTTCAAACAGCCCTTTATATATGCTCATGGTGTTCTCTTGTTCTTCGCTGCAACACCAATGTAGGAAATTGCTTTCCCTTAGCTTCGCAGTTTTTGTCAGCTGCTTCCTTTTCTAGTGTTGCATAATTGTGTGATTGCGCTGACAACCTCTGTCTCTACCTGCGTGCAATCTGGAAGAGTGTTCCTTGCTAGACGTAAAGACATAAGTGCTGTCTGAGTTTGAAATCCAACCCCACCAGCTCAGGCATAGAATGTGGAGAATTTAGGAGGAGGAAGTGGACGACTGATCCCTGAAAGATGTGGAGAGAGACAGAGAGGCCATTTAGCATTTAACATTTAGAATATGCATGATGTTTGCCCAGATTTTCATCTTATTAAATAGACAGTCAGGAACAAATTATATAATTTAATAGTTCAACAAAGTCAAATAGATCAAGGGTGAACATCTCAACTATAACAACAAAAGTCCATATCATTTTTATATTATATTCACCTTCCTACCTACCCACACATCTTCATCATCTACTGGTCATCTACAGGGTTGGTGGTTTGATCTTCATCTGTCCACATGTCGAGGGGTCGCTCCCCAGCCACTGGCGATGCACAAGCCCATGCGTTCCTAATTGCTGGTCCCAAAACTGGATAAATGAAGTGGCTTGCGCCAGGAAGGACATCCAGCGTAAAAAGAAGCCTGTGCCAAATCAAATATGCTGCTCACAAATCACATTTACATGCTGGGTTGGCAGCAGATCAAAACAGATGATCCACTGTGGCAAACCCTAATGTGGAGCAGCCAAAAGAAGAAAACATTATTTGTATGTGTTGCTCCACACAGTAAATAAAAATCTAGTGAAATAAGTGACAATTCATTCTCATCTACAATTCCACCCAAAATTTCTGATTCCCTTTAGTTGCATGCGTTGCACAAAACATTGCCTTTAGTCAAGATAAAACTTGTATTAGCCGCTGTAAAGATTACCAGGCCCATCCTCTTGCGGCATATGATGCAAAGAGCTATGACAGTTTCAACTTTGAACTTGAACACGAAGGTGCTGATTGACACCCTTAGAGATATTCTGTCAAGCCTCTTCAGAATCAGCATGTCTTTATGGCTATTTATAGCCAGTGAGACAGTTAACTGCCATAAAACGTATAGAGATTGTGGGCTGGAGTACGACTTGGCTATAGTGAGTCTTGCCAGCAGGGAGCCTGGTGACCAAGAAGCTCTCTAAAGATAAAAATGTTTGCTGTGTGACAGTGCCTGAGCAGTTATTGGTTGTTCTATTTGCTCCAACTCTACCAAGTTAATTATTATCTCCTGAACAATGTGTGCTTGTGTGTATGTGTGGTCAGGGAGAGTTCAGATAATCCTGTTTGAATTTTTAAGGGCTAACATTGTGAAACTGAGTAAGTGAATCTTCTTCCTACCCTGAAGATCTGCCCTGGTCATGTGATGAGGGCTGACTAAACCGGCAACAGATTGTCCTCCATAAAAGTAGCTGGTGCCTCTTCCTTTTTTTTTTCACATTTTTTGACATTGGAAAAGCAAATACAGCTTATCTTGCTGTATTTGAAGCTGCAGCTGCACACCCGTGTGTAATTTGATGGACTTTCTGTATGCATGTAAGGTGAGTTTGTTCGAACATAGAGGACTCAACGTAACACGCGATTCCAAAGCATGGTGTGCTGTCTTTTCCTGTGTGCGATATTTAGTCTTGCTCTTATCATTCCCAGTCAGCCATTACACATTATCCTAAATAGTGCAAACAGACATTTTCTAAGCCTACATGTAGCCTGCATTTGATTCTTTAGGTAAATGTAACCTCAACACGAACTCTGCAGCTGGTTAATGTTCAGTCTGGTTCTTACACTTTTCAGACGCATTACTACTTTGTCCACAGCTCGCTGACTCAGGCGTTAGAAATCCAAGGTAATAATTACTACCTAATATCGTCTTACTATGTCACTAGTTAGAGATAGTCACCCCTCTAATGTCAGCACGTGGCTCATGAAAGGCTTCTCGGGCGAACACTGCGAGCATTTCAGCTGCTTATCTGAAATTAACAGGAAGTAATATTCACAAACCTGTCGTGCTGCTGGCTCAGTTTAAAACTGTTTGCAAAGGTTTCTTTTTGCTTCTCCTCTCATACAGAAAGGTCAGAGGGCAGGGTCAGCTACAGAACAGAGCCATCACAATGTGGTAGAATGTCTTACTCTGGGACGTTGCAGCAATGCATACCATACCACAAAGGCTGCAAACAGGGGAAAACAGCTAGCCTTGCTCTGTTCAAAGGACACAAAATCCATCTACCACCACCTCTAAAGGTCATTGATTGATTTTATATCTAGTTTGTTCAGTTAGAAATCTGAAGTTTAAAAACATCAGGCTGCAGTTTTAAGGGAGTTATAAGCTGGCTATCTTAGCTTAGCATAGAAGTTGTTTTATGCACAGGTTAAACAAACAAAAGATAAGCTAGCCTCTGCTGGCTGTAGCTCCATATATTTACCTGAAAGTGATATTGATCCCTACACAGATTGTAATATTTGTGTTTTTTGTAGTAGCAACTTTTGCAGCCTAACAGTGTAAAACTATCCACTATATCAAAATATGTTTTTGGTTCTACTTTGTCCTGTTAATCCTCTTGTGACCCCTCATAGTTGTCTTTAGCCCCCTGGGCTGGGAACTACTGTTGTAGACCAACGTTTGCTGTCATCACGTCTCCATCCATATATTGCAATACTGAACTTTGTCTTTGTAGTGCAACCGTATCAGTGACTCTAAGGGAGGAAGTCACTGTTTGGAAGTGTGACATCAAACTTCAGATAGAATGATCAGTACTTTTCACACCCCCTCCTACGTATTATCATGTTTCATTACTTTTCCGCTTCATACACTTCCTGTGGTGTGCAACCAGCAGCTACGACAGTTTATCAGTTGGAGATCTTCAACTGCAATAAAACTGAGGTGCCACAAACACCAGATTGATTGGAGGATCTCTTTATTAAATTCACCGTATGTGATGTCTGCGTTTCTATTTGGTTTTAAGCAATGCAAACGTGCCTTAATTTATAATGTAATAGGAAGGTTGTGAAAAACAGTGCTTGCATAATACAAAATTCAGTTTGCTGAGGATAAAACTGAGTTACAACTCACTCACTGTTACAAAATAATCAGACACTCAGAGTATATTGTGCAGTCGGATCTCCTTGCAGACTAATGTTAAGATATGTAGGAATGCAGTGACTCATCAGCCACACAGTACGACATGATCGCTGCAACATCCGAGGCCTATGTCCCCCTTTCCCCTCCAAGTGCTGACTGTGTGGGATTTGAGCCTACCTCACGACACAGATAATCTCCTCTGCAGCCTCCACACGCTGTCGAGTGTCCAACTCATAAAACACGGCCTACTGTACATGCACACTACTTTTTACAACTTTATAAACTATATTGCTTCATAAGATTAACTTTTACTAGCTGAAATTTTATTCTGATTCGTCAATAAAATTTGAATAGATGGTCACGCTAAAGAGCATTACATTATTTTTGTTTGTTTTTTTGCAGTCTGTTAATATTCCTGCTGCCTGGTAGGAGTCATTCGTGCTTAAAACTTTTTTCCACCACTTTGGCACAAACTGAAATATCTCAACAACTACTGGATAGATTGAAATTTAGTCAAGAAATTTTTGTTGACCTGTAACAACTTTGGTGATCCCTTAACTTTCAATGTAGCGTCATCAATGGCTCAACATTTTAATTCAACCATAACTTTGGTTTGTGACAAAATGCCTGCAAACCTAAAGACATCAGCCCGTGGTTAATTGGTTTTTCAATATTTGCTGTCATTGGATAAGTGCAATTGATAAGCTTTTTGCCCTCCTACTTCCCTTGAGTGAACATAAATTCTAATTTTTTTCTATTATTAGGATCTTATTGATTCCTATAACAAGATTACTGGTACTGTTATCAGGAATGATGGGAAGGCTCCTGTAGAAAGGTACCAAAATGTCTGCACTAATGCATTTCAGCTTTAAGACTGAAATCAAACTGACTAGTGATGATGCAATCTTTTCTTTAAAAACGTTCCACACACAACTATTTTTATTTGGTTAATGAATTGTGAAAGTTTAGAGGTTTTGTTCACAGGTTCAAATGATCAACCACAAATATGCTTTTTCAGTCATTTGTCATGTAGGAAATAGTCATAATGTTAAGTTTACCTTCCTGCCACACGCACCACTTTAATCACATCTCATTCCAGCCTTTTACTTAACAAGACTTCTGTCAATATTAGCCATAAAAAATGCATCCTTTGAAACTCGTAAGATGTTTAGTTTCTATGCATTTACGTCAGCCTTCAGCGCGCATTGACTAAGAGCACCTTGGTCAATATTTAGGCTCTATGTGGCAAAGTTAAAATGTGGAGATGAATGTCAATGTGAGGTTTTGTTCCTGCCTGTTCAAACACGGCTTGTCCTTTCGGTCGGCATTTGCCCTCAAAGCAAGAACGAGAGTCTTGTTTATTCTGCCCGGCACAATGGGCAGACTGGTGAAGGTGGCAGGTTGGCCGATAGGACCCTGATTAGGGCATCACGAGGCTTTGATAAGCAGGGGGGAGAGGGATATCTCCTGCCTGCAGTTCTTAATAGAGGCATTGAGGGCCAGAGCTCCAGTGTTGTCATGGTGGAGGGCCGCAGCACTTGTTGCCACTAAAAACGTTGATTGCGATTAAGCTCACGTTGCCATGAGCGAGGTAAGTCCCTGAAGCTCCTTACTGAAGTCAAAAAATATTACTCTTAGTCAAGGTTTTCTTCATTGTCTGGTCAGTTTTGTTTTTGTTCGACTCCCCTCGGGTCGTTTTTGCACATGGTTTCGGTTGTGGAAATTTCTCTCGGCTCTTTGAGAATCCCTCACACATCTCTCCCACCTCTAGGGATTCACTGTGAAACCATGATATGAATGAGAGCTTTGTAAAAATAAACTGCCGGATTGTGTAGCAGCACACATCTGGATAGGATATGTGTACTAAAGGGTTTTGGATCAGTCATCTAATTAAATATTGGAGTATTGAGATGGTGACGTGGACGTGGATGTGGGATGATGCACGATTACAGAAAGCTTCTCTTTTTTTTCTTTTTTTTTAATTTTACATGGTTTTAAGAGGCACATTTTCCATTCAGGCTTTTTTATTTGGAAAGTCAAAGACGTCTGCTCTACTACTTAAAGTATTGCTGTTTAAAAGTGCTGAATTGTCTTTGGCAGTTTGTTCTGAAGTGCATGAATAGTTTGTTAACTCCTTTTTTTGAGACTCTTGTTGATCTGTCAGGAAAGAAAAAAACTATACAGTATAAGGAATTGAACCTTGGGTCAATATTGAATGTGTGCCTAACATGCTGACCTGTCTCTCCTTTTACTCATAAGTCTCAGCTTGTCCACAGGTCAGTGCAGGTTTTTCTGTTCCTGTCACCTGTGTGTGGCATGTAAAAACAGGTCAGAGTAAAGCTCCGAACAGTTATGTGGGTCATGGGAATCGGTTTTTCACACTTTCTTTGAACATGCCTTCATTCATGAACATCTTTCGAGCTGTATGCATGATAAAGTCAGGATGAAATCTGGAGTTTCCTCTTCACATTTTCTTCTCTTGATAAGCTTAGTGTGTTAAAAGTGGAACAAATGGTACCAAGAGCTGATTTACATCATGTGTATAAGTAGCATATAAGTAACAGTTCTTGTTCTTGGTGTGATGCATTGATTTATATTGATAGAAACAGTTGATTTGATTTGTATTATTTTATTTCTATTTATTTTTGGTTCTTGAAGCACTTTGTCACACTTTTTGAAAAGAAAAATTGCTACAGATACCACAGTATTACAGTACTCTACAACAAGTAAAAGTTCAGCATTCAAATTAAATAAAATATAAAACATAGTTTTACTTAAGTACAAAGGTTTATCAGCAAAATGCACTTAAAATATCAAAAGTAAAAGTACTCATTCTGCAGAAAAATGGCCCCTGTTACTGATATAATAATATAACTGTACTTTACTTAAGTTGAGTGCTTGAGGGAATCTACTTTCTGCCATTCTAATTTTAAATGTATTATAATGTATTTGTGTTTGTCTTTATCAGTCTTCTGTGCTTAAACTGAAAAGAGCGTGAGGCACAAAACTAAGCAGGAGCTGCAGGTGGGGGAAAAGCAGCTGTATATCATGACATGCTTTCTGTTACTCCCTGCAGCACTGGAGAAAACCTAATATATGATTGACATGTTGGGTGTCCTGAGAACCATTTGTGGGAGCGTCAGATGACTCGTTGCCCCTGAGTTTTGCCACGGGAAGGGTTCGCTGCAGGATCTGAGGCCTCTGCGCTGTAGTCAGGGCAACATTTACTCTGCCGTGAGGTGGCTACAGCACGATCCCATTAGTAAGAGTAGATCCACTTGCTGTGCCGCTCCAGCTAACCCTTATCACAACATCCCACCAGCAGAGCTGGGCGCAGCAGGGCACCGCATCCTGCTGCAAGAAAACAGATCTCTTATCGCCCACATGATCCCTGTCACACCACAGCATGGAAAAAGAGTAACTGATCAATGCACATGGCTATTGTTCCCAATTTAAGGCTCATTTTCAGGAAGGCATGCATGACAGGGCTCGTCATATGATGTTCAAACTGCGCTGTGTTATGCAGAACCAGAACTCCCTCTAGTGTTGAGTTTAAGTTTAAGAAAGAGTCTCAAATCCACACTACAGAGTAATTCTGAGCAGGTTTTGATTACATAATGTTGACAAACTGGACAGCTAGCAAAAATATTTACCCTCAAATGTCAGTGTGCAGAAAAAAACATTTAATTTTTGAGTATGCTGTTGATGGATACTATTCTTTTACAATGTAATGTACAGAGTTAGAAAATTAATTTTGGGGTGGTGATGAAGCGGTTCCAAAAAACATACTGGCAGACAAAAAATAACAATCAATTTTATAGAAAAATATTTCGCTGTCTTTTTGTCAGGTTTAATCAGCAGAAGCATTTTGACAGTTTTCTTTTTATACGCGTCGGTTTCTTAAATGCATTTGTGAATTTGTTTGTGTTGCAGCCAGAGGCCCCTGCCACCTCATCACTACACGGAATTCCGCGCCGTGAAGAGGAGGATGATGGGGACCTGAACAAAGCTTTGGGCGTCCAGCGCTTCCAGCAGATCCTCAGCCCTGCTGCTGCGGTACCTGATGAACAGCACCACAACTACCACGAGGAGGACATTGAATGTAAGAACACGGCGCGCTCCTTGTTGTTCAGTGCATTTCATTATTCGGCAAGCCTGGGAGTTTAGATGGCAGTTTGACATTTTATGCATGTGTCACATGTATTTCCCCCCCCAGACCACCGTCACTCCTCTCACCACATCCACCGACCTCTGTCCAAACTGCCCCCGAGGGACGCAGGAAGAAGAGCAACAAGAAGAGGAGAAAGGACAAAGATCACAAAAGCAGCCATGTTCCCAGCAGCGGCCCCATCGAGGAGGGAGAGGATGAGGAGGAAGAGGAGGAGGAGGAAGGGGGAACAGAGACAACTTCTGCTCCATCTGAGTCGGAGAGAGTCAAAGATGTGGAGGTAATCACTTCATACTAATCTTTAAGTGAATTTATTAGTGAGAGGAAAGCACTGAAAGGGACAAACATCTGTACTGAAACATGGTCATTTGTATTTGTTTTGGTTGAGTTTTAGTCTTTTGATGCTGTATTAGGAGTAAAAATATTCCAATAAGGATGTGACGGACACTATTCTTTTCTGTTTTTTAATCATGATTAAATTTTCTGATTTCTTCAGCACACCATTATAAAACAATCACTTTGTAATTAGCCTGAAATCCACAGTCTGAAGTGTTGGTCAGATTATTGACTTTCTTATATATTCCTATACAGTCTATTTATGATTTGCAATAAGATGTGAGTGAATGGGCGCCCAATGCTCTGATACCCAACCTGCTCCGCCACTGTTAAAGCATTACCATATTTTCCTCTATGAATATTTCAGTATCGTCTTAATCATTCATCAGTGGGTTTCATGTTTGGTTGTTATTATGCTTCACACAACAAGACCAGATTTAAACTGATCATAATGTAACTGAACACTATCCACTGCCGCAGAGTTTGTAGAATATGATTGAGATATAAGTTGTTCTGCTTTAATTTGATATTATCCTTGTTCACAGTGAAGTTGATCTGAAAGCATCTGTTTATCTGTTTTCCCCTCTCATGAATATGTCTTACTATGTCCATCCATTGTTTAAGACTGTGTATGTATATGTATAATTTTTTTTCTTTCATTCAGATAATAATCACTGATTTGTCTAGTAAATATCTACAAAATATTATCCACCTACTTTGGAGTAATGTGCACATGAGCTTTTGTTTCTCCACTGTGTTATTCTGATGTATGAAGTTGTCTGTTGTCTCATGCTCTGTATTTCCTCTGCAGTTTTTCGTTTCTGATGAAGACCATGTGGCCAAATGTGACAAAGAGAGCCCTCAGTCAGCCCGTGAGCTGGATATTGTGCCACGGTCTGGGGAAGGAGCAGATACTGAAGATACAACTTCCTCAGAGTGAGTGAAACACATAGGGGGCGTGAGAGGCTCTGGTTTATAATCATGCTTTTCCTGCTGTGATGATTGCATAACTCATGTTTCTACCATGTTGCTGAAATGTTCTCGCAGACGTTGTAGTTAGGTGCGACTGCTCAGGCACATGTTTGATTGGCCAGTGAGGTACATGCTGTACGTTACCATGTCTCAGGCATCCAGTGGGCCTGCTGGGCATGATCTGATGCTCCTGAGTAATCCGCTCCTCAGAGACCCATATATCACCTGTCGCTATAGAGGACACAACACACCTCAGCAGCCCCAGCCTGCCCCGATGACATTTACTTTTCCACTTCATGAGGGTTTAATCTGAGCTGGGATAAAGCTGCGTATGCACCTTTTGCTTGTTTTCAGTCGATTGGAGAGCAACCTAATAACAGAGGATTTGCTTTATGAAACATCCTTGTATAAGGGGAACATAGCTGAGTTTCACAGTCTTGAAATGCTGTGGACAACTGACATTTAAAGGACGGTGAGTTCATTATGTTCTTTTCTACTCTGGTGGATCTGTGTTGGCTGAGCAGCTTTTGTCAACATAGCTATGTGCCTTTTTTATAGTTTTTTGATTAGTTGAGTGTTTTGAGCTGAGAGATGCAAGTTTATTAGAGGGGTCTGGTACATGGACCAAGTGTAGAGATATTATTCCTGTGACAACCAAATTACCAAATTAAGTATTAGGAAAGAAAGTTAAATACAAAAGAAATGGAGAAAATTTGATTAATTGATAATAATTTAAAGTATTTTTTGTTTATATGTTTCTAGCTTGACATTTAAAACATTTCTTGGTGAAAATCTTAGATCAATGAAAGAAAATTACCATAAAAAAACAACTGTTCCTCTATCACTTCTTGATTTCTGAGCTACAACGGTGTCTTGTTTTTCTGCTTTTATCTAGTAAGCAGACTTCACCCGACGCTTCCAGCCCCACTGCCCAGTCAGTGCCACCTGAACACGCACCACTGGCCCGGGTGTCCTCCGCCAGCCGCAGCTACGACCTGCAGGAGCGCCGGCGCACAGGCAACATGACGGGGGCTGAGCAGGCCAAGTACCAACGCATCCCTACGGATGAGAGCGAGGCTCAGACGCTGGCCTCCGCTGACCTGGACGGCATCAAGAGTGAGTATAATGAATGTATTATCCACTTTGTCCATCTGGAAATTAATATTGTTAATGTTATATATTGTATTGAGTTAGTGTCCATTTCTGATTAATTCAAGTAATGTATTTTCAGTAAGCAGATAAATCTGTAACCATTTAGAAGGAATTGCATTTTTTCGCTGCTGCAGAAAAAGATATCTCTCATTTCGTGTTATTCTTTTTTGATATTTTCCCAAAATATCTGAATCTTTGGACAAAAATGTGGTAGTGCTTTGTCTCAACGTGATTTCTCCAGCATGTGTGGCTGACTGATGTTGTTTTGTTTGTATTTTTAGATTTTCAGCCTCTCAGGTTTTTTTGTTGTGTGATTAGAGAGCAACAGTAATGAAGTCTCAGATTTGTTGATGCTTCAGATTCCTCCAGAAACATTAGAGCGAGGGCTGGGGGCCACCTCCAGTCCTTCCTACATTGCAGTCGGCTCCCCGCTGCCCTGTGACGTTCCCGACCCCCGGCCCAGCGTGGGGTCGTGTTCAGGGCCAGGGAGATTTACGTCAGGGAGCCGACCCCTCAGCAGAGAGCAGCAGCTTATCAGAGAGTGTGGCAGACAGGCCCGCATTATTAAATTAGCCGTTCCAGCTGTCAGCTGAGGCCCCTGGACTCAGGCCCGAGCCAACATGGTGGCTAATTGTGAAACCTGGACCTCAGTTCACAACCTTTAATCATTAGTGGAATGAAAGAAGGGGAAAAGTTAAGTGAACTTGAAGGCAAAATCAAGAGGCTGTGGATGGAGGTATGGGCTTGATATTGTCCAGATTTTTGGTCATTATGGGGCTTAGTGACACAGAGTCGAGCCTCCCAACAGGTTCATCACCAGCGATTTTCTGTATCTTCTTTTATCTGCTTCCCGCCACCGTAAATCATCCTGGGAAAGTGTCTCTGTCTCTGGCTGCCGCTCAACAATAGGAATTATTAGATCACTGTCCCTCCCCTTTTGTCCGACCCGAGCGAATTTACGTCTCTGCTCACTGATGCATTCTGATAGTTTCAGCCCCCGCGGGGTCAGGCGCCGGTCAAGAAATGGCAACTTTTTCCAAATTTGTCAAAACTTGCACAAGTCGCACGCTGCAGTTTGAGCTGGGGGCACGTAGTCACACACCCGTGCCAGCACTTACCCTACGCCCACCACAAATCCTCCTCTTCCTTCAAGAGGCGCATGCCAGCCAGGCCTCGTCTTACTCCAGCGCCTGCCCCAAACTTCACATCATGGAGCAACTTGACCGCAGACCCTCTCTTCAAAGCTAGAATGAACAGTTTTTATTTTTTTTACATGCAACAACTGCCTGTTTTTTAGATGCATAAAAACATTGATGAAGAACTGTAAAAGCGTCACAATTTGTTTCATAGGACATACAAGCTCTGATAAAGGTAAGACAATTACTGTTCTTGAAGGGAGTCTCACTTATTTCTGTACCTTCACTTATTTTCTTATTGTAAGATTATTATTTTTCAATATAATTGTGGTTTCGGGAGGAGTAGTTCAGATGCTTGTTGCACCTTTAAACATTACAGTAAGATTTTGTTGAGTGTTTTATTTTCGTGTTCTGGTTGAATGAATCAGCAGTTATTTTCCCAGCCGGTCCATTGATCTTTGAAGTCAACTCTTACTCGTAGTCGTATCTGTGCCATCCGGTGTCTCTCTCCACA
This sequence comes from Holacanthus passer, assembly GCA_025331565.1. Lineage (NCBI taxonomy): Eukaryota > Metazoa > Chordata > Actinopteri > Pomacanthidae > Holacanthus > Holacanthus passer. Next base: position 1,650,629 of record JAFREQ010000045.1, on the reverse strand, counting down.
TCCTTTTCAATGCCTGTAGAGCTGCCAGGCTGAGTAACTCTACTCCCTGCTGAGGGACCACAGAGACAAAAGCAAAGTGGCCTGGTCCTCTGTGACTTGGTGGGCTGAGATCTGAACTTGGGGTGCAAGGTCACTGTGTGCATGCTGACGGCTGCAGAAGCACAAAATAAAACAAATGTACTGTCTATGCTGGGATTGAATTTTGTTATATCATATGTCGGATGTCTTGAGCTCAAAGTCACTTAACATCAGTCTTCTCTGGACTGTATTCTTTAGCACATCTCAACCTTCTTCTTCCCTCCTCTTCTTCTCCACCAGGTCATCGTTTTGAAGATGTTCCGGGCGTGCGCAGACACCTGGTCAGAAAGAGCACCAAGGGACAAGTGGTGCACATTGGCAAGGACCACAAAGAGCCGACCACTCGCAGCCGAAAGCAGGACCGAACCCCACATGAGGTGAGGGATTACAGTTGTCCTCCGTCCTTGCTTACATCAAAGCTGGACACGTGTCAATTTATGCCAAGTTAAATGTTAGCATTAGTGCCTAGATTTAGTTTAGTTTATTTGCACAAAAATGAGAATAAAGATACATTCAACAGATTATCATTGATCCTTCCGAAAAAAAGATATCACTGAAAATTAATAATTTAGGGTTGATAAATATCCCACAAAATGATCATAGTTTTTAGGTAGACTATGGATATTCAAGTGCAGGTAGAAAAGGCATTTAAGCCTGGATGATTACTATTTGATTGATTTTTGTATTAAATTACTAAACTGATCATTGGCGTAGTATTGGTATGATAATTTGGCATTTTTTAAATTGTCATGATTCATATCTGGATTAAAGAGAGAGTTGAAGGCTAATAAATCAGATACACAGGGCTCAGAGTTGTTAATGTCATGAGAGTTAATGGATTAAATCTTTGAATGAGGATGAACAATCAACTTATTGTACTTCAAATAGCCAATATTTCCTCTCATTTGTTCGGCTTTGAGTTGGGACAGCAGTTACTTTCTTTCGGGGAAGTCTTCATGAAGAAGAAGTTAGTACCCTTCAGAAACTCAGTAGAAAGTTCTTTTCTTTTTTTTTTTTTTTTTGCCTTGATCTCGATGTCAGATCATGATTCAGACAAATCATTCAGTGAGGTTTGGTGACCTGGAGGGGGAGAGGGTCCCAGAGATGGCTTTGATTCTCATGTTTTTTTACCTCTGGATGTTTGTTAAAAGGTACAACTGGCCTTTATTTGCTGCAGTTATGTAAATCAAAAACCTGTTATTTATTAGTCTTAGAAATGACTGACTGGGTTTTTTAGATTCAGTTGTAAATGTAGGAAGTTTAGGGGGGGAAAACATTCCAGTTCTATGTTTTAAATCTTTTATTTTCTACTTCAGACTTCACTTAACTGCCCCAAAAAGGACCCTAAATTGTAGCAAATCCTGGGAGATGTTTTCCCTTCTTCCTCTCCCTAAATGTAGCGCTGCCCTGTCTCTTTTGTGGACGGAACCGGGAGGGAAGGAGACAATTAAAAATGAATGAATGAGTTCTTTCCTTTCACACACGGAAAGGAAAAAAGCGGGGGGAGCAGAGCTTAGGTAACCAGACACTGGGAGCTCCTGAGAGAGGGAGAGCTATGTTTTATTAACACACACACATTCTCATACACACTCTGAGCCCCCAGCAGCCCCAGTAAACAACAGGTCCCTGTCAGGTGTGTGTGATGAGGGAGAGTTACCTGTGGGTATGTGTGTAAAAGTGAGGACCCCGTTCTTTGTGACTCCGTCGCTTGTATCAGTGTTTGAGTCCTCTCCTGCACCGTCTCGCTCCTCCAGTCGTTACCGGTGGTTGTGTACCGCTCAGCCTCGCGGCTAGAAGGCGTCCTGCTGGATGTGGACTTCGGTCAAATGGCTCGGTACCAGAAGGTGAGGCTGGGTGACCGGCCAGAGTCAGGTTTGACCCGTGTGAGCGTGATTTCACAGGCATGCAGCAGGTGGATTTTGACACAAGACGATGAAGTACGGGAGTGTTTTCCAGCCTGTTTTATGGTCTTCGTGAACTGACCAGCATGGTGTTTGATTAATAACCTGTTAGCAGATATTTGATGCTGAGAGATATGCAGCAGATTATCTCTCCTCTGATTTTTTTAATATTAATATTAATGTTATGGCTGTTTTTATGCATCTTTTTCTAAGTTGGACAACTACTTCAGGGTAATAACATGGACAAGATTTCTCTTTGTGTGTTGAATTTAAATACATCACTTGGTATGACAGTAAGCATGGACTCTTGTTGAAATGCAAAATTATTTAAATGTTTGAGTGTATCAACTGGATAAATACAAAGTGCTTTGCCTTGTAAATAAATATTTGGCACATGCTGAAGGTGCATGTCGTTCTGTGTGGACAGTGTGGTTGTTCTCTGCCGTATCTCACCTACACCTGCATGTGCTCCTCTGTGATGTTGTTTCCAGGTGTTTGTGGAGCTGAATGAGCTGACTATGGACAAGAACCAAGAGATGCAGTGGAAGGAGACGGCTCGATGGATCAAGTTTGAGGAAGACGTGGAGGAGGAGACCGACCGCTGGGGGAAACCTCATGTGGCCTCGCTGTCTTTCCGCAGTTTGCTGGAGCTCCGAAAGACCATCTCACACGGTAAGAGATAGAAACCTGGTTCATTGTGGACGTGACCTCAAAGTCAGTGACGCCGTTCATAGAGAGTTGAACTCAGTATGTGTGTGTCCACAGGTGCAGTGCTGCTGGACCTGGACCAGAAGACCCTACCTGGCATCGCCCACCAGGTGGTGGAGCAGATGATCATTTCTGACCAGATCAAAGCTGAGGACCGAGCCAACGTCCTGAGGGCCCTGCTGCTGAAACACAGGTGACCTGCAGCACCAGACACACAAGCAGTGATTTGGCTTTGAGAGAATATTAAGTAACCTATTGATGGAATTTCAGTTTCAACTCTCATCAAATAATTGTGATTTACTGTATATTACTCTTAACCAACCTGAGAAATGAGACCCCTGTAGAGGACCCAAGTTAAATCTGAGGGATTGCAAGATTATGTGGAAAGAAGCACACAGATGAAAACTGTTGCACGATTAAAGGCTATAAATTAAACAGTGTGTGATTATTAAAGGGATAAGAAAGAAAAAATATGTATTTCTGTTGCACAAAATTGTTTATCTTGTCTGACTTTCTCTAATTTTGTCTGATTTCTTGTAAAATATGGGATACTCACTTCATTAGGCTTCTCAAATCTAAGTTTTGTGCTATTTGGTGGTTTTTTGTTTGCCCATGCTTTTCATCATAACAGTGTGAATGTTGACACAAGACTACACTAAAGCTAATACTAGTTCATACTGTTAATTATTGGCGATTAATGTTCATTTGTATGAAGGATGTGCAGCGATTAAACCATCTTTACTCTCACTGTTGCGCACTTCCTGCTACTAGGTGGCTTCATGCCTGGTCGCTGCCTCTCTTCCTCCTGCTCACCCTCTCTCTGCCTCTCCCTGCCTCCCCTAGTCACCCGAGCGATGAGAAGGAGCACAGTAGCCCTTTCCCCAGGAACATCTCCGCAGCCAGCCTGGGCAGTCTGATAACACATCACCACAGTGCCAATCACACCCATCAGCCAGAACCGTCAGTGACCGACCCGCTCATGGGCACCATCCACGCCACGGGGGAAACCGACACACGAATCGACATGGAGAAGCATGAGGTTCCGGTGAGTCTAGTGCTTAAGTGTTTTCTAAAAGTCCCAGTTTCAAATGTTCTTCATTATCCTGATTTCTCTTCTCGTTTTGCTTTCTATTTTCAGCAGAAGGAGCCGACTGTGGTGACCGGTATGCATCGGTCCAAATCCAAACATGAGCTGAAGCTGCTGGAGAAAATTCCTGAAAATGCACAAGCCACTGTTGTCCTTGTGGGTGAGTTATCCCCTACTAAAACCATGTAAACCTCACTCACTTAACTTAAAATACTTCATTTTTTCATGGTGTGCGGTGCTGTCTGTGTGCTGACTGTTACGTCCTGCCATCTTCCAGGCAGTGTGGACTTCCTGGAGCAGCCCACCATGGCATTTGTGCGGCTGCAGGAGGCGGTGGAGCTGGAGTCCGTCCTTGAGGTCCCTGTGCCGGTCAAGTTTCTCTTTGTTCTGCTGGGACCCCCCACCACCAGCATGGACTATCACCAGATAGGACGCTCCATCTCCACACTCATGTCTGACAAGGTGAGCGAGGTGTTTGTATTATTTAAATACAAGATCAGTCACTTGAAATTTAACTTATATAAAATTAGAGAAACAAGGGAAAAGAAAGGAATGTGAAATATACTGGATTGTTGACACATAAACTTATCAAGCAGACCTGCAAACAAGAGAGAAAATACAATAGTGTAGAAGAGGAACATAGAGTAGGTCCTCCTCATTGCTCATTTGTTAAATTTGTTTATATCTAAATCGCCATGCAGCAATTCCACGAGGCGGCCTACATGGCAGACGACAGGCAGGACCTCCTGAACGCCATCAACAGCTTCCTGGACTGCAGCATCGTGTTGCCACCTTCAGAGATGGGAGGTGACGAGCTGCTGCGCTCCGTCGCTCGCTTTCAGAGGGAGATGCTTCGCAAGAGGGAGGAGCAGGAGGTGAAACTGTTGGCCAAGGAGCCTAAAAGCCTGGAAGAAAAAGGTGAGGATCTCCACATATATCATATCTGTGGCCTTTCAAATGCTTTTGTGTTACTTCCTGTCATTGTATTTAATAACCTGGTCTTTCCTATCACACAGAGGCCCTCCTCACACCCCTGAAAAAGTCAGATGATCCTTTAGAGCGCACCGGACGCCCCTTCGGTGGCCTGATAAGAGACGTGCGCCGCCGTTACCCAAAGTACCTCAGTGACTTCAAGGACGCCCTGAACACTCAGTGCATGGCTGCTGTTATCTTTATCTACTTTGCTGCCCTCTCTCCAGCCATAACATTCGGAGGCCTGCTGGGTGAGTTGCACATGGGAAAGCAAGAGTCGAGTTACTGTGGTTTCACAGCTTATCGTCTCATGTGTCAAATCCCTTTCACGCATTGGTCGTCGATCTGTTGACAAACCTTAAAGCTCGTCAGTGTTCCTAACTGTGTTAATTGGTTGTGTCTGTCTGTTGTCAGGTGAAAAGACTGAAGGTCTGATTGGTGTTTCTGAGCTGATCGTGTCGACAGCCGTGCAGGGTGTGTTGTTCTGCTTGCTCGGAGCGCAGCCGCTGCTCGTTGTGGGCTTTTCCGGACCCCTGCTGGTCTTTGAAGAAGCTTTTTACACTGTAAGTGTTGATAAACAGTAAATTACCTTTGGACGGGACCAGGCTAGCACTTTCTCCCTCAGCTAAACTGTTTCCAACCCACAACTGTTTGATTGGACTAGATTATGAATCAGAAGTTGATAAAAAAATAAATGCAGAAATTCTCTCTTATGAAATTTTCAAAACAGTTAAAACTTCAGTAGAGGTTTTTCACAGGAAGAAGCTGTTTAAGAAAATAGGTCTTTGAGGAAAGTTGAGTTGATGAAGAGAGTTTCTTTGCTCTGTGTCCTCGCAGTTCTGCAAAGCCAATGAAATGGAGTATCTGACGGGCCGCGTCTGGATCGGGTTCTGGCTCATCATCATCGTGATCGTCACAGTGGCCTTCGAGGGAAGCTTCCTGGTCCGCTTCGTCTCCCGCTTCACCCAGGAGATCTTCTCCTTCCTCATCTCCCTCATCTTCATCTGCGAGACCTTCATCAAGCTCGGCAGGGTACGCCTGAGACTTGAAATAACAACTCCTGATTACAAAAAGTTTTTGTTGGCACGCTGCAGGTTCACGTCTGTGACACTAAACCGAGTAGACTAATCTTTGGACCGTATTCAAACCTCGGGGTCGAAATGAGTATGTTTTTCTAGCAAGTGCACCTGAAATCTTTTGAGATTGATTGGCCTTGAAAGTTAAATGGATTAAGAGTTTAACTATTATCCAGGCTTAAAATTTTGGAAGGTTTGCTATTTTTAGAGTTTTATGGCACAGACTTAAAAGACGTTTGGCAACAGGATAATCTCATTTTCCAGAAAGTGTGGTTGTGGTAGTGAGTGATAAATTATATTCCCTCAAAGCAAAGTAATGTACACATGAAATATTGTGCATTAATTTGAGCGTTTTGTGTCGTCGGGCAGATTTTCAAGGAGCACCCGCTGAAACGTTGCTCCTTCGACAACAGCACAGACGGGGACTCATCTGGAGAAAATATCACACTGGTGCTGAACAACAGCAGCCAGCCTGTGACGGTGAAGGTCCGAGGCGAGCCCAACACAGCGCTGCTCTCTCTGGTTCTCATGGCCGGAACATTCTTCATCGCTTTCTACCTGCGCAAGTTCAAGAACAGTGCGTTCTTTCCTGGAAGGGTGAGGAGCTCGATTCACTTTAAAACATCTGTCCTGTAACATCACCCCTAAATCTTAACCCACGTATTTATTTAATCATCCTTGAACCTCCTATCATCATCTAACATTCAAAAACCAAAGCTAATTAAGCAACTAATTACCCAGAGCCAGGCTAGCTTTTTCTTTCTGTTTTGTGTCTTTTGTGCTAAGCTAAGCTAATTGGCCGCTGACTGTAGCTTCATATTTAACACAGAGACATGCAAGCAGCATCATATTTCTCAAACTGGTCCTTTAAGGACTTGCCATCTGTGTTGGCTTGAAAGTTGAAACTGATTCTTGAAATTGGAAACGTTACTTGACAAAACGATCTCACCACAAAGTCCATTTAGTAGCTGTTCTGGAGATTTTCAGTTGTATCAGGTGATTTACTTCCTTTACAGTGATGCAATTAAAAGCTCCAGAATAGACAGCCAGTATATTAATAACCTTTTAGAATATTCCTGTACATGATATATGATATATATATGATCTATATAAACTCACATCTTTTGGGGTTCAGTTTCGCAGGATTATTGGAGACTTCGGCGTACCAATCGCCATCCTCATCATGGTCCTGGTGGATTATGGTATAAATGACACATACACACAGGTAAGATAAATACCACCACTAAGTCTTATGTTAATATTTGACTTTTGGCTTCATGTTTGCATTAATACCAAAGAATGACAACACAGACAATCATCTTCTTCCTCTTGCTGTCACACTCGTTCCTGTCGTCATCCAGAAACTGAGCGTTCCTTCAGGTTTCTCTGTGACGAGTCCCAGTAAACGAGGCTGGATCATCAGTCCTCTGGGGACAAACGGTGAATTCCCCATCTGGATGATGTTTGCCTGCTGTTTGCCCGCTCTGCTGGTTTTCATCCTCATCTTTATGGAGACTCAGATCACCACGTAAGTCACTACTTCAAAACCTGAAACTGATAAAACAGGATTTTAAAGTTGTACACATGAAAGTGCAGCAATTTCTAGATAATTTAATTGTAGTAACAAAAATGAACTTTACTTATAGAGCATGTTTCATACATAAGAAGACAATTTGACAAATTAAAAGAGACAAGGGCTGACTATCCAAACATCAGTTATAATGTTAAAATACATTTAAAAATTTGAAGGATATAAAATGATGAATACATTAAAGTGAAATGATAAAGTATGGAAAAGAGTGCTGTTGAAGAAACATTAGCGTAAGAAAGAGCATGCAGTTGAGTCTGCTGACACTGAATAAATTAAAGTAAAAAACTCACAGTCAGCTACACGGCTGTCTGCTACAAACACATCAACAAACTCAACCTCACTTCTTGCTGACTCATCCAAACCCTGCTGTTTACGTCTGTGTTTCCACCCAACTTCCTGCAGCCTGATAGTGAGTAAGAAGGAGCGGATGCTGGTGAAGGGATCTGGTTTCCATCTGGACCTGCTGCTGATCGTGGTGCTGGGCGGCAGCTCGGCTCTGTTCGGCCTGCCGTGGATGGCCGCCGCGACCGTTCGCTCAGTGACCCACGTCAACGCCCTGACTGTCATGAGCAAGGCCGTGGCGCCCGGGGACAAGCCTCGCATCCAGGAGGTGAAGGAGCAGAGAGTGACCGGGCTCCTGGTGGCCATCATGGTTGGTGAGTGTCACACAGTCTCTTTACTGCTCTTTCCAATTATTGAAGCCAAAATGATTTTTAACATCCTGTAAAGTTGGATGTTTAGCATTTCATTTCCTATTTCTTCCTCTCCTCAGGTTTGTCCATTGTGATAGGTGACCTGTTGCGTCAGATCCCCCTGGCGGTGCTGTTTGGTATCTTCCTCTACATGGGTGTGATGTCCCTTAATGGTATCCAGCTGACAGAGCGGATGATGCTGCTGCTTATGCCACCAAAGTATCACCCTGACCACACCTACGTCCGCAAGGTAAGAGACCGTTTGTGTGTTTCTACATAAAGTAACCGAGGTTTCAGGCACAAGAAATATTAACTGAATCAAATAATGATGTGATGATAAAAATCACAGAAGCTTTTTAAATCATTCTTCTAGTCATAGGATGAGTTATGAAATATAAATCTGTCACATGTGCTCTTTCCAGCAACCATTTTCAAGATTTTGTTTTAGAAATGTGTCTGTGAGGAATATGAGATATTAAATTATGTTTCAGTACATTGAAGTTCTTGCACACCATAAAATCTTACTGACAGGAGTGTTTTCAAAAAGTCATCATCATCAAAAATCAAATTTTTTTAATTCACATTCACGAATAAAATGTTAAAGTGTTCAGACGGTGACTAATAATTTAATATTTTATCTGTTGATTAATTAGTTAATTTAATTTGGTTTAGTCACTAAAGTGTTGCTTAAAATGTTTTTAAATGCCTGTCAGTGGATGTTTTGCGTTTTTGTTGGTGACAGTTTTTATAAATAATCTGTCTCCTCCAGGTGCGTACGCTGCGTATGCATCTGTTCACCTGCATCCAGCTGGTGTGTTTGGCGGTACTGTGGTCCGTCATGTCGACCCAGGCGTCGCTGGCTTTCCCCTTCGTCCTCATCCTCACTGTCCCTGTCAAGATGTTCCTGCTGTGCCGCATCTTCACCAACAGAGAGATTGCATGTGTGAGTTAACCACCAGAGGGCGCTATATGCTGCTTTATACACCTGCGCCAACACTCAGCTGCAGAAATGTTGCTTGGAATTGAATTAGACAACAGAAGATTATCGTTAAAGGCAGTGTTCTTTAAATTTTGAATTGTGAGCAGAGTTGAGAATCTGACAGTGATAATAGTTAATAATAAAAAAATAATATATTCATGATGCCTCATAGTGATAGTAACTGTTTACGAAATGTCTAACAAAATGTTTTTATATTTACAAGCTGAACGCATGTTCTGAAATGTTAATCCTGTCGTCTCCTCTCCCTCCTCCAGCTGGATGCGGACGACGCAGAGCCGAAGTTCGATGAGCGCGACTGTCATGACGAGTACTCGGAGATGCACATGCCTGTGTAGCCCCGCACCATGCCCTCGTATTACCACTCACCTGCTCTTAGTGGACACCAAAATCTGTCACTCTGCCCACCAATGAGTCCTTCAAACCTGAAACACAATTTGACGCCACATCACTGTGCACCCCGGCCTTCTTTATCATCACTGAGACATGAGTGTACAGTCTGGCTGGTTGTTGCTTGGGTCAAACTATTTAAGTTGCTTTTTATCAGATTGTCGGGGGCGAGTGAAATCCAGCTGAGGAGATCGAACAGATAGCGTGTGTTCACTCATAATATAGTTTTTTAAAATATATATTTCAGGGGACAAGAGATTCCAAATCAAGTGACTTGATCTCGAGCTCAAAATTACATGCGATTATAGTAGCTAGATGTGCAAGACTGATTAATTTTTAGCCCTGAAAGGTTGCTCTGATTCACATTGAATATGTGGAGGATATATGGGATTTATTCTTTTATATTAACATGCTGAGTTATTGCTTTTCACGTTTGTCGCTTTTTTCATGTTTTAGGCTCACCAAGCGCCTTATGAAGGAAAAAAAGGTATACTGAGAGGTGTTCTTTTCCTCATCCTGTCTTATTTTAGACAGCCGATCACTTTACCCGCCTCCTGAAGCTCGTAGCACTTTTTTTAAGACACCAAATCTGAACAATGACTGTATTTTATGTAATCATTTTATCTCCTTGGCGTTCTCTTCAATCCCTTAAATATCAGTGTTGCTTTAGTTTGCTTCATAAATGATCTATCTGTGATTGATTTTTAGCCTGTCCTTCTCTAACCATGCTTTTTTTTTGTACTCAAACACAGCAGTTTAGATCATAGTCAAGCTTTTATGTCAAATTCTGTATCTGCTGTGAATTGAAATCACCAGCAGAGGGAGATCTTGCATGATGGCGAACCAAAAAAAAACAGTACATGTAAATGCAGTTTCTCGTTACACTAATGCCATGACGTCATGTTTATCATCATGAGGCATTTTTTTTTGTAGAAAAATTAACACAGTGGCATAATAAATATACTCTAAATGTCTCCATGCACATGTTTAGGGCACTAATGTACTAATGTAGAGTTTGTTTTGAGGTCTCACTTGGTGTGGTTGATTTATGGGAATCACTGCAATTGAATGGTTTCTTTGTTCAAGTGCCAAATGTCTTGTGTAAATAGTCTGTGATCAGAACAATAAGCTGCAGTTCAGCCATCTCATACACGCCTAACATTGCTGTTAGCCTAAATTAACAAAATTTCACAATGTAACATTCCTTGTATCATTTTTTTATTTTTTTTTTGGGCATCGACTGACTGTTTAAACATTTCATTCACACTCATGTGAACTTGGTCGACCAAATTTCCACACAAGCTGTGTAGACAATCTCAATATTCATGCATTACTGAGAGGGAAGGATTTTAAAAATATATATGTAATTTTTTTTGTTTGTTTTGTGTCATGTTGTATCAGTGTGACATGGATTGGTTAAAGCTTTGACTGTGTCAAATAACTTAAATATTCGGTCCTCTGTTACTCTCAAGTGTGTATTTCAGACACTACTTTGTCCTCTGAACTGTCCCATCTCAGTGTGACTGTCGTTGTGATCTTGTGCCTGTTTGGTGTCACAGAGGTGCACAAAATCTCAAGTGCCTGTGGGACCATGAAGTGATCAGCTACAGGTGTCTGTTTGTAAGGATGACACACGTGTTACAATAGTTTGCACTTTCAAGACGCTCATAAATCAAACATCTATCCATTATTTATCTGTTGCAATATGAGGCTGTTTTTGAAGATTTATTTGGAGTATGTCACAGAATCTTTTTTTTTTTTTTTTTTTTTTTTTTTTAATGTACACACACATTTGGCTGTATCATGGCCGCGAACAATGAAGGGGATGTTATTGAGAAATAGGCAGTGGAGTCCAGTGTCCATTTTCTGTTTGCTTATCGTGCCTGTGGATGGAGTGAAGGTCGTCTGTGTATGCCAAAGTATCTGTCAAAGTCGTGAAATGCTGATACAATATGTTGTTCCATTTCAAAAGCAATACAAACTCTGCAAGGCTATTGCTGATGTTCCCTTGTACATTAATGGTTGAAATATTGATGACAAATAAAAAGTTATTTTCTATTTATCCTGGCTGCTGTTCTGTTGTGTTTTCTGTTTGCGTAGGAAAACACACGCAAATAGACGAAAAAAAAGCTGATGAAGAAAATCTTTTTGAAAACACACAATTTAGACGAACACACAAAACACAAGCAAATACAGAAATGTGATGCAAGCTGCACAGAATACCACCAATTTGTGACACAAGAGTACAACCAGTACTGCTCCCAGTAGACCATACACCTCGATGCCATTACATCTGTGCAACACCCAGTTTTTATGTGAGTATTTATTCTTTATTCTTTATCCCATTCACTGTGCAATATTTCATTCTTTTGTTCTATAACTTGTTTCCATTGTGATTTATATTTGTATGTATTTGGTTGTGCTTTGTATTTTTTCTCATGTTTCTGTATTGGTTTGTGTTGTCTTTGCAGTGCATCGAGCTCTCAAGCCTTGATTCTGAAATTCTCATGTTGAAAATCTGCTGTGAATCAACATGATCAAATAAAGACGTTCGAGGCTCGGAGAACAATCGGAGGTCTGTGTTTCCAGTTTTCTCCCCGGAAAAAGAGGGCTGGGTGTTCTTTCCTGAAAACAAGTGGGTGGTCCGTTGCACTGTCCGTTCGCCCTCATTGTTACAGACACAGGAAGAAAGATGGCTGCTTGGCTGCTGCTGCTGTTCAGCGTTGGAGCCTTGTTCTCCTCCTCTCATGCACAGGAGAATAATTACGACAAACTCTCTGAAGCCTTCAAGAAAGGAGTGGATCTGGCCCTGGAGAAGCTCAACTCTCACGCTGGAATCCAGCACCATTTTCTCTTCTTCAGAAGTCTGGCCCTGTCAGACATCCAGGTAGTTTCCCGTGTGTCTGCTTTTCAGAATCAGTGTTTATCTTCTGTTGTGTTCATTATTGAGTCATTTCCTGGGATTTGCTGGGAGTGAACCTCTTAGGAAAAGCTGTGATTATCAAAGAATGTGGTTATTTCATCAAAGAAAACTCCTTAAAGTGAGATTACTTCTTCTCCTCCTCTTTCTTGCAGCCTGGTTTTGATGTGACATACATCTACCACCACTTTTACCTCAAAGCCACCACCTGTCCAAAAGGAACAGTCGACTCCTCAGCGTGTCAGTTCAGAAACGACAGAGTAAGTCAGATTTCGAGCGGCATTGCTGAACTCAGAAATGTGGAATTGGAGGGCGAGAGCGTGTTCTCACTTGTCTGTGTGCTGTTCTGTTTGTGTGCGTTCACGCAGCCGCTGATCGACTGTGCAGTCTGTTACAAAACATATGCAGATGAAATCGAACAGGAGCCCAAACCGTATGTTCACTGTATCCACAAAACGGCCCTCACGCAGGTTAGTCTGTTTACTGAGAAGCCACTTTGACACTTTGACCTGTGTCAGTGACAAAATCACACTGCAAAAATAGAACTTCATGAGATTGTTCCTGACATTTATCAACATTTTTTTTTTTTTTTTTGCAGGAGATGAGGGAAACCAGAGTCGAGCACTGCAACCGAATGGGTTACAGCAGTGGAGCCCCGACTCTTCTGGCATCAGTTGGAACAAAGTGACCACATGGACGACTCATTAATCTCTGCTGTGACACCTTTCAGCATTTCTTTTTTTATTGGGATTTTGAACTAAAAGCAGATTTGTACATTCTTGGTCATGTGGGAAAACCACCTCGAAGTGGTAGATTTTTATCACATTTAAGTGAGATTTTTGTGTCACATCATCAACAATTTATGCAAACAAGTTAGAATGATGGCTTTGATTAACAAAATAATTTGGGAGCTATAGTAATTTTCATTTTTTGTACACTATTAGCTATTTTGACCTATCTTGTCCAAGAAAGAAAGCTTGTTAAAGCTTATTGTTAATAAATCCTATAAAAAAGACCAAAACCAACAATGTGTTCGTCCGTGTCTCCAAACTTTGCTTAAGTTCATTCATTCCCATTTAAACTTTAAAAAACAGGTCACACACACACAGTTTGATTTTTTTTAAAAGCAAAAGAAATATTGTAAAACAGCAGGACACTGTGGTTTTTAATAAGCATTAGTCAGACAGTAGTAAACAGCACATGTGTTGGGGACTATTTTCACCCGTCTATTGATACAAATCTGGTGCTGGAGTGAGTATTTCCAGCAGCAGGATGGCGCGTGACATTCAAAATGAACAACAGAGCTCAGGTTCATTGTCATGAAGCAACACGTCTCAAGAGGTCACAAGTAAACATTGCATCATTTTAAGGGGATTTTGCATTAAAAATTGCATTTGCAGCAGAACTTATTTTCTATTTTCTTGCTCTCCCATTAATCATCTCACCTCAGATTTATCCAGTGACCCTTTGGAGGAGGTCTGACCCTGAGTAAACTACTGAACAGTAAAAAAAAAAAAAAAAGTGCATCCAGGTTAACAATCGAGTAATGTCATATATTATAATATATCAGTTGCAGGGATGTTTGTCTGCAGAACAAGTAGTTTTACTTTTGATATTTAAAGTGTTTTTTGCTGATGGTACATTTATTCTGAATGCAGGACTCTAACTTGAAATGGAAGAGTCCTTCTTCCCTCCAATGCTGCTGGCTTGTATGGATCAAGTTGTTTGGTTCAGTGGTCTGAAGAGCTCTGATTGTATGTGACTCACTGCAGTTTCATTTGTGAACAAACTGTTTCATTATCCACTCCACCGACTTTACACAAAGAAAAAGCCCCATTACCTATCAGTGACACAATTTCCCGTCAATGCAGCAGCAGGGGAGCAAATGAAGCAGGGCCAAAAGCGCTTTTCATGGCATGTTTCCAGGACTTGGATTACTAATCAAAGTCTCCATTGTAAAAACATTTAGGAACCAATTCTGACATGCTTTTTTTGTGGAAACTCCTTGTTGAGAATATGTTTTGCTCAGACAAACTTTGACCAGCGTCCCCCCGGGGTATTACAGGAATTTGGAGATAAGAAGTAAACAGCATGCAGCCGGCCTGTTAATGTTAAGTGGGTTTAGTTTCTCTTGTTACTCATACAACCATAATAGGACTTGTTTTGGATGTGAGTATTGATCCCACAGGGAGAGGAGGGTTTTCACCCCCTGAGCCAAGCTGCTCTCCTCACAGTCGAAGGGAAGATGGCTGCTGGGTTGCTGTTGCTGGTTTGTGCCGGAGCTGTGTTGTACTCTGCCGAGGCCCAGGATCCTTACATTGAACTTCCTGACAGCTACAAGCAGGGAGTGGACTTGGCGTTCGAGCAGCTCAACTCCCATGCCGGGGTTCACCACCATTTTCGCTTCTTGAGAAGTCTGCAGAAGTCAGACATTGAGGTAAAACCTGGGATTTGAGTTCATGATTTTATTATCAGTTCTTTTATCAGTTCCTCTTCTTCATATTTGAGTTTATTATATTTTCTGTGCGAGAACTTGTTTAAACATTTATAGTATTTTCAGTGAACATTAATGGGGAGTGATGACACAGCAGATTTTAACAAACAATCTCCTGAAAGTTGGGAGATCATGAAAAAATCTAATTAAAATAAACAGTGAAAAATTAATTCTAATCTTAATAAGTAAGAAAAATGACTGAGGTTCTGTTTCAGATTGGTGCTGCTTTCAGTTTCCTTTACTCCTCAGATCTGCCTTCAGGGAATTCTCCAGTCGTAGCTTGTACTTGTTTTCTCATCTGCTTTGGCTCAGTCACTCTTCAGGTTTTCAGTAGCTCTTTGGTTTTGCCAAAAGAAACCTCTGATAAGGTGTGTCTTCGCTGTAATTTCCAGGTCAAAGAAACAGATACTGGTGTCCATCATCCTTCACCCTGATACTCTTGAATTTGTTGCTGGGAACTGGCCGTATTTCTGGTTTTCATATTGAATAGTTTCAGTTGTTTGCTTTGGAGAAAATCCATCATTAAATATGAAACAGCTGCAAGTCAGTAATATGTTCTTACTCCTCAGCTCCCACAAAATTATGGCATCAGATATTGAGCAATTTAGACCAATGTGAGTTGAGACTATTACCATCAAGAATTTAAACCATCCTGACAAGATAAACTCTCGTGGGAATAAATGTTCTGCTGGTTTATGATATATTTGCATTGCGTTTACTCGCCTCATATTAATGGGTTTTAAAAGTTTAAATGTTGGATAATGTTTCTTTTAGAAGCAATTTGCTTCCAGCTGCATCACTGCTGTGGAATCCTGTGACATGATGCCGATAACGTGCCCATCGTGTTTATTTATGTGTTTTGCCATAGATTTCTTTCATTCGTCTTCCTGAAAAACTTAAGAGGCTTTTGATAGTTGTTGAATACTAACAAAGTAGCAGTTGCTTAGAATTATGACATAAGGCAAATACACATAAAGTGGACCAAGAATCGTTGCCATTGGAGAGTTGTTTAGGATTTTGCATCTATTGAATAATGGTTCACAGCCCATATTCTGTAATCACAACAGAATTATTTGAACACAGATATATCTTCAGGTTACATAAAATCAAGAACAAAAAGTGCAGCAAACAGGAGAAACATATTTAATGAAGCACGAGAAATCAGGTCTTTATCAAGGCCTCAACTGTACAGCAGGTTAATAACAGTTAAAGTTCATACAAGTACTGAATCGCACAGACATTCATGGTCCTCAGAGGATGAAGCCTAATGACTTTGGTGATTACTTGACTTTTTGTTTCTGTCCTCAAAAGAACAACAGCATCATTTGGTTCCGCCCCAAAACAACACGCAGGAAGTCAGGTGATGTTTATATAGAGGACCATTTGATTTTGAATGCAGGACTTTTACTGAACAGAGTTATTTGTACACTGTAGTATTGCAACTCTTATTGAAGTAAAAGACTTGAATACTTCTTCCACCACAGCCGTTGCAAACCCAAACATGACTTCTGCACATGTTGAACCCACTCTGATTAGGCAGGAGGTTCCCCGGCTTTACTTCGCTGCTGTGTATCTCATATTAAAATGAGCCTCTGCTCTCTTGCAGTCTGGATTCGGCGTGAGATACCTGTACCACCACTTTCACCTGAAGCCCACCAGGTGTGCCAAAGGAACGACTGAGACAAACCCTCAGAGCTGCCCCTTCAGGAACGACAGAGTGAGCGAAAGGAGAAGCCTTCATTGCAAATCTATGTGTAAAACATCAGTGTCCTCATGTTTCTTATGTTTTCACTTCACAGCCACTGATGGACTGCGCAGTTTGCTACAAAACAGCAAATGACCTGATAGAATCGAGCCCCAAGCCGTACATTCACTGCATCCAGAAACCAAGACTCACAGAGGTATTGTTCACGTTCAGTTATTCCTGTCCTGCCCTGTTGTTATCTGTGTGGGGAGAATGTTTCCGAGCCTGGCTTTTAGGATAACCAGCTTAAAGCCCCCTATGATTAGTTTCTTATGTGATTGTGAAATCTTTTTAAATGTTGACAACATCCTGCAGGTTTTTGTTAGAAAATTAATCAAATTGATTTTTAAAAACATTCAGTATACTCAAATCTCTAGAGGAAGAATGTGTTGAATAAAAAAATCTCTGATTCCTCTGCATCATTTTTTTATCGTTTCATTTAAAAACTGTCCATTGTGAGCTTGAAAATGCAGAATGCAATGATAAATCAGTGGAGTCATCCATCAATTACTTATTTACATTTACTCTATTTGTTCATTGAACCCTCTTGGATTTAGGTTCTGCAATTTAAAGATCTAAAGCCCCTCTGAAGGAGCATTTTTTCTAAATCTCCTCTTCTCTTTCACAAACATAATTTCTCAATGCTTATTTAACATATTTAAGGAAAGACTCTGGATTATTTATTTCCAGTAATTGTGCCACAACTGTTCTGTCATTTTTTTGCATTCTCCTGATGTTTTTCCATCATATCCTTTTCCACATGCACATGTTAACCAATGACTGACACTTTTTGACAATTTATCACATACTTGAAAACCAGAAACAACCTCACACACCACCCTGATGATGGACTTGCATCTTAGTGTGTTTACTCTCTTGTTTCAGGAAATGAAGACAACCAGGACGGAGCACTGCAAAAAAATGAGCTACAACAGCGGAGCCCCTACACTGTTGGCTGTGTCCACTGGCTAAAGAGAGCAAAAATAACACGCTTCATAACATGTAGCCACAGAATCTGTAGTTAACCTGTTGCATGCTTATTTTATTATAGTGAGGTGACTTTGATTTGCCAGTTTCCTGAAGAGCTCTCATCCAGGTATCACTTATGATATAAAAAAAAAGCAGCAAATTCAAAGTGTCATGTTTGTCTACAATAATGTTCTCATCACATGCTGGTGATTTAACCTCACGTTGATCTGTGCTGTGAGACAATTGTTCTTTCTTTGCTCGTGAAGTCAATCTATTCCAGATGTAATGTTATGTAATAAAAACAGACGTGTATCTGTGTTGTGTGGAGACTTGTTAGAGATTCAGATTCTCTATAGGCTATAGGCTAAACACCTCATCAGACATCTCCGCCTCTGGCCCCAATCACTTTCGTTCAGTGCTCCCCCTTCTGCATGGGATACGTGGCTGTTTGACACTTTATGCAACCAACAAAAATGACACATATGCAGTACATATGAAAGACGCTGCAGCATCACACAAACACACAGAAGACAGATTGCACTTATAACTGTAATAATATCATGACTGACCTCCGCTTCCTTTCTTAGTATCTCTGAGTATTCGGACATGAGAACCTGTGAGTTACTTTCCAATCTTAATGCCAGCTGTGTCAACATGTGGCTCCTTTACAGTGCTATGTTGACATCTGAACAAGTCCCAGCAACAAAAACAGCCCACGGCCATTGCCATGTATTTGTTGTACATTATTTGGGATGCCATCCAATTAATGTACACTAACTTTAACAAACTATAAATCCTGCAAAATGGTGGGAAAGAAAACGTACATATGTGCACCTGTTAATGAACTTAACTGTGACTGCATGGAAGCAGTAGTGGGGGAATTACTCCTAAATTACCACAAAGTAATCTATTACAAGTAAAAAGTATTATAGAAACAGCTCAAAACACCGTCCTGGAGGCTGCAGGGCTGTTGTATTAGATTGCACCACATTGTGCAGCTGTACTTAATAAAGTGGCCACTGAAAGTATTGTCTGTGTTTTAGGTTCGCAGGACAGTCAAAGTTATTGAATTAGCTCCACCTCGACCAGCTGCAGCATTGAAATACAATCGTATGACTCTGACTTGCTGCACATCAAGTACTTTTACTTGATTCTACAAGTATATCTCTCTAATAATATTTTGTGCCTTTACAAAAGTATTTCTCAGTATATTGTAGTATGTAAAGGATCTGAATACTTTGTTTGGGAGCTGCACAGCTAAAGTATGAAAGAAGGTTGATTGTGCATTGCGGATAAAATCTTATCAAAAGGTGACCTGTGTATTTATTTGATTAAAGTGGTTGCTTTCTTCGTTTCCTGACATATGATAAAGCTGCCAAGCGTCGTCTGCTGTGTGCACACTTGACAGGAACATAATGTACTTTAAACAATGTACAGAGCGAGGGAAGTGCAGGGAGCCAATAAGGAATTTTTCGGAATAAAAAAAAAAAATCTCCCTGTTACATAATCGCACCTCTCCCCACAGGCCTGCTGAATGATTGGATAAAACACAAAGGTCAGAGTAATCAAATTGCACGTCCTCCTCAGACCTCAAAAGCTTTGGTAAACTGAGTGAAAGGCTTTCATACTGTGTCACGCCACATCTGCTCTCACGTAGCCTGCAACTATGACGGCTTCGTGACCAGCTCGTGCATGTTCACCACTTTCCTTGAGGTGTGAAAATTATTTTACAACTGATGGGTATAGCTCCTGGAGCACGTTCTTGTGCACATTAGCCTCAGTATTGTTGGCTAATTAAGGTGTTGATCAACGATTCATATGTAAAAATGTTTGACATGGGTCCCTCTTTCACATGCATCCACGACTCTCTTAAACATGTCACCTTTCAAAGGTCATGCTTATGCCCTAAAAGGCCAAACCCATGAATGCATGGTGTGACATTTTGGGGGGGGGTTCATACAAGTCGAAGCAAGGAACAGGAAGCAAGAAAAAGACATCCCCTCTCTGCCCACCGTCTCTCTCCACCCCCAGCTCGAGTATATAAAAATGGAGTGAATTTACCGTCTTTCACCTCGCTCCTTTTCCTCTGCTTGCAGTTTGACCAGGGTGGGACATTCAAGTCTGTAAGTGTGTTGTACTTTTATACTGATGGATGCATTCACATTTTACTGTGCAAGAGTAACTTAATGCATGAAGGAGTCATTGCAGTTCACTTTTAAATCTGAACTGCAATTGTGGTGTTTTTAAAGCATCATTAAAATCATCATTTCACTGTTTCAGATTGAGACAACACAGGTTTTCTTTTTGTTGCAGAATCATGAGCAGGAACTTCTTGTCCAAAAATGATGAACTCCGCAGGGGAGACTACCTGATGTCCAACAATGGGCAGTGGAAAGCTGTTTTTCAGGTGACTAACTTATTATTATTAACATTTTTTTTTTGCTCTCAAGACTGGATGCATGTGTGCTGGTCTGTGTAAAAGTAAATGCAACATAACAAGTTTTTTTTGGAAATTTTAGGATGATGGTAACTTTGTCGTCTATGGCTGGAAACCTGTGTGGGCTTCAGACACTGACGGATCAGACGCCACCCGTCTGTGCATGCAGGCCGACTGCAACCTGGTCATGTACAACAAGAAGGATGAGCCCAGGTGGCACACAAACTCTGCCAAATCAAACTGCAACATGTGCCGCCTCACCCTGACCGATGACGGCATACTGAAGTTGGACAAGGAATTTGATGAGATTTGGAACTCCTCTCAGTCCAGAGGCATGAAATGAAGCTTTTGAAATTCTGTGTGAAAGTCATCTTTGGATGTCAGCTTAGGTCACCAGTGAACCTGCCTGTGATGCAACCTGAAATCAAATAAAAGAAAATTTTTAACAATGCATTAATGTTTTTTTTCCTTTCTGTTTGTAGTGATCTGTCTGTCTCTGCATCTCTGCATGAATAAACCCAAATAAATAATTCATCTAGGTGCTTATTTTGTGGCCCCGACATGCCTGGTTATGAATGTGAAATTATTTTTGCGAAGGCTATCAGACGGAGAAAAAACAAGACGGATTTGTGACACACAAGACATTACTCTGAAAACAAACCCTAAGCATTGTTATACAGATTCCGGGGTGCAACTCTCGCACTTTTGTCTCATTATCACGAGAGGTCATGTGTCAAGGCGGCACAACATTACGCACCTCAATTAATGATGGCGACAAGGAAAAGGAAAGTGGATGATGAAAACAGGGGTTTTCTACCCTGCATGGGAAATGGAGTTTGCTTTTGCGGAGATTACATGGAAAACCAATGTGTCTCATCTGTCAAAAAATTATTGCTGTGTCAAAGCGAGCGAATCTACAACCACGAACAGCTTCACCCGGAGTTCAAAGATGCCTATCCGCCTGACAGCGATCTCAGGAGAAACAAAACCCAAACGTTGCTAGGTGGGTTGCTAGGCGGGTTTCAATGATGTTCTGCAAGCTTTATTAATGTAATCATT
The DNA here is from genome assembly GCA_025331565.1 of Holacanthus passer. Taxonomy (NCBI): domain Eukaryota; kingdom Metazoa; phylum Chordata; class Actinopteri; family Pomacanthidae; genus Holacanthus; species Holacanthus passer. The sequence goes on along the minus strand of JAFREQ010000045.1, from coordinate 1,629,514 downwards.
GTTAAGCTATTCACTCCAGTGCAAATATAACGTCAGCTTGACCTCCTTGAAAACTAGTCACTACACTACATTTGTTACGCTAATTGAGAATATTTGTTAAATATCCCATGATGCTTTGGAATGCATTAAAATGACTAGCAAGATAGCAATATTAAACAGCAGTAGTATATACAGTGAATAAAATGTTACAATATATGTTAACACTGATGTCTGGCCCTTTGCCCCTGTTGTGGTTTAAATCTGGCCCTCCTGGCCCCTAAAGCTGAGTACCCCTGATCTAATGGCAGCTCCTGTTATCAGGCAGTGGAGCAGACTGGTGCTGCCTCTCAGTGGTGGAAGAGGCAAAATGAACTATTACGCAGCAGAATAACATCAGTCAGGGTTACATAATGACATAAGGTTATTATTACTGATGCATCAACAACTTTTTTTTTTTTTGTGGCTGCTCGTAATGTTACACACAGTTCAGATAGAAATGGACATACAGCTAAAGCAAGGGCAACAAATAGAGGTAAAAATAAACATAAAAGTACTATATACATACAAGTAGATGATGAAATAGTTGTATATATAAATATATATCAAATGCAGCAATGACCAACAACATGCAATGGTTACGACTAATGTAGTAATGTAATGTTGTAGTAGGTTAAGCTGGAACTACTTTTAACAACTTTATATGCGGTCGGGTGAAGTGAGATGGAGTAAAAAATAAAAAGCTCAAACCTGTGATAAAGCCCAACCAGACTTTCCATAAAGCCCCACTAAGGAAATCAAACCTGTGTTGAGAAAACGTTTTACAAAAAGTGTCCTCCTTTGATTCTGATCATCTCACAAGATTCACTCGCCCTTTTGTGCTGCTCTCTTTAAAGGATGATTTATGGTTCACTGAGTGAAGCAAACCCTGGCAAACAAGATTAACCCCCCCCCCAGACTTTTATTCACCAGAATTTCACTAATGTACTCTCCTGTTATCTTTTATCCTTGTGGAAAACAAATGCCAGGGCAGCAGCTCACAAGTAAAATATGTTGAATTCGCTGCCACAAGGCAATGACAGTAATCAACCGCGTTGTGTGGAGACTTGTTAAAGATCAAAATTCTTCCTACACTGCATTTTCCATCAGTGATATTGGACCATGAACCCTGTGTTTGTCCTGAACACTATGTAATCACAAATTGCTTTGAGGTCAGAGGGAGGTGATAGTTGGCTCTCGATCAAGTTTCAGGCCTTCATCTTCTTGCATAACGAGTTTATAATCATGGTATTTTGCAGCTGGTCTCTGGAAATGGTGCAAACACACAAGACTATAAGGTTAACTGTGGCCACACACTGCATCGAAGGGTGTGCTGAGCCACTTCCTGGATCTTATAATCCTACATCTCTCTGAAAATGTGTTCATGTGTGCATATTGGAAATGTTTCTTAAAAAGGAGACAATCCCAAATCAAATAGTAATTGATTTTTTGAAACACATGCCCCTTAGATATAATTAGAGATAAGTGTTCCAGAGAATTTCTTTCGGATTGTTGATTTTGCAATAACTGTTGAAACAAGCAAAACATGGAAGCATTATCACCATACAAGTTGGTTTGGCAAACAGTTCCTCTTTCAAATACAGTAAGAACGGTGAAGCCAGGTGTTTTGCAAACTCTGGCAAATCAAGCTGCAACATGCGCCGTCTCAACCTGACCGATGATGGCAAACTGCTGGTGAACAGGAATGTGAGGAGGCATGAATGATGCTTTTGGATTTCATTGCATGTAAAGGTCGTCTTCGGATGTCAGCTTAGGTTACCAGTGAACCTTCCTGCTATGTAAACCGTAATCAAACATCCCAGTATTTAATCAAGACAGATCAAATATCCGTTTTTATCCTGGAGTGCACATATAAATTATTGCAAGGTACAGCAATGCATTCAGTTTCTTAGGATAATAAAGCCAAGTATGTTTGCCTTTATTTTTGTTGTTGTTGCTCTCAATGTTACACACAGTTCAAATAGAAAAAGACATACAACTCAACAAAGACAGGTAAAAAAATTAATGCATAGAACTATTATATATATACAAGTAGGTGAAAAAAACAGGTGTAAATAAAAAGTATATATAGAAAGGAGGATTGTGGAAACTGAAAACGGACATCAGTTTCAATATTGCTCTTCTTGTCTTAAAACCCACAGGTTAAAAAAATCCCCACAAAATTCAAGTCATTTTAAAATTAAATGAAGTTTCTAGATGAACTTATGTGGGACCAGCTCATATAACTCATGATGATTTTAGAAACATTCTGAGAAACTAAAAAAGTCAAACTATTTAAAAGTTGTTGACCTGATCACTGACGTTTCCCTTCAGGGCAGAAGTTAGGTGCGGTGCTTCAGAGACAGACATTCATTTATTCACTCATGCAAAGAAACACAGATATCAGATAATCTTGTGTTCCATAAAATGTTTTTGTTATGTGTCTGTTGAACCACCAGCCATTCTACACCAGCCACACGAAGAAAGATTAGGTGAAGCCGTTTGCCTGTCAAATGTATGATTATGTTGCAGCTCTGGAATTTTCTTACTGTATCTGCAGCATATTTACATTTTTCTGCAAGAGTCAGACGAACACAGCGGAAATGTTTGTTTGACTGGCTTCTGCAGTATTCATGCTTTATGTGAACACTCATCTCCAACTACCTCACTGTTACACAGCTCCTCTGTATGAAGTAGCTGCAAAGGACACAAAATTCATGGATAATAGACATCTGCGTAATATTCATCCCTATGTTGCATAAGTGGATTTTCATTTAAAGTTTGCTTCACGTTAGAGTTTGATTATAGAAATATTAAACGCGGCAATTGCACAGTAAACATTTCATATTACTCTTTAAGTAAAATATCTGTTTTCTCATTTTCTACAAAATTTATTTGCCAATCTCATAATACATGACACAGATAATTGAATATGCCATATAACTATAAATTGTTTTCTTTGTCATGTTTAGCATCACTGACAGCCAACGTCAGTGTTAAGTACAGATTTGGAAACGTGTGCAAATATGGCAAATCAACAACAGTGTCCGGATGCAAAAAAAAAGAGGACTTGACACTCCTCTTGCCCCCCCCACCCCCAGCTCAGATGATAAAAAGACGGAGTGGCTCAGCTGTGAATTTCACTTCTGCTCACAGACCGACTGCTGCAGGACGTTCAGGCCTGTAAGTACTCAACTCTTCTGTATTGACCGATGGATTCATGTGTTACTGTGCAAGAGCAGTGTAGTGCAGAGATGTTCATTCTTTTTGTAATAGGTGCATCAGGTTCATAGTGGTTTGTAGCCATGATGGATCATGAACTCAAAAGCAACTGAAATGCTGAACCAACTTCAAAACATATGCTGTCAATTCTGTATTTGAGACAGAAACAACATCACAAATGTCCTCTGTTGCAGAATCATGAGTAAGAACTACTTGTCCAAAAACGACGAGCTCCGCAGGGGAGACTTCCTGTTGTCCAACAATAGGGAGTGGAAGGCTATTTTCCAGGTGAGCAAAGTGTTTTTATTTTATTTTAGAAGCTCATCAAAACTCATGTGTAAATTGAAATGCTGAAATAACCGATCACTCTCTAGTTTGGTTTGATAACAGTCGAATGTGTGTTTGTGTCCTGCAGGATGATGGTAACTTTGTCATCTACGGCTGGAAGCCTGTGTGGGCTTCAGACACTTACGGATCAGATGCCATCCGCCTGTGCATGCAGGCCGACTGCAACCTGGTCATGTACAACAAGAATAATGAGCCCAGGTGGCACACAAACTCACACCACGACGGTGAGCACAACATGTGTCGCCTCCGACTGACAGATGATGGCAAGCTGGTGTTGTGCAGGGAAAACAGTGAGCTTTGGAACTCTGATATGTCCAAAGGCATGAAATGAAAAAATAATACCATGACATGACAAAGCTTATGAAATTGAATACTCTGCAAGTTAAACTTTGTATGTCAGAGTGAATTACAGTTAACCTGTCTGCTGTGATATCTGGAATCTAATAAAAGCAAATTTTCACAGTGTATCTATGTGTTTCTTCTTTCTTTGGTCAATATTTATTTGAAACCAGAATCTGACCTTTATCTGTTTGACCAAATAAAAGTATATAAGCCATAGAAATATATGTATAATTTTAATGAAAATAGCTTGTGAAAATGCAGTTACTACATAATAAAGCTAAAAATTGAACCACAGCTTTTTAGGGAGTGAGACATTTTTCCTTTTTCTCTTTGTGATGGAAAAATATCAAATTCGATGAGCGGACAAGTCTAAGTAAGTTTGCCAACACTTCCACATAACTGATGGGGCAGAATCTAAATCTCACAATGACGTAAAAACAAACAGCTGAACTATTTTCATGAAGTTGAATGAATAACCAGTAGTTTAGCACAGTTAGATTTTTACATTGTGAGTGGAAGGAGTAGATAAACATGATTGTTAATGTGTGCAAGATGTTTGAATATAAATAGAAAATTAAATAAATAAAATATTTTACTTACTGTATCTGCAGCATAGCACCACAGGTTTATGTACTTTTACATCTGTCTGTTATTATAAAACAACCAGTCTATGAGTCCTAAAAACTGTAGATGTGTTTCTTTACCATGTCTGGTGCCAAGGAGGAACTTGAGTTGGCTGAAATCGAAGTGATTATTGCAATTACATCAAGTCACCACCAGGCGTCGCACTGATCCTCCTGTAGCTTCTGCAGCCACACATCTCACCTTGCATCCATTTACCTGTCTGTGAATACAAGGAACAGCTGTGTGTTAAAAAAAAGTATCAAAGCTACTTTGGATAAATCATGTTTAACTCCATGTTGGATCTCTGGTAGGAGATTTTGTAAATGTGATAAATTTCTGATTTAAATGGCAACATCAGTGTTATTGTTCTCCATATCTTACAGGACACATAATCTAAATTATCCTGTCATCTCTTAGCATGTGTGTTATAATTTACCTTTACTTCATATTTAATTTATTGCAACAACAGATGATATATCAGTCTTTGAAATTTTTGCACAATCTCAAATAAGAAAGTTAGAGAATTTGAATAACACACAGGATTATTTATGAGAATTATTTTTACTACACATTTTTTTTAAATTTTATATTAATGATTATTGACTTTCAGTAGCACATTTCTCACTGTTTTCCAAAATATTTACAAACCAAACTCAATCAAATCAATCGATCAATGGAGAATATAATTTGCAGATTAGTCCATAATGAAAATAATCATGAGTTGCAGCCCTCTACAAAATAGTTAGTTACATCTCAACCAGCTAAAATAATGCTTTTACATTAATGCATGTCTCATAATAATCTAATGGTATAATACATAAAGGAGTTAAGGAATTTCCCAAGTTGGTACAAATAAAGTACATCTATCTATCAATCTATAAAAGCATAACAGTCACAGGGAACATTTTTCTGCATTACTTCAGCAACATTTTCAGTGCAGGACTTTTACTTGTACCAGAGTATTATTAGTAGTACTGATATTAAAGGATCTAAAGCATCTGCTCATTATTAACACTGTTGTGTGCCCTGGACGTGGCTCGTCTAGACAGCACCATTGTCTGCTCTGCTCCTCGTGCCAAGAGTAAATCTCATTAACAGTGAGAGGAACTGGCAGAATGGGGGCTCACTCACAGCCTCTCTGTGGGCTAAAAATAGAGGAAGAGGGTGATTATTATATAGATCTGTGATTATAACTCGACTGTTAACCAGTGCAGATCTGACACTATTTCCACTGAGGTGGTGAAAGGGAGTGTGAAAGGTGAGACATAAAGCATGAGATCAAACATGCTGATGATGGAGTATGTGATTTATTTTTCAGCTATCAGATGCAAATACTAAGAAGTAAATACACTTTATTCTGTAAATTATGTTTCTACATGATGTTGCTGCTTTTGCTCCAGAGGTATTTTAAAACCAGAACCACTAGATGGCAAACAAGGTTTATACTATAAAACAGTTCTCATGAAGTGATGTAAACCTTTGCTTAATACTTGGAAAGACAGACAGAGTGAGTACCGTATTCTTCCTGGATTTGACTACACACAGGCAGTGCTGTTGCAGATTTCATTTCAAGGGCTGGGATTTAATCTGCATCTCATATCAGTGCTGTCAGTTTTGATCTTCCTGCTGGGTTTGAGGTTTGTCAGGATGGAGACTGTCCATCAATGTCAAATCTTACCTTCGCTGTCTTTATGTCCCTAAAGTAATTTTGTATTGTCCTTTGTAGTTTTTTTTTTCTCTTCTAAAATTGTTGCAATATTGTGTAGAGATTATAGTTTTCCTCATGTGCAAAACATTTGTTGTTGTTGTTTGCTGATAAGTTCATATCTATTACAGTTCACACCACAGGCTGTACATTATATGTCCAGAGACCAGTACTTAGACTACTAGTACTAGTACTTTTTCTATAAATAAATAATGTGAAGTATTTTTATATGTAGGTCCATTCATCTAAATGCAATTCATTTATGCTTTGCATGTTCGCTCAGGGTTAATGCTCCTCGTCATTAAAGCCCTGAAACACTGAACAAGCCCTCACTCATTTGCTCTTCTGTATTAACTTGTGAACTCACTGTAGGTTTTTGTTGACTGTGGCTCGATGCCAAACTGCAGACGGGCTTCATGGTGGATGATGAATCTGGAGGTTTTAGTTGTAGCTTGTCAGTGGCACCTTTTGCTAAACAGCTGCAGGACTTGTGTTATTATAAAGAATTATACAGAAGATTTTGGTGGCCAAGATTTTTCCAACACAATAAGTCTGTGAGATATAATATCAGCTTGTAATCTTGGATCCATCCCTTCACTTTCTGATGCTCCTACTCACTGACCCTCCAAACAGATCCAGAGACCACAGACCCTCATTATTAAAGCACAAAAGGCCCTTTCTCTTTTTATACACATATTAAACAGCCAGGCCTTTCTGGTGCCCTGTTCTGGATCAGGATCTGGTTTTAGTCTAGTGACTGTTGCAGTGTTCTGGGTTTGAATCCAGATTTTGTTCGGTTTGGGTTTGTGCTGCAATAAACATCCTACACTTGACAGACCTGACATGCTGAGAGGAAAAAATATCATAGGAAATATAACAAAGTGTAAGTTGCACGTATCATAAAATTGAAGCATGCCACAGGATAAAACACACTTAGTTAATAGAACTTATAACCATAGTTGTCCGAAATCATGATGACAAAGACTGCTGTGTTCAGGGCCGGAGGGGTGGCACAGAGATCTGATCGGCCACCCCTGGTACTCCAACTCATGGATGTATTACTGAAGGGCCGACAGGGCACAGGCCTGGGGCCCCCTGGACCAGAGCCTCTATATGAAGTGACTTTTGGCTTTCGTTTTTTGCAAGTCAAACTATCAGAAAGAGACACAGAGTGACTATAAAAAGATGCAAAATGATGATCAAATATATGCAAATGAAGACAAGTGACCACAAAGATGAAAACAACTACAGTATAAAGAGACATGCAGTGACCAGAAAGTGATGCAATATGACCACACATCTGTCCGTGTCTGTAGGCTATTTGAAATAACAATAAGCAGCTATTTATTGATTTTAAATCAAATGAGAATCTGTTGATTTTGGCATTTATTTACTACTCTAAATAAACCATATACTTTTTAACAATGTGCAGTTTTTATTGCCAATATTTTGTGTTTTAAATTGTGATTATTTATTTAAATTGGAGGCACATTTTTGCTCATTGTACAAACGTGCCTCCCTTCATTAGGAGACTGAGGTGGCGCTCTTCCTCTTCAGTCTCTGCTGCAGCCTCCTGACCACAGACTGTATGAATCCATGGCTCATAAATCACGGTGCGCTCTCACTGGTGCTTTTACGGTAATCTCATCTGTGTGCGCACCGAGCTGACAGGAGCTTCAGATCCAGCAGCACCGTGTGGAAGATGGTGGGAAAAAAATGAAGTGTCTGCCATAAAATCAGACATCTGACACGAGCATTGGAGGCAGTGGACTCTTCCTGTTTCCTCCACTGAGCTTTTTCGCTCCGGCTTTTTGCAGCTTTGGAGACGCAGACGTGCAGAAAATCCTCCAGCTATTTTGCATGCAGCCTGCAGGGCGCATGAAGTCTGGGCTCTGTTTTTCCCAGCCTGTGCATTGCTGATTGTTGTCTGGATGAGGTGTGGTGGTTTGTGACAGACTGAGGAGTGCCTCCTTTGAGTCGGATCCACGTTTTTGTTGTGCAGGATGTTTTGAGCAGCTGAGGTGGGTTTTTTTTTCTCCACTGCGCAGACGAGCGGCGGCGCGTCCGAGCGCGCTGATCCACAACAACACAGCGGGAGGCAGGGAGGCAGGAGCAGGTCCGCACGGGGGGAAATCTGGACTTATACGGCGGTAAAATGACGATGTCCGTCCCCGAGAGGAAATCAGGGTCGGAGGGGAAGGAAGAGGAGAGCGAGGATGAGAGCGAGATCCTGGAGGAGAGCCCGTGTGGCCGCTGGCAGAAGCGCAAAGAGCAGGTTGGTGTGTGTGTGTGTGTGTGTGTGTGTGTGCGCGCGCGCGTGCGTGTGCATTTCCTCAAAATGCAAACAATCTGCTGTTTGATCAGGAAATGGATCAATGGACTTGCCCCCTTTCAGCATCATGCACATCATCTGTTCTAGCCATTAATGCCCCCCAGTGTTCTGCACCATCCCACTGACATCTCCTCTCATCTGCTTCACCCACATCAGGTCTGTCTCAGTGGGGCAGGAATAGTTTGGTTATTTCATCCCATCACTTCTTTGTCTGCAGGGTGTCTGTGCAGGATCTTGACCTGGACTTTATGATGCACTGATTCTTAATTCAAGGCTGCAAATCACACTGTGGGTGTGTAACACAAGTCTGGCTCCTTCACTTTATAACCAAGACTCAAGCTTGTTTTACCTGTGTCATAAAAGAGAGAGAGAGCAGGATAATTGTTGCATGAGTCAAAATATTATTGTTTGCTTTATATCAATTATATGAATTTCAAGTCAAGTCAGATTTATTTAGGAACCAACTTCTGTCAAACATATGCTTGAGTATTTTTTGATTTTATGTCAAGTAATGTGGATGTTGGTTGGATAAAACAACCCCTTTGAACATCAGTTTTAAGGAAGCTTTGATGGAGGTTTTACACAACACAGTGACATATCTGTTTATCTGCTTCACCCACATCAGGTCTGGTTCAGTGGGACAGGAACAGTTTGGTTGTTTCATCCCATCGCTTCTTTGTCTGGAGGGTTTCTGACCAGGATCTTGACCTGGACTTTATGATACAGGGAGAGAGCAGCGTTGTTCAAAACATATGCCCTTTATATATTATTATGTAAAGGGAATTATATCGATTAGATACATTTCAAGTCAGGTCAGTTTTATTTAGGGAACCAACTTCTGTCAACTGTCAAACATATGCTTGAGTATTATTTGACATTATATTATTGTAAAGTGGATATTTTTATGTTTTGGACAGTTGATTGGACAAAACACACAAGCTGTCATAGATGCTATGGATAAAATGATGACGAATGAAGTGTTCAGGAAAATAACTAACAAAATAAATTAGAATTTTAAAAAAGTTAGTTGCAGCCCTTTAGATATTTGATGTTTCTGCCTGTTATTTTCTTGATTATTTGATTAATAGTTTGGTAAAATGTCAGGAAACAGTGAAAAGGCAGAGAAATTATCAGCAAGATGAAGGCAACTTCTACAAAATACTCTTTTGTCTGACTAATAGTCCAAAACCATAAAAATATGAAGTTTGCTTTACTTTTCAGCTTAAACAAAGATAAGCAGTAAAACCTCAAAATCTAGAAGCTGGAACCCAATAATGTTTTTGTATTTCTAATTAAAGATTTGCTTTCATGATTAATAGATTATCTAAACAGTTGTAAATCAATTTCCACTAATTGATTAATCCACTAAATGTTGCAGCTCTAATTCGATTTAGATGCAGAGAAATTCAACTCATGTGATTCTGAGATGGAAACAACAAATGTTTTGTTTGCAGCTCCTTCGAAATGCGTTCAGAGCAGGTTGAGACAACTTGGGGAGAGGCTGATTTACAGGATGAGCAGTTGAAGCCTTCTGTGTTTGTGGTAGAGATAATTACAGGACACCACATTCTGCTTTTAATGTTATAGAGAGGTGTAAGTCTCTGTCGATCCCAGATCTATAGCTGTATTCATGCCACCTTTCCATGTGAGGATCAGCAGCAGCCCGACTGTTCAGACATTAACAGCACTTCAGAAAATAACCCAGTGGCTTTGCTTGAAGAATCCGCTGCCATAAATAATCCCATGTTTTTTTCGTGTCAACATCAAAGACATAAAATGCAGTTACAGTTTCTGTGACATTCACCACATCAGCAGATTTTAAAATCTATCCACATGCTCCATATGAGGATATTTAGAAACCCCCTGAAAGGAACAGACATGTGAATGTTGGTTCCTTTTGGGGGAACAAACATCTGAATGTCTCAGCAATTGTGCAGCAGCGGGTGTCGCCTCCACTAACGGCTCCTGATAAGGCTGAGAATTTAAGTTGGAAGGTTATCTCTGGGACACACACAGCGTCCTCTGAACGCCGAGACCACCTGACCTCGCTGCACTTTCTGTGCCATTGAGCATCATTCATTCATCATGTTCACACACACACGCTACCCAACCCTGGTGTTTTTCCACCCATTGATTAACATTTGTATGTTTTCTGTCCTCTACTGTCACATTTCCATTAACCCTCTACTGGGAGCACCAGTCATTCAGGGCTGCTTGTGATGGTAAATAATCACATCAGAATATCAATAGAAATAATAAAAATAACAAAATCATATGTCATGAAATAAGATTTTAAGCTAAGTAGCATAAAATAATCAAATATCACCTGTCACCAGCAAATGTTTTTGTAGATTTTTTATTGATCAGCTATTCATATCTACAATAATCACATCATGTTCACTCCTAGTCCTTAAACTAAGCCTGCAACTGATACTTATTTTTATTATCGATTAATGTGTCAAATAAAAATCTATTAAATGTAAGAAAATTGTGAAAAATGTCTGTCCCCAAAATATTAAATTTACTATCACATAAAACAGAGTAAAGCAGCAAATTCTCACAATTAAGAATTTGAAACAAGGCAACTTTTGGCATTTTTACTTGAAAAATGACTGAACAATTAAAAAACATTTCTGATGACTCTTCTGTTGATTGACATATTGATGAATTGATTAATCACAGCAGTTCTTATCATCGTGGTAAAAGCCCACTGAAGGTTGATAAATGATGATATCGTGTCTGTTGGACCATCTCAGCTGATGATGTTATTGGATCTGTATTTAATCACACCAGTTCAAACCCATCATCTCTCTCATTATGCCTCAGGCTTTTACTTCAATGCTCACCTTAACGCAGCTCAACTGGTAATTGTGCACATTTAGCCTTGAATAGGCTTTTTTTAATAATGGGGAAGAAGAAGCAGAACATTTCCTTCAGTTGCCAGGCTTCAGTGTTTATACGTGTTTGACTGCCACAAACAAAATGAACCCATGTGACATTATCTCTGCAGGGACAAGCCGAGCCAATACCTGCTGGCTGTTACTGCTCCGACAGATTAAAACCATAGCTGCTTTAACCTTTGAAGTCGCACTCGCGTTGACAGATCTGTGAACTCGCACACAATCTTAACAGCTACGTACATATGAAGCCGTCGATCAGAAATCATTTTTCAACGCAAGCTTGTGTGTTCGGATGTTGGATGGCTCCTCTCTCCGTGCAGAAGGCCCGGGTGTGTCTGAGCAGCAGGCTCCAAACGCACATGAATACTCGGTAAATAAGTCAGTGGGGGAAAGTTCAGAATACACGCTGCCATATCTGTTATTCAGCCCAGGCATTAAAATAAACACGGTCACATGGTCAGCACATGTTGCCTTGTTTTCTCAGCAGGCGGGAAGGGTTTGACATTTTTAAACTGGATGAATGTGTTGCCTTCAAAGTCAGTTCATCCTTCTTGACTCAATTCACTGAGCACTGATTTTTTTTCTGAAGTCAGTTCTGGTGTGATTGGAAGGCAAAGCAGTGTGAGCTCAAGCATAAGCGACTTTTTTTTGCATTGTGGTTTATTGGTGAAAATCGTTCCTGGCTCTGATGTTTGTGTGAAAAGCAACAGAAAATGTTCCCTGAAGTTGCACCAAGAGATGACACAAGGAATTCATTCAGCTGAAGTTGGTGGTTCCAGTGATTTTCTTTCCAAATAAACTGAAATGGGTGGACAGTTGTTGGGCTAGTGTTGAAATGCTGCTCTCTTTGTTAACATGACTTACTAGGAAAACTTCACGTCAGCAGCAAAATGATTTACGCTTTCATGATTTCTGACTAGTGGCACGTATCCTTTGATTGAGTCATCTGTGCCTCCCAGAATGGCGACATTCGGACGAAGGCAGGACCTTTTAAACAGGCGAGGTATTGACTCACACAATAGTGCTGTTGAGACATGAACCTGACAAGACTGCCCTCTTCTTTCCACATGATCTTTGATGTTTGCAGAATGAGACGTTTTTTAAATCTTGAAAGGAAATAAAATATTGCACAAAATGTATCAGACGTTGGATTCTCTAAAGTGGAGGTTTCCAAACTGTGAGGCGAGACGTGAATCAGTGATACTGGTGCACGCTGGGAAACTAGTTATTGTAGTTCGGCCTGCTGATTTATCCCACTTATTGACACCGTGCTGCTGCAGCGGTGGCTGTGACACTCAGCTCATACACACCTTTATTGTATTCTGAATGTGACATACACATTCTGAGGATGCAATTTTTTCTAATTTCCAGTGCTAATGAATGTCCATAAATCCACTTAGAAACCAAAGAGCTCCAGAACTTGCCTGAGAATCTTAGGCCTGAGGCTAAACAGTTGTAGCCCATAGTAAACTGACCTCATGGCAACCTCATATTTCCTGTCTCAGTTATGACTGATGGGGGTCACAGCGCGCTTTAAAGAGTGATTGTCACAACAGGAGGGAGTTACATCCACCAGAGACGCCGTCCACCCCGACCTGTCACTGAGCTCTTCTTATCACAGTCCAGCCCGGACAGAAGATTATCACTACGCCGCCCCCCCCCGCCCGATCTTGGCTTGATATTGCACGGTGGACCTCCTGAAGTGAATCCACACCCATCCCCACACAGCGATGCACCAGCAGCACAGCACTCATTCCAGTAATTGCTCCATCTTCTATTTCAAGGATCTGCCTCCATCTGCTCGCAGAGAGATGAAAATGAGGCAGCCTGGGTCGGGCGAGACTGCATTCATTTGTCATGGTGTTAATTCATGAGCACAGATGAATATGTGGGGTTGAATGTGAGGGGCAGATGCTGGTTTCTGCACTCGCATGTTAAGTGAAATCCCGTGCGTGTGTTAGAGCTCACATGCACGTGTCAGGATTAGGAAACTAGATGCAGTTTCACAGAGTACATACAGCTAAGAGTGAGCAGTATGCAGAAAATTAATATTGCAATAGGCTTTTTTCAAAGAAGATATTTTGACACAGGTATAAATATTAAAATGAATGATGGCTGAATTCCATTTCCATCCTCGTATTGTGCATGTTGGCTGGGATGAATAAAGCACAGCCATTGTTAATGTTGTTAGTAACACTTGTGCTTTTCCCACTATGACAAGTCGACATGTCTGCTGTGAAAAAGACCTGTATTGATTTCATCATCATTGTTTATCATGTAATTATATGATGACATTCAGGGTTTACCCCAGGAAATTGCATAACAAAGGTGGAACCGTGTCCTGACTGGATCCTGACGCACCTCAAATCTTGCTCAAGTGTAGATGACCTAAATAAGAGCGGCACTCAAATTTAACTAAATGTGAAAGAAGTGATGGAGTCTCGGCTTCTGCTGCCGTAAAACCGTGATAATTACTGAACTATTCAAAATCAAAAGTCAATTCTTAGAATGTTTTGCCAGAATAAAACTCTATAATTTTCAAACCACATATGGAAATAAGCCCACGATGTGCAGCTTTGACCAGATGTGTGATCATCTGGATTCTTTTTAGCGCTGCAGAGCTCATGAGGTCTCATGATGAGTTACTCCAACAAGTTACTACACGTGTGTTTTGCACCTTAAACATACATGTAGGCAGGCGTGTTGTCTGTGAAGTGCTTTGTCTTATCCATAGTTTGAAATTTGACCTCATAGTGTAAATATAAGAAATAATATTAGAACTAACTGCAGGAGTGCAACATGATTAAGCAACTAAAATGTGCAACTAATGATTATTTTCATTACTGATGAATCTATGCATTTGTTTAAATAATTGTTTAGGCTATAAAGTGTCACCAAAATGATGTTTTCATATATAGAAGTTTTGTCTGACTTACTCCAAAACCAAACTCAATTTACAATGACAGAAAACAGAGAAAAGCAGCTAATCATTACATTTTAGAAACTGTGAATTTTTGGCATTTTCGCTCAAAAAAGTTACTTCAAACAAAGAATGAAGCATCAAAATTGTCAGCAAATTTTTGGATGATTGCCTACTCAAATAATTGTTTGACAGTTGTATAATTTTCTCATGTGATGCCAGCCACACATGTTAGATTTTATTCAAGTCAAACATCGTGCAGTAAACCTCCATTAGTTTCTGGATGTTTTCCATGTCTGAGGTCGTAAAGACGAACCATTAAACAGAGCAAACACACCCCCCCCCCACAGAGCATGGCCCCTCATAAGCCCATGTCAAGTCGTGGCTTGCAGTAAGCGCTGTCTGTCCGCAGGGGATCCTCCTAATGACTTACGCTCCATAATAATCCAGCAGTGCAGGCATGTTGGCTGGTTTGGCAGCTGCCCTATGAGGAATGACATCCACTCAGATTTCCCTGGAGGGGAAACACAGATCCACCTGTTAACATGGTCGCTCTGTGAGTGCCGTCCTCCCCGCCTGTTGCTCGGGGGCTTAAGGCTTTACTAGGAAACACATTCACACCCGTTCATTCCTAGAATACAGAAATAATGATTTGTGCAGATGAGTCCATTGATTTTTGGTTATTTTTAGCCACACGAGCTGCGTGGCTCGAGGGATGGTAATGTCGCTCCCCCTGTTGGTCCGTCTGTTGGTCCAGACTGAAATATGTCAGCAGCTTTTTGATGGATTGAAACTTTGTACTTTGAGGTTTGAGGTTGAATCCTAGTCTTTGGGCATTCCTGGACTTTTCATCTGAAAGTGAGGTCGAGCTTTCTGTTTTTTAGTGAAATATCTCTACAGTGATCAAATGGTTTACTATGAAATCTCAATTTCTACTTGATGGATTGGTACAAAGTTTGGTGCAGACATTCATTTTCCCCAGATGATGAATCCATATAACTTTGGTGATTCTCTGAGCCACCATGACGTTCACATTTGTAGTGAAATGTCTCAACAGCTACTTGGTGGATTGCCATGAAATTTTATCCACACAATCATGCTCCCCCTCAGGATGAATTGTAATAACTAAAAAAAAATAAATTCCAAACCACAAATGACATGATGAAATCATCAGTGCATTAAAATCAGATTAGATATGACCTGATTGTCTTGTTGAGGCGAAGAACACACCTGCATGTTTGTACAGGTGTGTCACTGAGAGGGAAGTTTGATTTCACCTGTGACTGTTGATCAAAGGTTTTTCCAGCTGAACTTGTCGTCTGCGGTAAAGATAGTAAAGATCTGCCGCTCCGCCTTCTCTGAACGCATGAGTGATTAAATAAAACTGTGTAATTCACCTTCTCATGGGTGATGATATACTGTATTTTTCCACCTGGGCGTCTCTGACCCAGCCTGCCAGATCGCATCAGAGACAACCTGCCATTTCCAACAGCTGTCATTGTTCAGTTCCACCACACAGCCCTCAGTCAGCGGGGGTGTTTAAAATGAAATTGCAAATTAATGGTGTCACGCTGTTGTTCGAGTGAGCTAATTGTAGTCTTCTGTACTTTTGCACAGACGAGACACTGCTCTTACTCTCGGGAAAAAAGCTGTTCCGATGTTTACATGCTGCTATTTCACAGGCACCCGTGCGTGAAGGAGGCCTGTTTACACAAAACAGCAGCTCGCAGCACTGGCGAAGCACCTGCATGAGGGTTTTAACTGCTGGTTACTCGCCGGTCAGCATCTCGACAAGGAAGCTATTACTAACCTTCAGCTCGATAGTGCCTCCAAGGAAATGTCCATCCTCAGATATGCATACACTCTTATCATCAGCTTGTGATATTGAGGGCATTGCAGGAAGTGTGGTACCTGCAGCTGGCGTCTAAACTTAATTACAGGCGAACAGAAGAAGGAGTAGACTGCAGTTTTCATGCAGCTGAGAGCCACTGTTAAAAGTTTCTTGGCAAAATTTTGCATTCACAAGATTAGTAAATTAAGAAAACCTGTTTGAGTTCCTCTGTTTAAAGACAGCATGTCCTCTGTCTGCAGGGCTCAGCGGATCAATCATTCCCACAGATTATTAGTTTATGGCCTGAAATTACTCACTCATGAACATCGTATACTTCCATTCCTGTCATTTAATTTGTGTATCGTAATTGTATCGTCCGGACTGTAAATACAAAACAGCCCTGGAGGATAAACCATTTACATAAACCGGTCGATCAATCAGTTGTGGTTATAAGTAGCAGAGATGAGGAAAAATGTCAACAAACTGTTTCCCAAAATAACCAGACGGCAGTTCAGTTTGAATTATAGTTCAATACCATCACTGCAATTAGTTGACATGTGGTTTTGTCTTGTTAACTAACCACTGCACTTATGATCAGCTGCAAGAATAATGTGATTAAAAATCTCAAATAAAAGTCATAGTTAAGAGGAAGGAGGGCATCTTTAGGAAATTCAGGGAACTGAGTTTATTGCAGCTCCTGTCAATGGAGAAAGTTTTCTGTCTGTGATGGATCTGTTTCTCGTATGATGTTTAATATCAGTACTGAATTGTGAGTCTGTGACTGACGTAAAATCCTGACATTTACAGATGTTGAGTATCTGATCAGGGTTTTCTCTGCTTAACTCTATTGTAGCTGCTCTGGAAATGTCGTGTTTGGACAGTTAAGAAAGATAAATATGTCAAAGAACGAGTCATGTTCTGCAATACAAGTTATAGTTTTTGAGTGTGTTAAAGAATAGAGTAAGATTTATTCACTTGTATTCAAACTAGCTGTTCCTGTGTGCATGGGCATCAATAAACCTTCCACAGGCTAAGAATAGGTCGCATCCACTATAACACATTGTGAACTCATCTGAGCTTTGAGCTGTGGTGTGAGCAGCGTGACGGCAAACAACAGAACAGATGGTGTTCAACCTATGAGGCTCCAATATTGAACAGGCCTCACATCGAGCTGCCTCTCGATGCTTTTATACCTGAACTTTTTGGCGACCTGTAGCTGTTGTTGGACCATGTGATCTTGAGGGATCCTGTCACCTGGTTGTGAAATGTGACCTGATGTACAGAGAGGTATCTGTCAGCGTTTTCCACGCTGTGTGAAATGGAGCTACCGGGATTTTCTTGGTCAGGAAAGCTGGCATGAAAAGGAATCTTCCAGGACTGGCTGACTTGTCTGCAGGCTTTCACGGAGCTGTCATAGTATTTCACGTCACATGACCTCTACGCCTCTGAGAAATGCCTCGCGCCTACTCAAGCATGCTGTGCACGCAGTCGGCAAGATCTTTGAAAGACGGCAGTTTCCCAGAGTCATCTTTTGGAAATGACTTGTTAAATGTAGGCTTAATAGTAGAACAAACTTTCAAATTTCTTGCAGGCTTGATTTCATGAGAACAGAGGATTCTGGCATTTATCACACAGAAACACAGGTCTTAAGAGAACCATTTGGATTTGCATAATTCAAACTGCACAATGGCATCATTATTCATCTCTCTTCATTTATTGGCGTCTACCCTTGAGCCTCTATTTGCAGTTAAATGAAATGCACTGAAGGAAAAAAAACTTAAATACACGTATGACTCAGTTGTTACTTAATATTTCTAGATTTCCTTCTGTGGTGTGTTGGTCTATTTCTTACCCTTTTTCAGGGTAACAGGTCAAATATAAACTGTCTGACATAACATCTAGGTATTTCCAGAACAGCAATAATGGAGATTAATCACATGCTTAGGAATCACATTAACTTAAAAAAATACAAAAGTGTTGGTAAATGTCAGCTTTTGTTTTTTTGCTCTTCAGGCTTAAGGAGATGTGTTATGAACAGAAAAATTCAACGCTCCCAGAGAAAGAAATCTATCAGAGATGGTCACCTCAACAGTCCATGATCCAGAACCTTAAACAACAGAGTCAAGGTGGAGAGAACAGGGGATGAATAGGAAGTCTGGGCTGATGAAAAGGCTGATAGAAAGGTGTCAACTTTGTACTTATATGACCAAGAAATTGTCTTTCTTCAGCAGAAATCTGCCCTTTCTCTGCCAGATGCAGGAAAAAACTACATTTCTAGTTCACATAATCTTGAAAATCAAGTTTCTACAGACAGCTGACGATAAGCAGCCGACTTAAATAGACTCAATCTATCAACTGAAAGCTGGCTTCGATTTCCTGCTCAGATTTGTCTTGTCTACACTTTAGTTGCAGATTTTAAAGTTTTGCCAGTTTAAGACTGTATTTTTGTATTTTATTTAAAGTCAGGTGTTTTATCTTGGTCAGGTAAAGGAATCCCTCTTTTTCCCAATTTCACATGCAAGAAGCTTAAATCTTGACCTTTCAACCTGTGCACTGCATTTACACGCACACTATGAACCTGTGAGACCTGATTAAGGAAATCTCAGAAAGAAGTGAGGCGGCAGTCTTGTCTGTCATATGTGGGGTTTTTTTAAAAATCAAAATGTATACCACCATCTGATGTGTAACAGTGGAAACACAGCCGAGGGGATTTTCCTGTCCACATGCAGAGCTTTTTAAATATAGTCTTGTGATTCTGATGCAGACACACAGACACATTAGGTTGTAATAATAGTCTTGGGCGCACTCTAGTTCCTGTTATGTATTGTAATGTGAAGCCTTTAATAAAGCTTTTTAAGGCTTTCCACCGTCTACACTAAGTGCTGATGATTCCCATAACGTCTGAGGCCTGCAGATTTAAAAGGGTTGTTCTGGCACAGCGAAGAGACTGCAGAGACATTAAAGGTGCAGTTGTGCTCAGGTTGCTGTTGTTGTCGAATGGCGGCGTTTCACCCTCCCTCCTGCTTTAAGGCAAAGGCCAAGGTCTTCCACCTCCTCACATCTGCCCCAGCGTCATGTATGACTTTGATCAGAGAGCATGTGTGTGAATACCAGCCTTAAAAACATTACACAAACCCTCCAGAGCGCTCCGGCCGCTGCAGGCAGGTGAGGATAGGTTGCGTAAAGCCTCTATAAACACGACTATCTCTCCACGACCAGACCTCTGTGTTTTAACTATCAATAAAGGAGGGATACCGCTTGAAGTTTCATGCTTTTACGGCTTCAAAGGCAGCTTTCTTCACTTTGTTGACCAGCTGATATGAAAAGTGTGTGTGTGCAAATTTCATTCCTCTGAACTTCAGCACCAACAGCTCGTATCTTGACCTTTGAAATCAAATATGGATATCTTTGTGTATAGGTCAAATATGCACATAAAAAAGGACAAGGGACCTTGTGGAAGAACATTGATATGGTTTAATTGTGTAGAGGATTTATTATTCTAAGAGTCATTTATATATGAGGTTAAGCTTTGCATTTAAACTTATCTCAGGGCTTTTTTTGTTGCTGCACTTGTTCTTGTAAATATCTGCTATTGATTTCATTTGTTATATTTTGTGATATCTTTCTTTCTATCGTTGCTCTTTTATTTGTAACTCCACACCTCCTTCTACTCTGTTTTCATACAATAAGGGATTGTTACAAATGATTGGCTTTGGGAGGAGCAAGCTCCCTTCACCATTCTTATAGCACCCATCTCACATTATAGCAAGGTTATATAACACCGTTGAATTGGTACAATGATTTTGACAGAAAACCATACAAAAATGCCATTAATGGTAAACACAACAAAATGATGCATCACGTTTATATTATATTATATTTTACTTTAGCTGCTGTAGGATAGTCACAAATCTGACGCCCTCTGGAGGGATAAAGACTAATCACTAAATAATTTTTGTACAGTCCCTAAGACAATAAGAAGATGACTGTAGGAAAACTACCACACTTGTTTAAACTAAAATTTCTACACTCACAGCTTGGACGGTTATCTGTCCATTAATGCAACCTTTTCTCTTTAATGTTATGAAAATGAAGACAAGAAAAGATAAGATAGCTTGCAGAACAGACAAATTGAAATATGGTACTCAGGATATAGGCCTCAAGATGCAGCATGAACACATGGTCCTGCGTAAAACACACAAATCATATCTGAACAAAACCATAATTCCCTGAGCCATATGAATGTTTAGTCCGGTGTTTGTTGCTCGAGGCCTCAGCGTTTACAGCTTGTGCTTCATGAGCTGAAATCACACTTCCAGTTCCTCATAAATCTGCTGTTTTCTCTGTGTGGCAGACGAGATCTGATTTGCATTCAGAATTTGAATGCGTTTGTTGTTTATGCAGCTCAGGCGGCTGAAAGTAAAGCAGGTTACTCTCATGCAGGAGCCACAGTTGAATTAGAAGTGCATCGCAGGAGCCATCAATCAGGAAGAAGCCTGATGAATTAAATATGGAGTCTGTGAATAAAAGCACCCCATCCTGCGCCACACAGTCATGATGAGGGCTGAAGCTGCCATCGAGGAGACGGAGGTCATGTCCTTTGAATTTCTTTCTAGGAATAAAAGGGCCTGAGATGCAGTTCACGTATTATTATTTTAAATTTCAGATGGTTTGGTGGGAGCGGCTTATGTTTGTAATCAAAGAAATATGTTGATTTTAGGAGATGGTGTTTCTCCAAGTTGGCATAGAACCACCTTTACAATTATATTGCTCTTATCTGGCTTGTCATGAGTTTTGCAATTTTTTTTGGGTTCTGGCACAGGAAGACGACATTGATCCCATTTTATGCCGAGTTCACGCCACAGGATTGTAGCCCTGATATTTCCACTCACCAGGTTTTAGGAGATGGCTGACGAAAGCTCCCAGATCAGAGGGAAATCGGTACTCGCTGAAGAGTGAAGATCGCTGTGTGTGACGACCTGATGCCTCGCAGTCGCCTGGAAGGTATCAAGCAGGCTGAATGTCTGGTCGTGTCAGGGAACTATGCAACTTGTTTGTTTGTTTGTTTCGCTGCAAATCAACTGACAAACAACTTGGACTGTTTGTTTCTTGTGGACATCCGTTTTGGAAAATGGGGTATCGCATCATTTCCTGTCACTTCTGGCCTGACAAAAAGTAATTTGGAGACCAGACAGACTTGTTGTGATTCCTCCTAGTGAAAGGTCTTGTAATGTGGACCCCCCCCCGTTGCTGATCAGTCATGGCGTGTGCAAACCATAACGACTTCAAGATCCAAATCACAAGACAGAAAGTTGTGTAATGTAAACAGAGATCTGACGGCTTTAAAAGTCATGCAGTGTGACCAAGGCATTAGTCTCACCATCAGAACTAGGATTGCCTTTTCCAACCAGTGAAACAACCACCAATAAGCACAACAACAGACCCATTTGACTTGCTGCAAAAACCTGAGGTGTGAGAAGGTATTTAGAGGCTGGAAACTAGGCTGGCAACCAGAATTAAGTTCATGGAGCGGATCAAGCTCTGAGAATTCAGCTTTTATCATCCAGGAAAATGTTGGAGCCTGCAGCTGTGTAGAACTAAATTAAAAAGTGAAAATAGCAAGAAGAAAATTGCAAAAAATGTAAGTTGAACCAATATGAAGAGTCTTTTGTTTTGTTGCTCTGACTTTCATTTGATGCATTTTTCAACGCAGGGCTGTTTTCAGTCTGCTTAGTCTGCTGTCCCTGGTGATGACAACACACATTGTAGCCCTTCATGTCTTGTGCAGAAACTGTGGTCAGGTAGGTGGGGGTTAGACAAACACACACTACCCCCTCCTCTCCCATGTGGTGCTTTCACAGACACTCCTATTGAGCTTTGTCTGTAATGTTACATAAGAGTAACAGGCACAAAAAAAGCAGCTCGCCGTCTCCATGCACGTCTGCCAACAGGCTTTTGTTTGACCACGTGCTGAAGAGCCAGCTCAGGTTGACTTTCACTACTTGGCTTAATCCTCCCTGGAAGATAAACGCCACACGATAAACACAGCTCTGTCTGCTCCGTCATCGTATTCATATCTGCTTCCCTGCAGCTCTCTGTGTTTCTCCACATGGGGCCTTCTTAACAAGCTCCATATCAGCCACTTGACTAATTGAGACCTATAAACGCAACAATAGCTGCGAGAGAGAAACTTAACTCCATCCTCTCACTCCTCTCCAGTGGTTTCTTCTGCTTGACAGTGTTGTTTTCCTGCTCCTGCCTCCAGGAATGGGAGCGTTAGGATCTAATGTCAGTCCCAACATGCACGAGCTCACCGCTACTGTGCTCAAAGCGAGCTTTTAACTGTTGCTGGCCGGCTACTGTGGCAAATGCTCAATAAGCCTTTGCACTGTTTGCCAAGTCTTTTGAGGTTTTACCCTGAGTCACCTCTTTTTTTGCTTGCTGGAAAGCTGTACTGCAGTAACCTCTGCTGGAGATGCAGGGGGGGGGGTGCGGTCGGCGGGGCTCACATAACATATCGCTCTTCCGCTGGGTCTGTAGTAGCAATGGAGCAAGCAGTGTGTGTGGATTTACGAGCATGAATTGGGTAATCCAGTGGGCAGAAATTACCCCACTTTATGGAGAACTTTAATACTCGGGTGGACTCTGCCAGACCCTGTTAAGCTTCTCCAAGAACACAGTCAATCGCACATGTTTTTAAAGAAACAGGAAGAGGGCCAGTTCCAAACAAACACACACACACAGCCTAGTCAGAACCGCTGCTTCTATTCCAAGAACCGGACCTCTCGTGAAAAAAAATGACAGATTGCAAAACACTCCTTCCTTGATTTGTAAACCCTCTCCCCTCTTTGAAAGTCCTCCTTTGAGGGAGTGAGTTCGTGGGTGAAACCAAGTAATTGTAATCAAAATTTTGAGGCCTCAGCGAATCAGCAGCCCACTCCCAATGTCCGCCCGAGACCCAAACACTGAAACCTCACAAACATTAATTGACGTCATCGAGGGCCACGGCTCCAAGTTTTCAACGAGGAATGAAGCAGCACTTTCTCAACAGGCATTTCTGTGGCCAGTGAAGGCTCAAATCTGAGTGTTTCTTACTCTCACTTTCTCAGTATAAATCCTTTGTGGTGGTGTTTGATAAAAACAAATGGAAACACATCAACAGACTTGTGCCTTTATGGAATAAAGAAATACAGTTTTGGGATGGTTTTGGACTGTCCCTGTTATCCAACACTGCAGACAGTGGTGGGAAAAGTCAGTAAAAGTACAAATAATATAGTGTAAAAATAGTCCTGAATTCAAAACCTTACTTAAAGCTGCTATAGTCAATGTTTTGACTATAGCACCTGTTTTTATATTAACAATGGAAAAAATGACTATGTATGTACTGTCTATTTGTGTAACCTGAAAGATGTTCCAAGTACTGATGGACCCACAGATAATGCAGTTCTCCCAATGATGCATTTTAGAATCTTTCAGCTCATTGTTTTGGTTTTCATTTTCATTCTCGAAGCTCTCAGCAGTGTCTTCTGCAGCTGTTTTCAGCTCTGATGAGCCAACTGTGCACTGCCTCCTCAGCAGCAAACAGCAGACAGACAAAGTTACTAACTTTTTGTTGAGTAAAGTGGAACATTTCAGAGCCACATTTTTCCCTCAGGAGTTGGAGATGGTGGAGATCCAGAGCTTAAAGGAGAGTGAATATTGAAACTACATTCATGAAGTGCACAGAACTCCAAATAAAGAGGAAAGTTGCTTCGTGTTTGCTGGATGTGTGAGTAAGAAACTTTTTGTAAACACGTTCCCAATTTTTAGTAGTACAGTATTACTCAAAAATATACTTGGAAAAACTACATGGTATTCAGAAAATGTATTAAATATGTATTTGTAAAGTAATTAGTTCCTATAGCTGTTGTGGAGTATGAAGTACAATATGTGCCTCTGACATGTAGAAGGAGTCCATGTATAGGGATGCATGACATGGAAACCTTAAAAGTACTTTGAAGTGCAGTACTTGAGTAAATGCACTTAGTTCCATTCTTCCACTGACCGCAGACTGATGGAAAGTATGCAACAAGTGTGAGAGAGCCTTTAATAACTTAGTGTTTTCATCATGGGAAAACCCGGAGTCGTCCTGGACTTGAGTCAGAGTCTGTGAGTCTGCAGGTCTGGACACTGGGACCGGGCCAGCATTTAAAGAGCATCTTCCTGTTCAAACTGGAACGGAGAAGCCACTCATGAGTTTATAAGTGGGATGTCAGTGGAGGAGAAAAAGGCTGGAGAGGTGGGGCTGTTCATTCATTCATTCATTCATTCATTGAGAAGACTTCCTCCTTTGCTCTGTCAGTGTTAAATGAATCGTCAGTATGGAAAGCAGCTGTATCATCAATCAGTCCCTGAGCGGAGAGAAGAGCCGTCGATGATTCATACAGTTTTTCTACAATTATGACTCAGCATGAATGTCCAACTCTGCAGGAGCTGTGAAATTAGTGAATCAGTTTGTTGGTCTGAAGAAATGTTCCTGCATGTTGCTGCTGCTGCTGCAGGAGAGATGGTGAGATTAAAATGTTGTTGTCAGACTGTTTTAGCAGATCTGATCGATTCATCTCTGCATCATTAACCAGGAAGGAGACAAAATGCTTTTAAATGCAATAATGAAAACATGCTTCAGGATGTGTGTTAATCGACAAGTTTTATATGCAGCTTTCCCTCCCTGCGCCAACTAATTGTCCATGAATGTTTTTCCATAGGATTCCAACAAGACTAGAGCCCCTTTTGATCCGAGGCCTATTTGCTTTATTAAAACTGACATTCACAGCAGGTCACCCCTGTCAACCTTGGAAGGGAAGCTTCACTACAGGATAAAAAATATTCATCCCAACATATAATTGGATGATTTTAAGGATTGATGTGAAAGAAAGCTGAAAGAACACAATCAATTGGTCTTTATTATTGTAGTTTCCATTTCAGATTGTGGTAAATCTTGTCAAGCAGAAAATATTTTGTGAGCTTAATCCACTATTGTGAAAAGGTTGGCAACATGGTAGATTTCCAGTGACTGGTGATGTACATATTTCCAAGCTGCCAGTGGCTAAATAGGTCTAAATATAACAGGTATTTGTTTGAGGATTTAAAGATTCAGACATGTGCAAGGATAAAACATCAGGCATTTATTTGATGAGACCAAAACACACGCAAAAAACTACCTTTTTGCTTCAAACAGCACCAACAGAAAAATGAGAGTGTGAGTTTGACTCTTGATCTTTGTTGCACGGCTTCTCCTCTCTCTCACATTTGTCCTGGAAAATCAGCGTAGCTCTCATCAGATAAATGAATTACTGCAATTGTGCAGAAACAGAGAATTCTGCGCTGATAACAGACCCAGATAATGATTTATCTTGCTCCATTATGCAGTTTTCACCTCTCACAGTGGAGGAGAGGCAAATCGAGCCATGTGGTGGCTGAGGTGTGATAAGGCCGGGGCGTTATTTCTCCCACGTAGGCCTTTCCTATTCTCTCCTGATGATTGTGTCTCTGAGCCAAGATGCTGGTTCATATGCTTATCAGATAAGACCTACTACGATTGGTCATGCCAGATTAACAGAAAGATACACAACTCATTCATGAATGAAACAGAAAAACAAGATTAACTTCTGTCATCAACTACTGAATTACTCTTTATTAAATTTGCCTTTCATCCAAGTAAAGTTGGGTTTGTCAATGAATCTTTACTTTAAATGTTGCAAATGTCAGCTCTTATCTTCTCTGTCTTAAGAGGTTGAGCAGGAAAATGAGTAAACACACTCACCGTATGTATGTAGATAAAATCGCCCTGACCTTGTGTTGTTTTTCTCCTTGAACACAGGAATGTTTGATTGGTTGAAAAAGATGGGTGTGTGTTTAAGGGGCAGTGGGGCTTTTTCATTTTTCAGCTCGCTGACTCGGCGGCTCCAGGAAGGTTCAGGGGTCTGACATGGACAGATTTATGCTCAGAGATAACGGCAGAGTGCACGGATTCATGGGAGTGATGCTCTGACTCAAGAGAGAGTCAGAGAGCTCGACTGTGATTGGTGCTGCAAATTATTAGTAATCAATTAAGCAAGAGAAATTTAATCGTTAGCTGTTGATTAATCATTTAGGAAGTCATTATGGAGCAAAATTCCTCTTTGTAGCTTCTCAAATATGAGGATCAGGATTTTATCTGTTTCGCGTCATTATAAATTGAATATCTTTGGGTGCTAGTCAGTCAGAACAAGCAATTCATAGTCTAAGTGATTTAAGGGTTCTTTGTAAAAAAGTAATTGGATCCACTTCAAAGTTGGTAAAATACCAAGATATCAGCAAATATTTCTGAAATCATAAGATCTTCATGACTTTTGTTGCGTAAAACTGTTGAAAGCTAAATTATTGAGGACTTAGGTTTGATAAATGATGTTGAAACCAAACCCCAGACTCGATTGTTAACATCTCTGACTTAAAGTGTAAATTGGTGTGAAAACCACCCTCCTTCACACATGTGTACATTATATAACACTCACACTCAATCATCCACGTTCACCTCAGAGCCTCATTTATGGAGAATCTCTGTTAGTGAGTAAAAGCTTTATGCCATGAGGCGGCCCAACATTTCCCTGGCTTATCACATCCACGTCAGAGCAGCTTCTTCCGTCTTGAATGCAGTTGTGCTTTTGCCATCTCTCTCCCGCTGGCCTTATAAATCTGCAGCTTTGTCGCTGTGACAATGGGAGCGAGGACAGAACGGCTTGTGTAATCTTGCAGCTCTGATAGAGACTGAAGCAAAGAAAGCTGCAAAACCAGATGCTTAATTTGAAAGACACAGCATCTGCAGAAATCATACGTTTTGTAACCTTTTGTAAAGGCCTCAATACTTACCACGTCCCAGTTACAGGAAAAAGTGCAGGAGTAGGTTAAAGCTGACTCTTTGTTGAAGAGTTTTTTGTTTGCACGACTAATTTGATTCTATCCAAACCCTTTTATTAAAGTCATATTTTGCAGCACAACAGGACACACAATGCTTCTTTTATTATCAGCAAAGCCTCATGAAAGACGCTGAATAACTTTCCCTGTGTTTTGTCTATATTGTGTCCTGTTTCTGTTTGCTCTCCTCTCTCTATCCATCTGCTCTGATAACCCTCCTTGCTGTCCTACATTCCTCTTAGCGGGGAGCACGAGAAAATGAACAAGTGAGACGTGATTGGGTCTGATCTGTCTCATATCTGCTCGTGAGCCTGTGCGACCTTGTGTGTCCTTTTGAAAGAGGTCGAACCTTTTACGCTGTGCAAAGCCGAGCGGTTTAATTCAGATAATGTGGGATGCAAATGGAATTAATCTGAGAAAATGCTCCAGACAGGATAACATAATTTTGGTTGATGATTAGAAATCTCTCAAGCAGACATCCACTGTCATCTAATTGTGAATGTAGATGGCTCAGTCGCACATTTCCTGTCCCCTGCTTGACTTGTCGCGGCTTGTGGCCATCACGTTACGCTTCACGCTAAGCGGACAGACACTCAATATTCGAGACGCTGACCTGATTGTGTGCTGCACGTGTGACATCCTGGGGCGAGAGGAAGAGAGAGAGACGTGGGAGGTGGACTGTGGAGCTGGTGAAGGTCAGCAGACGGTCAGTGGCTCGAGGCCCCGACACTGACCGGACAGGAATGAGGAGGAGAGTGTGAGACGATCGGTGGTTCGCTGTAAAGTCTGGTTTGATTTGGTGTTTGAACATTAGCAGGTTTGTAGTAGTGTTTTATAGATGAAAAGGGAAGGTAGGGAAGGATACATTAATGGTAAAAGAAATGGTGCTATTCAGCCTGAAACAGTTGTATAAAGTCCTGGGAGCTGATAATGTCATCAGAGTTTTCTCAACTTGAGACTTCAAAACCTTTAACAGAAAGTCTGCATTAGAAACTGAAAGTGTGAGGTTTGGAACAAGTGGCAGCAAGGAAAAATGCTGTTCAGTTGCATTATGGGAAATGTAGGATCTAGAGTTGCTATGACGCTCGCTCATGGAATTGCAGTACAAAGTCACTGGATTATTCGTTTAACCTTGAGGACTGTAGTTTGACAAAGAAGCTTTAACTCAAGGTCCACTCTGCAGCTTAAAGTAAATGAAATGAAGTGAAGCAGTGAAGCTGACACATTTAATTTAAAAATGACTTAATTATTACTTAATAAGTTTTAAATTATCATTGATGGGGTTTCTAATAATCAACTGTTGAACTGACAAATCTTTTCAGGAGTAGTTATGAGCCTCCTCATCTAAACTATAAACTGTAAAGTAATCCACTACTTGTGTTACTTATTAAGTATTTCAGGAATAAATGGTGACCTGCAAAGCTCAGGAAATGAATTTCAATATTGCATAGAGATATGGTCCAGTGTGTATTTTACATTTATAATTATTTAAGACAAAAAACGCCTACATCAAATACTCAACGAGAGATGTAGTATACAGTTATTTTTTGGGATTGACAGTCTCTCACCATGTTTGAATTGAAGATCTTTTTCTCTACTTCACACATCACATTGCAGAGTTAGACATGATTTTCTCTACCCTTTGCATTTTCCACACTCTTTGATCCCGCTCCTCTTTGATGCCAGCCAAGTCTCTGAGAGAGAAAGCACAAAGACGCCTGCACTCATTTACATACAGTACAGACACCTAGCCAAGTATCTAGTACAGTGTCATGCAGATTATTTGGGTGTAGCCTTTTGCCGTACAGAATCTGCTTATTAAATATTAATGTGGTGCAGCTTATCAGCTCATCGTCGAGGTATGAGGCGAGATACTGACGTGCAGGAGACAAAGCTCTTTGTCACGGTGAGGCTGGGACCCACACACAGTCTCAGACAAAGACTCTCTTTCATATAAGACGTCTCTGCAGGGAGCATCGCAGTGAAAGAGCTGCCGTACTGTAGTTCAGTCCTCTCTTCTTCGTCTCTGCTAATCCTCCCTCTGGCTGACTCACCTTTTCTCATTTTGAGATAATTTGCTGGTCAAATGTAAAAGTGATCCTGCTCTGATTCTGGGCGATGAAACTGTCACCGCAAAGTGTCCAGCCAACGTTGGTAATCACGTTGTAGAGGAGAATGTTTGCTCTTTCCTCTACTTTGGCTTCATCATCTATATAAATGGGGTGGAGAAAAAGCACAACAGCACCACAAACACAAGTTTCTAAAAATGATCCCATCTCTGACCCGAGTCTGGCTGAGGACTTCACTATTGCCGTATTTCTAATAAAAGCATAAATCGAAAAGTAAAAGAATATTCTTATAGATTTTGGTTTGCAGACTCGTTTTGAACTTGCTACGCTTGAACATTAGTGACAAACATCCCAGTTCTCTTAGTGCGACTTTTCTTTCCTCTGCTTACAGTATATATGTGAAGTGTCAGAGCACTGGATTGTGGGTAATGCTGTGCTGAAGAATCTGACTGAAAGTGAGAGAGAGATTTACTTGATTGATAATCTTTCCTTGATTTGTACATTATATTGCATATAATTCCCTCATTTGAAAGTTTAAGTGCAGCTCCATGATGCTGTGAACGTTACCTGTAGCTCTTATTAACTCTTTAACCTTTTCAGAGTGATGCTGCAGGTAAGAAGGGATGTTTCATACTTGAAGGATCTCTGAGGTTTTTCTTGTTACAAATCAAAATAAATAAAATGTCACCATGTGAGTGAGAAGTGCACAGAAATAAATTGTGTGGCGAGGTAATGAGAGGTTAGTGTGACAGCCTTCGCGATCCAGTTTTACCCGGCTCAGATGCAGAGTTAACACAGGTCAGAATAGAAGTTGGTGTTGTTTTGACATGAACACATGATCCTTAAATCTCTTTCCACGCCCTAAACTCACCTCCCTCCCACCGGCCAATCGCAGCCGTGCATCCCGGGTGCTGTTTACGAGTCTCACGCTACCATGACCGAGCAGCGGACCCCTGGGACGCGGACGCCGGGACTGGGGACCGAGTGTTTCTCAACATCTAGAGAAAATAAACAACAGCCGGGCCCTGACGCCAGAGGGAAACTGACATGATCCCCTCCTGATGGCGATTGAAGTGAAGGAATTCCCTCAGTTGTCAGCCAGTCAGGGCATGGCATTCCAGCCCTGTAACACCAGTAATCAGATTATCATCTTGTAGAGTGGGAGTAGTGAGATTA
Source organism: Holacanthus passer (assembly GCA_025331565.1). Classification (NCBI taxonomy): domain Eukaryota; kingdom Metazoa; phylum Chordata; class Actinopteri; family Pomacanthidae; genus Holacanthus; species Holacanthus passer. The sequence continues at coordinate 1,599,098 of JAFREQ010000045.1, read as the reverse complement.
TATGTCATGTCTGCTCTGTTGCCTGTAAAGAAAGCCCTGCAGAGAGATTTCAAGCAGCTGCACTGAACTGTAGGTTGAGCAATAAACACACCACAGTGGCCAAAAACATTCGGTGGAACATTTCTTCCTCTTGAGGCCGGCTTATTTCATGAAAATATCTGCGGCGCTTGGGTCGTCAGAATGTAAAATCAGAGTATTTATAGCAGCTTTTGTGGTCGGCCTGATTGCTGTTTGTCCTCTGCTCATTTGGTTCGGCTGACAGACCTCCTCCTGTTGAGCCGGATACAGAAAGACGTTTTTTGACTCCATTCAGCGGCGAATCTCTGGTGATGATGTCATGAAGCGTGGTACAAGCGGAGCCCTGTGGGAGCTGTCAATGGTTAGCATTTAGCTGTAATAAGCAGTAATTTAGGTGCAGAGAGAGAAGCGCAAATAATAGTCGCTCAGTCACTTTCCTCGTCATCTGTCAGTTCTCAGCTGTTAATCACAGACGACCGACTGACATTTTAAGACCACAGACATAAGAGATAGAGGAGTGTCAGCTGTGCTTTGCTTATTTTCTAAATGTTCTTCTGATTGCATGCATCTTCTGCGAAAGATGAGGATACAGGCTCATGTTAGAGCAGAGGGAACAAATGGAGATGAAAATGTTATTGAAAATGTCGTGAATGTAATTTCCAACTGGCTGATTCAGATTTATTGCATGTATTTAAGTCTGTGTACTTTAAGTCACATGCTGCTTATATTGTGCAGACCCCTTTATTTTAAGAGCAGATTTAAGAGCAACTTGACACCCCTGTCTTGTTTTTGCTGCCCTCCAGTCATTTAAAGGTACCCTGTAATCTTGTTGACCACCGGAAGCACAATGGAGCAAAGCTTTTATGAAGGGTCCCCATTTTGCTCGGGGACATACGTGGATGGGAAGACGCACAGCAATGCACCTGCAAAAACAGTAACAAAGAAGACTGCAAAATCCCAAATGTGAAAAAAGCTCTTTGAATGTTTTATCCACTTGCTATGATGTACTCTGAAGGGTTTAATCAATATGCACATTAATTTTCTGATGATTTGATGGTCACATAAAGAACCCAGATCCCTCAGATCTCTCTGTCTGACACCAGTGACACTCACCAACACTGTTCGCACTTTTATTTGCTGAGGTCAAGGTGTTAAGGTCAACAGGCAGTTGATTAAATATTGATAAAAAGGACTCAGAACAACTGAACTGACTGACTCATGGTCAAAGACTGTCTGGAAAGAGTAGCTGACTGAGTCACGTAAAGTGTCCTCGAGTTTAGCATGAACGCTGCCTTCCTTTGTTTGTGGACATGATAACATAACCCAGCATCGCCAGCTGAACTTCAGCAGCATATGTACAGTTCAAGAAGCAGGAATAAAATCTAAACTAATCAAAATTTATTTTTATTTTGGCAGTATTTCAGTGTGATTTCTTACAAAATTTTAAAAAGTACAGATATCTTTGTACAGATTGCTGAAAGGTGGACTACTTACCTTGTGCACTCATGACCTACTTCAGTTACAAATTAGTTCACACAAGTTCAAGGTAATCACAGCAAACACAGCCCATAAAGTTTTATAATTCAGATTTGCTTGTTGCATCATTTCCTTGTGGCCTGGCAGCAAATGTGTTGTGGCATCCTGGGGTGAAGGAACCACTGATTTATAGTTTTCAGTTTGGGACATCAATACCAAGATCAATGATTCTATGTTCTATAACTGTAGAGCTAATACTTAATTGATCCTTGTGATTAAGAGGTCAGAGGTCAGGGAGCTGGTAAAGATTTCTTGTTGCAAACCTAAGTCTAGTTATGTGTGGAAAAACACTGACATAGCAAAATCTTAAATCCTGGGGCGAGTGTTGAAAACTGCCGTCCTCTGGAAATGACACCAATTCTCCAAATATTTCACAAGATGCAGGATTAGTGGGAGTTGAGGGTCATGCGTCATGGTTAACACTTATTAGCGTTGAACTTTTAACCTAACCCGTTGCACCACCACTTCTGCTGCAGAAAAGTACCAGGAGGCTACGTCAGGTCAACCCAGCTGAGGCAGCAATATCCTGTGATGAGCGGTCTTTAGCTCTTTGCCGCTGTTGCATAAACGCTGATGGAGCCCCGGAGCTGTCTGCCAGATTATAGACCCAGCCGCTGCCTCTTCACCCCACTTCACTCCGCTTCCTTCTTTTCTTTGTAGTCCTCGGAGCTCCGGTGCCACCTCCTCCATCTTGTGTCCCGGGTCTCATCTCTCTAAATCCCTCATCCACAATCCCCTCGCTTCTCCCTCTCTGTCTCCTGCTAATCCATCTCTTCGCTCTTCACACAGGCTGCTGCTCATCCTATCGGCCCTCTTTACTCTTCAGGGCTTGGCAGCGTTTGACATAACCTCAGTACAGGGAATTATCTTCCATCTATTCGCACTGGTGCTTTCTCATACACTAATGGAAGGAAAACTGAATTTGATGGCAGTTAAATAGAAATTATGCCTCATAGACAGGAGATTCAAACTTGTATTAATGCAGCAGCCTCTGGCTGTGCAATATAAGGAAATGTCTATTGTTTTGTATTATGCTTTATTGATGCTTAATCACTTTCCACAAAAGACTTTAGCACCATTAACCTATAAAATATAGCCTATATTTATTTTGCTTGAAACTATAGTTGAAAAGTGTGTGGTCATTTTATATGAACTATTTATTTATTGAAATTACAGAAATGTTATATGTTTTGTTCTGTGGATATGAAATGACCTATATCAGGGTATGAGATTTTGGTCATGTTGCACAGCCTCAGAGCTGCTATTATCACATCTCTGTGAATGGATTATGAATTATATTGAGCTTTTAGCAGAAATCACACAGCAGGGGAGATGTTTAATCACTTCGGAAGTGGTCTGGTAATGTTCTGCTGGTTTGTTTTTACAGTAGAGTTTCACTAACTGTGAGTCATCAGGGGTCACCAGGTTGCTTATATGTACCTGAACTACGATTTGGATCCTTGCACTGTATCTTGGCACCTCAATTATACTTTGATAAGAAACTGTATTACCATTGTTTCTGTATTTGAGCTGCAGAATTAAAACATGCCTTTGATTTTTTGTGTATTATTAATGGATCAAATGGATCCAGCCATATAAAAGTGATTGGTCGTATTCATGAATCCACATACAATATCACCCAACTCTGCACTACAATCTTTCAGCTAATTGTTTTGGTTCTGCACTCGGAACTTTACTGTGTTGGTTCACTCTTGCCGCTCTCTTGGAATTGTTACCAAACAGCCAACAAAGTTAGCGACTGGCTGGTGAACACAGCAGATAAAGAGCCAGTCATGTCCCTCAGGAGTGGGTGGAGACCAAAAGCAGAGAGTGAATATTAGACACAAACATGTAATTGAGTACTTCTGATGTTGCAGTTTGTAAGTCCCGTATGTGTTTCTGTGTGCCCCCTGCAGGTGAGCCAAGGTAATGTCCCAGGTGTGGAAAGCGCCTCTCTGGCCATGGACACAGAGGAGGGTGTGGAGGTGGTCTGGAACGAGGTGCTCTTCTCTGACAAGAAGGTCTTTAAAGCACAGGAGGTATTGTGGCTCTTATTCCTACAAGACAGGCTGTATTTACTGTTATTTAATTAAATGGTGGTTTTAAAGCGACTAGAATTCATGAGTTAGGGCTTCAACTAATCATATTTGTATTTTTATTTCTATTTTCAAGCTAAATTGGTGTGTTGAAATTGGTTTCCTGTATTATACAGAATGCTCATATCTTTGTCTTAAGATAAAGGTCAGCTTCTTTATAAATTTTATATAACTTTGTTTGGAGGGTTTGCCTGCAGCGATTTCTGTGATGGCCTTCTTCTAAGCAGCCAAAAGTATTTTAATGAGATTTTCATCCTGTTCACTCTAAGCTCGTTGCAAATTTTATCAAGGTATAATGAAATAAAAGAGCAATCATTTTCTATCCTAGTTTTTTCATGATCTGTTTAGGAATTTCTTGCCAATATGAGAATCTGAAAGTATTAAAATTAAATCTGAAAATGTTCTACCTTTTTTTGTAACCACATTCACTCCAGCATTTGTGTACCTCTTTGTATAAATTTTAAATACAGAACCACAAAGTAATGTGTAATGTTTTTCTAACAGAACCAGGACCTTGAGTTGGAGGTCTTTAATTATTGGTTTCATTATTTGTGTATGTAATATAAAATTTCTCTACGCTGACACATTAAAGTTATTTTGTCTGACTAAGATGGTAAAACTCAAAGGTATTCAGTTAGTTAACCTGAAGACTAAGAAACAAGTATCAATCGATTACCAAAAATGTTGCTGATTAATTTCCTGATCATGTACAATGATAATAACTAATAAAAACTTTTAGGTTTATTGGTAACGACCAAAGGATTGAAGGGCCGTAATTGGTCCATGATGTAATGTGAAGATGTGAACCACCACTGCTGTATGTGTTTTAGGACAAGATCAAGGAGATGTTTGAGAACCTGATGCAGGTCGAACACCCCAACATTGTCAAGTTCCACAAGTACTGGCTGGACATGAAGGAGAGTCAAGCGAGGGTACGATTTCTTTTTAATCCTGTCTGGCGTCTCTTCCTCCCTATTTCACTTGTGAATTAACGGCCCTCCCTCCTCCACCTGCGGCCCACAGGTTATATTCATCACAGAGTACATGTCGTCGGGCAGCCTTAAGCAATTTCTGAAGAAAACTAAGAAGAACCACAAGACCATGAATGTGAAGGTCAGTGTTGGTCACATACTGTACTGGTGTCTGTATGTCCTGTGGTGGCATGGAGTACTGCAATCCAATCACTATTCAGATCCATATTTTCCACAGGATTATAGATTATGTAACAGGACTCCCTGGTGGCTTAGTCTGCTCAGACATACTCTACATCTCATCCTCTCTCTTTTTTCTTTTCTCTCTTCTACATCTGCTTTTCATTCAATAATGCAAAAGCAGGACTTGCAAAAGAAAGTCTCATATTTACTGTTCTTCACATATACTCCTGAGAATGAGGGAGAAATGATGTGTTGTGGTGTATTACAGTGCAGAATAAATTTCCATATGCCCTCATAAGGAGCCAACTTGTGACTTCAGAGAATTCACGTTGCTCTGTTACACTATATTTTAGGCCTGGAAGAGATGGTGCACCCAGATTCTCTCTGCCCTCAGGTACTGACTGGTTTCTTCCCCAGGATTTTATCATGAGAGATTTCTGTTATCAAAGCCGTCACGTTAACCAGATGTTTTGCTGTTTGCTGGCAGTTATCTGCACTCTTGCGACCCACCGATAATCCACGGAAACCTGACCTGTGACACCATCTTCATTCAGCACAACGGCCTCATCAAGATCGGCTCAGGTCTGCTCCCAGCAGGGCTTTTTGTGTTACTACAACCAGTATTGGCCACACTTAGGCTATGTTCACACTGCAAGCACAAGAGGTCCAAATCTAGTTTGTTGTTTCATGACAGTGTGAACAGCATGGATCACATGGAATCTAATCTTTTCTTGTGTCCTAAATCAGATACAGGTTGATTTTTTTGCGATGCAATGCACCTCAGTCCAAACAGTCATATTGGAATTAACGCTGACTTCACTGTCCTCCATGTTTACTTCCCTATGACAGTGTGTGAAGTTGTTTGACATGTTATTGTTGTTTTGCACATGCGGGTCAGTTCTGGACCGTGACCAGTTCACACTGGATTCTGATATTTGGCCACATTTTAAAAATAAAAATCTGATCTGAGCAATAAATCTGAATCGAGCACTGAGGCCTGCAGTGTGAACGTAGCTATATTGTGGATTGTGCAGACTGTGGATTTCTGGATTCACTAAATGAATCTTTATTAAACAGAATAAATATCTCAATTATGCTTAATTTTCTCTCCACAGTTTGGCATCGGCTATTTGTTAATGGTAAGAAATAGATAATTTTGTAGTAGTATGTTTTCATTGGTGTCATATCTATCCATCAGTTTATTCCCGCTAATCTATCCATGTTTTTTGTGTCTTCCCTCGCCAGTGTTTCCAGATGCCAGTGTCCATGGGAAAGGGAGGCAACATCGTGATGAGCAGAGGAATCTTCATTTTTTTGCTCCAGAATATGGAGGTAGGTGTGATGGAGTGTGCAACTTTCTGCAGCTTGATTTCTATCAAATCTACTTTGGTTCACTCTTAACTGTATGATTCACCCCAAAGTAAAAATTCAGTCTAATGTGACTTTAAACTTAGCTGAAGTTGGTAAAACCATTAAACAGACAGTAAGTTAGCACCTGTAGTTCCATGTTATCCTTTTCTCCACAACATCAGTGTTAACAGGATCTTTATGGAGCAAAAACCAAATGTTTTGTTGAGTGTAGAATCTGTGGAGTTTGTGACCTCATGACTGTTATTGTAGAAGATAACGAAATACTGCAAATGTCAGCATTATTGGAGCCACATTGAAATCGATCAGCCACAAAACATTCCTATTATTCCACATGAATTGTTAGGAGACATTTAACGGGATGCTTTGTGCAGCTTTTAGAGCTGTGAAAAGAAAGACAGGTTAATTCTGTGTTTGTTAAAAGACTCAGTCAAAAATGCACAAGCTAACTAAGACTAAATGACTGTGTTTTCATTTTGGCCTAAGTTCTCCTTAAAGTTATGTACATGTGTCTCACCTTCCTCATCTGTTGCTCCTCCTTTTCTGTTTCCAGCTGGCGAGGATGGTTATGCCATAGACATTTTCTCCTTTGGCATCTGCGCTCTAGAGGTGAGAGAAATAGATCTGCCAGATTCCCCTCTCTGTGTGGGTTTATGTGTGATCGTGTTGACAGATTATTTGCACCCATAGATGGCAGTACTGGAGATCCAGGCCAATGGAGATACTGCTGTGTCCAAGGAGGCCATCGTCAATGCAGGTCAATCTCTGGAAGACCCTCTCATGAGAGTGAGTCTCAAAAATACTTCACGTCCTAAATATACAGCAGTGCAACCAAGGAAACATGGAGATAAAGACAAACTGTACCACACTATTAACACCCACCTACAGACACCACCCTGCTTCTACAAGTGTATTTCATACCACATGCAGAGATTTTGTCCACAGTGAATGTTTCAGTGAGATGTGCCAGGAATCAAATTCTCCAGAACTCAGAGTGATGCTCAGTAAATTGGGTCATACTGTACAGTCGTGTAGTTATGCGTTGAACTCAGTGTCGTGGTGCTTTCTGCAGGAGTTCACCCAGTCTTGTTTGCGTCATGAAGCCAAGCTCCGTCCTACGGCTCACGACCTTCTGTTCCACCGAGTCTTGTTTGAGGTCCACTCCCTCAAACTGCTCGCCGCCCACTGCCTCATCAACAACCAGTGTGAGTTTCTCACCTCCACACGCCGAGTTTGCCGCATCAAAGTCTCCTCTCTCAATCCCATGATGATATTTACTTGTTCCTACGTGCAGCAGATTTTCTGAGTTCTGAGTGTTTGTCAAGTGGTTTTTAAACTGAACCAAAAGTATGTTTCTGTTTCAGAATTCTTAATTTAATTCAGCAGCCAGTGTCATTTATCATGCATTATTCAATATGTTTGCTAGCTTTCTGTTGTAATTCTGAACACATATTGAAAACAAAAATAGAAAATTTTACTGTATCAAATCAGTTAACTAACGTCCAAACTTTTCTTGCATCTACAGACTTGCTTCCAGAAAACTGTGTGGAGGAAAAAACCAAGTCCTTTGACCCCAATGCTGTCATGGCGGAGATTAAACACGATGACAGACAGGGAGTGCAGCTCAAGTAAAATCACACAAACACATCATATCTTTGGTGAATATCTTGTGACACGTCAGGCAAAACACTGACTGTCCTGTTCTGTGTGTTTCCTCATGTCCTATAGATATTCCCATGTGTCCCCTTTGGAACTTGACAAGTTTCTGGAGGATGTCAAGTGAGTGGAACTATGGTCTATGACTTCTTTTGTATTAGTGATTTCTCTGTGACTGATCCTTTCCTGCCTTCAGGAATGGAATTTACCCCCTGATGAACTTCGCCTCGTCTCGGCCTCACCCCGTCCCCCGAGCCCTCTCCTTGTCTCAGGAGCAGGTTGAGACAGTCAAGACGCCGACTCCTGAACCCCAGGAGACAGAATCCAGGAAGGTTAGGCTTTCAGATGTTAGATACACAATCTGGCTGAAATCATTATTATTATGATTGTTCTTGTTTCTGTGCATTTTACATTCTTGAGGGTTTTTTATCTGTTGGTGTTGTAGGTTGTTCAGATGCACTGTAATTTGGAGTCAAATGAAGAAGGGACCAAAACTCATGTGAGTCACATAGTATTACAGGTACTTTGCCCATTTTAGTATAAACTCTTTTGTCGGGCTCCTTAATGATCAAATATATTGTGTGTGAGAAACTTCTCTGTACTGATGGAGTACAACATTAATTTTAGAAGTTCAGTCAGTTTTTGTGGTTAACCTTAAATCCAACTTGATTTAAATTTGACTTTTTGATTTTTCCCCAGCTCTCTTTGTTTCTGAAGATGGAAGATAAACTACATAGGCAACTTAGCTGTGACATCCTTCCAAGTAAGTATTGTTCCATATTTTTCTTATTGTCTACCCAGTCCAAGTCCCTCCATCATTTTCATGAGATTTGTTTACAAAGGAAATAGAGAAATCCTTTAAAAAAAATAACTGGTTTGTTTTTATCAGAATTTTGTAACTGAAATATTTCATGTGAAAATTTCAGCTGACACCTCCAAAGACCTTGCCAGTGAACTTGTTCACTACGCCTTCATAAATGAGGTAGATATAAAAGCTTCTCTTTTTTTTGTTCTTGATAAACAACAATGCATAAATGTCCTTACTGTGATTTTTGCATTTTTAGCTCATTAAGTAGAATCAGGATTTCATATCTCGTTTTACAAATGTCTCTCACGTGCTGTGTAGGAGGACAGTGAGAAGGTAGCAGGATTCCTAGAGGACGCCATCAGCCGACACCGGGTCAGAGCGCTCGCCGCCGGGAGCACACAGTGAGGAGGGGTCACGACAGCGGCTGGCCCAGACAGAGGGCCCGGGCCTTGACCCCATGGATTGAGAAAGGGAGAGGGCAGCGGGCAGGAGCACACGGCCGGGAACTGGGAGAGCGATGGGAGCTGACCCAGCTGGGGACAAAATGGGGACAAATACAGAAGGAAGCTGGGCCTTGGCAGTCAGTAAATCATCCCAGAGAGATGGAAGAAACTCCAGTACTGAGAAAGGAACCGAAGGCACCTCCGGTTGGAGGGCCGGCGGCATCATGGCTGTGTTCAGCAATCCCACAAAGCAGTGGAAGATTGACAAACTCCCTGCCTAAAAGGGCTATCATGCCTTAAGATATCTTGACAGCTTAGGTTTTCCATAATGCCACTGTACAGAACGGATATGTTTAACTTACAAATGCAGCAGCTATGTTCTCAGAAGGACGTTTTATTGCTCTTATGCCTCATTTGCACTCCAGTGTCCACTTTGATTGGTAATTATTAACTTTGAATTGTAAACAAAATAATTTACTAAAACCTCCCTCCCTCACAAGCCAGAACCTTCAATCTATTACCATTTTAGGAATTTATTATTCCGTCCAACATGCACTGTTAATGCTCATTCAGTTGACTTATTTATTTCTGTTTAACTGTGAACAATAGAAGCTTTGCACAAGCCTGCTTTTTACTTTTTATGACCTGCAAAGTTAACACACCTCACAGCACTCATGGGTTAAAGGTTACTTCTCCTTTAACAGAGCTAAACACGTTATGCCTGTCGAGACGAGAAATGAGATGATGCCTCTCTTTTAGCCTGTAGTGCTCTTAAGGGTTTTCCCTGTGAAAGTGTTCTGAAAGCCAAAGACTTGCAAAGTGCCTGATATGGCAATATACTTTGGACAAAATTTCCTAATGAAATGGCATCGTACCCTACTTAGCAATTTGGAATTTAACTTATTCAGGCTGACTTTTGCAGTTTTAAAAGCACATTGATTCGGGCTAGTTCCCATCTCTTATCATTAGAAGCTGGACTTGATAGCCAGTAATGGCAAATCCATTAAGAGCTGCAGCCACTTTACAATATATTGGACATATGGCTCAGGTGATAATGCTCTCTGCTGCAGTCAATATTAGTTTGGAAAGAGCTGCAGCTCATGTAAGAAAAATTGGAATACATCACACTGAGCTTGTGAAGTAAAATCATAGTCCTATATAAATGGGAAGAAGGGTGTTGGTGAGTTAAAACTTAATTAAATTGATAAAAATTTTCATATTGTTAGATATTACTGCTATACTTATTTTTAGAACCATCTGAGGATATTTTCAACACCAGATTTGTTTTGTAAATGTGTCTAGAGGTATTTTAAAGGAAAAATCAACCCAAAAATCTTCAAGAATGTATGTTTTTCATGATCAATAATAGTGCTAACCCATGAATTTCCCTGGGCTGCATGTGATGAAAAAATGTCCCATAGAAGAGTAGAATGTTTGACTTTCAACACGTTCATTTCCTGTTATCACAACCACACCAGTTTTTATTTCAGACAATATCAGCATGAACTTTGGAATTGATTGCACTGCAGCCCACACAAACACAAAAATAGAATAAATGCCTTCAGCTCTGCCAGATTTTCTTGTCAAGAACTCAATCTTGGCACTGTACAAGACTACAATTTGGGTGGATTTTTCCTAAAACCAAACTGGACCGCAACAAACTATAGTGAATTGTCTGATTTGTCTTCAGCAGTATACTCTTGTTTGTCGGACTCATTTAACTCCACTTCATTTATTTCTTGGGGTCTTTAAGGTTGTGGTTTCATAACAGTTACACTGCTGTACAGTCATTGCTTACAGTACTTACTTACTCTACTCTGTGTCAAGCCTTCTTATCAGTGTGCGTCTCTGGAGTCCCAGACATTCACCTACCAGAGGCTGTGGTGTACATATTTGCTTGTGGCCATTAAAGGGGTTTACTTTTAGACAATATTTCAATGCAAAGCAGTGCCACTATTGGTCTCATCTGATCTACTAAGCTGCATGTCTTAATAGCCTGCAACCATCTGAACTCTGCATTTTGCCTTTGTCAGTCACAGTTCAGTTCCAGAAGGGACCTGACCAAGAAAATGAATGTTTAGACTGTGCAGACATGAAAACAAAACATCCATATCAGTCTTATTTTATGTCAAATGACTTTTCTTCCCGTGAATCTGTTGAATGAAACTTGCCTTTGAATGTGTTCTACTTAAAACCTTTGTTAAATATTGTAGCTACTGCAATTAAATACATGACAATAAACAATGTGTGACATGTTGGTCATGTCTGAAATTATTATGATTCTTTGAGACATATCCCAGTATATATTGAGTATATTTTTACATTAACAAATTTCCCAGAAATTAATCCAATTAGCAAGAGAATGTGAATTATGATTTTTATTTAATAGACATCTCCAGTTTCTGTTATACAAATTATAATGATAGAAAGAAATACTTCTCTCAAGTCTGTGAGAGGTCTATTCATAGTTGTCAGAGCTATATTCACTGTTACCACATTACATAAATTTAGCAAAAAGAACAGTTGATTTTTGAACTTAATGCACACACTTAATAAACGTAGAAGGAGGTATAGAAAAGAGTATCCATCAATGAAGAAATTACTAGGAAATTATTACTGCTAGAAAAACAAATGCAGCTTTGGACCACTTGAGTCAAAGGTTATTGGCCTAAAGCTGATTTTAAATAAGGTTAAAAGTGTAAAATATTTTAAGGCACATGAAACAAATGCACAAAGGACATATTGAAAGATTGAAGGTTCTTATGCCTCTGTCATGCGACTGTTCCAGGAAACATTCAGCTGAAAACAATTACAAAAAGAAGAGGTTTTGATTTGAGATTTGATTTTAGTTGATTCAGTCTGTTACAAGCATAAAAACTAGAAAACTTATTACAAGACCGTACTACCATCATCGCGAGAGTTCAACTATCGCGATGCCTTTCATTGAAAATGTGAAAATCTCGCGAGCGCTGCGGACCTCTCCAAGAAGGTGTGCTTCATGGCGGTTACGGAGACTGCGGTAAATAAATTCCTTGATAAAGAGACACATTAACATTTTTCAACCGCAGTGGTCGTTGCGTAAGTAATGCGCGATATCTGGCAGAATTTTGATTGTGCTTAATATCCTTTAATCGACGATAATCTCACAGGAAAATACAGTTTGCTTGGCGCGCCATAGTAATGAATGCCTAACAGTAGCTAATATCCGCTAGCTCCATGCTAGCAACAAAGATAACGTAGTCGTAAGCTAAACAGAAACAAGGCCTCGCTGATCGTGTGGTGCTGTTTGTAGTAATTCTGCCTTTAAAGTTATTGGGGTATAATAAGTATAGGTCGTAGATAATGTCCGCGTCGACTTTAGGTAAACGGATCTTCGGCAAAGGTTTAACCTTAGCATATTGTTGCTACTTTACCGAGCTAACGTGTCGTCATTAGCATTCATGTGCATCACGCTAACGTTAGCTGAGTGAATCCTTAGGAAGGACGGGCTGGCTATGTGTGGATTGCAATGTAAAATAATGCTAGCTGCCTGTTTCTCTTATTGTTAACGTTAGTCTGAAGGCATTTTTTATTTCCCCTAGAATTTGTTGAATTGTTAAAGCTTCCCCATCAGTCATCTTCCCCTTGGGGGCTTTCCTGCCTCAGTCTGGTGGACCCAGCGATTAGCGGGTTGCGTAGGTAAGAAGTTCGTCCCGTCCCACCTGGTCTAAATCCGGGTGTATGTCCTGTATATGCAAGCATATTTTATGATAACCTGTCCTGTATTAGGTGATGTGACTTCTGATTGCAATACAGGCATTTTTTTCTGGGAAGATGTAGTTATTGATGTACATACATACAGGCAGGTGTTTGTGCTCCAGACACTGTTTCTCAGTTCTTGATATGTATATATGTATTTTTAACAAATTGCTGTTCCTTGAATTGCAGGGAGGTGAAGCTCTGACGATGGAGAATGGACAGGGCACAGGCTCCAAGCTTGGCCTTCCGCCTCTTACCCCAGAGCAGCAGGAGGCACTACAGAGGGTAGGAAACCTGTGATAGTATATACAGTATCTGCCTAAATTTGTCCTGTTGTGATGATGTAATTACAGGTGTAAGTAAATTTTTTCTTTTTTCCTAGGCAAAGAAGTATGCCATGGAACAAAGCATTAAGAGTGTGTTGGTGAAGCAGACCATCGCCCATCAGCAACAACAGCTCACCAACCTGCAGGTGAGATGTGTGAAAATTTTTGGTACTCTGCCAAACAAACAGTTTGTAATGTGCGTGTTGTCTTTGAGTCTTGATTCTAGAAAGAATATCTTAGCCTTTTCATACACTAGTAACTCAGACATCTCTTGACTCAGATGTCGGTTTTGGTAAAACTCTCTTGGAAGTCTTACTCCCTTTTCCACCATGCTGTGAAAACGACCACATGTGTAGACCATGTGCCCTTGCTTTTGCCTCTGCTCTTTTTCAGATGGAGAAGATCGTCATGAAGGCATTGGTTGTTATGTTGAATGCTTTGCATTTTTAAAGGGGTCTTGTTTATGTTTATTGCTCTGTAGTAATTTGTAATTTAGACAGGGGAGGCAACTCCCCAAACTGTATGTTGTTTAGAGGGAGTGTCTGAATATGGTGTTAGCCTAACCGCTTTTGTCTATCTAGCAAAGCAATGACAATTTTGAAAAAACAAAGCTAAGGGATATCTAACCTACTTTTCAGCACTTTTTTCATCTTTACTGTCTTTCAGATGGCAGCAGTGACAATGGGCTTTGGAGATCCTCTCTCACCTTTACAATCGGTCAATAGATTATTAAATTTTTTTTCTGTGCGCATTCCCAATGGAAAAGGACTGTTACCCTTCTTTTACTGGTTGCTTTGGCAACAACCCCTGCCTTTTTTATCTAACCAAAGAATGCATATTTTGTAAGAAAACATGGCTTTCTACTGCTAGTGTACCTGCGACCATGTCCGTAATCCTTTGTGAGATCAATGACTGTTGTCAATAGGTGAAGCATTTGTTTCTTGAGTTGCAATGGGATAATTTGCAGTAGTGTTTTTAACAAGAAGATAGCCAAAGCTCTTTGGCTGTTAACAGGCTTTTTAAAGGGTTTGTAAATGGGAGAAAAGTCACTTCTCTTTGAAAAATATGCATTTGCTTGATTTAAAAACAGAAACTTCTTGGCATGGGACGAAAGAGGGATAGCAATCCCTTTAATGGACCAAAATGAGAGAACTGCTGGAACAGGGATCTTTTTGGCCATCTCAAAGTCAAGTTTTTTCTGTCAATGAACAAGTCAACTTTCCATTATGTCATGATTTAGGAACATGTTTTATTTTGTTGGTAGTAGAATGAAATTAGGAGAAGCAGACTGACTTAAAGGCATCAGTAAAACACAGCAACTTTTGGTGGTTAAACCATCCCTCCCCTTAGACTTGAGAAGAAAGTTTGAAATGCTTTCATCAAGACTTTGTATGGATTTCGTTTGAACTCCACGATTACTTTTGTTACCTTACTTGCATCCCCGGACTACAGGTCAGTTACTGAAGCCAAATATTTGTGAGGGCTGTGCATGTCAATCACTTCAGTGTGTTTTCCTCCATATGTCTGTTCAATAGTAACAGAATAGAGGCCGTATTGTAATTACAAGTGGTGACATCAATATTTTATAACTGTTATACATGTTAGCATTTTTTTTTTTTCACAAAGTTCTGTCCATTGATTACAGTATCCCATTATTCCCCTTTTTACCTGTCCAGACCCCCCTAACTTGGAATTGGCCTCTATTTTTGGGGAAAGCAAGCACAGTAGAAAATACACATTTATTATTAGTGTGTGTGTGTGTGTGTTTGTCTTCCTTTCTTTTACTCTCTAATGCTTATCGTGTTGTTTTCCCTGGTTGGCAGGTGGCAGCTCAGCGGCAACGTGCTCTAGCCATCATGTGTCGGGTGTATGTGGGCTCCATATACTATGAGCTTGGTGAGGACACCATCAGACAGGCCTTTGCCCCCTTCGGCCCAATCAAGAGCATTGACATGTCTTGGGATTCTGTTACAATGAAACACAAGGTCAGTGTCATTTAACAAGTGTTGAATGTTGTTTGAAGTCTGCTGTTTCTCTTTAATTGAAATGATTTAAAGCTGCTTTTGTCTTCAGTGTTTATGTTCAGTTTTTCGTCCATTTTATCTGTCTGTGCAGGGGTTTGCCTTTGTGGAATATGATGTGCCAGAGGCTGCTCAGCTGGCACTGGAGCAGATGAACTCAGTCATGTTGGGGGGGCGAAACATTAAGGTAAGTTGTCTGGAGATGAGTATCTCTCCAGGTCATAGGAACACATGGAAACATGGGAAGCAACTTATTATCTTCTTCTCTATACATGTTGGGTATAGTCTGATTAAACAGGGATTTGGATTCCTTCCTGGCATTTGGGATACTGAGTCTATTTGTAAATTAACTGCTTTTGTAATACTTTAAATGACTTGTGAAATTACTCATACGTGACTAATTTCTCTCTCTCTCTTTTTGCTCGTCTGTGTCTGTTGATTTCCAGGTGCGTGTGCTGTGTGTATGTCTGAGTGAATGTTTAGTGTACTGTCTGTCTGTGTTGTGTGTTATGCTTCCATGATTTCATCAAAGCTATTTTAGTGACCAGTTCCAGTAGGATGCCCAACGGCGCGTGGCGTTGCTCTGTGTCCATGATGTGCTGATGATGGGCTGCGCCTGGTTGGTGTTGCTTGGCCGCCCCATCTGTAGTACAGATCCCAGTCCTACTTAGGTGCTCGTCTTACATAGGGAGCTCAATTCTATTGCAAAAGTGAGGAAACTCAGAGTGCGTAGCCGTACCATGATACATTTAGTGCGTTCCCCTTTCGGTGTTGCCACCAGCTCAGCTTGTCACACTATGCATGAATCAGTTGTTTTGAAAAGAAGCTCTTGTTCCTTGTTCGTCAGTGTTGCAGTTATTTGCAAAATTGGTTTGGTATAAGTGATATTTGACACTAGGCAACAGGAAGGTTCTATTTTCCACTCATGTAATGAGAGATAACAATTTATGTCTATGTTATACAACTCCATCAAGAATGCAAGTGTCTGTACAGTGATCAGATTTGTCTTGGTGATGGATCCCTAAGAGACCCCTTTTTTTTTGACAGTCTGAGTGGGAGAACTCAAATACAAGTGATCTTCATAGGACTTAAAAGTATTGACCACAGTTTAGTGTTCTAGTCAACTCTTGAAAATATTTTTAGAATTTTAAGTATTCGAGTATTTTGTACCTGGTGGCCAGCAGAACCATGATAGAATGACATAGGCTAGAAATGAGTACTTTTTCATATCTCATAATCACTTTATCAGATTTTTTAAAGACTGTAGTAAAGGACATACACTTAAGCATAAACACAGAATACTTGACAGGATAGCATTGTGAGACCATAGGAGAAAAGTGGCTTTGACTGAACTCGGTTGCTGCCAAAGTCAGTACTGCAGGGATTTAGAGTTTGCGGTAGTGCGCTTTCGGTTGGTACCATAAACCCCTTACTCAGTAGCCCTGCTGGTATGATCTGTGCTATAGGTTGGGCGGCCAAGTAACATCGGTCAGGCGCAACCCATCATTGACCAGCTGGCAGAGGAGGCGCGCGCCTTTAACCGAATCTACGTGGCGTCTGTCCACCCTGACCTGTCAGACGATGACATCAAGAGTGTGTTTGAGGCCTTCGGAAGGATCAAGTCTTGCACGTTAGCCAGAGACCCCACCACAGGGCGACACAGAGGCTTTGGCTTCATTGGTGAGCTGGAGGGCCCTCATTCGCTCGTGCTCTTTGTGTTACCATTGCTCCGCTATTAACTACCATTTTATTCACTTACAGAGTACGAAAAGCCTCAGTCAGCCCTGGACGCTGTGTCTTCTATGAACCTCTTTGACCTGGGGGGTCAGTACCTTCGGGTGGGCAAAGCAGTGACTCCGCCCATGCCCCTACTGACCCCCACGACCCCTGGTGGTCTGCCGCCTGCTGCAGCAGTGGCTGCAGCGGCAGCCACCGCTAAGATAACGGCCCAGGCAAGTATGAATCCCTTCCAAAGGGATTTAATGGCCTTCCAGGTAAATATAACCCAGATCTAGCTAGAATTGACACCAAAAGCACAGATAATATGGGCATAGAATTTTTATTGAGGTGACTGGGAGAAGGCCAGTTTTTAGGGATCATATAAAAACAGTAGTTGCCCTGACACAGTGTCAATTTAACAGCCCTCAAATATGAGACAATCTGGGCTTCATCTTTTTTATCCAGCTTAAAGTGTTCAAAACACAAAAAGACTAAATATTTAATTTCCTTTTGTATAGTATACTTTGTGTAGTAACATAAGTAATGAAAGCTCCTCCCATTCACTGATTGGGTGTGTAAGCTAAGAGTCTTTTCTCTTAGTTAGCACAAACACATTGACAGCTATTTTTCAGTGTGAACAGTCTCAATGATTAACCAGACAGTTGTGTCAATTGTAGAATGTCATGATTGAAAAGTTTCTTAACATCATTGCTTTTTATTTATGACTCATCGAGGATAGTTAATGATATTGTTAGTAAATCTGTACTGAAATGTTGGTGAGCTTGATTCTTACTTTAGAGAGGCAAGGTTGAGCTCACTCTGTGCCATGCTGTGTGATCGTTGACTGTGCTGCCTTGTGCTGTGCTCTGTGTGTTTCCCTTACCTAATGTCTTCGGCCCCCCTCTCTTAAGGAGGCTGTAGCCGGCGCATCAGTCCTGGGGGCGTTAGCCGCGCCCCAACTTCTCGGTCAGCAAATGGGAATACCTCAGGCTGTTATGGCTGCTCAAGCACCTGGGGTCATCACAGGTGTGTACCAAGACATGAGTGAGTGCTCATTTTTTATAAAAGCAGGAGTTAAATAGATCTTACCAGTGATTTTAAAACATATAGATTTACACACAATGCAACTATAGTAAAAGTAAAAGACAACTTTTTAATTGACTGTTTTGCAGTGAATTATTCTTATGTGAATATCATTTGTTTGTTTACTTTAGGTAAATTACCAGATTACCATTACAAATTAGTAAACAAGAAACGTCTATAATGTTTGAAATCACTGTTAAGTTGCTATCAAGTTGCAAGCTGCTGTCAAACATTTGATTAACAATAGGATTAACTTTTAATTTAACTTTGCTCATAATAAGTGTGGTTGATTATAAGCTCAAACTGGCACATGCTCTTATTAGTAAAATCTTGACCATGGTTGTTTCTTTTGTTTGTTTTTAAGATTGTGTTTATATTTGTTCATTTGACGTCACTGACTGCATGTCTGCCCTTCCCTAAAAGGTGTGACTCCAGTGCGTCCTCCCATACCAGTGCTTCCCCAGGTTGGTCTTGTGAACCCTGTGCTTGCATCACCGCCAGTCCTGTCTAATCAAGCTGGCGGCTCCAACCAGCAAGAGAGGAAAGAGGAGAAAGAGGAGATGCTGCAGGATGGCACAGGGCAGGAGATGTTGAGTGACCAAGAGCACATGAGCATCTCAGGCAGCAGTGCAAGACATATGGTGATGCAGAAACTGCTTAGAAAATCAGAGGTGAGATTTGGGACATGAGGGGGTTAAATAGTGATGAAAGCTTACATTTACTCCTTTGTATTATACTCAATCATTTCCTGCCTTGCTCCCCCTCCAGTCCACGGTGATGGTGCTTCGAAATATGGTTGGACCAGAGGACATTGATGACGACCTGGAGGGTGAAGTGACAGAAGAGTGTGGGAAGTTTGGCTCCGTCAACAGAGTCATCATTTACCAGGAAAAGCAAGGAGAAGAGGAGGATGCAGATATAATTGTCAAAATCTTTGTAGAGTTTTCCATGGCCTCAGAGATGAACAAAGCTATCCAGGCCCTCAATGACCGCTGGTTTGGAGGTCGCAAAGTTGTCGCAGAGGTGTACGACCAAGACCGGTTTAACAGCAGTGACCTCTCTGCATAAAGTGTCTGAAATGGTTCACCAGCACCTGTCCCCGTACCTGACGCCTGAGTCATTTCAGCCAGTCACTGCTGCTAGAGATGCAGACCTCTGAAACTTGTAATTATGTTTTTATTTCCTTTTTTTTTTATTATTGCTGTTGATATTAATGTTAACTGCCCCCATTGGGGGAATTCATTAAAAATATTTACGTGTCAGATTTTGCTTTGTGATCTGTGAAAACTTCTTTTTTTTTTTTTTTCGGTGCAAATTTAAAATTTTTGTAATCTGACCTTGTAAAACATTTAGGCTTTCTTGCTTTAGCTCCTCTTTTTTTCTTTCATGAAATTGCCGGGACATGTAAACACTTTTTTTTCTTTATACAATTAAAGGTTATTGTTTGTCCACAAAAAGTGTGATGGAATTTTTTTAGTGGTTGTGAATGAATAATCCCTAGAATTTGTGTGTTGAGGTTTTGGAACATAGCATTTGATTTATAAGAAAAAATGTACTGAAAGCATTTGTTGATGTCCTATATTGTACTAGCTGTCCTCACACACTTTAGTTGTATTTGTACAGGGGATAAACAACTTCCAGTATAATAACCTTTCAGATTGAGCAGTTTTTTGTACTTATGATCAGATTTGAGGCCTTTTGTTATGATGCTATATTTTGCACTGAACCTAAGAGATAAAGTTCACCTTTGCTATGTATTTGTTTTAGTCTTGTATCTGCAGTAGCACCATAACCAAAGTGCCTGTCATCTACTGGCAAACATTAAATTAAGGGAGAAGGCCTTGTAAGTGAATGTTTAACAAATTTATTGTGCGTATTGAATATCACCTTAATAAGAAAGACAATTGCCTAAATGCTGTTATAAAACAGTAAATCAATTATTGAAGTAATCAATATGAGATGGCCAACATGCATAGTTGTGTTTACTTTTTGCCCATGGACACTGGACCTGGAAAGGTTTTTCTAAAGGTTGCTTACATGCAAATAGTTGTAGAGCACTGACTGCATGCAGACATAAAACTGGAAAAATTTTGGACGATGCAGCAAAAAATTAAATGTTGAAATGACTTGATCAACTCTGCAAACTTTGAGAACTTTGCTCCAGGAAATTATGTTATTCATCTCTGACTATGATGTTTGATCATAGTCCATGCATGATAAAGTTTGAACTAATTGTATGAGATTTGAAGCAGCTTCAGTAGTTCTGCAGAAGTTGAAGCTAACGGGCATCAGCCGCTGGGTGGCGCTATTAAGTAAGGAGTGGATTAGCCATAGAAGCTCCAGGACCGTGTGGCCGCTGCTCCAGCTCAAACCGAGCCCAGCCCCCCACACGCCAAACCGGCCTGCCGCGGCTACACAAGGGGAGGGATGCGCGGCGTTTGCAGAAGCTCCTGCCCTCGCTGCTGGCGTTTTACCTCCGTCGCACTGAATCAACAGCCACGGGGCAGCTTCTTTAACGTCTTCTGGGATGTTGCTACAAGACAAAATTGTGCCGTTGAGAAGGTGTTTTAGTCGCTTTCGTTGTACGAGCGTTAGCTAACGGCTGCTAGGCACAAAGGCTACTAGCCGATGTTAGCTAACGGTAGCTAACTTGCTAACAACACAGCCGGTGAGGACGAGCACATCCTTGCGCAGCCATTCTCGGGTTAATCTCTGCTGACTTGTTCTCTGGCTTATATTAACTGGTTTGTGGTTGTAATTTACCCACAACCTAAGTCAAGTGGTTTTGTTAGCAGCCGCCATTTATGACTAAGATACTTCAAGAACCGTCTCTTCTCGGCGGCTGCATGTTTTTAAGCTAGCAGCGGCGGAGCGTCGGTCTCACACGGGGATGTTGGTTAGTAGCAGCAAAACAAGCTAACGATACTGTGAAGAAGTGAGTGCAAGAAGTGAGGAAACATTTCAGCTAAGTGGGAGTTCTCGGTTTTGTTTATGCTAATCGTGATTCCGGGGTGGATGACGCCAGGACCGACCTGACGATCCCTGAACGCGGCTGAGCTGAAACTGGGAATATCGGCGGGTCAGATCGAAAAGGGATTATTTTTGTGTCTCTTAAGTGGATTTCGGCCTCCTGTTCGGGATCGTCGTGGGAGCACAGTGAGTGATTTGACATTGAGTGAGCCCACTCCCGCACAAATATCCTCTCCCGCCGACCTTCACCCTCCGATGCGGAGGTTTCAGTAGCACCGGCAACCAGATCCCCCCAGGCGGCCGGACATGCTGAAGTGTATCCCCCTGTGGCGCTGCAACCGCCACGTCGAGTCGGTGGACAAGCGGCACTGCAGCCTGCAGACAGTCCCTGATGAGGTTTTCCGCTACAGCCGCAGCCTGGAAGAGCTTCTCCTCGATGCCAACCAACTCAAAGAGCTACCAAAGGTATGCATGGAGCAAGACTGCCTAACCTGTGTCAATCAGAAATGTGCATTGTTATCCTGACTGAAGTGTGTGGGTCCTGTGTTGGTTTGCTGGATTTGACTATGCCACATTCACAGGCTTGCACATACTCACCTATTTGAAAAGCAAAGGTTACTGCTAGGTGACATAAGCAGTAAAATAGCTTGCATGATATCACCTGCTCAGGTACGTCCTTCTCAGCAAGAGTACCTCCTTCCTTACCCTGGAATGGGTTTGGTCATTTTGCCCTGCAGTGTTGTAACATCATTAGATAATGAAAGCAAAATAGCTCCTTTTTCAATCATGCATAACAGGGTGCATTTGTTTGCGCATATATCAGTGGATAACAGCACTGTGTGCCTAACAATCCTTGCAGGCAGCACTGGAGCCTTAATTAACTTGGGTGTAAGAGAATAAAGTGTGCAGATAAATGGATCAGGGTGATAGGATGTTTTTAGACAGTCAAGACGAGTGCAGACGGAGGGTTCTCCTTCTGCAGGGTGGATATGCTGCATGTTCAGAGGGACTATCCCTGACCAAAACAGCTGGCACACAACATGTTGCCTGTAGTAATGGCACGGTGGCCAGTTGGATTGGATGCAGGGTGGGAAGGCATGTGTGGAATGAATTGCAACGCCCACAATCCCACTGTTTGAAATATGACAAAAGTTCTCTTTGCACGGCCAAAGAGTTTATTTTAAGGGGAGCAGGATCGTTGCTGGTCTGTGTTCAGTGTTGCTCTCTGCAGCTGTGGAACAAAGCACTTGCTTGCTCGACTTTCTCCTTGTTTTATTCAGTTCTAGGCATTGTTCATTATTAGGACAAGGCACTGGCTGTGATGGTGATGGAGCAGGGAGTTTGTATGAATAGACTGGTCAGTGGTAGACATTGTCAGTCTCTCACTTTTCATGGCTTTAGCTTAGTGGTGAAAGGGACAAGTGGCACATTCACTAATGATGATTGGTAACAAGTCAAGGTCAACACAGGCTGAACTGTTGACACGACTGGAATCAAACAATGGAACTTGTTTTGTTCATTTTCCAGAAATGGATGCATTTGCTTTTGTGTTTTTGAACAATCCCTCTGCTTTGACATGTTTTAGTTTTTACACATAAGAGTACTTTTAGATCAGCCCTCCTTGACTTTGATAAAGGATGGCCTTGTGCATAACTACTCTGGGAACACAAACTTGGCTCTTGCCTAGAGTCTTTTGGCACAGATGGACAGAGAGCTACTCATAAAGACACACAGAAAGTATTGCTGAATATTTAACCCATCTTCAGTATGATTAGGGCTCATTCTTGGCGCAAACTCGAGGCCTGCTTTGCCTGTCTTTCTGAGGCTTACCTGCAGACAGTGCGTTTCCTCCATTTAGCTCATACCCGTCAGATGTCCTCAGTGTACCTGGTGCATGGCCCCTGAAATACTGAGTGACAGATACACCTAAATATTCAGGCACAGACAACTAACCGACACTGTCTCTCTGTGTGGTGCTGGCTTCGACCAGGAGACATAAATGCGTGGTGACAGAATGTCTCGTGTGGTCGTGGTGAATGCGTAGCATGCAGACACAAAGCATATGGGCCCTCTCTGGTCCTCGGAGTCAGCGGGGCTTCAGCGAGGGAGCAGTGTGAGAGGTCAGGCTCATACAGGTTTGGAAACAAGACCACTGACTGTATGATGAATGGCATTACCATAATGAGCTCATAAGTGAGTAAGAGTCTGAATGCCTTTATGCATTTGCGTGCTCCTTTCCTGTCACTGCGTATTAAAGTCAGAGATGCGTCTGCGGACCTACTTGTCAGTCTTTGGCTATTTTTAAATGTCAGTCTAACATCCTGGGTCATTTTTACTCATCAGTTTGTCCTGTGCGTCTGAATTACCCTGCCTCTCAACACAAACCATATGGATGAATTGTGGTGGGCTTACTGGCTGCTCCTCCATGTACAACATATGTCATAGATGTAGAATAATCGGCTCAGAGGTGACACCTTCACAAACTGTCACTTCTTTTGAAGAAGGGCTGCAAACTGTCCAGACGAGTCAAGTAGGATTAGTGTCAGTCAGCGGAATTTATATGTGCAGTAACATTTTGAAAAAAATCAAAATATGGCATAATCAATACAGCCATTAATTTAATGAACAGTGAAGCAATGTGATGCGTAGAGGTATTTAGTGTGGTGCCTCTGGGGGTGTATAGTCTAGATCGTATTGGTAGGGGTTTAACATCGTGAACAGATGGAGATTTAGACATCCTGACAGTTTCTTAAGTTTGCTGTGACTCACCCCCACCACACTGCCCACCAATCTTAGATTATGCTCTTTGTGGTAATGATGTCTCCATTTGCCACGTCAAGGACATTTTAGGTTTGTTCAAAAAAAAAGAAATTTAGAATGACTGTTTTTCTGTTTTTATCTCTTTGTAGGGCGAGATCTTATCCAGACAGTGATTATACGACATGAAATAAAGCGTGGCCTCTCTGCATGGAATGAGTTTAGAGAACCTGTTAAGTAGGCAGCTGGTCAGGAATTCCCCTCGTGCCCATACATCCTTAGCTCTTAATGCTGCGTCCCAGCTCTGTTTTCTCATTGCATAAAAACTAATCTTAGATAGTCCGATAGAACGGGTCATTTGTTTTGCTGTTGGGATGTTTTCTTTGTGATTTTCAATGTCGTTTGATTTTAACAGAGCCGTGTTGATAATTATAACTTCATAGCAGACATGGAGAAAACTATGGTCACTTATTTTTTTCAATTGGCTAACCCCAGTTTTTTATGGGTGAATCTTACAGTTGATCAAAGTTTCTCTGTCGATTATTGAAGAATTGCTTGCGAGAGTCTGGTAAAAAAGTACATGCCCCACAATCCTTATTTCCTACTTGTCTGTTTTCAGCAGGCAAAGTTAGACTAACGTAATCAGAATTTCTGCTTTGCTTTTGACAATCTAACCCTGCCTCAAAGATCATGTTGAGGAAGAGGGAATTATCTTTTTAGCCATTTTCAAGTCCCATGACAGCTTACAAAGAAGTCCATTCACAAGTCTGATTGCGCCCCCCCCCCCGCCATATCCAATGTCATGGCTCTTTGTGTTTCTTGTGTGCACTCCACTGACCCTCACCAGTCGTACATTAAGTCTGCAAATATATCATGACTCCAATGATCACTTTTAAGATTTGTTGTAGGTCAGGTACACCTGCTGAAAAGCACAAGGATGTCCCTTCTTGGATGCACCAGGTGGGCTGCAGGTGCATAATGCAGCAGCACAAACAGCGCCTCTAACGCGGGTACATGACCGAGTATATCTACTTGTTCTTGTCTTGGCTTTTCCATTGTTGAAATAGGGAACAAGTCCCTGATGGGTGTGTCCCCATCAGACTTTGCAAAACAGGTTTTAAGCATGTTGCTCCCAGTATTATTACCTAATAGGACATTCCAGGTACACTTGATATGTTACAGTATGGATTTCCTGTCTCAACACTTGTTACAACCAGTTACAACTATAGCATCCAATAACTGGGTATAACTGCTATCAGCCACAAGTCTGCAAATGGCCAATTGTTCTTTCCCCATCTATGAATTTGCGTGACTAATTGGAGGTGAGGTTTTGTTTGAAAAGGGAAAATGCAAAAGTGTAGATATTTTCTTGTTGAAATAAAAAGGAAGTATAATGTGCATGATAAATAGGACTGATGACTGTGCAATCTTTTTAATCCTCAGCTTTCACCAGTGCCCTCTCTGTGTGTGTGCTAACAGATCTGTGGCTAAAGGGCAGATTAGAGCTTCACCCGGCCGTGAAAATGCCCCTCAGCACCTCAGTTTTGACCCCCCTTCATACACGCCAGTGTGTCTCAGTGTGCGCTTCCTCTGGGATCTGCCTTTCTGCCATTTGGTTCTCTTTTCGAGCACATAAATGCACTGATAAAAATCAGAGTGCTTTTCTCTTGAGTCCCTTGTGTATGTTCAGCCTCGGGTCAAGAGAAACCTAAATGAGGCCCCTTCACCCAGCTCTTGCTGATTGTGAATTGGTCTACCATTGTATACCCACGCTTGGATTGTCAAGTGTTTTATGTGTCGTTGTTTTATAAGACTTTATTATTATCTTGAGGAAGATTGAGAAATAGCTCAGTCTAATTGAGAATGAATGGTGCTCCACCCATCTACTGTATAATTTCTAATTTAAGGTGTGAGAGAAATGCTTTTTGGACTTTAAAGCCAAAAGTTTGGTGCTCACTGAGGGAAGTTTGGTTTAAAAATCTAGGGCATGTTCACTTCACACTGTGTCCTTACAGTGTACTATTGAGGTCTGTAATCCGCCTCCCCTTCCTGAGTTTCCAGTTAACTCTACAGGAGAGCCCTGGTTTGTCTCTCCCCAGTGACTGGCTGAACTAGGCTAGGACCAAAGATAAATTACACCTGCCAGTGGCCTCTCTGCGGTAAAACCACCTCATTCCACTGGCTCAGCTCTTTCTCACTCTTCTGCTCTTTTCTTTCCTGTTTCGATAAAGCACGTTGAAGCCAGAGTTACTATTGTTCACAAAGTGCAAATGAATCTAACATATGATTTGTTTTCACATTTCAGGCCAGACTATAAGATGTCTTCATTTTGTGGCTGTAATTGACCCTACCCCCATCCTGATTGTAAAGAACTACATCCGTTAGAAAAACAGAAGTAGAGGTTTTTTAAAAAGTTTTGTAATCAGACAACCCCCCCAAACAGGATCGGGCTGTATCACAGAGCCTGTAAAGTGAAAGAGCTCCAGAACTGGTGAGGCCATGAAGAAACAGCAATGTGAGAGATCTGAGAGTCTTTTTGATGCAAGAGCACATTCAGCAGGTTTCTTTGTCTGAGCTGATGACCAGCTGGTCTCACATCCTGCCTGCCCCCCTCCCCCAGTCTGGTGAGACAGAGGGGTAATGGGAGGTGTGTGTGTATGTGAGAGAGTGAGTATGTAGTGGTAGTGGGGGTGCATTTTATTCCGGAGATTAACAGGAGAAGGGGGGCTCTGGCACCTACACTGGTGGAAGTGATTGGGGAACTGAGCTGAGCTCTACTGATTCCTGGTCCTTTGGGATTCTTGGTTTTGGGGCCTTCCATCCATCCATGAACACCAGAATCTAGGCTGACATGTAGTGTCAGGTGGGAAAGAAGCAGCTAGAGAAGTGGTCGCAGAGCTAACAGCCGGTCCCCTGGAGACTTCTGCATGGTGTAGATGGATCTTCTGCTTTTCTCTACCTGACAGGCACACACACACCCCCTTCCTTCCTTTCACTTTGAAAAATCATGCATTCTTCTTGGGAAATGGCAGCGGCATTAACAGGGTAATGTTAAGCCTACAGTGCATAACACACTGCCACTATGAGGCATGTATGAAGCCTGCTGCCTTTAGTATTTTTTATGTAAACAGCACAGCAGTGGTCACAAGATGCATGTGGACATGCTGTGCTGCATCTGTTTATGCCACTGTCCTATTCTTCAATATCAGTGCCTGTACATTTTGGACTGTTTATTGAACAAACAAGTAATTGAATGGCCTGGGAACTTGAGAACATGAGAATGTGTGATGGGCTTTTCAAGATCAAATGTATAATTACAAATCCAAGTTGGCAGATTAATCATTAAAGGAAGCAATCATTGGTTGCAAGCCTCTTTGAGGTGGACAGACACTGCTCTGCAGCTCAGTCCCATTATTATAATGTCGTTGGTTCTACCCTGTGTGGTCCTGTTGACTTTCAGCACAGTAGCATTTCCTGTTTGGGCTTGGACTGTCAGGTAACATGCATCCACTGACTCCCCGCACTTATTTGGGCAGTGTGATTTGTCCCCAACACTCTGGCCTTGGTCACAGAACTCAAGGTAAACAAGGAGGCAAAGCTCTGGTGAATAATTGATGGCTGTGGTGGTGGTGGCAGCTGTTTGCCATAGGGGAGAGTCTGTGGCAGGGCTGCGTGTCCTGCTGGAGCTCTGTGATAGGACAGGAGCCTTGTTGGCTTCAGGCATTAAGTACACACAGACAAGATGTGCAAGGTGACGCCATTTTCTCTTTTTTTCCCTACTGTATTTATGTGTTGATTTCATCCCCTCAGCAGCCAGTGTTTAGAAACCTCAGGCGTAAAGGGCACAGTATCCAGGGAGTGGCACATTTAAAGCTTTCTTATAAACACACATAAACTGAAATGCAAAGAAAGAGGCAAACTTTATTGTGTACTGTGGATATTAGGCAGCAAAGTTTTCCATTTTAGCTGGGCAAAATCCACTTTGTCTTATGTCGCATCGTTTTATGGCTTCAACTAATATGTACATTATGTTGCAGATTAACCGTTAGGTCACTGAAATAATGAAATAGTCAGGAAATAGTCCAAAAAAGTAGTCCTAAAAATTAATTTTTTTCCAAACCCAAGAATTTCTAATTTGCTATGCAATAACAGTTGAAACAAGTGTAAAATATATGAAAAATAATTAATTAATTGGGGTTGATCATCTAGTCAAATACTTTAGCACGTCAGAAAAAGTTTTTTGGGGGTGTTTTTAATTAGCAGATGTTTGAGACTTGAATATTTAACTTGACATATGATAACCAAATCACAAAATCCCTACAGTTCCTTGTACTCAGGACTACATAGTATTGCATGGTTTCTGTCCTGAGAAGAAAAAGCCCCAACAGTGCAGTATTTGTTAGCCGTCACTAAGGCTTGGTAAATACAGACAAACTTATCAGCCACTTGTACCTAGTGAGAGTTTGGTTATTTCCTGTCCTGTACAGATTGAGGTAATCTTGTGCCAGATGTTTGATGTTCTGTTTGAATAAACTGTCTGAGGCATTCGCTCATTTTCAACAGGTTATGTTTAGGCCAGAGACTCAAAAAGAGGCTGTTGCCATCGATGAGCACATGAAGTTTGGAGTGGTTAAATTCAGCAATGACATTTTGTTTGGGATAGGATGCTGTTTCTGAACCTTTTGATCATACTGGAGCTCAGGAACTCCACTCTCAGTCACACAAATGGTCCTTTGAGGCTAATCTATCAGGGTGCTGATGTCCCTGTGGGGGAAAAGGTCGCCCGGGATGGCATTAAAACCAACCACAAACAAATGCTGCCCTTTATCTGCTGGCCACACACGGCCATTGAAGGCCTCTATCTATCACTCTGAAATGTGATAGCCCTTACATCCTCCACCCAGCACACTTTCTGTACCAGCAGCTTCGGATGGGTCACTGTCCCTCACCTTCAGCTCTCTTATCTCCATCCAATTTAGTATTTACAATAGAAGATGCTTGCTAGATTTAGAGGCAGAAGCCGTGTTAAAACAGATGCTGTTTTAATATGTATTCAGCAGCAGTCGTGGGGTTGGACTTTAACCAATTAGCAACCACTTCATCTGCACAACAGCTACCACAACAGAGCCGCTCTGCTTTTACATGTGTTATAAAACAGGTGGCCAGTTCAGATTGCCTTTCTGTTTGGGCTAGTCCTGGTGGCAGAGTTGCTTCGGGGCACACACAAAGCCCTGCTTTAGTTTTTTCTCTGCGGGGCAACTCAGGCACTCAGTCAGCGTCTAGGTCCGGGCCAGGGCCAGTCTGATTTGTTGACGCCCGTGTTTTTCTTGTTGATTCCTTTTTGTTGGGAGCGTCTCTGTGAGCAGGAAGTGGGAATAATCAAGTGAGCCGTGGAATGCCCTGTTTTTGCGAGACCATCTCCATTCTGGGCACTGTTTTGTGGAACATTTAGGGAACTTTAAGTCTAAGCAAAAAAAAAACAGGAGGTCTGAGAAAAATGCTTATGTTTGATTGTTGTTTACTCCAGTGGACCCCTCTTGGTACAGCATAGTTTCTGTTTTGCTCCTTGCCCCTCCTTCTCTCCCATATACACACACTCAGGCGCTTGCAGTGTCTCTGGCTGATAGAGTTTATGATAAGTGATGTAAAACACCTTGTTTCTCTGTAATCTCACAAGATGTAGCACCAACCCGTGAAGGAATGTTAAGCCCAAGATCTCAAGAGTCATGATAAAGGAGTACAGTAATACACTTGTGACTGGAGCAGTGTTTACAACTACGATGGCAGTGTCTCCCCCACTTGAATACTTTTCACTTGATTCACTATCTCACCGCCTGTCATCTACCGGCCCCAGAGTTCAAACATTTGGTTCCATTTGGGGAATATTTTTTCCTCAACCCAGCCTATTTTGACTGATTGTCTCTAAACTACTATGTAGTGCATTTCTGAATAGCAGAAATGTTTTGTTCTCCACTGAGAACTGCTGTTTTTCCACTTTTAAACCTCATATCTTCTGGTAAAACTGCTACGAATGAACAATATATCAGGCTAGACAAGCCAAAGCATGAATTACTGAATTACATCTCCTGATGTGTGTTTTGAATGTGCACAAAAAAGAAACTTTTCAGGCCAATATTTATCTATCTTGACCATGAGCTAATCCAGGAACGTATTTAAAATGTGTAATGATCAGTGATAGTGAGAGTTGCTTCTGATTGTGTTAAAAAGCTTTCAGGAGACAGCTGAGCAGCTATTGATGTGCAGCCAAAGTTATCAGCAATGTTGTCATTGACTGAATAGTCATTTACAACTTATCTAAATTGCTGTGTTGTCTACTTCTCCTCTTTATTGACCACACTATTGGTTTTGCCGACCATTGGCCACTATCACTGAATTACTTGTTATAGAAACGTGTTTCCTTTGTCTTTATATGCCAGGATATGGACATGTTGTATTTGATTATGTCTTTTTGCTGCATATGCTGGATTCTGCTTAAGGTGTGTCTTCAGTTGTCATGCCAGTACTGATTAAGGTTTTATGAGTGTTTTTAGTCCACAGATAAATCCACTGGGCTTTATTTAACTTTTATCATATTTGTCCTCATCTCACTTTCATCTCCCACTTTCAAATTACAACATGTGCTCCTGTCTGATCCAAGGAACTCAAGAGAGCACCAAAGAGCATTCATGTAATCAACTTTATACCCATGCAAAAACATTGCTAAAAGTATGAACATTATTAGTGAGTTTAAGTTTTAAAGATTGAAAGGGACAATTGCAGTTGTTTTAAAGTGTAGTTATTTTTTTAGTAACTGGTGTTTCAGTGTCTTGCTTTAATGCATTTTCTTCTTACCCCTGTGCATATCAGTTCTATGTAGGTTTGTCTTGTCTAACTTGTTTGTGGCATTGTGTATATTAATATAAGTTTTCATTTAGATTTATGTAATGCATGATGCCCATGATTTGAATATATATATATATATATATATTAGCAATATATTGTTGCTATTACTAAAAATACTAAGTGTTCCAGGGCCACCTGTGTGGAAAACGTCTATAGTTCTGGTCTCAGATGTGAGGGACTTGGAATTTAACAATGATGCGTGGTCATGGTTGGTGAATTGGTTACTGAGCAAATACAATATATTGCAGGTTGAATGTTTGGATTGTGCCACATGACCAGTTTCAGGCTTCTAATAGAGGTGCTGATGGGTGAATGTTTGTGTGTATGCCCAAGAGAATAGATGAGAGAGGCCAATAGAAAGCACAGCAGGGTTCTTTGGAGACAACAAAGCAGAACGCACGCATGTATGTGTCATTGCTCATGCCAGCGACGAATAACAAACAAAGCACTAACGGGTCTGTAGAAAAGAAGATGGCAACAATTCGTGTCTACTGTGAGTGCATGTGTGTGTGTTTGTGCACATCAGCGTGTCTGTCAGTTGGCCCCCAAGCACAGCTATTCATCTCCAGTGCAGCCAGTATGCCCTGATTTTCTTCTCAGGGTTTTTTTTTTTCATGTGAATATGTTTTGGTCTCAGCACTTAACCCTTTCCTTTGCTTTTTCTTGTGTTAATGTCTTTGTTTTTTAAAGTCTGTTGACGTGGTCTCAGCACAACAGCCAAATCTGATGACTGATTCAGCAAGTGTTGACAGTTAGGGCATTGTTTACAGTGAAAGGTCAGTTATTTTAACTCTAGGAATTGCAGCAATTCACAATGCAACTCTTTGTGTTGATTCTCTTTGCTTTATTCTCCCAGCAGGCAGCTTTCTAATAATATTTTTTCCATCACAGTTGTGTAAGAGTTGAGTCAAACGTCACAAAACCATATTTAGACTGTTGAAATCCTATCTTCTCTCAGTTTACTATGACATCTAGGATTTTCAGTGTTAGAGAAACATGTTTCCTAACTGCATTTAGGAAAAAATCCAATCTTATCAGAATAGAAAGTATGACAGCTGTTGATATTACATTCAAATCAACGATACAGGCAGTCTTATGTACATTCTATACATGTGCTGCCTGTAGAATGGAGTTTAGAGTTCTAGTCAGGTTTCTTAAGATAAATTTGTCGTAATTAGATCTGAGATAGGATATGACACAGCTGTGAGCTTTAAGAATTCCCTCCGTAATAGGAAGATAGGATTTTCCCTTTCTTTGAAACTTAAGTCTGGACAAGCAGTTAGATTTTTTTTTTTTCTGTAATGAGGCCCTAAATACAGAAAATATAAATCTTTTGAGCTTGCAGTTTAAATTCTCTGAGCTTTGTGCTCTTTAATTAAAAAAGCTTAAATCTTTTTTCTCCTGTTTTTATAAACTTAATGTGATATGTGGCATTTTTAAGCAACTTTGCCTTTAACTTTCTTTTAATAATGGTTTTGCTTAAGTATGAAACATTTTGGAAAAAGTGCGAGGCCTGGTGTGCACTGTGTAATTAACTCAGCATAGCTGTGTTTGCACTGCAGCACGTGACATCCGTGGAAACGCAGGCATGCCTGGAATCTCCAGGAGCTTGCCCTGCCCTCTGGAAGCTGCACCGACTCCCCTCGCTCGCTCTCACACACACTTGAACTTTACTCATTTCGCATTCCTGCTGGTGAAGCCCACACACAGGCACTAAACTGAGACAAACACCAGAGCATGCATGATACACATGCACATTGTGCTTCAGTTGAATTCTCAAGCTGATCAAGCTTAATTTCAGTCTTTTCTTGTTAAATATAAGTCTCTCACTCATTCTAACACTTTCTAATTAAGCTAGCCAATGAACTTCTGGGACTTAAAACACAAATGGGAATACTGAGGAGGAGCTCAGCTGAAAGAATTTAGATGACACCTCAGTAGCACTTCTTACTGAGTATTTATATTCATATTTTCACTGGTCTCAGTAAGGCAATTTCAGCTCATTTAGGAGATGCAAGAAATTTCTTATTGATGTTCATTCATAAACTGACAGTGCTTTCAGATGGGTTTGACTGAGATGTGAACTGATATCTACTTCTTACAGATATGTAGATCTTGGCCAAAAAGAAACGATAAGTTCCAGGAGAGATATGTCAAAGATTATGTCGTTTAGAAAACTTTAATGTTTGACTGTGAAATGTCTTGCTCAGCATTTTTGCCCCAGAAATCAATTTATATTTGTGAACTGACATTACAGATGTTTGCCATTACAACATGCATAGACTTTTGCTGAACTGTGTTATGCAAATTTTCACCCTCAAGTTGGATGCTTTTCTGCCTCACTTCACCTTGTTTTGATTTATCAGTTTTTATCTACCAGCAACTCACCAATGAACTGGATTCCACACACCAAATCACTTCTGTTGAATTTTGCATGTCTGATAGCAAAGGTTAGCACACTGCGGACTCTTCCAGCATTCCTGCTGCAGAGTGCGTATTGTCACATGTTAGTCTGTGAACAGTCATCGTGTGTGTGTGACATTTGCTCCAGCTCAGCAGTCTAACAGCTCTTTTGAACACAGGAACATGTCAAGTAAGGTCAAGGACAAGTGCAGATTGAGTGCACATTATCCATGTGTGGTTAGACTCTGTCACCTCATACTTTGTCAGACAAGGAACATGTCATCCTGGCAAAGGTACAAACTGTGATATCTGTGCTGTAAAGTACAGTGTGATTCTTTTCATGTGCATCATCAGGTTCCCCAATAGTGTATTTTTAGATCTGCTATCACAAACCAGGTTCATGACGTCGGGTGTGTAGAAGACCAGTGTTTCAGACAGTCATGGGGGATCAGCATGTGCTTGCCTGTGGGCTTAGGGCTAGTGTTTTGGTTGTTCCTGACGTTGATCCTCTCTGGAGTCGTGTGGGAGGGGTGTGCAGACAACTCTGTAATTATGCTGTCTCCATGACATATTAATGGGGTTTGGCTTGTAATCTTAAGTAACGGCGTCCTTGTCTTGTATTGAAGATAAGCGTATGTGCTAAAGTGTTGAGCACCCTTCTGACCTAGTCTTCATAAATTCACAACACATAAATTAAGTGATAACAGACCTAAAGTCAGATTACATCACAGTAATGGTTCTGCTTGTGATGATGCAATGCAGATGTTGAGATACTGTGTTTTGTCTTTGAGCAGATGCAATCATGTCTGAATCAAGCGAGGCCCGGTTTTTATTTCACCATCAGTCGAGCGTCACTAGGGAGGTCTGTGCTTCCTTGTTCCCTTGGCAAATTCATTGAACAAACGCCTGTCTCCACGGTAATGGATCTCCCAGCGCCAGTGGTTTGCCTGATGCCGGGGAGCCTGTGTTGTCAGGGAGCGACACCATATGTGCTGGGGCTTCCCTGTCACTGCAGACCTCCTGTACTTTCCATGTGTGCACAGAGGCCCTGGCAATTGCTGTTTCAGATCTGCTTGCAATGCCGCAACCTTGGCCTCTACCCGAGCCAAACACCGAAACAGAGAGGAAGAATAAACCTGCTTGTGTCAAAGCCACACTTTGTCCTTGGGCTTTGAAAAAGCTGCAGCAGTAAGTTAGAGACACTTTA
Organism: Holacanthus passer; assembly: GCA_025331565.1. Taxonomy (NCBI): domain Eukaryota; kingdom Metazoa; phylum Chordata; class Actinopteri; family Pomacanthidae; genus Holacanthus; species Holacanthus passer. The sequence goes on along the minus strand of JAFREQ010000045.1, from coordinate 1,564,892 downwards.
TAGCAACACCTAAAGTGGAGCAGTTATTTTTCCACAGGGGCCTGGATGCTAGATCAGTGAACTACATAGAGGTGACTTTGTGTTGCTCTTGTGGACCGCTTATTGAAGTTTGTGTTGCAGGATTGTATACTTTTCTGCTGATCTATATACTAACACTACAAATTTAATAGCTTAGGTTTCTAAGTACTGCACAAACATCCCATGCCTTAAAAACAAGCTACATACTGTAGATCTAGTAGGTTAACCAAATTATTTCTATTCTGTTTTGCCATGTGGAGGCTTACAATGAGGACATTTTGACCTTTTTAATTTATGTACTCAAAAACAGTGGTGGGTGTGTAATCCAGATTTGTTGGATCCAGGCAAAGATGACAGATGTTTGTCAGCTCATGTCTCTGCAGCTCAAGGCCTGCTGTCGATGCCACCTGAGCCCGAGTTACCAGCCGGAATGAGTCATGAAATTATACAAGGACTGTTATCTGTTAAAGCCACTTTGTCTGGATGAGGTTAAATTTTTATTTTTTCAAACAGTATGTTTCCAGCTCCAAACTCTCTCACTGTAGTCTACCCTAATGGTTATTCAACATTAGTGATTATCATTCCAAGTGATTATCAGTCCTTGTCATCAGACTCTCACCATTTGGTCTGTCAGCAGCAGAAATTTGAAGGAATGCTCTGATAAATGTTCTGTGAGTAATGATCAGTATAATGTGCCAAAACCTGGCAGCATTAAATCCTGGCTGTTTGAAAAGTTTGTTGCCATAAACCTCTAAATTTCCAAGTGAAAATGCACTTGGCAGGCTGTCAAATTACCTGCCCAGAGCAGCCAAATATTAATGGGGTATGGGGAAAAACTAGCAAGGCCATGGTACATCCGTGGCCATCCTTTTCCATGTCAGGGAACATTCCTGGGAGAGAAATATAAAGACAGAGACCTGTGTGAAGCCCGCTGCAAGAGGGAGAATGCCAAGACCGTTACTGGAAAACGATAGACACAGAGCCACATGATCCTGTGAGGGAGGCCACAACCTGGACACATACAATGCATCAATTGTGCCCAGTTTGCTAGTGCACACACAAGCACTTTCACCCGTTTTTTTAAGGTGTAATACTGCACATTGACCCTGTAGTAAAAGATGTAGAGCAGCCTCATGAAGAGAAGTTTTGATAGCTCACTTTACTGTTTCTAACTTGTTACACAGCATGAGTAGAGATAATCTTGAAGTATCATATGTTGCATAGATGAGATTGCACGTGAGGACCAGATCCTCTGTTTCTGCGTGAGAGTCTTGATATGAAAGTCTGAGTTAAGTGTGACGTGTCTTTGTTTGTTAGTGTCTGTTTATGTATAGCCTAAGTGCTCCTCTAACGATTGCTAATGTGTTTGATGACGTTTTGTGTTGACAGTATACTAACTAGCCAGCAAATTACTTGTATATACAGTGTCTGGGTCATGCAGTACCAGAGGCCCTGGTTGCCATGTTGGTCGCCTGCTGCAGAGCCTCACTGTGGGACAAACAGAGAGCTGGCAGGCAGCACATACCGGATCCAGCCCATCCAGGAAAGAGCCAAACGTCCTCTTTGGACTATAAACAATAGGACTTCTGGTTTTGTGTCATGTTTGTGGGAACACAGAAAGAGAATGAGAGACCATGTGATGAAGTCCGGGAGAGGGGGTGGAGGTGGAGGTGGAGGGCCTCCACTACAGTTTCTGTTCTCCCTGTGAACTCATTCATTCCTGCTGTGTGACAGCATAGCTGGAGAATCTCAGGCCATTAGTTTAACTAAACATCAATGGTTGAATGGGAGTAGTGTGTGCTTGCTTGACCATTAATATATCAGCAAAAACAAAACTTGAGGTCCATCCCTTTACGTTCAATATGTAGTCTTGATCTACTGAGTGGCTTTCTAAACACCTGCATGACCAGCCATCATTTACATTTCCAGGCAGTGTTGGTGTTTATTGGGCTGCACCCTCTTTGGATAGACCCTCTCCACCCAACATGGTCAGCCATTCCCTTTAGTAGATTGTAGTTTTAAGTTGTTATATTGTTTCCTGCTTCCTCTAATGGAGAAGTAGGGTGTTGTCAATAACAGTCTATTGATTATCTTTCCTAAGTGTTCTGTGTTTTAGTTGTGTGGAAGATGGCTTTATGAAACTTGAAATGGAAGCAAACCATAGGCAGGTGAGAGCTCTGAAAAAATCACATTCAATGCCTCCAGCCTGGCTGCTGCTTTGAATTTGGTTTGGATTGCAAATCTGTACTGGGACTCAGTGCTAACCCCCATTCTCTCTTTCTGTGTTTTTTTTGTGTAATCAAGTTGTGCACATGGCGTCCCAGGACTGGTGTTGCAAGCTTTTCTATCACTGTGATGGTTTTAGTAACCAAAGCAGTGATTAGCCCACCAATACGGCAACAGTGGAGGGATTACTTGTCTATTTTTAAAATGCTGACCGGAAATCGCTTTACTGCACCAAGCATTTGCTATTCTTTGGTACAGAATGAGAGCCACATGCCACAGTATTTAACATCATTATACATCTGTCATTGGGAAGTAAATATCATATATTGCATTTTCACTCATAGAAAACTGCCTCCATTTCTCACATTTAAATCCTATTCTAGTTCACGTACATGTGTAACAAACAGACTTTGTGAGTTTATTTGTGAGGAAAAGAGCCTCTTAACCACACAATGCCACGTCCACCTGTTCTCTCTCAGTCCTCCACCTTCAGCCCTGTGGAGTCAGCAGACACAAGTGTGATATAGGCTTTCTATTTATTTTACAATGTGTGTAGACGAGGGCTGGGTGATAAAAGGATCTAGATATGGGATAAAATGTAGATAACAATGATAAACTTTGGACATTTCACTCTATGGATACAGCCTGCCACACAGCAGAAATAAATACAGCAGTCAGTCAGTCTGCTCCCTCTCTGCTTCTACTTTCTGTGTCGCTGCCTGTTTGCATGAGGGTGGGGCTGAGCTTCTCACACACAGAGTGGACCGCAGAGCCCACAGAGGAGCGAATGAAACAGACTTTAGGATATATTTTACTGAGAGTTAACAATGACAATGCTCATGATCTGTAAGTGCAACAAAAGAGAGACAGTATGATCAATTCATCAAACACCTGCTGAATAAGCAGAACACAAACTTGCAGAAATGTGCCACCTTGCTGGCCCCCTCTTAATCCTCACCTGGTTTGTTTTACACAGCCATACAGAGCTTGTTATGCTCCAAAGCTGAGGATATTGTTGACAAAAACGTAATACGACTTCAGTTATATGGAAGTGGTTTAGATAGCTCAAAAGCAATGAAGCACAGATTAAGTTTAACTAATGAACCCTCTGGTTTCTTCAGGCTTCAGTTATTATCGGGATACTCTTCAGTCTGGTGGCATTATCAAATTATATATTGTGATAATATCAATATTGATCAAGATTGTCCAGCACTAGTGTAGATATCTTAAATACAGCTGTGAAATAGGAATGATGGGCATTCCAGGCTTTACATTTGGCTGCATTCAGGATCCAGAAAGCAAAGAGGGAAAAGCCCATGTTGTCACTGTGGTTGTTTATTAACCATGTTTGTGGTTGGTGGAAACACAATCTGGCTGTTTTGTATTTTCAGCTGATTGTTTGAGGTGTTCATCGTGGGCCACGTTGTCACTGTTTTAGTCAGTTTGCCCTAAATCAAGGGTTTCCTCTTTTCCTCAGCAGTTCTTGTTTTCCTCAACAAAAATCTTCCCTGTGTTTATCCAGACAAGGATGCTGTCAGGCAGCCAGCATATACAAGTTCCCTTTCATAGACACAGTCATAAACACATGCACATAAACTGTGTACATGTACAGCCCTGAGGCCCAAACCCCTTCAGCCAGGACCATCCATCCATCCCTCACTGGCTCTGCCATGACTCATGCTCTTTAAAGACAACTGCTACAAGCTACTGTTTATGCCAGCATTTTATAGCTACTAGCTGCCCTAGGTATTACAAGTGTATTAGTTAGGGATGCAAATTTAAGGCCATGACCTCACTCGATTATGCACCGCATTAGAGTTTAATAGTAAATGACTCATTAAGAGCCTGTAAAATATATAATCCCTTCTTTCTCTCAGTAGGCTTTGTTTAAACAATTTAAAGGTGATCAGCTTCTGAAAACAAAGATGGAACATGCATACAGAGATTATGAACTAGTATGAAATGTCAAAATGTAGCTTACACGGATATCCAATGAAAGAAAGCTGTGTGTTTTGAAGGCTTTCTTTAATCATCCAGTAAAACTTTAACCACTGTATGTAATCATTACTTTTCATCATCATCATGCACATTTTGTCTTAGCAGAGATGTTACCAATATGTCTTATTTTTATCTTATCTACTTATCTCCTGTGTCTTGTCAGAGCTGGGTTCGGTTACTGTAGTTCAAAACTGCTAATAATGTAGTAGAAGACTCAGACGCTGCCTGGCCTGACTTTCTGCTGTGTTTGCTCTCTGCACAGATCAAAGTCACCAGGACAGGTGTAAGTAGATGGGAGTTAGCTGGGCTGTCAGTCACACCTGCTTTACCACGCCCTTCTCTCTGTGTGGCCTGTTGACGGACTGGAGCTGGATAAGGGTAGCCTAGGCCTCAAAGTGCCACTTAAGTGAAAGACAAACACTTCCACACATATGCCCAGTGTTTTATAATGACACAAAAACACAGTTGAATTGCTGTACAAAGACATACGCACACACACATGCCTACCTTTCTTTTTGTGTAAGCTTGTTTGAAGTTAATAGAATTAGCTGTGCTGTCTTAAATGAAACACACATGACACAGCATTGATGCAGTTTAGCAGTGTAGTGCTTTTAATGTGTTGGGTTGTTTTTGCTTGTTTCTTTCTCACACATACCTGAGCTGCAGCAGAGGGGCGAGTGTGTGGGAGACAGTGTGTGAGAGCAAAGGAAGTGGGATGTTGGTTTATAGTTGTGGGTGGGTGGGAGGATGGTTGTATTGTCTGTCTGATGTGTTTCGGTTTTCTGAGGAGGCCAGTGGGAGCATTGTACTCCACACTGCATATGAGCCACAGTGGACCAGACTAAACCACATTAATGACAGTCTGTTGATTTGTTGCGTGTTATGATTAATAAACAACATAATTCATCTGTAAGAGAGAAGGTCAGTGAGTCTGTAGTCGTTGAGATAATTTGTTGGTCAGTGGCTGAAGTCTCTGTCCCCATTAGTGCTGCAGAGTGTCCAGAGCACTGTGGGAATCCATTGTTTACCCTCTATTCTTCATTAATAATCCACCGTCACTCCCTTTCTCTCAGCTCTCTCCTCTCTAGTTCGCACACAATCTTCCTTTTCTTCTCTGCACTGTTCTCCCCACTTGCTTTCTCTATCCTTCTTAGTCATTCCTGCCTTTTGTTATCCTTCCCCACATTCCTCTTTCAAGTCTTCATCCTTCCATTTCCAGCCCTCTCTGTCTTCTCCGCGGTGCCCTCTCGGACAATGGAGGAATCCCCGGCCCAGGCTGCAGGGAGGGGGGGCAGCGAGAGCCGGCCTGTGACTGACAGTCCTGTGTGGGGCTGGCTGCTTGGCCTTTGTCCTCCTGCCAAGGAAAATGGAGGGAACTCAGAGAGGTGGAGCAGCAGAGAGACCAGTGGGAAGGAGGAGGGGAAGAGGACCAGTGAGGGTGTCATTCATGTGTAGAAGTTTTGGTAACTTTGGCTTTCAAACGGTGCCTTGCAGGGGGAGGGGACACTTTGGCCAAACAACATCAGACCATGTTGCTTCTTTGGCATCGGCCTTAAAATGACTGTACATGTACATGCCTGTGCTTTAAGCCTCCCAGAACTCTGCACTAAAGAAGTTAAGTTTAGTAAGAGCAGGAGGGCTGACTCGTAAAGCCGAGCCGTCTTGCGTCTGTGGCCACTTGTACTGAGTTTATACCACAACAATGACTGCAGCTATCTATAGAAACGGGTGAGCTGTAATGAGGCTCACCATTCGAGTGACCGACCAAGTTACTCAGTCAACCAAATCCTCTCTGCTTTTTATTTCCCCGGACACTGAAAGAGTCCAGGCCAGCACAAAAGCATGTGCTTTCCCCTCCCCTCTCTTTGAGCCCCTCACCCCAGTAGTGTGCACGCAGTGTGTGTAGTTTGTGTGCATTGTGAGGGAATTGATATTGGGAAGAGTGGGGACATGCGGACTAGACCGACTGGGTAGATTTGGCACAAGATTAAGAGGCTCTGGAATGTGTGAATAGGAATTCCACTTACAGAGGAAAGGAAGTGTGAGTAAAACAGAAAAAGGGTTATGGGAAGAATAGATGAGAGGTTTAGTGATGGTATGTAGTTTGACTTCCTCTTTCGAGCAAACTTGGAGATGTGTGGATCCATTGATTAAATGCCTCTGTAGGCGAGCTGAGACCTGATGAAGTTGGCTCAGCCCCTTTTTGTTTTTGTTTCAGAAAATACCAGGACTTGTCTTTGTCTCCGCAGAAATTTGCACATGCAGTTTTAAACAACGAACATGGTCTTAAGTTAATGATTTAAGGTAAACATGAAGTTGAGTGTCTGGGTTTTTTTTACGGTCTCCTGCACACTAAATGTGCTCTGTAAGAGGAAGGTTGTGTGTGTGTGGCAGGAGGAGCCTGCTCTGTCTGTAGTCTGATTGCATGATTGGAGGGAAACTGTAAGCTAAATGGAGTCACTTGACTGGAACACTGCAGCCTCTGTGAACATCAGGCTTCAGCTCACTACAGTGGAACATTACTCACACACACAGTCACAAAGTTTACACGACAAAATATTTTTCAACTGGCCATAAAATATTTCATGGTTTCAGCTTCACAAATGTGAATTTGTGTGATTTGCTGCTTTTTGTTGTAATTACTTCAGTAGTTTTAAATTATTTTAAATCATTTTGATATTTGTGCTTTTAGTTGGACAAAACATTGTGAAGGTGTCACTTTGGACTCTGGGCAATTGTGATGGTATTTCTCACTGTTTTCAGAAATTTTACAAACCAACGATTAATGGAGAAAATCAGCAGATTAATTCATAATTGAAATAATCATTTGTTGCAGTCAAATACAAAATTTATTGTAGTGTTTCTTTTATGACACTGTTTCGTTTTGTTTGTTTTACTGCTCTACGTGCCTATGAATTGCCCCACAGAGACAAATATAGTTTTTTTTAATTCAATTGAATTGAATAATGGTTTAAAATGAGCTCCACCTTAACAAAGTACAACAGTAAAATCCTGCTTTTACATCAATGCATGACTAATAATAATCTAATGTTATTGTATAATAGTCAGGGAGGACTTTTTTCTGCATTGAGTACTTTTACTAAGTAAAGGGTCTGATACTTTCTCTGACACTGCCCCTTACTGTTTTTTAACAAGGTTAACACACCCGCAGCTTAACTGTGTTGGGGTTAGACCCTGTGCACACACACTTTGCTTCTTGGATATCTGTAGTCACATTTTAATTAGTTTCTGTGGAGTGATGTGAAGTCCACAAACATTAACATTCCTCCCTGTGAATTTACAGTCTCTTTCAGTGCACATAAACACACTCGTAAACACTCTTAAACAAACACCCACCGCTGCTAATACACATGAACACACAAATATTCCCTCTGACTCACATGCATGCTGAGTCCTACTACTGTAGCCAGAGTTCTTGGCAACCTTAAGCAAAGTAAAACTAAGACTGTGTAAGCAGTGGTGTGAGCTGACTTAAACACCTACAGCACAGGATCCTGTCTCCTGTGACTTAAGGATGTCTGCACACATGCACACACACACATACAAACACACATCCTGAGGCACATTAACACACTCTGAGTGGAATGTAAGCTAAGCAGGGCGATGCAGATAAGATGAAGCAGCACATTTTATGATGATCCACACAACCACTACCCTTACTGTCAAACCCACACACATGCTGCTCTTGGTCACAGGTTGCTTGATGAGGCTTCTTTCACTGTATAATAATGGGGGACTTATACCACAGAACCCATTTCACTCTGGCTTAAGTTGTTCACATTGTGGATGTTACACAGACCCAGTCCTCCCTTGTGTGAAATCTTATCTTAGTCCAACAGAATCTGTGCAGCTGTGTCAGTTCTCATAGCTGCCTTAACCACCAATTATGTAATTTACTTAAAACTTCTCTGGAATTCAAGGCAATTTAAGAGGGAACCTGTCCACAGGCTTGACTTGATTCAAGTGGATGCATACAATCTGACATTTTAGTTGCCAGATTTGTTCTTAAAAAGGGACAAACTGCTCAAATAAAAGCTAGCTACTACATTATTAACAATTATGAGGTGACCAGGTTGATTTCTGGTTTTCTAGCTTAAAGAATATTAGGCTGATAGATTCAGTAGTATGTCAGATCAGCTGTGGACAGACACGACCACACGCATGATCCCCCCCAGCCTTACGCTTGTTGGAGATAATAATCTGGTGGTAGATTGCAAATGGGCTGTGCTGACTGGTATGCTGTGTAAGTGCTCTTGAGACCCCACACTGCCCTCTGCTGACTTGGCTGTCATTTACCCGCCTCAACTATCATTCTTTTTTGTTCCACTGTTCTAAATCCTCCTGTTCACAGCTTCACTTCCTTCCTTATGCAAACAACTCTCACAAAGGCTCTCATTAAAGCATTCTAGTTGCAACGTTATAAAAGAAATTTAGCTTACTGGTTCTCACCAACGTGCTGCCTCACTCTATAAATGGTTACACACACACAGAAGCACAGTCCTATAAAAGCTGCCTGAGTGACGGAGCAGACTGTTGTGGCTCACTAATACAATGATGAGACGTGGCGGTACACTAAATCCCACTGCTCCCTCTTGTTATTCCAATTGACCCATTGACCCGTATAACACTGTTGGTTCTCCATTGTTTAATTTGAAAGTACACCAGTCGGTGGGAAACGGCAGGGACATCGGGTCCAGTTGTCATGGACGGAGTTGACAGTTATTGACTGTTCTAAAACTAATGAGAAGCATCAAAGAACAAATTTACTACATTACTTATGTAAAATATTATCAGTATATCAGTATCAGTATTTGATTGGTTATTCTGCACCAGTTTCTCAGAAAGCCGTTAAAAAGCATGTTGTAATTCAAGTCTCAGTGTTCTTATTTAGGGCTGGAGTAAAGCTGGTTTGAGAGCTGGGTATGGCAACACAGTTGTTTACTAGAAAAACACCGGTGAGCCTGTCTCTGAGCGGCCACTCAGGAGTGAATGGCCATCTTTGTGAGTGTCCATAACGGCTTGTTCACAGGCATGATTGCATTACTGTCTACTGCTTTCCCCTCCTCACTGATCGAGCTCTGGACGATATCAATGGAGGAGAGGAATGCACCGATGCAAAGCTTTTATTAAGTGATTGGTTTAGCCTGGGTGGAAGAATTGCTGACTGTCCATTAGCAGTAATACGGTTTTACATACTTTGGTATGAGAAAACACTCATCAGCATTTCCTGGGAGTTAACGTAATGTTTTTGAAGTGTGTTCTTGCATCTGCAGCAGGGGTTTTCAAGTTTTTTGTGTTTCAGCGCACCCTTTCCCTGGAGGCTCCCTGTGACCGAGTGGCACCTGTTCTGCCAGCAAGGTTGCCTCCCCTCCTGGGGGCCGGCTTCCATCTGGGCTTGGCCCTGGTCACATGGTTGCCCACAGCTCCTGTTTCCTGTTCCTGTCATCTGATACCTGTCACCTGCTACTCGGGGAGCCAACACCCTCTTTGTCTCTCTCTGGCTCTGTCCTTTCTTGTACTCATGTCCTCATTCCCCATTACACTCTCCATCAGGTGTGGATGCTGTATGAACTACTAGTCAGATGGTGGGGATTTTTGGGAAAGTACCGACAAGCTCTGTCTTGCACTCCCAGCAAACCCCCGAACAGATTCTGGGAAAAACCTTGTTGCTGTAGCCACCTCACTCCCCATCCAAATACAATACACATAACTGGTTAAGAGCAGGAAATGTCTGTCATCGAGGAACAGAGTGGAGCTGAACTGCAGCATTCTTCTCTTTGGCAGTGTAATTGTAGAGCTGCCTCCCAGCATGTTGTATTGAGTGTGTGTTCATGTGTGTTTTCACACAAACAGAAACCTGACAATACACATCAAAGAAGGTTTTGTGTTCACTTGCTTTCCTACATGTTTATGCAACAGTTTGGAAACAGGAGCGTGACAGCTGCATTTTTAAAAACGTAAATTCCAGTGACGAAGGAGGAGCTGAGCATTCGTCTGGATTTTTCAATTTAGTATATTAATCTGTGGTAATTGACACACAGTGGTTGTTTTCAGCCATGGTCCTTGCTGACGGCCTGTGGTATCATTTGAATTAAGGTTTAGGCTCCAAGATTGCCGATGTCTATGCAGCCTATGTTCAGAAAGCATCCCTGAATAATGCGTTTATACAAATTCCTTCCTCAAAAAGCCCGAGTCGGCAAGTTCGTCTTCCTTCCTTAGAGGGCCTGAGAATTCGACGGGCTTTTGACAGGGCAGACAGTGGGTCCTCTGTGGGCTGCAGAACCAGGGACTGATTGAGGGGTTAATAACTGCATAGTTCTGGCCTGTTACTCTTGCTGTTCCCCGCCAGCCTGTCTTGTCTGTCCATCTTAACAGCAGATGACACACAGACACACACAGCGCGGCTGGCGGAGGAATGTGTCTGAACGCTGTCCCGTCCAACAACCAGGCTCTTGTGAAAGCACTTGGCACGGCCACAGCCGCAGCACTCTCCTCAGCCCCTCTATCGAAAGCCACTTTGTTTGAGGAGGAGTTTTTGGGAAAATGACGGTGGAATGTTTTTAAAACTGGAGACGGGCTACAGGATGTGTTGTGTGTTCACTTTACAATTGTGGTTAAAGAAGAGAGCGAAATGTCTGCAACATTTAAAACAATAATCTTAACATATTGTGTTTTAGCCTGCAGTTACACTCACCACTTAGTTTTTAATTATCACATGCCTCTATGTCCGCTTTTGGTCTAAAAGTTAATGGACAGAAAAATAGATGACAAGTATTTTGATAATTGATTGATCATAGAAGTTAATTTTCAAACTACACTCAACACTGTCAGGTTCTAGCTGCTCAAATGTGAGGATCTGCTGCTGTTGTCTTACAGTGGAGCAAATTTAATATTTCGATGCATCCTGGGAGGAATGATTGAGTTTGTTAAACATTGTATCCTGTGTCTTAACAGCCTTTCTTCAGACTACTGAACCTCCGGAAGCTCGGCCTGAGTGACAATGAAATCCAGAGACTCCCTCCTGAGGTGGCCAACTTCATGCAGCTGGTGGAACTGGACATCTCCAGAAACGGTACATGAACACATACCTCGCTCATTGTGCACTTGTGTCAGTTGCTTGACAATCTCTGCTTGTAAGACCACCCATTAATGCACAATTACTTTAATGGCATGTTCTAAAACCTTCTGCTCTTGTCTAGACCTCCCCCAAAAACACAAAACAACAAGGGAGTTTTGTCTGTAAAGACGATATCTGCCCATGTGGTGTTAAGCAGCAGGAGCATAGCCAAATCAGTTGGAGAATCAACACACTAGCAGCAGCCATTAGATAAATATTTGCTGGCCCTCTTTGCCAGATTATCCAGTCTGCCCTCGGGCACAACAGACATTCATACATGAATCTCCATGCCCTTCAAATATTCCCATAAGACAAGCAAAGAAAGAAATTTAGCACCGCAATGCAGCAATAGGTAATATTACATACATGTCATCTCATTTCTGGCTGCTATTTGATTTCTGCAACTCATCAGCTGTCACACACACACACACACACACACAGATATTTTGCCCTCTCTGTGTCCTTGCATGCTGCATACACATACACTGATACTCCGTGGCAGGAAGGGCCTATACGGTAGATAGGAGACATCTGCTCTGCTGCACACTGCATCAAGAGCTGTGGGAGCTCTGTATAGTGGCCTGTAAGGGCCTTTCCCATCTGTCTGCCTGCCTGCTCCTGCTGCAGGACGACGCTGAGCCAGATAAGCGTCATAGGCTGCTCGGCTCAGTAGGGATTTCTTAACCTGCACCTGCAGGATCCAGAGGTAGAAGTTCTCTCCCTGGTCAGGCAAGCAGGTCAGGTTTCTTCTTGTGTACATCAGACTAAGCAGACAAAGTTGAATTAATGTCTATTTGAAGAAATAATCCATTTGACATCAAAGTAAATTGTGGCTTTTATGATACAAGCAATACATTTTTGCAGTACAATATTACTTGTACTAATACTTATTGTCACACAGATCTCTGACCAGTCAGCGTAGTTTGAAAATACAGTGGGACTAAGAAAGATGGAACAGAGACAGAATAGATAAACATCTTTTAATTAAAGAAGCCTGAAGCCATCCAGCTGTGAACCTATCTGTTATCGATCTTTAACAAATAGATTTCCCTACTTTTTTCTTTTTATTTGACCCTACCTTAATTTATCCATTTTGCCATACACTGTTAACAACACCATCCTGTTAAGACTAAAGTACTGAAGTAACAGCTCAAATGTTTTCATATAGAGACACAGGGGTCCAATGAGCTTAGTTATGACTTAGATGAAAGCACAAAGCTATAAATATGTGATTGCTTTCTAAATTTTACGAGAGATGTAATGGCACTCTTTGACCACATCCTCCCTGGTGCAACTTCCATCTCTCTCTGTCTTATTTTCCCCTTCCCGTTCTCTCACTTCCCTGCTCTTTGCCATCTGGTTGTTATTACAAGGAACTTAAAATGATTCGCTCCATAGGATATGACCCCCCCTCCCACCCCCAGCTCTAAATCTGCGTGTCCATGGTGCTGACTGCCATCTCCACCTCCTCTTTTCTCCTGCAGACATTCCTGAGATCCCCGAGAGCATTAAATTCTGCAGGGCCTTGGAGATTGCAGACTTCAGTGGAAACCCCCTGTCCAGGTAAGCAAATGGAAACAGGCCATCAGAAAACATGATGCTGGAGAGAAGCAATGTGGCTTTGAAAAATGAAACCAAGCATGACAAGTGTCATTTGTGTGCTCTAATTACTTTGCTTTCCTATCGTAAATGTGCAGTGACTTGTATCACATACGAATGAATGAATGAATGTATGAATATACAGTCTGCACTTCATGCTGATTTGTAACTGCAATTGTTAGAATCATTTAGTTGCAAAGAAATACTCATGCACAGTATATGAACATGCTTTCTGATCAAACAAAGCTCTGTGTGAAACTGACACGCTAACCTAACCTGTATGCTAGTTAATCCCTATGATATCTCTATGTAAATTCACTACTCTGCCACATCCCCAATCAGTGATGGCAAGGTTGGTATTTCATCTTTTATCTTCCTCCTATAGAAAAGTAATGGCTCAACTGGAAAGAGCTTTGATGGTGAATGCTTTAACAGATGGCAATATGTAAAAGGATGATTGTCTTGTGTGAGTCGACTGATCCCATTCGTTGTACAACAAGAGTCTCTCTCTACTATGTTCCCTCCTGTCTTTCTGCTTCAGATTGCCAGATGGCTTCACTCAACTGCGAGCGCTGGCTCACTTGGCACTCAACGACGTGTCATTGCAGACGTTGCCCAACGACATTGGAAAGTATGTACACGTGCACAATGGCTCATAGATCATTTGACACAATAAAATGTCTTTTTCTCCTAGATAGTTAAAAAAATCTGTTGTTCTTGTGATTGAAAATATCAGATTTGAGTTTTTTCAAATAATAATCACTTTAAATTTGCAACCCTGCTTTCAAATTATTTAGAATTAGAAATCTAAAAAACTGAGTACAGCCAAAATGATTAGACAGCTTCGGGATTTTAACTTTCACACTGGTCCATGTTACCAGACTGAAAGCCTTCGACACAGTTAGATCCTTGATACATTAGGAGACGGAGCAGGTTTTCAAGGAGTGTAATTCTGTGGGCCAGTGGGCTCTGAGGCAGCCAGTCTCTGGGCTCTGGGCCACTGCTGTGCTCAGACAGATGGAGGAGCCCCTCACCATGCCAGGCAGTCCAGACGAACAGACCTGCCATCTGACTAACCAACCTGCCTCTCTCCTCTCCTCTCCCCTCTCCTCTCCCCTCTCTCACTCCCCCATCGTCTCTCCTCGCCACCTGCCAACTCCTGCCCTCCTTTCTCTTTTACTTGCTACTTTTTCACTGCTGCTCCTCCTTTTATAGCCTGGCCAACCTGGTGACGTTGGAGCTCAGGGAGAACCTGCTGAAGTCTCTGCCCACGTAAGTGTCATCTCCTTCCAACGCATATATGCAGCAGAGCTCGACCTCTTATCTAATTTCCCACCATCTCCATCAAGCACAGTAAGAGCCTGTTGACAGTGATAAATACACGAGGAACTGCCACCACTGTTTTACCTTCAGTACTTTACTTTTGTAGACCAACTTTATACTCATCATGAGCTTTAGTTAGAACCCCTCACAGACACCTGCAGTTGTTCTAGGACAGAGAATTACGTCACCGTGGAAGAACATGACAATCTACAAGTTACCTGTAGTGACGTAGGTTTAAAAGCATTCTTGGCATATGTCAGTACATGTGAATGAATGGTATGTCTGCTCTTTGGTCTTTCAGGCTGCATATTTGCGTGACTAACTGCATGTGCTATTTTGTGTACGTATTCAGGTCGCTCTCTTTCCTGGTGAAACTGGAACAGCTGGACCTGGGCAGCAATGAACTGGAAGTTTTGGTAAGTCAACAGCTGACCCCCTTTAACCATCCAATGTAATATCCAGTAGATAAGTACTTCTCCTGTCAAGTGCTCAAACAACACCCTCAGTTGGGCCTTAAAATAACCTATTTTGCGGAGTGACATCTAGCACAAGTATGCGTCTTACATTCCCACCACAATAATTATGATCCAAACCACATGTTTACCTCACCACACACAGCAGAGCCTGTCTGTCAGACCTGAGGCCCTGTATGCACCCCTCAGTGAGTGCTACTTTAAGCCTGGGTATGCCCACCTTTCTCAATAGAACAGGGTAAACAATGCCTCATGACCTGACAAGGGTGGAAGCTGAGCAAGTGGTTGACATTATGACGAAACCTTGCCTGCCTGCCTGTCTGTCATAAAGAACTGCTTCGCTGACATTCTCCTTAAGACTTCAGTTTGAGAGACTATAACCCTGTTATCTCATGATGCAAACAAATACATGTTTACTAAATGGATTTAGGAGTTACCACAGAAGTGTAAAAGAACATAACTATATTTAGAAATCCTATCCTGTTAACAGCAGATCGAAAAATAGAAAATCAGATAAATCCAATTGGATTCGTTCTATTTTTGCTAAAGTTATGCTAAAAATTGTGAATCAGTATTCTACCACATGCTGATATTAAAACGTTAGATGCCTTTTGTGTGTGTGCGTGTGCGTGTGCGCACGTGTGTGTATTTAGGTCACATGGTTTCTGTTTGCTGTGGCCTGAAGCCCTCTGACAGTTCTCATATGGTGCTTGTGTGTGAAGCGCAGCAGGCAGTCCTTGGCTTTGCACTTCAAACATTAACAAAAAATATTCAACCTGCCTTTTCCAATAACCAACTGCCCCAATGTGTTCTCTCCTCTTCCTCTCTCTGCTTCATCCCATCTCTTAGCCGGACACCCTCGGTGCTCTCCCCAACCTGAGGGAGCTGTGGCTGGACCGTAACCAGCTGTCCTCATTACCACCAGTAAGTACACTTCATGCAAATATTATTTAAAGCTGCCCTGTTGCAAGAACTCTGTTTCACTTGAAATTGTATAAATCTTTAATTACACATATGCAAAATTAACTCCCACCAGCAGATTTCTTTCCCTTGTATTTGCTGTGAAGGTAATGGTTGCATCGGGTCATTGTGGCCGACTGCAAGTGGTATTTATGTGTGTGTGTGTGTGTAGGAGCTGGGGAACCTCCGGAGACTGGTGTGTCTGGATGTGTCAGAGAATCGTCTGGAGGAGCTTCCCTCAGAGCTAAATGGCCTCCTGGCTCTCACTGACCTGCTGCTCACACAGAACCTGCTGGAGGTTGTCCCAGACAGCATAGGTGAGAAACACAAGTGTGAAAGAGGGGAAAATTGTCTTGGCGGTGATTCAGACAGAGAACAGTGTTGGTGAGGTGATGTTTAAGGTTCCAGTAAAACGTTGTTGTACAATTTAGGAAGTTAAATAGCTTATGAAACGCCAAACAACGGTTTATAATACAGCTTTTACTCTAGTTAACTCAAGTCGCATCTCTATTGTGACTATTCTCACATTTCATAACCTCAGTCACACCTTTAAAAGTGTCATTTGTACATATATTAGAATATTGTGAAGTGTTTCTCAAACACCAAGATAGAAATGAGACCAATATTAGGGTGACGTGAAAGAACACTAATTAATGTGTTTCCTTGTGTTTCTGTGTAGATTTTTTGCCATTTAATTATGCAGCACTAGATAAAGTAAACTCTGGGACAGGCTCACTGTGCATATGAGACAGTTCTGTGAAATAAGAACAGCACTGTCCCCTACTGGAAATATAATGCCAATGAAGCCTGGCACAGGCAAAATCAACAGCTGTAATTCTTGTTTTTAGTTGAATTTATTTAATCCCAGACCATGATTCCAACATGTCACATTTATTGTTGGTGTTTTATTGCTACATTTTGTAAAATGGTACTGTGCTGTGTGTGTTTTGTGTCCAGGCTGTCTGAAACAGCTGTCCATTCTGAAGGTGGATCAGAACAGACTGACCCATCTGACTGATTCAATAGGAGAGTGTGAAAACCTCACAGAACTCGTCTTGACAGAGAACCTTTTACAGGTAGGGAGATATATAAACCACTTACAGCAGCCTTGCACTGACCCAGTTGGGATTTATGTCTGCCCATTAATACTTAAGCCCAATTAACGGCTGTTGAGCTTCATTATCATTTTGGCTGATTATTAATGGCTTCTGTCTCGCTTCCTCAAAGTCACTTCCTCGCTCGCTGGGCAAGCTGAAGAAGCTGACCAACCTGAATGTAGACCGCAACCGTTTGGGCAGCGTGCCCAAAGAGCTGGGCGGTTGTGCCAGCCTCAACGTTCTCTCACTGAGAGACAACCGCCTGGGCAAACTGCCTGCTGAGCTTGCAGATGCCACTGAGCTGCATGTGCTGGATGTGGCTGGAAACAGGTAACCTGACTTAACACCCTGAACTGTAAATAATACACAGCAGCTTTTCATGCTAAGGTTAAAGACTTGCATAGAATACCTTTGCCCAAATGAGATATTACCAGCATTCTGCAGAGACATTGCTTGTCCAGTTATTTTAATGTGATTAGGACAACAAAATAAGTGCATGTATTGATGACTCATGTATTTTCAAAGCGGTAGTGCTAAGTTATGTAAAATAATGTATTTGAAAACCGCAAGCAAATGCATCATTGTCAATGGGTCTTTGAATATTTGTCTAAAAACATAGAGGGAGCAAAGTTTTTGCAGGATTATGAAGGTTATTCCTGCAATTTAGTTTTTCTCTGAGATGTATGAATGCTTATTGAGTACATCAATCATAGTTTCTTTGAATTCTAAGGTGAGAAGTATAAGATGAATGATATTTTATTTTCAGTTACTTATCTCACCCCTTCTTTTGTCCAGATTACAAAACCTGCCTTTTGCCCTGACAAACCTCAATCTGAAGGCCATGTGGCTTGCAGAGAACCAGTCGCAGCCAATGCTCAAGTTCCAGACCGAGGATGACGAGCGAACAGGAGAGAAGGTGTTGACCTGCTACTTGCTGCCCCAGCAGCCTTCTCCCAGCCTAGGTGAGTCTCAGTTAATGCATCATTCATCAGACATATAGGAAAGTAGTAGCAAATAGTTCATTTCTGTACATGTGGCCTACCCAACATCATCATACAATAGTCTTAGTTTTTACTTAATTTTATATTTTAATAAGTTGTAACATGTTTTGGAGTAATATATAAAGTTGTTGCTTGTAAAGCCACCTATGGGTTGTAAGACTTTACAGAGTCTGTTCTTGAAGCTGTCCATTCAGAAGTAATCTACAGCTATAAACTCAGCTTGACATCTTTCTCTCTCCACACTTCATTTTCCACAGAGAACTTGCTGCAGAACAGTGTGGATGACAGTTGGACAGACAGCAACCTGAACCGGGTGTCAGTCATTCAGTTCCAGGAGGAGACCAAAGCTGAGGAGGAGGATGACGAGGCTGCTGCAGAGCGCAGAGTGAGGAAACACTTTGTCTTCTTCATGGCATTTCGCACAGATAATTTTCATGTTTCCGACGTATCAGCATCAATACTGTATTGAAATTCTCAAAGTCATGTTTCTAATTCAAATTTAATCTGTTTTTATTTGTTTCAGGGCCTTCAGCGCAGAGCCACACCACATCCCAGTGAGCTGAAGGTGATGAAGAAGGTGATTGAGGAGAGGAGGAATGAAGCATACACATCCAAACCTGATGGAGAAGATGAGTCCCTTGATCCACAGGTACATCCATCATACTGTGTAATAACTATATGGCTTGTGACATAAACCACCTGCCACTGTAGGAAGGAGTCAAAAAGCAGTTTTAACCAGAATTGTCACTTCGGTTTTGCATCATGATTCACTGGTGCACTTTTTGGTTTTAGGAGAAGCGGCTCAGTGACCTGTCCAATCAGAGCCATGAGTCCCAGGTGTCCAATAGCACGCTGTCGGCCACCTCCCATGAGGACAGACACAACGTGACTGTGGTCTCACAGCGGGAGGACCTTGTAGACGGCCACTCCCCTCAGGAGGAGGAAGAGCTGGATGAGATGGAGGTGGAGTACATTGAGGTAAAAACATCCATAATATTGTGAACATGAAAAACACCAAAAACTCTCCAGTTGACTATCCTTCCACCTGTAAGAGAAGGTGACCACCTTTTAACTAATTAAATTGCAACCCCTCTTTTCTCCAGCCCACTGTGCACTTTGCAGAGGAGCCCATCATCCGCGGTGGGGACGAGGACGACGAAGAGGACGGGGAAGATGGCGAGAGGAGTGACGAGGATGATGGGAGGCCGGCCTTCCCCGCGGAGAAGCAGCGTCTGATTAGAAAGGACACGCCACACTACAAGAAGCACTTCAAGATCACCAAGCTGCCCAAGCCCGAGGCAGTGGCTGCGCTGCTGCAGGGCTTCAGTCCTGATGGCCTCGGCTCTCCAACACAGGCCGCCCAGGATGAGGAGGACGAGGAGGAAGAGCAAAGCATAGGCACCCCTCAGCACCATCACAGAATGGAGATGCTTGAGGACAGCCGGCACCAGGTCAACTCCAGTCAAGTAAAGGTAAAGGAGGGATCCCAGCACAGTGCAGGAATGTGGAGGGTGACTGGCTAGGAATTGTTAAAGTATGAGTAGAAACACATTATTTTGGAGAATATATGTAGAAATCTAGTGAACATACAAGTAGGTGGTGCAACAGAACAAAATGTTTGCAGAAAAGTTGTGACATCACAACATCAGTCAGTTAATTAGCTTATTTTATGCTAAAATTTTTCTGTTCATGTTGTGAGAATATATTTGATTTGAATATATTTTGCTCGCTCATTGCCTCTATGCAAACACTTAATACTGTATGCATAGAGTGCCCTTACCACCTTGCAAGTTGCATTCAGTTTGGAGCACTTAATAAGGATGTGGCATTGCATGCAGGGTCATTGGTGAAATGAAGACTTCTACCCTTGAGCTGTAAGTCAAGGGGAATGTTTTTCCTCAGGAGCTGATTTTGTGGTTTAACCGCAAACTCACCAGCAGTCTCGCCTCAGATCTTTGCTTTGTCTTTGCTCTGTCCCAAAGACAACATGTCCCTCACCACCTACAGACACTCAGAGGTCATGAGCTGATAATACACTCCAATACCTCATTTAGATTTCTATGCAACATCAGAAATGCACACACATTGGATTGAAGTCTCCAATGCGAGAAATTTTACTTTAAACCTCTGTTGCCACACAAGATAGCTTCTTGATCTTTGTTGATGCACACAAAACATACCAGATATGAATTCTTTGATGTCAATGATAATTTCCCTTCCACACAAGCAGCTGCAGGCCTTTCTTGCACAACACTGGCCCAGTTCAGTACTAAACTTCTCATCATATTTATCAGCCATCTCCTGATTTAATTGATGACATTTTCACACTCTTCTTATAACATTGTGTGCTTGTACTGTAAGTATGAATGGAGTGAGTGAAGTCTGCTCTGGTGCTGCTTATGAAATAAATCTTCTTATTGATCATTAGTATTTGGGGAGACTTAATGAAATATTTTGATTTATCATGGTGATTGTAAGAAATCCTTTTTAACACTGTGATCAAACATCATCATCTCACCAAATCTGTTTTGCGTGTCTTAATGAACGTGGGTGTGTTTGTGTGGCTGAACTCAGACCAACCAGAACATATACTGGCAGAGCTGGAATGTGAGATCAAACAAGTCTTGTTTGTATCATATGATTATAACTTTTTATGGGATGTTTAAATTATTGTAGAGTGTAAGATCCTTTATGGTTCTTGCTAATTGAATGCAGCAAGACAAAAGTCTTTTTCTGAAGCCTTTTTGTTTAACTTTCTGTAAATGACTTCTGGAAAGTCATCTTAAATACCTTTTTGTAAGGAGTACTATATTGTACTTGAAGTCCTGTTGTCTAAATGAAAGCTTGCTACTGGAGGAGTTTGCTTTCTGTGGTGTGGAGGCTGGGCTTATTCTGGAATGGGAGCTTTTTGCCTTCTCTTGTCCGCTCTCGTGTGTTTTGCCCTGTAGCTCAGCTCCTTGGTCTTGTCTTTCCGTCTCTGCCTGTATTTGCTTCTGGTGGCTGGGGAGTGACTGTGGGGTTGCATCTGCTTCAAGGTGGTCCATCCTAGTGGACCAGAAGTCCTCACAACCTGCAAGCAGACAGTGGAGTGTCGGGTGTGTTTGGTGAAGTGTGTGAGAAAGTTTGTTTTTCTTTTTTTTTTTTTTTTAAGGCGCGTGTGAGCATATTTTTATTTTGGCCTGACTAATCCGCATGCCTCTCGCTGGTTCCTGTCCTAACAGGGGGTGTCATTTGATCAAGTCAATAATCTGCTGATTGAACCTGCTCGAATTGAGGAGGAAGAGGTCTGTACATACTCTTTCCCGTCCGGTCTGTCTCTCTGTGTCCTTCACTCACCCACTCATTCATCCACCTGTATTCAGAGGTAGAGAAAAGTACCCACAGAAAATCCATGGTTAATCCAAGCCAATCACTAGGGACCCCCTAACCACAGCTCATTTAAGAGATGACCAGTGTGGCAGAACTGGATGCAGGAATGAAGTAGCCATGTTTTATTTATTACATGTATTGTTTTTTCATTGGACAGCAGGGGTTTAAGCACTTGCAACGAGGTTTCACAAATGTGCTGTGTTTTAGTGCATCCTGGGAAACTGGACTAGTTTTCCACATGTTATAATATAGTGATAAGTGCCATTTCAATAAAGTACTGGCTTATTTCTTTTATTTACATTTCTTTATTAAGTGACAATTGTATAATGGACATATTTAAAAAAGCTTAACTCAACACATCTTGTACATGGAGCAGCTGCATGACTCAGGGGTCAAGACGCTGAACATGATCTCCCTCCCCAAAACTTCCACTAACAATGTTCTGTGCCGTGAGTACCACCAGCAATGTTGTTTATAGCCATTAATGAAACTTTTCATCTTATGCACATCTAAGTTCACCAAGGCAGTTGCTTCTTTTATTGTACTGCTGTAACACATGATCAATTTTAAAGATTGATCAACCATATTTCTTATCCAGTGAACATATAACTTACCCCTGATTATAGTATTTTAAAAACCAACCAGTGAAACTTCTTTGTCATGAAGGCAAATAATTGTTGGCCATCCACTAAACTTCCTCTGTTATGCCAGATTAAACAGCAGCTTTGCACATGACACAGCACTTTGAACAAATACTTTTTCGGGCGCCCTGCCAAATACTATTAATTTGTTGGAAACCCTGACCTTGAAAAGTAATTATGAGTCCCCTGGATGCCCACAGTTGTGTTGTCCTCCTCAACTTGAACCATTTCTCTAAAATGTTTATCCATTTTAGGCAGCATATTTGTCATCCTGCCATATTTTTTCTAAAATCCTGCCACAGTATAATAAATCCCAGTCCAGCATCAGGTTCTGCCACACTATATCTCTGCTACTGTACCTTTCCTCTGCTTCTGCTGCTTTGCTCCTTTTCATCCCCTGTCCATGCTGTGTCACCCTGGAATGAATGGGCTGGTTGCACTGTGATGAGGCAAGTCTGCTTCACCAGCTTCCTCCAGGTGTTGTTTTGATTTTTTTGGAGAAACATAGCAGGTGACTCAACTGCCAACCAGAGGAGGAGCTCCAGATTGATGAAGATGGATGAAGTCTCAGTTGTCTCATTTTACTATTATAAACCTGTATAGGCTGTCTAAAGTTTTTAAATTGTAGGAAATGTATTTTTATATTTACATTGTTAATCTGCTGTACTGGGTTTTTTTCATTGTCAAACTTTTTTTTTAGCATGATTTTGTTCATAATGTTGTATAAGAATACTCTCCTCTGCTGTTTAGTCTTGGTGTAGAAATCTTGCCCTGAAACTTTTTGTTAGAAACATTTCAGTGTCATTTAGTTTCATATGAAATTTGTCTCTGCCGTTTTAAGTCTGCTGTGTTTATTATTACACCAAATGCTGGGGTATCTACACTACAACTCCGAAACCGTCTCCACATCCAGGACACAGCACACTGTCTTCATCTGTTACTCTTGACATTTCCCTTTATCCTTCTACCTGTCCCTCATTTGTCTCCATTCCTCTCCCTTTTGCATGGCTTGCCAGTGTACAGAATATATACAGTCTGTCATGACTTACTTAGTGTTTACATTTTTCTCCCATACATACACAACACATTTTCAGTAAGGGTCAAGCCTCTGAGTCCAGTTAAAAAGGGCTTTAGACAGTTTGTGTTTGTTCATTTTATGTCTGAAGTCTACTGTCAGTTAAGTGGCTGCTGCCACTGCTTTGATTTTTTATTTTTTTATTTTATGCTTAAAAATGTCTTTAAAGCAAAATTTAAGGCACAAAATCTTCCACTTAAACTGACATTAGGCTCCAGGACAAGTCAAAGTGTCTCCATCCATCTCTTGGCATGTTGACAGGATGCTGCTGTGATAAGATTGATGCCACCTTCTGGAAGAAGGGGGGAGGTCACCCGTAACTTGTATTATAAAGTTTAAGATAAGCAATTTAATGGCAATCAGCTTGAAAATAAACATTGTGGGCTCACCTCCCTCTCATTCTGTCCTGAGCTGAGTGGTGTTTAGAGGGGTTTCACTAGTTGTTTTGCTGACTCCCCCCTCCTTAATTTACAGCACACCCTGACCATCCAGCGACAAACTGGCGGCCTGGGTATCAGCATTGCTGGAGGGAAAGGATCTACACCTTACAAGGGAGATGATGAGGTAACGTGTACCTGGAATCTGCACAGTTCAAAGAAATCAGAAAAAAAATTACATTATACTAAATCTTCTTTTTGTTCAGGGCATCTTCATCTCTAGAGTATCTGAGGAGGGTCCTGCAGCGAGAGCAGGGGTGAAAGTCGGAGACAAACTCCTAGAGGTAAAGCATTTCCTTTTCCGTTTCTTGTTTTCTTTTAAGATGTTTAATCTAAGAGCATTGCAATTCAGTCTTTCTCTCAATCTGCTTGTCTCAGGTAAATGGAGTCGACCTCCACGAAGCAGAACACCACACGGCAGTCGAAGCTCTGCGCAGCTCTGGAGCTACAGTTTCCATGACGGTGCTGCGGGAGCGTATGGTGGAGCCAGAGAACGCCATCACCACCACGCCACTGAGGCCAGAGGATGACTACTTCCCCAGGGAGAGACGGAGCACTGGCCTCGCCTTCAACTTGGAGACGACTCCCAGCGGGCCTCAGCAGCGGCTCTCCACCTGCCTGATCCGAAACGACAAGGGGCTGGGATTCAGCATCGCAGGGGGCAAAGGCTCCACGCCCTACCGCACAGGAGACACGGTGAGACAGGAAATTCATTGGCAATCATTTTGATAATTAGTTCATGGTTTTATCAGTCAAATTAGTCATTGTTCAAGGAAAAATGCCAAATATTAGCAGGGTCCAGCATCTCAAACTTGAGGATATAAGCTTCGCTTTGCTCTTCTTGGTTTTTGGACTGTTAAAACAAGCACTGTGATTGATGATGATGATTTTCCTGAACTGAATTATCACCCAGCACTAGCATGACATTTTTTTACATACATTAAAATGACCTGGCCTAAGGCTGGTTACACATTGGCAGTATTTTCCATCAAAAGTTCAAATCTGCATCTAGTCTGTAGTGAATTGAGATGATGGGTGTCAGTTAAAGGAGAGCGATGATACTGAGAGATGATCTGAAGCTAAAGACACAATCTACCATACAATCACTAAATGGCAGGTGTGGTCTTGAAGTTAGGTCACAAAGTGTTTTCAGTAACTGTCTTAGTCAGTGGGGTCTGACAGCGTCTATTCTAGCCGCAGCGTTTACGCTCATCACCAGGGGGACGGAGATATGAATAGCCAGCCTTGACACCTGATAGGTCCGCTGTAATTGGACGGGGTGAGGTGTATATTTGGGCCAGTGCAATACTGCATTGCAACCCATGCACCTCAACAAGCTCACAAAGAGGAAAGGACTCATGAAGTTTAGGATTTAGGCGGGTCTGTCTGTAAGTCTTGCCTCTCTTTCAAAAGCTTTTTGAAATGGATGCAGTGACTTGGCTGCTTGTCAGTTGATCTGAGGAGGAGGTGCAGTAGACTTTGCTCCTGCATGTGCTTTCACATTTTGTTCTGGTGAGGCAGGCTTGGAGTTTTTATTTGGTTAAACAAATTGTGTAATTTGTCTGAGCAAAGGGGCAACATGTCTCAGTGGTCATGATTTTTTATGAGCTGATGTGTCCTCATGATCAAATGCTATGCTGTTAATCAGTTGTAATGTATGTGTTGGTTTTTTTGTTCATGTGCACAAACTTATCTCACAATTTGTAGCTTTGTGAGCTGCTCATGTCACAGAAGCGTGCCAGCAGTAATGAATAAAGGAATTCTAGTCTTGGCTCCGATTCACACTGTGGGATATCACACACTGACTGACTGGTGACTCCCTTATAGACAGCTCACAGTTAGCACACTGATTCATCACAGCATTGCAGCCTGTTGCACCAGTTTACCGCCGACCCCATCTAATTTGATACACAGGCAGGGGAGGCAAGAAAAAACTGATGGAATAATTAGGTAACCTCGCTCACATATTTAACCGTTTTTAATTACAGTATATTAGCAGCATCTCTTTTATCTGTAATATTTAAACAGCCTCAGAGAGTGCATACTAATTCTGAAAACTTTAACATTTGTCAATGTCTCTTGTCTGTTTTTAGGGAATCTACATCTCTCGCATCGCAGAAGGGGGAGCGGCACACAGAGACAGCACGCTGCGTGTAGGCGACAGGGTGATCTCTGTGAGTACTACACATCCAAACCAGGCTTTCCTTTACAATGTTTTCATGTATGTGAGGAAGGGAATCATTTTGATGTTGTACTCTATATTAATCTAGATCAGTCCCTTATTACACAGTGTAAAGGAAACCCTTCATGTATGTCATCATTGCTTTATGTTTTAATGTTTCCATTGTAAATGTGCCCACAACACTGCTCTCATCACTCAAGTCTTGCCATTTCTAAGATAGATCAGACTAACCTGTGTTAGGTCCCATGCTGGCCACATGCAGAAAATTAACTCATCAGACTTCACTCTCACAGATCAAAACCATCAGTGGGCAGCTGAGACAGAATACTAACACAGTCCTCGTACTAATTCTAACCCTGAGTCTCTCCTCAAAAACAAATTATGTAGCTGTTTTGATTAAATAGTGCAGCATTTAGATTTTATGTTTCACCACTTATGGGCTCCTGCATGAGTTTTGGGTTTCCATGCTTTTTTGTTTTGCTGATCACACTCCACGCTTGGCTTTGCTCTCCTTTTTCTGGCAAGAGATTAGTAACTCTTGAGTTGCATGTTTTCATCCAGTCACACCCATGCACACTTTTTCATCACACATTATGACTGTAAACTGACTGATGGTGGTTGATTTTCCTGAGGCTCCTTTCCCAGTGTGCTGAATGTGAAACTGCTTCAACTCTAAACTGTTTCTTGAATGTAAATCCTGCTCTCTGGAAATGACAGAAAAACTTCCTGAATTATCCTCTTTGCTTTCTTTCTGGGTTTCCTCTTTCCTCCGGCAGCTTTTTAGCTCTTATTCTTGTGTCTATTTGTAGGCTGCCTCTTTTTCTCTCTTTCTCACATTCTCTCTATCTGCATGCTCACTAATGCATTAAGTGCATCTCCTTGCCTGCTTGGTGGTGGGTATGGTGTTGGGGTGGAGTGGGCTGAGCCTGTCACCCTGCTGACATGATGGGCATGTGTGTGTTCGCATGTCAGTGGGTGTTGCAGCACATCAGCCGATGGTAAGAGCAGGTACTGTCGGGTCAGTGCTGACCTCTGCTTGTCACTTTGGACCAGAGCACAGTTTTTAAGATGTGCATACCTGAAAGTTACTGCCTAATGTAAAACCCAAGGTTAGCAAAACTAATGATTAAATCACACGTGAGTTATCTAAAGACTTCCCTGCCTGCCTTTGTTGACTTAAGATCAAACTTTTTGGAGAAACTACACACCTCCACTTGTGTTTTAAGTAAACAAAGGCAAGAAGGGGTGAATAAGTGATTACATTAAAAGAGCAGCTCAAGCAGTCACAACTAAACTAAACATTAGCTGACTTTGGGAATTTGATGACTTTTTTGAGTAAAGAATAGCTTTGCTTGCTCGTGGCCTTTCTCCCTGAGGGAAGCTCTGCCAGCTTAAATTGCCTGCAGCAGCCCGCTGTTACCCCCGCTTCCTCTTCTTCTCTGCCTGTTCCTGTTGCTCTGTATAGGTGTTGGGTCCTTCTTCAAATAACTGTACTCACTTTGATTCACTCACAAGCTCTCAGTCAATTCAACATCAGAATAATTTAGATGTTAAATATTAGGAGATATTTTTGAGTGATGAGGTGTAGAGTTAAATGAGAGAGGACTGATGGCAACTTGCAGTTTCCAGCATGTATTTGTTGTTCAATGTTCATCATGCCCGTGGCAAGTGTGGCCCGTTGTCATTGGGAGCATCCTGGTGGGCTGACACCCTCCGTGGTTGGTTTTACTGTCAATCTAGATCAATGGTGTAGACATGACAGAGGCCAGGCATGACCAGGCAGTAGCGCTCCTTACCGGCACCTCCCCCACCATCGCCCTCCTGGTGGAGCGAGACCCGAATGCACCAGGGGGCTCTCCAGGTCAGTCCCGGGCACGAGCCCACTCCCCTCCACCCCCAGAACCCTCAGATTCCCCAGACCAGGAGGAGGAAGGCCTTTCCCTTCATGGGAACCACCTGAGCCAAATGGAGGACGAGTATCCCATCGAGGTAAGACCTCTTAGGAGCAACTTCAGTGCTTCAATATGTTGAGTAGCTTTTTCGTTCAATTAGGGCGTGCTGTAGAAGCCTCATTCAGGCATTCAGCATTAATGTTTGTTCATTTGGCCCCTGCCTTATCCTTAATGCTGTCCAGTTCCAGAGAAGATGGTGCATGGTATGAAGGCTTGGTCTACTTTACATAATGGTGTTCTGTAGAGTTTAGCCTGCTAATAATAGCTGTATAATTCCCAGTTGTCAGTAATGCAAAGATATGACTGTGTACTTTCTTTACTTACAATGGCGGCTCATGCCTGTAAAGAGTATATGTGCGTGCAGTAGGTTAGTTTGTGTTTAGTAAACAAAGTATAGATGTAGATATGACAGTTATTTTTTTGATTTGATTGATTGAATTGATTCTCTTTTTTTAGATTTAGGCTTTAAAGATTTTCAAAATCTCTTGCCACAACATGTTTTCTACCTCTAATCCTAACAGGAAGTGACGCTGGTGAAGTCAGGTGGCCCTCTAGGGCTGAGCATCGTGGGAGGCAGTGATCATGCCAGTCACCCGTTCGGCGTCAATGAACCCGGAGTCTTCATCTCAAAGGTGAAACTTGTGAAATTGCCTGTTTTACAATTTTGTGTTTTTGCATCTTCTAAAATACATCTCACTTTCCGTTGCCCTTCCCGTCACCAGGTGATTCCTCACGGTCTAGCATGTCAAAGTGGACTACGTGTCGGGGATCGAATATTAGAAGTGAACGCCATCGACCTGCGTCACGCCACACACCAGGAAGCCGTGCGAGCCCTGCTGGCCAACAAGCAGGAGATCCGTATGTTGGTACGGAGGGACCCATCACCACCTGGGATGCAGGTGAGGCTGTCAGCTCAAACAAATATGCATATATTAACGGGAGCAAATGCTCACCTTACCTTGCCTGACGAGCTGTGTATATGTCATTGCAGGAAATTATGATCCAGAAGCAGCCAGGGGAGAAGCTTGGCATCAGTATTCGTGGAGGAGCGAAGGGTCATGCAGGAAACCCGTTTGATGCCACAGATGAAGGCATCTTTATCTCTAAGGTTCTGAAATTATATATATTATATACCATTTTTTTCTTTTTTAGCTTCAGCTGCGCCAGCCCTCTGATTAGTTAGTGCAAGATTTTTGAAGTAGTCCACTTTATTTAAGGTTACATCCCATATGACTGAAACTATAAGTATGCTCAGTCTCTCCTGCTGCCTACAGGAGAATAAAACTATGAAAATTGTTACTGAGAAAAAAGTGGTATTACATTTGTCGACAAAGTAAGTGAGGACAATGTTTGAAGAATCCTCAACAACTCAAACTTTGCTCAATATTCAAACAGGTGAGTTCGAGCGGTGCAGCAGCAAGAGACGGCCGACTGCAGGTTGGCATGCGAATCCTGGAGGTGAACAATCACAGCTTGCTGGGGATGACACACACGGAGGCAGTGCGAGTGCTCCGTGCTGTCGGAGATTCTCTGGGTATGCTGGTGTGTGACGGCTTCGACCCACGAAAAGTGTCTGCTGTGGAGGTAAGACACCATGAGCAGTCAGATTTGGACAAAATGCATCTTCACTTAAAGAGATATTAAAAGAAAACTATACTCTGTCTTCATACAGGCTGAGATATGTATATATATTCAGTCAGAATATCTAGAAAATAACTTATCTGTTCAATAAATGACCAGCAGCGTTGACATTATTAATTATTATTAAAAAGCACTATTTCAATGTTGATCAAATTTTTAAAAAAACCCTGTTTTTGGTCCATTTCCAGGCATCTCCTGGCATCATTGCCAATCCGTTTGCAACAGGCATTGTTCGTAAGAACAGCATGGAAAGCATCTCTTCTATAGACCGAGACTTGAGCCCAGAGGAAATGGACATCATGCAGAAGGTACTACAGTTTAAACACTAATCGTATATCTTCACTGATTATGTATCTTAATTAGTTAACATTACATGCATTGTTAAGGTCAGGTGGAGATACAACAAACATGCACTGTTCAGGTCAGATAAAGCCCAAGGAAATGAACGGTGTTGGTGTGTGCACCAGGGATCAGAGTAGAAGCCATTAATCTACCAGCAGCTAATTCCAGCAGTCAGTTTGGTGATTTTGTTAACAACACATGAATCAGATGTTTCATTCAGCAACACTCTGCTTCCACAGCAGTTTGGTGTCAGCATGTGGAGTTTTCAACGACGGTGGAGTTTGACTCACTCCAACCATGCACACCACACATACCCATCTTTTCACTACAGCACCCAGAAAGCGCCAGCACAGTTGTTTATTTTGTCCAGATTAGCTTTTGGGAGACTGCCCATACTAAAGGAATGTAGCGGCTTGTTGGTTAATTGAATGTGGGTTTCTGTTGTTCCTCTGCACACAGTGATCTGTTTTTTTGCTGCACAGCCTTGAACAGAGCACATGCAGTCATAAAATAATTCATGAACATTGCATTGGTTTCAGTTACTCAGTGTTTAAGCTAAGACTAACAGGATGAATAGTGAGTGTTTATTGGGATTGTAAAGCTCTTAACTCTCTCCTCCAGGAGTCTGAGATGGTGAGAGAGACATCACAGTGGGAGCGAGAAGAGATGGAGAAAGTGGTAAGTGATGCTGAAAGTCCATTGCTGTTTTGGGAAGGCTCGAGGTAAAATTGTATCTGTCAGATTAGTGGGTAGAAAGCAATACAACGAGGTGAGAGAATCCAATTTTTGCTCCATCGTAGCTCAGAAACAGGCGTCAGGGCGGAGCTTTAGAGGCAGAAGCTCAGGTTGTTCTGTTATTGGCTGAATGAAGCTTCTCCTCTGCACCCTGTGTGGATTTTGTTTTTGACAGAACTATTCCTGCAATGTCCCACCTTGCATGCTTTTTTTCTGCTCCCTAGCTAATGAATAGAATACTTTCTAACGTGTGCGGATTCTATCCTTTCTTTCCCTTCTGTTTTTCTCTCATCTCTCCTTCACCCTTGGCGTGTTTGGTGTGATACAAAATCATCCAATCATCTCCATATCACTTTCCCCACTGTTGTTTTTCTCCACTTCTCACCCCCTGTAACACTTCTTTCCTCTCCTGTAATTCCTCCGTCTTCACCTCTCATCGCATTACTGTGTGGCTGTGTGTGGTCGGGTGTCTTCCCTCCTGTCCTCTCCTCCTCCTCTTCCTCCTCCCCTTCCTTTCTTGGTGAAGGAGCGTATGCGCTTGGAGCGAGAGGAGGCAACTCGCCTGCTAGAAGAGGAGACTGAGGTGAGACACTCCTCATCAGCAGGTCTGCAGACAACCATCCTGTCTGCGCAAAAGGGCCACAAAAATACCACAGCACCACCTCCACAGGATTTGACCATGTTGCTCATCCTGGGTATTTCAGGGAGAATAGAATCTTCTTTTTTAGTTTTCTTCATCTTCATTCAAACTGGCTTAGTTTTACTGGAGAAATAAATATCCAGGTAGTGAACAGGTAAAACTAAACTTATTACTGGTTAATGTTCCTACACCTTGGCTGAGTGCTTCAATGACAACTGGCAGTGTTTGTGAGTACGTCCCTAGAGGTTAGTCCAGGTCCAGGTCCGGTGACCAAACCCAACAATGTGTTAGTCCGTCTCTTACTTTCCTACTTCTGCAGTCAGTCTGTTGCTCTCAGCCCCGTGCCCATTCATTTATTTTTATACTATGCTACACCAGGGTTATATTTGCTAGTAGGATCAATTGTTTTTTATCGTTGTCTTTCACTGGAGTTGTTCACAAAAAGAAAACTGTAGAATATCACCAGACTTAAATATAACACATATTTGGCACTGGGGAATATCTCTGGTCAGTTCATATTCACAGTAGAAGTGTGGATCTTTTATGTCATAGCAATGGTTCTCTACAATTCTATGAATAGTCTCCACCAGTAAAACTAGTTCACTGTGAATAGTTTCTTGCTTGTTGAGGAATAAACCTCAGCCTTGTCCCCTTCTCACCTCTGTTCTCCATTTGTTTCTCTGTAGAACATTGGCACTGGACCTCTGAAACTTGACTACAAAACTTTGGCGGCGCTGCCCACCACCAGTCTGCAGAAGCTCAACAGGGTAAGTTCTCACGTCTTCAGGCAGCAGTGGAAGAAACACTGAATGATATGAATCCTGTTACATGTCAACATGTTTGAAAAAGAGTGCAGTCCTCTCAAGCTGCTGGGACTTTGTTTGGAAATGTCCTTCATGGCTCAGAATAGACCTCATGGAATCCCTTGTTTTTATGTCCTGGGAAACTGAGTGACCCAGAGCCGACCAGTTGCCCCTCGAGGAGCAGGAATGTTCACCTCCCTCCATGTGCATAGCCCCCAGGTCAACATTACAGATGGTAGCTCCAAGGCCAAACCCATTCAACATATATCAGTGTGATGTAAATGTGTCCAGCATGAATTCATGAACCAACCTGGATTGAAGAAATAACATGAAGGTGAAGGACTGATCAAGAAGTTTGGCATTTCTCCGCCAGAGAGAAGTGCAGAATCAAGACCAGGAAATGAAAAAAGGAATGAAAAACGACTGGAAGTATCTTAAGTGAAGGAGGTGGAACTGAAAGGGAGCAGGCCAGAGGGCAGGCACTGTCCTGGTTGATAAAGAGAGTGTGAGTGTGTGAAAGAGGTGGCGAGATTGGGGGGGAAGGGGACAGCTGGCCACTATCAAACAGCCTATCCTCGGCGATATTTTAAACCTGCATCTGGCTCTGAACAGGATGGAGTCTCTTGGGTGGGTGGGGTGCCAGACAGGGAGGGAGGGAATCGTCTAAGAGGAGCCGACAAGTGTTTCAGTTCCCAAAGTCCTCAGAGGAGTGAGTTCTAGTGGACACACGGAGCTGTCCTGTTAACATCCTACAGGTACTAGCTATATTTTTCTGTCTTCTTTTCCTCTTTCTTGTGTTTGTTGTCACTTAATTTGTTCTTTCTCCACTTTATTTTCATCCAACTCTGCGTCTGCATTAGAAATACTATTATTTTGACTTGGTTTAAAACATGCTTAGACTTTTTAGACTTTAAGTAGTAAACTTTAATCAGACAGCTATCATGACTTTGTTGTTGTGCCCTACTTGTAGAGGTCTGGCCTGTCAGAGTGTCTAGGAGAACTTAACCTACATTTCATATGCAGCTGTTGGTGCTTGGTGCATTAGAGCTGGATTTGCTGCTCCAGCACACGTGGTCCTGCTCAAACTGTATCACGTAGACCCTTTGTGACCGTCTGCAAGTTGTTACCAAGCTAAAAACCAGAGATGGTTCTTCTTGAAAATGGTGGTTTAGAATATTAAACCCAATTAGATAGTGTTTTTACTGTCAACAGGCCAGGTTCACTGTGATTGTATAAGAAGTGAGGTGTCAAGCATGATGTGCTGCAGAGCTGCCTTTTGTAACATCACTGGAAAGGAGGCAGTTGAGAGTTAGATTGTGGTTCTATACCAATGTTTTGGAAGGAACATTTGGTTTGGTTTTTAAAATTGTATTATATTTATAAAATACAGCATATTGTTCTATCCCTGACAAGAACAATAGAGTCCTGAATTTATTTCCATCATTGTCCTTGGTATCAGTCGATGTCTGAGGAAATATATTATCAAAATAGGAAATATTATCAAATAACTGTCAACTAACTGAAAAACTAGGATATTTGATCTTGAAAACAGACAATTTTTTTCAGGAACAAGATCACAGAACTAGTGGAAGTCTTTTTTTAAACTTTAATATGATCTATTCTGCTGATTGAAATATTTTTCTGGGGAGCAATTACTACACTACAAGCAGGAAGTAAAACTGATTCGGTTCGTGATTCCTCAGACCCGCAGCTCTTCCCAGCATGGCCAGCTCAGCATGTTGGCATGCTGACGAACCAGCAGCCTCACACCAAAACCCCAGCTGTCCCTCACAGTCTGTGTTGGAGCCAAAAGGGCACTCGTTCACATTCCATCCCACTGACCCTCATCACACCACCGACTCTTATAGTCAGCATGTAGAGAGCCACATTACTGCCTCACAATGCTTGTTGTATTCTTAGTCCGGCTATTTTGATTATCACCAGATCTGTCGAGGTCACATCTAGTAAATGACTAAAAAGTTGGACAGTTATCTGGGTTGATTTAAAGGAATTGAGGAGGTGTTTCTTGGTGTTGGGTATTTAAAAACATGACACTTCTGTGGTTTCACTTACAGTATCAGGTATCTTCACATGAGTTCCCTCCTACACTGCCATTAACTGTCCTATATGTTGAGTACAGTAGAAGGTGTGCTGGAGCCCGACTGTCTCGCTGATCTGATAATGTGGTTATTTACGGCCAACAGCCTGGACTGTAGTAATGTGTCCGGTAGCAAGTCTTGAGTGATGGCCACTGAGAAACTTGACTTGAGCAAAGATTTAGTGATGTGAGAAACTCTTTTTAGCAACTAGAGGCTTGTGTGTCAGTGTCTATTTACAGAAGCAATAAGACATAGGGGAATTACTCATCTTCTCATCTTATTTCATATTTATAAGATGGCTGACTTTATAAGGATAAAAGAGAGATCTATTTTTACTCTCTATTTTTCACCATTTACAGCTGCTCCTAAAGGACAATTCTGGTTTATTGCAGTCTTTATTTTGTAGGTTTGGCTATCAGCTACCTTATCAAGTTAATAGCTGAGGGCTCTAGAAGCAGCAACTTTGGTAAAGGAAATTTTTAAAAAAGGTTAGTCGAACTTATTTAGAAGATGAAACAAAGTTATTACACAAACTGTCTGTTTTACATCAATTACAGATTAGTTTTCTGCCTCAACTTTGACCTCTTGGACTGAAATAGTTGTCATACACAGTTTTTCTGTGCAAAGAGGGACTGAATAATGGCCAAACCTGTAAAAATGGTAATAAACTGGGATTATCCATTAAACTCTTTTCTGTTTCTCCTCTATTCCATTTTTAAAACTTTCAGCTCTTTTAAAGTTCACTAGAGATAATTTCCTTTAAGTGAGTGAGTTCCGTTTTTCCTCTCAGTCTTTATTATGTTAGTTGACTGTCTCTGTCCTCCCTCTTTCCTTTGCTCCTGTCCAGTTCTCTACTTCTGTAAGTCTTGCTGCTCCCATGGAGGCCCCCCTGCAGGCCCAGTACAGAGTCCCTTTAGAGCCTCTAGGCTTTGGCTTAGGTCACCCCTCGAAACCCCTCGGCCACATGGACCCTGAGTCCTGCCCTAGTCTGAACACAGAGCACCTGCTCCAGTCTGAACACGCAGATTATCTTCATGGATCCCAGTTCTCCCCTAATGGGACCTTCACAACAGACAGCGCCGGCTCATCGACAACCATTAATTCATCAACAGTAGCAGCTGAAGAAGAGGAGGAATGCCTGGTGGACTCTCAGCCTATCTGCTTCAAAGAGAACCCGTTCTTGGTGGCCAATCGCAAAGGAAAGGGCCGTCCGCCTGGAGAGCAGATCCTGTCAGGACCTCCTGTGGGCTACGGGAAGCAAGGCCAACTGCAGCCCTGGTTGTTCAGCAAGGCAAGAGGCCTGCCTGAGTGTGGTTTGGAGGCAGCATGGTGTGTTACTGAGCACAGTTTGTTGTTTGGCTCACTCGTCTTACTTGAAATGGATCATTCATTTATCTGTTGGATGTGTAAATAAGCAACTATTTGTTAATACGTTCACCATATCAACGTAAAAGGTGATGATATGTCAATGCTGTGTTTCTGCTGCCCCCATGTGGCCAATGATTCCTTATTGCAGGTTTGACAATGTGCCTTTTACTCTGGGGAAACTAGGATGGACATTTTTTACCATTTTTGGTCCCAATGGATAAAACCCTATACTTAAGTAATGTGGGTTAATGTTGAGTAATGTGGTTTAAAAAAAGATATCTGTCAGTGCAAAGCATTTTTCTGTCAGGAAGTGTGCGTCCAGGTTGTGTGTATTAATCTCAGTGCAACAACCAGCTGAACTGGTGCATGTTTTTGCTGTGAGCACGGAGCTTGTGGCACCTCGTGAGGTATTTGGGCACATACTCTGTACATAGTCAGGATCGACTGGAATGTCTGTCCCGACAGCTGCGAGGGAGGTCATTAAGTCTCGAAGGACCACGACCTGCAACACGCACAGAAAAGTGCATGTTTATCAAGAGTTTGTTGTTGGTTGAATTTACTAGAAGATCAATTCTCTACAGGACTAACCAGTGAATCTTGTTTTGGTACTTCTTTACTACACTGAGTGAAAGTAAGAGCAGCTGTTAAGTGTGTTTTTGGTGTTTGATCTTTGTTTTTCCAGGCGCCTCCCTCTGATTTCACCAGGACGGACAGCCCAATCAGAGAAGCCCCGTACTCTCCCACCATCCAACCGGTGAGCAGCCTAAACCCAGCACTCCTCTCCAATATACATCATCTACTTTCTTCCATCTTTCCTTTTTAGTTCCTCTTTTTCCATGAGTCATTTCTACCACTATACAGGAGATATTTTATAGTTTGACCCTTTTGACCTTTCCTCCCACCCTTAGCCCAGCCACCACTCTTCTGAAAGCTCCCTGTGTGCAGGCAGGGAGACCCGCTTCGTAAGTGGGTCTTGTGGCCCTGTCTGCTCTGGCCTGGATGTATTTTTTTAGCACATATGTCGGCTGCACTGAGCCCTCTGTCTGTTAATGAAACAAAAGTAGTTCGGCTACCGTGTCTGCCACACAGACTCCTGCGGGTCTGAAAAGCATGTGACTGCTTCTCCGTGGCCAGCTGATGACTGATGCTTTGCCTCATGCAGACTCGATGAGCTCACTGGAGAAAAAGATTTTTGACTGGTTGTCCTTCATGTCTCTACTGACCAGCTGTGGCTTCATGCTCTCTCACGGGACAATAACAATAAAATGTCCTTTTATGAGAGGAATTCAGTTTGGCAAAATGTGACACACAGCTGATGATGAAATTGCCCCAAGATAAAAAACCCTGGTGGTTGCATTGTTTGATAGTGTCGTTATTTGGCCTGGCATCATCCTGAAGAAGCTGAGATTTGTAACTGTGTGCACTGTTGGTTGAAACTGAAGAAGATAATGCAGATCAATGCATTTTATTTCATCATCACTGTTTTATTTTCTCTTTTTTTTCCAGGCAAACATTCATTACACCTCCACTCCCACTGCCAAGGACAACACTTTATCATCAGTGAGTGTCTGTGGAGCTTGAAAACACACAAAATGTTAACAACATTTATAGTAGATTAGACATCACAACTGGTTTACCAATATATCAGGGTTGAGTGTTAGAATCTGAAATGGTAAATTATGATCTGGGTTATATCCACCATTCTTTCTCATTCATTTTGAGTTGTCATTCATCCTAACATTTGTCGTGACTAAATGAAAAGCTTTGTTTTCGAGGAGTTTGAGCTTTAATAACAAAACTGACTTGACTGATCTCTTGTGTAAAATGTAATGTGTTTTCTCTCCAGACACGACCGGGTGCCATCCAGCCAGTCGGGCGCATGCGGCAGAGCCCCTCCCCCGCTACACCGGATGGCCACAGTCCCAACCCCTTCCAGCATGGCCCCTCCCCCTTCAACTCCCAGACCTCTGTAAGACCCCTCACCACCACATAGTGCTGTTTTCTATCCACTCTCAGCTCTGTGCCACCTGCTCTGACTGCACGGCCCCAGAACACCCAAGTGTTGTCTCACAGCAGTAAAGCAGAGATGCAGAGAATGATTTTTGTTTCTAAAGAGGCTCAAACCAAAGACAGGAAGACTCTTGGATTTGAATGCACAGGGGAGTTAAGTGTGTGCAGGTGCTGCTGTCTGTGATCGCGCCCCCCCCCCCCCAGACACACCCGGAGGTTATCTGTGTTTGAACCTTCCACCTGCAAACGATGCTTCTAGCCCGACTCTGAGCTCCCGAATCAGACAGAATGTCTCATAATTGCAGCTTTCTGAAATGTTCCACTTATTTCTTCCTTTGGCAAGCAGCATAGCTGGATTGGTAAATAATGAAGAAGCTATGATTTCATCTCACATCTTCCTGGTTGTTTCACAAAGGAGCTCATACAGAAAAATCTGTCATGGCTTTGAACTTTCCAGGCCCTACTGTCTGTCTTTCTCTGGCATACTCCCCTCCTCTCTCACATGAAACCAGCCGCCATGCTGTTCACCTGTTCTCCTCCACAGTCTTCAACTATGCTGGTTTTTTTCATAGTCTACCCTCTCCTCCATCTCTCTGTCTGTCCGTCCTTCCCACCTCCTCTACTTCCCCTCGGCTCCTTTTACCATACGAACCCACCCCGCCCTCCATACCCACCCCACCCCCCTCCCTGCTGCAGCCTCGCGCCCCCTCCCCCACCTCGCCCGACGAGTTCCCCATGAATGTCAAGCAGGCATACAAGGCGTTTGCCGCCGTGCCTCGCTCACTGGCAGTGCTGGAGCCGCCGCAGGTAGGCCGTGCTGCCCGGACTCCCCCGGGTCACAATGACAAAAGCATGCTGTGCTGATTGGTTGGTCTCGCCCCCCCGCCCCCTCCTGACTGGAGCAGGCTGTCCTATAAGGTGCCTGCGCTGTGTCGGTGGGCCTGTGACATGCTGTGACGTGTGGAATGCCTTCATCGTTGGTTTTTGTACTCCAGTGCCATCATCTGTCATGCTGGTGTTGAGTCTTGATCCATTCGTCCATCCATGTGTGGCTCGTGTACTAATATCCAATCCCAAATTTTTATATTGTGTCCCAGCTGCTAATCAGTCTGCCTGCTCTGTCCCTCTGTCTGTGTCCTCAGTCTGAGTTTACTGACTTTGACTAACACTCTGCTCATCCTGCTGTGTCCAACAGGACCCGTATGGTGTGAGGAACAATTTCCACCCAAAACAACCGTCTCCAGAGGTGAGTGAACCTAAAACTCTTCAAAGCACAGCTGTCTGTTATGTTGAACTGAATAATCATCTGTTGAGCAGCCACAAAATGTCATAACAGGGAGATCAAAAAGTTACAAGAGAAAATACTTGGCTTCTCCTTGAAATTACATTATATCAGGATTTTTTTCCCAGCAGTTTAGCAGATGTTGGAAAATATAATCTCATCATAATAAGGTGTTTAACAAGTGAATATTGAATCTGCAGATGCAAGAACAAAGTAGTGAAGCAGGTCTAGAAATGCTGTAAACTTACTGTAGTAACATACTGAGAGAAAAAAGCCCACAGGCTCTCAGGCATCTTAGTCTGACAGTGCGGTGACGTCCTATGTGGCCTTTTCAGCCTGAATTGAGCAACGAGGTGTTTGATGATGGCATAGATGGTCAGGAGGGAGCTGGTAAAGGTCTGACCGGCAAGGTCTCCCCCCGTCGGGAGTATATGAGCCTGGCAGCAGTGCCTCGACTCTCCAGGGCTTCCGTGGAGCTGCAGGTACCCACCGCCTCCGCCACATCTAAAGCAGCCCTGCTCTTTGTCTGGGCTGCGCTGTGCTTGGCTTGACCGGTGGCGGTGTCAGACAGCCATGTTGCTTCTATCAGTAATGGGACTGCCAGTTAATTGATCTTGAATTGGCTAAATGGTGCTGGGTTCTGTCTTGATGGCTAATTTTTTTCTTCCTTCTTGGCCTGTCAGACTTTTCTCCTCTAGCATCTCTTGTGATATCATCTGCTTTTTTTTAGCAAAGGGCTCTGCAACAATGTAAACAACAATAAAGTCAGTCAATCAACGTTTTGTCATTTGTAATTATAGGAGCTTCAGGTGCTGGGATCTTATCAGTTGTAATCATCATTTTATAGTCTGTCCTTGATTTCTCTTGTAACCCCACAGAGTCCTTCTCCTGGTGGTAAGGACAGCCCAGAGCAGCGCTCTTTCAGGGACCGACAGAAGTATTTTGAGATTGACGTGAAGCAGCAGACACCAGACAAACCCAAACCTCGAGTGTCTCTTGTTGGAGAAGATGACCTGAAGAAAATGAGGGAGGAAGAAGGTTTGTTTGGATCTCCTTGAGCATCCTTCGCCAATAACTAATAAAAACATCTAACTCAGCTAACCTGCTCATTCAGTTTACAAGCCTGTGTCTGTTTGTGTCACCCCAGAGAGGAAGTTTGAGCAGCGGGCACGGGAGTATCTGCTAGATGAAGACGACGAGGACGAGGAGGAAGACCTGGCTAAGCAGATGGCGCAGATGAAGGCCTCTGGCAAAGTGTTGCTGGATGGAGTGGAGTACAAGGTGGAGCCAGTATCCACCCCATCCCAGCACTGCTCCACACCACCGAGCTACAACGTCACACCACCCAGCTACTGTGGCAGCTCGGGGTAAGAAGTTGAATACTGTTATTGTGTCCTTGTTTTTGTTCTTTTCATTTCTTTAGCTAATTGTTTTTATGTGTGTGTAGGCCTTCGTCTGTTGATGGTAAAGGAGACTCTCAGAGGAACTCACTGGAGGACAGCTTCAGGCTGGAGCAGAGACCCAACTCCATGACTGGGTAATTACATTATACACAACATCTTTGAACGTCTCTGTGCCGTTGTTTTTGTCACTGGCGTCATCGCTGCTGCTTGTTCGTCTCTCCAGTCTGATCCCAGTCTACCAAGGGGAGTC
This sequence comes from Holacanthus passer, assembly GCA_025331565.1. Classification (NCBI taxonomy): domain Eukaryota; kingdom Metazoa; phylum Chordata; class Actinopteri; family Pomacanthidae; genus Holacanthus; species Holacanthus passer. The sequence continues at coordinate 1,524,830 of JAFREQ010000045.1, read as the reverse complement.
AGCGGCTCCCATCCGCACGGCCAAAGCAGAGCGCAGACATCAAGAGAGGCTCCGTATGCAGAGCCCTGAGCTGGCTGTGGCCTCCGACAAGGACCTGTCCCCTGCTGAGAAACGAGCTCTGGAGGCTGAGAAGAGAGCCATGTGGAGGGCAGCACGGTAAATATAGCACACAGCACGTTCTGACTTGGAAGATAAAATTGGTTTCAGTTTTTGGTGAATTTTTCCAAGCTTTTATTTTACTTGGCATTTTGTCCTTTGATTTCTGGTACTTTGATATTAACAGGGATGAGAGTCAGTTAAAACCTGTTAACTGGAGCTGCAATTGATTATTTTGATTGTTGGCTGATTTGTATGTAATTATTAAAAGTTTATATAAAATTTTGGCAGTTGACTGAACCTCTAATCAGCCATTTCAGAATAAACATAAACTCAAGTCGCTTTCAAACAAACTGTGATGGCCTTTAGTAACTGTTTTGGCGAATGAACAGGGCCAAACAGGGACATTGTCCACAGCGTCTCTTGCAGAGGCTCACATTTGTTGTGCCAAGTCACTTGAATGTAGGGAGAGAAATGCAGGAATAGTAGCAGTAGTTGTGTTTTCTTAATGAACAATTACACAATTGGTTCCTTGTTTTGTTGATGTTGATCTCAGGCTAAAACTAAATACCAAACATGTAAAACATCCTTTGCTGTTTCAGAGCTCACATAGCTTGAGTTGTTTTCTTGATAAACAGTTAATCATACTGATCAATAACAGGGTTCAGTTTTTGCTCAGATGTTCCAAACACCATCCTTTTGTGTGTGGATAGTCTGTCTCCTCTCTTACTATTTTCATGTCTTAAACGGGATCTTCTTTATTATTCCTGGCTCTTCTAAGTGTGCCTCTGTTTTACCTTCCATTCTTTGGTTTTCTTCTCTTTTTCTGTCTGTGTGCCTTTCTTTCCTTCCTCTCCTCCTCATATTCCTCCTTCACCCTGATGTAACTGTCATCCTACTCCCTCCTCCACCTCCTCCTCTCTTCCACCCTCTCCCTGGCCCTTGGGGGCCCAGGCCCTGTGGCCTAGAGGAGGATGTTAGGCAGTATGAGCAGGACCTGGCTAAGAGGCTCTACCAGGCCCGAGTGAGGGCGTCTCAGGGCACGCCCGAGAACCCCCAGCCCCCCACCTCCTCTACCTCCTCCTCTGCAGCCTCCCAGCTCAGGTCTGCTCCTCGGCCCCAGCCACCAGGGCCAGACGCACGGCATCGTGGGGGTGTGCTGGGGTGCTTTCGCGTTGGGGTATTTTGCTAGAGGCAGAGTTCAGAAAGGTCCAAGCAAGCACTCGCAGCAACACTGTGACAGTGCTTCCACTGCCTTTCTATGCTGTCTTGCTTCTGCACGTCTTTGCTGTTTCTAGCTTCCTCTCATTCCCCCTCTCTCTTTTCTGTTTTGTCTCCCCCTCTCTGCAGCACTCTTTTCATTTGCGCCTTGCTGTTCTTTTGATTTTCATACTATTATCTGTACTAACACACAGTTTGCAAGCTATCTGTGAGTTGAGGGTAAGCCTACTAGCAGTAGGTTGTCCTTTTCCTGGATTGTGCAATGAAATTAAACCGGTTGTTTGTCACAGCAAACCAGGACAAGGAGCACCCAAACTTAGTAGTGATGGACACTCCACCCACCTGTAGTGGTGTGTGCCTCCATCAGTCTCCGTCTCTGTATTTATGTCATTCTGTTCTTATTTTCTACTGTCGTGTATCTGATGGTGGTCGTTCCTCTTGCAGAATGAAGTCTCTGGAGCAGGATGCACTGAAAGCTCAGATGGTCATCGCCAAGTCTCGGGACGGGAAGAAACGTGGAACATTAGACCAGCTGACGGAATCGCCCTCACCCGCACCCACACCCTCTCCCACACCTATGGAAGGTAGGATGCTGCCACCATCAGCACCACTGACACTTGTTTACATGGCAAACATCTTTTGAGCCATTCCTTTGTCTCGACTGACTGAACAGCAGAAGCAGATTCAACAGGGTTCTGTATTTCTTTCTGTTCTAACTTCATATGTCCTGTTTTCCTCTGACAGAGCTCAGTCCTCGAGGACTAACTTCTCCAGGCAGACTGGTAAGCATTAAACCTTTTTCTTCATTCCTATTTTATTTTTGACTGAATATTCCGCTGGCCTTTGGGTCAGTGTGGAGGGTTTACTGTATCCTTTGTATGGATTTGGAGAGCTTCAGTCATCAAAATATTTGAACAATGCAGTAACGCTGACTTTGCAGTTTTAATTTAAGGAGCTTTATTTGAGAAAGGATTGTTGGTTTACAAGCTGGAAAAGGGGGAAAAAAAGTATATTTGCTTCAAAACACATTGGCATTAATCCACCATCTTGCTCATTGTCATGCTAGCTGATCAGCCACAGCTGGCTGTTTGAATCACCCATTAGCCTCTCTGCCTTCCACCTCTCCTTTTCTGTTTCCTCATCCCTTTGTCTTATTCCTTTTTCTCTCCTCTACTTTGACATTTGCCTTCTCCACCCTTTTCTCCTCCTTTCTATACTTCATCCCACCCTCTTCCTCTTCTTCTTCCTGTCCTTGTTTTTCTCTTCTCCCTCCCTCCCTCCCTCCCTCAACCTCTGCTCATTCCTTTTTGCTATCCTTCTAGTCCCTGTCGTCAAAGAAGTTTGACTACCGACAGTTTGCTGCCATTCCTTCTTCCAAACCCGTATACGACATCCAGGTATTGGCTGCATGCTGAGCTCCCGGGGCCCAGGCCTCCTCCCTTCCCCCTGGCTTTCCCTGCTGCCTCTCCCCTCTAGTTTCTGTTAATCAAGAGGCATCAGTGCGACTGTCTAGGTCTTGTTTTTGGCTCAGTGATTGATCAGCACTTCCTGCTCTGCACTATAGTGGTGTGGCTCACTAACTCTCAGCTGCACAATGAAGGTAGACTTTACATAAATGACGCACCAAATCAGCCCTGGGCCTCCCTCATGTTCTGCCTCCCACTTACCACTCACAAATGTAAGAGCATCTATAGCAGTAACCATTTACATCCATTGATCTCTTTGCTAACTAATCAATCACAGACAATAACACTCACACAGACAGGTTTTCGATCCCACTAACCAGAATTGGTTCCGGGGGGAAATGGCCACAAACTCATCCACTCTCACATTCACTTCCATCAGCTGTCTTGTTCAACGCATGGGTCACATATTAGGCAGAGGAATCACATGTCCTCAATCAAATTTCCTTTCATGCTCTGGCAGATCTGCTGAAGGGTCCTCCTGCGCTGTCATTAGGGTAGAAGTTTAGTGTAGGCTTGTGTGACGTAGTTCATTTTTCCTTCTCTGTGTGGAAGAAGAGATGGGAGGGGAAGCAGGGGAATCCTGGAGTGGTGCTGGAGTAAACAGAGCTTGTCTGGAAGTGGTCTTTTGTTTTTCTGGGTCAATATTTGTGGTTGTCTGTGTCACTGTTTGTCTGCACTCCTCTGAGTGTGGGATCTTGTGTGGTTTGATTGTTGGACAGTGACCTCGGCTTGTTTGTATTCTCCCTTTGGTGGACGTAATTTAATTGATATCATTGTAAGTGTTTGCGTCATGTTTCAGACTCCTGCATATAAACTGACAAAGGTTGTGTTTAAATGCTGTGTATTGATGTCAGTAAGGTGACTACTACTTATATAAACATTTATGCAGAAGAGCAGACTCGAGGAACCACGATGACCTTCAAGGTGAGGGTCACATGGCAGTAGAATCTGTCACTGTAACAGTGACACTTATGAGAGAGGAACTACATAAAAGACTTGTAGCAAACCAGCCTTCCTCTAAAATATGACATCTTTAATGAATATCCATGCAAATGTAATATAATTTACTTTACTTAATTTACTTTCCAATTATTTAAACTTTTGCATCACATTTCTATAATCTATATATAAAATAAGAATTTTCCTCAGATTTTTGTCACAGAAAAAAAGACTTTGAACAAACATTGTTAAGAATGTCATTGAAAGAAATATCAGATAATAAAGTGGACACAATTCAATGCCATTGTACTAAAAAGACAACAAATGTTATTTTCTTTCAAATTTGTCAATTGTGACATTTTGTGACAACTCATGAAACAACATTGTCAAACCAACAGCTAGCGTTTCCTATAAGATAACACTGAAATAGCCTGCACAGCCAATAGTTAACAAGCTAACAGATTAGCTTACTAGCGGTCATGCTCAGTTGGTCACATGATCCTTGGCTTGCAGGTCGTCGCCGTCCCTTGAGAGTGTCTATAAATAGAATAAGATAACGAGTTAACAAAGGGAAAATATTTTTGGTATAAAGCACAGAGACAGAACAACTCGACCTGCTGCTTGGTTTTCCGTTGTGCCTTGGTGACTCTTGTTGGTGCTGTACTGTTGCCCTGTTTCCTGTCTCTTTGTGGATGTGCCTTCACTACACAACAAACCCCGGAACTGATGACCTAACTTAACCTCCCTTTCCTTTAACATGCCAATCTGTCCTGGGGGAGTAGTCCAGTAGATGTACTGTGGCTTCAGCGCTGTCTGCTAAACCGGCAGTGAACGGCTGGCACGTCTTCTCACAGTCTCCTTTACTGCCGTCTCCCCTGCTCACATGGTGAAGGCTTCCCCTGGGATACAGGCTACTGAACCTCTCTGCCGCTCAGTTATTCACTGTCTCTTCTTGTCTTCCAGTCCCCTGACACAGTCGATGACATGCAGTTCATCGATGACGGCTCCAGCAACCCAGGTGAGTGCAGCAGCTATTCAGTATTTTAAAATGTTAGAACAGGCTATGTGAAGGGGGGTACGTTAGAAGAATGTGTTACCTCAATGTCTTCTATCCCCTTTGATTCAGGTGACTACCTGGGATAAGCAGCTCTTATTGGTAGGATTCTGTGTGCATGTGTTTTTGGGTCTATGTGTGATTGTACGCCCGAGTATTTATGAACATGTGACAAGAAGTGTGTGTGTTGGTTTATGCATTTATTCTCTAACCTGCCAGTTGTCTGACAAACAGTGACTTAACTGTGGGTTCAGGTGTTAAGATGTGTGTGTGTGTTTGTAGCTGGGTGTGCTTCGCCTGCTGCTGCCCACCACATATAAAGCGGCAACTGATGTCAAGAACAGTGGGAGAGAAAATTTTGCTGTGTTTAAACTAATGATCTCACCTTATCCGTGATCCACACTGCATGAATGTGTTTAAAGTGTTGACTGAAACTACTGATCACAGGGAGCTATGTGACTTATTATAATGTTGGCGTCAGTCACTGTGTTTACATGAACACAACAAACCCATGTTAAGCAGGTCCTGGAATATGTCCTAAAGTTACATACACTGTAGTAACCGGGATACTGTAAATACACACTACATTCAGCAGGTCAGTCAGCAGAGATCTCCCTACCCCTGACTTCATTTTGGAATCATAGTGTACTGATTTTAACCGTTGTAGTGATGCAACATGCTGCATTTTTGGATACAGGCTTTATAGAGTGCAGCTTTTACTTTTTGCTGCAAATGTGTCTAAATTTGACAAGTGGTTAAATTGAGGGATCAGCAGTAGAAATGCTTTTTTCATTGTTAACACGAGGGTGGACTGCTGCATATTAACCTGCTCTGCTGGCACAGCGATGCTTTGTTTGTCCTGCACATGCGTACATGTAAAATGCCAATTAGAAAGCCAGTTAATATACATGGCTCAAACAGTGGCTTACTGAAGAAGCTGACCGTAACTCGGTGCATATGAACACAATGAGAGGATAAAATCTTTTGCAAATTAGTTCTTGAAGTAACTTGAATGGCATGGACTCTTGCAGGGAGTCTGTATTCAGACCCCCTGCAGTGGCTGGTTTTAACATGCAGTCACTCGGTGCTTGAGTTTTCTGCTCAAAATGTTTGGCTCCTGCTTGTTTCCAGCTGCTAATCTGAATGTGGGGCTTCTCTCGCAGGTTTAAGGGATCCGTTTGCTTTCTCATCAGTCAGATGCTCCACAGGAGTGATTGACAAGTAAAAACCAGCTAAATTGCAGCAGCTTGACAGACGTCTAACTGTGACTGAAGCCGTTCTCTCTTTTTGTCGTCTAGGGCCCGCTGCAAGTCCTGAGGCCGAGGTTCCCACCGCGCTGCCTGCCACCTCAGCCCTGGAGGAGATGGCTCTATACAGCAACAAGCGCAAACTGAGGCAGGGCCGCCGCAGCCTGGAAACCGCCGTGCCCACGTAACACCTCACACAAAATGAACACACGTACACACTTAAATACACACTGTGGAACACTGGTAACACGCGGGTGCATCCACAGGAGGTGCGGAGTCAATGAACACTGCACACAGCGTCAGTAGAGCGAGATTTACTCTCCTATATATAACCACTGCAGAGACCACGATAGTCACCACACATACACACTCACTTATATCCTGCGTGCCAGTCTTGCCTATACAGTCTGTGGATGAGTTGGCAAGTTGCCAGTCCCTCAAGGGCAAGAAAGAGCTAGTGTGGTTAGCTAGGATTGCTACTTACAGACCATTCTTTTTTTGTTTTGTTCTACACTCAGTTTACCAAGTAGAAGCTGATCTATAAAAGGAAGTGACCGAAGTTTTTAGTTTGATTTTTTTCGCACCTCTGCTGATTTTGCTGTTAAAAAACTTACTGGAAGAGAAAAGAAATGGGTCATAGCTATACTAACGATATGTTTAGGCTTTCAGTGAATAGACTGTAAAATGTCAGGGGTTTCTTGAGACTTGGGCGGACAGGAGTGTATATATTAATTGAGGAGGAAACATCCTGCTACCTTCACGGTCACAAAGTGTGGAGAGCTTTTTTAAAAAAAACAATACATATCTTATTTGCACTGCCACTGATCAGCTTTTTAAGAACATATATCTTAAGTAATTTATTATTTTTATAGTTTTACTCAAATTGAAGGCCTTCTATTTTACACCGTTTTAACCGATCCAGTTCTTTTGGGCATAAAGAGCATGACCGATGCTTATCATAATTTATCTTTAAAAAAAAATTTCACTGATGGTTATGACTAAGTCAAAGCTTTCAACTAATGAACTGCATATCACTTTATATCATTGAATCTACTTTATATACACTTGTGAATTCCCCCGGGGGGGGTTTGAGAGAAACAAAGTATAGCTGTTGCACATCAGTGTGTTAGCGACTCTTGTCTCAATCTGTCCAGATTTATTGACTGTGTTACATTCCCCTTGTAGATAAAGACTACACTGGAGGCAGCAGCATTAAACTGGCAGTTTGACCGATAAACAGTTCAGAATATCAAATATATATATATAACAAGTTTGGTAACATGCATTTTTAGCATTATTTACTAATTAATGGTACTTACCCTGCCCTGTTTAGGGTATTTGTTTTTTAATTTTATCAATGTGAATCATCCATTTCTATCCTTGAATTATCTGGAGGTATTCCAGAGTGACGTGAAGGTAGCAGGTGTTTTATTTTTCTGTCTATGGTTAATTTAAATCTGATGCCACTGAAAAATCATTTATTATTGTGTGAATAATGTACAAATACTGAAAGGAAAGCAAACTTTGGGTTTGAATCTGAGCCGGTCTTGACCTAGACCAAGCGAGTGTCTGGACTGCTGACGCGTCTGGGTTTGGACAGGCTTGGAATTGGGACGCTCTCTGCATGTATATTGGTTTGTTATTGGGAGAGCTGAGAGAGGCAGAACCGATTAGAAATCCCTCTCAAGACATTGATCTCATTCAGACATTCAGTTCACTGCTTGACATTCTGTCAGTTTATGTATCTGATGGGTATTTTTGCAGAATCACAGCATAGTAGCATTTGTGTTAATTTAATGTAGGGTCTTCTAATGATAGCTTTCCATGTTGCTCTCTGACTGAAATTCAGTTTGTTTGATAACATTTGCAATGGCTGATTTCTTTTTTTTTTTTTTTTTTTAAACCTTACAGTAGATAAATCTTTTTTTTTCAGATGGGTTTCACTACATTATTAATGCAATGTTTCAAGTTTTTGTGTTTATTCTTTTGTCTTGAGTTCTCTTTGGGGGCTTTTACTTGCAAATAGGTCAGAGGGAAAGGGTCAGAAGTCCTAGGGTCAAGGGTTAGAGCTCATACAAGACTGTAACTAGTGAATTTGTACAACCAAAGAAGTCTATTTTGTGGTTCAGGAATAATAAATTTTACTTTTCATTTAAGAAGCTGATTCATTGTGTTGTGTCTTTTGTACTCAATTAATGTGCAAACTACAATGCACAGATTACATGTATGAAAATGAAAATTACATGTTATGCCAAAGTTCACAAACTGTACATACAACTTACTTAGGTAACAGGTAGAATTGGAGGAAGTCTTCTCTGTCCAGATGAGTTCCTCTGCACTGGAGTCAGCGCCCTGCTACTCCTCTGTAGAGACAGAAAAACCAAACGGTTAAAGGAAGGTTGAAAGATTATTGATTGTTAATATATCTCTACTTAGTTGTGGTTTTCCTGGCAATAGAAAAGTGACAGATGAGGTGACATGACCATATTATGAATAAAGATCTTTACTGCCTTCCACTTAAGGGAACACCCACCCTTTTCAGCGTCCTGTAGCGAGCATTGTAGAAGGACTCAGAGCCAAGGTTGTCAGGAAGAAGCCGCTTCTCTGCATCCTCCACCTAGGATCAGCAGGGAAGCAGATCATATCTCCTTTCCACAATTTAGTCACAACAAATGTGAAGCAAAAATTATTCCCTAAAAAACTATACAGGAGCATTGTTTAGCTTCTACATGAGAGTTGTAAATGTGAGGCAGACTCACTTCTCTGAGGCTCCTCTCCATAGTTATATCCAGCTCCTCCTCAGCTACCAGGAAAGACTTCTTGTACCAGTTCTCAAATTCTGGGAAACACATGAGCAATTGATTATTTCTCTGAGCTTTCTAAGGCACTGATTATTTCAGCTATGAGAGCTCTGAGCTGTGTCAGGGAAGATGTAGATATAAGATGTGTGAAGAACTGACCAGAGAGCAGGCGCACCCGGCACTGATCCACAAGGTGTTGACAGTAATTGACCTCTGCCTTGATGTCACGCAGCACCTCATATCTCTGCCTGTACATAGCCTTCAGTTCTCTGAGTTGCATCAATAATGTGGCTTCTGGCTCCTGCAGCAGTGGCTCCGCCTCCATAACCAAATACTGACCTTCATATAAAAACAATGAAAAAATGTATTAACCTCATAAATCTCACAGACATTTTCATAGGACTGTCAATACAAACCCACACTGTGCAAACCAGTTCAGACTGTTGAAACACAAACATTTGTCAGGGCTTACAAATATCTTATTTTTGTCTTATCCATAAAACATTTAGTGCATGAGCATGAAGGTCATCGATGACCACAGGAACCATATGTGTGACAAAATAATCTCAACTCTAAGGTTCACTTATTCATCTTTCCTGAGCTTTCAGCTGCTTGTCACATGACAGCAAATGGTCAACCACTTTGTGTGAGATATGTCAGATATCAGCACCAGTTCTGGCTGCCATGTTGAAGCAGGTCAACCAGCACAAACAGCAGCAGCTTCTCTCACCTAAACATATTCCACTTGTTTGCAAATATGTATCCATAAGAAATGGTACACATTTGGAAAAACAATGTTCTATTTTAGTTGAACTTTTACGAGCAGCAATTCAAAGCAGCCATCACTTTTCTCAAGTGTGTTCTTGACACAAACATTAGTTGTACCTTGGCCTTCTCTCAGCTCCTTGTGTTGCTGTATGGTGGCTGTCTTGCAGTCAATCTCTCTCTTAACAGCATTGATTTCCTCGGTGAGCTGTCGAAGAAGACTGCGACGCTCCAGCAGCACAGCCTTGTTTTCCTTAAGGATGCAGTTGATCTCGCTGCCTTGTCCCACCTTAAAATCCTCAAAGGCCTCTTCTTTGGGTGGAGGAGAGCTGGGCAGACATGGCAAGGGTATAAAACAACACTGCACATTCCATTTAAAGGACTACCAAAGATATCAGACCGTATTGATATCATGCTCATACTCAGGGTGGAAGGGTTCTTTGCCAGGCGGTTGTGACTCCTGTGTGTCCTGGCTCTCAGTGTCTGGTTCTTGCGACTCCTGTTCTCTCTCAGGTGTCTGGACAGAACTCAGCTTTGATTTGGAGGGACTCTCCAAAGGCTTCCTTGAAACTGGACTCCCCGCTACCTGTCTTGTATTTTGGCTGGATAATCACATTGAGTGTCTCATTAGGAAACCAAACAAGCGCATTTAATTGAGTTCAGTCCTGCAGACTTCAAGCCATACACAATTCAGACAGATGTGATTTACGAAAATGTGCAGATGTACCTGTACCTGTCACATTTAGAGACACTAAACATCAACGCAATTTACTGGCTTCAGTCTAACACGTTCACTCACCTCTGTTTTTCCCTAGGCTTCTTTGTTTTGGCTCTGATCGAACTTGGGCGATGGGCAATTTTCGGTGACTGAGCCGACACCCCAAAGCTGCCAGCTTCCACATCCTCAGTGCTGCTTCTAGTGTCCCACTCCTGAAGAGTTTACAAAGCAACATCTGATCAAAGTTCGGTCACAATGACAAATAGAATTACACTGCAGGTTTCGATGAGGCTGCAAATCAGATGCTGACTGACCTTGGTCGCAGCTGTGTTAGCACTTTGGTCTTTCTCCACCAAGTTGTAGGTCTGGCATAGCTGAGCCTTCACCTTCTGCTCCTGTTCCCTGCACACACACATACATGCACATACATGCTCACCATCACTCACCATTATAAAAAATAAAGCCTTGTTCCAAATTTAGTCTACATCAGCACAGTATTTTGAAGCTGTACATTTCAAAAGGTAGATAATACTCACTGCACCACAAGCTTGAACTGGGCGAACACTGCTTGGACTTGCCTGATACTTGTGATCTGAAATTAGATGCCATGCAGAGAAATTAAAAGCCTTCAAAGGACAATTCCAAGCCAAATGTTGGTATGGCAGAGGAAGTATTATTAATAGCTGTGTTATTTATTATATTCTCACACTGATTTCCTCCAGGTTTCCCTTGAGGTACCTCTGAACCTGGCTGCGGATCTCAGCCAGCTGCGCTTCAGACAAGGACTCGCACGTGACGCTCGACCGGTTTGCCTGGTGAAGGATGAATGACATCCCTTTAAATTCTGATCCGAACCAGTTGGAATGTGTTAAGCATCAAAAGCACCGTCTTGTATTTAAATTTTCATACTTTAATACAAGTGGAATTACGCATTTTCATTTTTTTCAGAAAAACTATGTCAAGGAAAGTATTGAATTTGCACATATTTACTCCTGAATAATTGAGGATGAACAACACCTTAAACCCATTAAAATGTAAGTTTTGTGCTGATCTGTGACACAAGTTTGAAAGGTAAACCAGGACAATGATGCTATAATGAAATACGTGCTGTCTTGCCATTTTCCTGTGAGCTCTACTCACCAATGTATTGCAGATGGACAGTTCCTCTTTCAGCATCTGTACATCCTTCTGAAGTTTCCTGATCTGAGCCTAATCACAACAGTAAATTTCATGAGACCACTCAGTTGTCTGATGACATATTTTTACCCATGTACGACCTCCCACAGTAGTTTTTGTGTCATATTGTGCAGAATGTGTAATATCATGTGAACTCACTGCTGGATCCATGTGTTCATTGACAGCAGGGTCAGTCTGGACACACCTCATTCTGTTGGCAAAACGCAGGGTAGAGAGCTGGAAAGAATATTAATTATCATCCAGAGCTGAAATGACACCATGAAAAGTAAGAAGAGACTTTCTGTTTTGTATCATATCTTCTATTCCTTACTGTCTCTTCTATCTGTGCAGCCTCACCGTAGATGTTTGCCACAAGCACAGTGTTGCAGTTCCCCCCTACAGAAACAAATACTTTATGTTTTAAAAGTTTTAATACACAGCAAAGGACCATTTGGACTTCCAAATATCAGCTAGCACCATTGTTAAAAAGCCAAAGGCCTGTCAGTCTCACCCAGTGAGTCTTTAAGGGCATGTGTGAGTTTACTCTGTCTGAAGGGAACATGGTCTCTACGACGGTCTGCCAGGGCCAGGATGGCTTGCTCTAGGAACGACAAGGACCTGTTGATGTAGACAGCCTCCTTTAACATCTGACCCTCAGACTGGAAGAAGAGAAAGGTGACATGAAATGGGAAAAGGTTAAGTGACATGACAAATTATATACAGACAGAAATTGAATGAACAAAATAGAGATTCTTTTCACTTTGACTGGAAGGTCGAAAATTCCAAAGGAACTTTGCAGTTACACTTGCAGTGTACAGTGCCAACCTCCCTTTAGGATGTTGACTTACTCGAACAGTCTAACATGTTTTCCAGCAGTAATGTGAAGAGTGACATTCCATTCTCAAACTCACCCCAGTCTTCCCCAGCCTCTCTGAACCAGCCAAATCCACCAGATTCAGCTTGGAGGTGACATACTTGACATCAGACAGAGTCCTTGAGCGGGACTGCAGGAGAAAGACATTTTGTCCCACTTAAAATCACAGAAAATGCAGGAAAAGGCATGTCTGAGCACTGAGACCACAGTAAACAATGTAGTAAACCCTAAAGGTGATTGGACTTATACCTCTATATGCACAGTGAAGATACAGTGGGACCTGGAGGAGTTCCTGTTCAAGGCATTAGATCCAATAATACGATTCATCTCACCCTGAGTAACGAAAGAACAGCTTTGTCAAAGTCCAACTTTAAATGCATTCACCACTACAATAATGGAAATTAGTCTGCTCCAACCTTTAACCAACACTGATTATAGAGCATAAGAATTATATAGGCACAACATAAAAAGCCAAAGATAAAGACAACTGTATTTCACAATAAAAATTGAGCAAAAAGCATTTTATTGTATAATTATTCTTTCAAGTTGGACAGATGTTTACAGCCGTAAATCTCAGACCACACACCTCAAACAGCAGGCTGAGCGCTTCCTCCTCGCTGTGGACAGGGTGAAGAGACAGACCTCTGACAAACACCCCTCTGCCTGGCTCCTCCAACACCACCATACTGTGAGAAGACGTGTGTGTTGAGCCCTGCAGCGATGACAGCAGGTCCACCAGGGTCTCATTGTAGATCTCCAAGTAGGACAGGTGCACAGTGAAGGCATGCTCAGTCCTTTTCTCCACCTCCTGAAACACCTGAATACCATGATAGAGAAGAAACACAGGCATTTACTACAGTGGAACAGTCAAGGTGTTTCAGAGGTAAAAATTTTCACACCATGTGAGTTACCTCCTGAAGGGCCCGCGGAATGAGGCCTCTCTGCTTGTAGGATTCTGTGGGTCCTGTCATGGTGTAGGTCTTTCCTGCACCTGTCTGCCCAAAACACATCACAGTACCTGAAAAACACAAAACAGGAGACTGAAAATACTAAATACAATATACCATTTTCTCGAATGAAAAATTATGAAAATCTCCAAAAGAAGACACTTTGATCAATATAATCAAGGGAGTTAGGGCCTTTTTACTGGCTGTAATAGTCACAACAGAAAAACAAAAAACCTACAGTGTGTTGACATTTAGTTGGGTATTCCTATCTGGTATGAATGCCTAAACTAAAGCCTACACACTGTTAGTTTTATGTAGGAACAGATCTACCATTATAACCATCCAGTGCCCCCAGTACCACCGGTTGGCACACTTTGTTGTAAAACTCCTCTTGGGACACATCCTGCAGGACACCTTCCAGCCGGAATGACCAGGCACTCAGCTGACTTTTCCTGAAGTCATGAGGCTTCCTGGAGTTTTTCCTGTGACAGATGTTCACTGTCTGAAGGACAAGACACAAAAGGTTTGACAGAGTGTACGCTACCAAACACAGGAAATATTTTAAAGGAAAATGATGTGAATTCATGTAATTATGCCACAAAGTGTCCACTGTTGTGCTGTGTTAAGTAACAAAACTAGATATTGACTGAATCTCTGAAATGTGATGCAATTTGTATTGAATACCATTGCCTCCACTTTTATTTATGAGGATATACCCAATTATAATAGGATTGTAAAAACAAGTAAACCTGGCCAAGATCAATATTTGGGGTAAGGTTTTCCATTACAGACATAGATGTGGTGGAGTTCTTGGCCACTGAGCTGTGAGATAATTTAGTGACTATTACTCTATCCATCTTTGTCTCCATTAGATATTAATATAAAAATAGGTGATGCATTATGGAAGAAACCATCAGGAAGTGCCTTAAAAATACACAATAGGCAGGCAACTGAGTTTGCATGTGTTTCATACTTTGTGTTTCGTACTTTGTTTTCTGATCATCAGAAAACAAAAACATGATCAAGTAATCTGTCAAATATTTTATTAGTTATTAAATCAACTGTTTGGTATAAAAAAATGTCAGAAAATTGTCAGTAAAGTCCATAACAAATCTCCAGAGTCTAACGAGGTGTTTTGCACAACTAACAATGAGAAACCCAAAGATGTTGAATTTACTAACAAGACTAAGAAATCCCTTATATTTTCATATTTGAAATGCTGGACACAGTAGCATTTCTGCCTGAAATAAAAATATAAATAATCAATTTAAAAAAATGGTTCCAGATATTTTGACCTGTCATTTGACTAATCAAAAAAACACATCAATAATAATTGTCAGCTATAGCAGAAAGCAACAACCCTAGATGTTTAGACTTTAGACATAGTCAGAAAAGCACAGGTGTAAATAATACCTGTAATGTTGGCTCCACTTGTCCCAGTGAGCCAAGCTAGTCAGCAATCATGCATAACATCAAGCCCTGAAACTGGACACCTCTCTAAATGGAGTGCAGCCATTAATGTAATGTAATTTCACCTGTGCCTTTTCTGTTATCACATGTCAAAATGCCTGCGGTGAAACAGCTTGTTAGGCAAAGGTTACAATGGTTACAGTACAATGGTAGTCAGCAGATGTAATGATGTGCAGGCAAAAACTTCTCTAGCTAATATAACTGTTGTGTAGCATGTGCTAACAAAAGGGCTAATTATAGCTTATTTATGTTGGTTAGGTGTAACCGTAAAACAACATAACTTTTCAATAAGATTTAAACAGCTTTCACCAGTTTTAAATTACAGATGTTTTGAACTATTTTGTAAATTACTAAAATCATTCGTGCTTGACAGCTAACGTTAGCTTAAAGTTTAATTTTTAACCTCAACCAAAAAAAATGAAACGGTTTCTAAATTTACCCGGATTTTTATTTTCGACTTAAAAAAAAAAAAAAAAAAAAAAAAACTTTCGCTAGTTTACGATGGTTTCACTTAATAGTAGCAGGTGGTCACAGATTCGGTTACCTGTCCGTCTGGAGGACATTCAATAATGTGTTTGGCGAAGTTTGCTGTTGGTTTGATCCGGACAAATACTCCGACCTGCCGGCTGTGAGCCTTCATGTCACCTCCGTCATCGACTAAACAAACTCCGACTGTACAAACACATTAACTAAATCCAGCTGAACTACTCGCTCTCAGATGTTTTCACTCGTCTTCATCGGCTCCTGTTTGACTCTGTTCGCCTGCGGTTACCGCTCAGCGTCATGGTAACGACCGAGAACGCGCACGCACAGAACGGCAAAGTGTCAAAGCGCGCGCCCGCACTGTGTGAATGAATCTGATTCTAAAGTCGTTCATTACACCCAGACTGAAATATACAATTAACATTATAAATGCAAAGAAAACTTTTTTAACTTGTGACTTCCATGCAGGTCAATATCATTTTAGGCATAGATAAACAAAATCTCAAAATAGGTTAAAAAAAAAACAAACAGTTGGACTTTGATATTACGCTGTGTGTGGAGCACAAAGAACGGCAACAAACGCCGCCTACCGACATGGACACTATAAAGCAGATGTATGTGCAGATAGGAAGCTTTTTTAATTTTCAAGATGAGAGGACTCACACTGTTCTGTTTGGCCGGATTTGTTCTAGCAACGACAGCACACCCATGGGTACTCAAAAGGAAATAACTTTAATTGATTACAAACACTAACTTTCTTTTTCATTTACTCTTAGGCTTTTCAAGAATCAAACTAATCAGTAGAGGCCTACAGTCTGCATTATACGGCTGATGCTTCCTTGAAAAATGCTTGATTTTATGATTACTTAGCAGCTTTATTTGAAATCCGGTGTCGATGTCCTTTGAAGAATTTCACTAAAACTGGCATATGGATACTATGCAAACAGTATAATGCCCTTAGACTGACGTTAACTAATTTAAACATCAATTTTCAGGAGCTCCACGGGAGCAAAAGACCACTTGAAAATAAGAATCAAACAACCAACGCAACGATGGTGAGTTGACTTTGTGGAAGAAAGTGATTTCACTATTCACAAAGAGATATTTGGAAGTCAACGTATGGAGCATGTCAAATGTTCTTGGTAATGATATCTGTGCCTGCTTCGGACAGTTTGATTTGTATAGATGAAACTTCAGTTCAGTTCAAACTAAAGTTTGGGTGAGGGCTGCTGCAGAGTAGGAAAGAGATTTAAACCACAAAAAAATGTCTTGTTACATCTGATGTCAAGAGAGGAGATTAATGTTTTTTTAGCTTTCTCTCTAGACACGAGTAGTGCAGGGCTTTTACCTCATGTGGAGTAGTAAGAGTATTTAGTTGGCAGTGAGTCTGAAGTTTGGACCCAACATGGGGTGAACCATTTTAGGACTGGTGGGTGTGCTTACAGAAGTGTTAAACACATCTTCACAGATTACAGTTTTCCTTTTTAAATATCGGACAGTGAAAGAACCAAGAAAGGTCAAATTCTTTCTTTATAGCAAGTGAGTACATGTAATGGGCAACATGCAGGATTTGTTGGTTCTTTCACAGTCTTACGTTTTTGATCCTGTCTAAGACTTTTTGTTGTGCAAGAAGTAAGTGTTAAACAGGACTAAAGAGTACATTTCTTTTTATTAGTGTTTTTAATTTCCAAGAATGAAAGGCTGGAAGTAAAGGCCTTGAGCTTGTATCACACTGCTACTATTTCCATGAAACAGGTTAATTTTTTATTGCTGCTTTGTGTGCTTTGTAGTCCAAAGTTAGTGACCTTGCAGGAGCAAGCCAACAATCACTGTTGTGTCTGTGTAAATATTAAGGTAAATATTTATTAATGTAAGTATGTTTTTTTTTTTTTTATTAAATTGTAATGCCTTTCTATTTCAGGAAATAGAAGGAGACAAAGAAAATAACAAGACAGTACAGGTAGGTAGACATAACTTTCATAGAGTAAACTAATGATTAAACATGATTGAGTTTTCTGAGGAATTGGGATAAATTAGTTTAACAGTCTCATATGACTTGTGCACAAATTCAGAGACAACGTGTTAACATACAAGAACGTGAATTCCGATTAATTTATTATTATGAATTAATATATCATTTTAATTATTTCATTGATTATTTGTATATATGTCATTGTGTTGCTGATAGTTACAAATTCAGTGGAATGGTACCAGGAAGGCAATTGAAAATACTTTTGGGTTTGCACCTGCTGCTGAAGAGGACAGCCAGGTAAGAAACTGTCCAGAATTTAAGATCAACAAACTACATAAACAGCACACTTAAATATTGCTGCATTTCTCATATGATGCTGCAAGACAAACAGCACTTAATCTAAAAAATAATCTAAAATTTGAGCACACATACTGATCTCCTCAACACTGTTCAGTATGTGCATACGTACTTGTGTGACGACATAGCAATTAACTTCAAATATTTCAAACTGCTTTTTAGCTGTGTATAATGTTTATCTTTTCTTTCTTTCTTTCTTCTTTTGAATGTGGATTTGGGTTAATTGTTTTTTATTTTAAGTATAATGCCTTTCATTTCCAGTGGCCAGATATGAGCACAATACCACTTTAAAATGAGAAGCAGTAAGCACTGAACCGTAGTCAACTTTGTTTTTGAGTATGCAACGCTTCCCGAAAAATAAATTAAGTTGGACTTTGCTATTAGACTTGGACATAAGTAGAACACTTTTTTGCAGTACAGAAGTGTAACAGACTCCACCTACTGACATGGACACTATAAAGCAGATGAATGAGATCAGAGGCTGATTTATGTTCAGGATGAGAGGGCTTACACTGCTATGTTTGGTGGGATTCATTCTCGCAGCCTCGGTAAGACGGTCTGCTGAAACAAGCTTAAATGATTTAAAATAATTACCACTGCTATTTCTGTGTGTTTTTGTGTTTTTCTCTAATGTATCACTCTGACCCACTAAATAAAGTACAGCACTTTGCTGCTTACTTTGCAATTACTTACATTTCTGCAACTTGACTTGTGCTACCTTGAGCTGAAAGGCGCTCTGGATTCAATTTTCAGAAGTTATTTAGTGTGCTGTAAATTTAACATTGTAGGACTATTTCTTAACTAACAGGTTGTGGACATTGCAGAACCAGATCAGAACTTAACAACTTCTACTTAAATTAACTTAAATGCACATTTATTCGTTTTCCCCAATAATCTGTGATAAGTTGGCACATTTTTCCTACTGCTGCTGTCGTTATGAAACAGGTTCACTGATTGATTATTTTGCTGCTTTGTTGCAATCTTATGTCAATGACCTTGCAAACACAGAATAAACAAAAAGGCAAAAGGATATTATGCAAGCACCTAATGTTGTATCTTCACTTTAAGGTTGTATAGTGTTTTATTTAATGTGCTATGTATTTCAATTTCAGTGGCCTAAAGCAGGCACAGCGCCAGCTGAAAACAAGGTGACAAATGCTCCAGCACCACAAGTACGGGTAAGTGAAAAAAGTGGCACCAAAAGAAAGTGATTTTTAGTTATTTTCAAGCCCAGTGCAAGAGATCACTGAGGAGATTTCTGTAATTAGTGGAGGCTGACTAGTAGTTACAGCACAGACTGAAGAAGCAGGCAATTAAAGCAGCATAAAAATAGCATAATTCTGATACAGTGTTAACTCTAAAATAGGTTAGAACCAGTGAGAAATTACAGGCAGTACTGCAGCAGCAAAACATACCACTCTAGACTTTTGCAGTATTGGCACATTTTTTTTCACAATGAAAAAGGCAAAGCATGAAGAATTTAAGGTGATGTACTTTACTGCTGTTTTCTTGTTCAGTCTACACAGAAAGGCCTCTCAGTATAAACCAATACAAATAAAACAGCACCAAACTACAACCTCCAAAATGACCGTAAAGTTGAATAAATCCCTCTCTAAAACAAAACTCATTATAACCTTCATGAGGGTAGGATTTATTTCAGGGCTGTTGTATCAAAGTACATTAGTTTTAGGGTCGACCTAATAAACTGGCAACTGTGTGTAGATTCATCTTGAAAATATGAGTTATGAAATCCATCACAGGTCTGCGTTTTATGTCTCTATCAAATAAAATCAGTAGACATTAAAAAAAAAACATATTAAAACTCTTATTTGGCTTTTTCTTACTTTGTTTTTGTGGATTGTAAACTTTTATAGGCTAGGTCTCTTTTAACTCATTTTCTTCTGGGTAAACATTTTTTAGCTTGTTTTGGGAAATGCAAGTTTACCAGCTTGTTTATCTTGTTTAACTTGTTTATAATTGTTTTATGTTCTAATGTTATGTTATGTTTGCTGTGAAGGATTAACACATAAACATGTCTTTTCAATTAATAATTTTCATACCATAAAGGCTTTTTGAAACTGTGATAAATTACATAAAATGCATGAATACATAAATAGTTGGATACATAAACAGTTGAGCTTGAGTTTGATTGTGCGATTTGGTCACATTGAGTTCAGTAAACAAACCTTGAGAAAATTAAAACTTTTTATTTTTTATTTTTAGCTTAATGCTAATAAACTGGAGTAAAGTACAGATGCTGCGGCTACAAACGAGGCTAGCTAGCTGTAACCTAGCTTATCTTGTTGAGGAGCTAAAACACGCTTCAGTGGTCATTGACATCAACATGTCCCAAGTTGGCAAGTAAGTTGGGTTTGGTCAGGTTGCACCAATTAAATGTGACTACCTGGTTGAACAGGTGATTTGATTCAGTCTAAAAGGCTGTGTAGCTTTCAGGGCTAATTAGCATCAACATTAGCTTACCTCCACCAGCTCTTCGTTTCAATCCCTCGACACTTGTGATGAAACCTCTGCTTCCTTTTATTATCTTCCTCGATGTTACTGTAATTTTCTGTGTATTCACACCTTTTCAGCATAAACGTGGAGCAAATATTCAAAAACTTCAGTTTGCTATCACCCGCCATTTAAAATCCGTCTTTCAAACAGAATTACCTCAGTGCTCATTGTTATGCAGCAGTATCGCCACCTTGTGTCCAACTGGAGTAACAGCAGGAGGATGTTGGCCTCAAAAATAATGAATTGAGGAAAACAAAGGAGGATTTAAATTTGCATCAACAGCAAACGCATCTCTTGAAAAGATTTTAACCTTAACGTGATTTACCTGGTTAAATAAAGAATAAGATTAAAATGGGGGCTTATCAGAAAGTAGGGAAGCATCTCACTAAAATATAATAAAAACACTGTCTCTAATAAACATCCTTTTGCCATTAAAACTCCTGTCTCTTAGCATTCAGCCACCACTTTTATTAGGATGCATAAAATTAGCTAGAATGTGGAGTTGCACAGATTAAATTTTGACTATATAAACAGACTAAAGCATCTTGTAAGCACTCAGAGACAAGGTGTCGTCATATAAAATTGACTGTATATTTTGGAGAAAATAATCTCAGACTTATCAGCATACTTACATCATAATATTAATGTAAATTCCTGAAATATTTTTTTTCCTTTTCCTTCAGCTCACAGGAGTCTGGCGCCCTTTTGGAAGTGGCTTGGGTCTTCCGCCACAACAAAGTGATGAAAATGTGACTGGGGTAAGAAACTATTCAACACTCACCACAACTAGCATTTATGATATGATGTTGCAAGTAAAATAGCATTTAATCTGGAAAGCTACTTTGAAAACTGTATATGTGTGACAATTAATTCCAAATATTTTAAGATGTATCTTTTAAATGTTGGCCATCTTGTCCTTTCAGGGGAAGCAAAAATGAAAGAAGACAGACAGCAGAAGGAATGAACCGATGGCAACATTTTAAAATCCTAACAGACAGAAATGACAATTTCATTATTCTGCCTTCTTTAAATAAACATTTAAAGCCTGTTGTGTGAGAAAAAAAGTTTTTATTTCGTATTATGCTTGCTATAAGGTCAAATGAAACATTTACTTTTTCCAAAAAGGGCAGGAACTTTTGATAATTTACCCATGATTTGTCAAAATCAAGACCTTCTCTGACAAAATAAGACACCAGGGGAATTCAGTTAGTGATGATGGGAGGGACAGCAGGTTCACACAATTTTACAGATGGACACCACCACCTTTTCTGGAAAAAGACACCATAGAAATCTCAATTTTCAACGGTTAAAGATTCACACAAGACTTGATTCACAAGGATCACTTTATTTTTTGTGTTAGGATCTTCTCTTTTCATCACAAATATTATCTACGTCCCCCCCCAAAGTGTCCCAGCAGGGATCAATGCTCCCCGACATCTTTAATGGAAAGGACAAACATAGAACATAAATCCAGTTCTTCTTCACCTTTCTAAACATAACTATGCTTGTATTAAAACCAATTTGATTTTAACTGGGCGTGCCACTGTTTTGTAAGTGGATAGTACTCTGTAGATTTTGTTTTTACAGACCAGTAGTCGCTGTAACTCTCTGGAAATTAAGTTCTGCACAAACAGCCTGTTCTACACAACTGCAATGAGGGCTGACACAGCATGTTTACTTATGAGGAAAAGCCTTGATAAAATAAAGTCTTAAAACTGGGGTTGAAATGTACCACTTTACAACAAATTATAAAAGAGGTGTGAACTCAATGTGGCCAAACAACCTCAACAATTATGCTTTTAAAGTGGTTTCCTGTCGTTTTTCTCAACACTGTAACATCTGTGACTGTCTGGTGTCAAACCACAGTAAAGCATTTGTTACTAGAAGATTGGTTTCGGATTAGAAACAAGCTTTAATTTCTCCTTTTCTGAGACCAAAATAAAGCGAGGGCAGCAAAATCAACAGTGGATATGAAAGAGTTAGTAGTTGTAATCATCAGGCAACCTACAACAGCACTACATTCTTGAACAAAAGGATTCTTTTTTTTGTTTGTATACGGGTTTTTTGTCACAGAGTGGTGAGATCCAGAGGCAGGCAGCAGCCCCTGAGAAAACAAGCAAAGTTCTCTTCAGATGACACAGCAGTTTCTCTCTCTCTCTCAGTAAGGCCACTTTATATAGAAATTCTAAATGAGGACCACAACCTATCGCTTCTTGTCCATAGATCTTTGCTGAGTGTCATCAACATGAAGGAAAATAAACAAAGCTTCAAGTTTCTAAATGAAAGAACCTGATGGCCAGCTTGTATGCAAGGAGGGTTGGTGTTTGCCCTGTTCATCACCACAGCGAAAAAAAAAAAAAAAAAAAAGCTCAGTCCACATCGTCACCACCAGCTATACTGCTGAGGTAGAATCCCACTCCCGCAGCCCCAACCGCAACTCAAAAAAACCACCCCAAAATACCATGTGCGATTGGGTTATAACGATCTTGCAAAAAAATAGATATTTTCACAGAAGTTTGTAAAATCATCTTGCCTAAAGTTATCTTCGATCCTCTGTGGCTTTATCGAAGCAAGTTGAAGTCCAGAGAAAAGTTGCGCCACACAACTGCTGCTCTGAGTACAATCCACAAAGGACAACTATGTTGTCTTTTGTTGCTGCTGCAGTGTTGTAACGTTTGGGTGTATTTTGCTAATTCCTTTTCAATTATTCCCTCTTTCCAACAGCCCCTTCAGATGCAGTCCTTCGGTTTAGCCGACCAAATGTATGTAAAGTGTGTTGCTGATATATTCAAAGGGAGTGTCACTGTATGTGCTGCAGTGTTGTGTGTGAATGTGTGTGTGTGTGTGTGTGTGTGTGTGTGCGTGTGCGTGTGTGTGTGTGTGTGTGTGTGTGTGTGTCTGCGTGTGTATGTGTGTGTGTGTGCACAAGTATCCAGTGTGGTGATGGTGGCAGCATGAGCTCTGTCAGGACTGCAGTCAACACAGCTGGAGTTCAGCTTCCTTCGAGGGGCTGGGCCGGACCGCGCTGAAGGGGCCAGGGGACGGAGGGGAGCGGCTCTACTTATCCCCCAGGATGGCGTACTGGTTGTCAAGCTGCAACTGCTGCATAGAAGTGCCGCTATTCTCCTCTCTACCACGGTTCCTGTGTTTCACAACCTCAAAGGTCTTCTCCATTTCTCTGTCCCTGAAACATGCACATGTATCGCTTCAGTCAAACTGCAACAAGATGTCAACCAATTGGGAGGTTAGACTATTCTCACTGAACTCTACTTACTTGCGTGTCTCCACATGCTTGGCAGTGGCCAGTAGAGAGGGGAACTGTGCATCGCTGAAGATCTCAGGAGGCCCCTGGTTGGGCACTCGTTTGGTGGTGGACAGCCGTGCCCCTGGAGGGCGATATACCCCGGCAGGTTTCGACTCAGGCACCTCTACATCTTCTGCAATTATAGAAATTACAGCAGTTAAAAGAAAAACTGATTTTAGCAACAAATTGATTTTTCTATTATTTCATTTACTAAGTAAAGTATTCCTTGATAAAAAGAGGTAAAAGATGCTTTAGGCTCCAACAGGCTCCCATTACCCTACAGTATCCCATGATCAGCAATTGCTGAGGTCACTTTACTCACCCACAGGTGCTGCAGCGGGAGCTGGAGCAGCACCAGACTTGTTCCAAGGACCAGACATTTTGTCTCCGCTGACTAGAATGATCTCTCCATCCTCACCAACCTCCTCCTTCTCATACTCCTCTTCCTCTTTCTCGTCACTGCAAACAGACAAAACATAGTTGAGTGGAGGTGAGACATAATGAGTTATAAGCTATTTCTTTCTTCATTTTAGTGTGGCAAGTTAATCTATTCACTTAGAGCACATATTATTTGTATTTAGCACTAAAATACATGACAGAAATGATTACATAAACTAAGGATGGTGAAAACGAAAACAGTTTTGCGTATTTTATGCCTAAAAACTAATGAATAATTTTCTGCTCTGCAGTTTATTCTCAGTCAAGCTGTGTTGTGAGTGTATTACACCGGTACAGTGAATCAATCCAAATAGTAAGGTGGCCTCATCATAGTGTGATAATTGGACTTAACTGCCATTTCATCTGTAAATCAAAAACTGTATCATTACATTGTAACTCTGCCCCACAACCAGTGCACAATGGCAGCTACGTAAAAACAATGTGTCTGAGTGCAGGATAGTTTTAAACTAATCTAAATACTGGCAGGAGTATAATTCATCCATGGTTAAAATAATATTTTCTAACTGTTTGAAGACAGGGGACCAGCACAGGGGCCACGGCCTTTACTGGCCCCCACTCGATGGCACAGAGGCTGAGGTGCAAACGACAAACTCCTCAGGTGGACAAAGAGTCAAGACAACCAAATACACATCTTAGTCTCACCTTATCTGTAAAGCTTGGAGCCGAAGCCCACTGTAGTCCACTTCTTTCTGCTCAAACTCTTTCCATTCCTCATCCTCCTGGGCAGAAGCGACATAAAAACTTCAGGCACATTACAGTAAAATTACATCAACAACGTATCAAGAAGAGTTTTGGTAGTGCTTAATTTAGTGAGACTCCTCTTTGAAATCCCATCTGCACTATGGCAAGGTCCATTTAACAATCTGGTTTATTGTGACCCACCAGTGTGACAAGTTGTTTAACATTATAATAGATAACTGAGCTTTGTCACACGATCATACCTGCGTGACATTTGCAGCTTAAAGGCACAAAACCACGTTAAAAGTAGTGACAAATGGCGGCTCGGCCTAGTTGGACAGCCACGATTCAAAGAGGGGGGATGACAGCTTCTCCATGTGAAGGCCACTGACAGTGTGCTAGCTAAGAAGTTGGCCTCTAATGTTTACATCTAACTCATATTTTTGACATTGAAAGGAAGCTAAAGCTGTAAAAAAAACAACCTAAAACGCATGTCGTGCTATTTTTTGTATCCGGTCTAAATGTGTGCCATATGCTACGTCAGCTAGCAACCGGCGTTTTCTCCCTTCATGTCAAAATATACCTCCGTGATTTTGCTTTATACAAAGGTGAAATGTTAAAGAAATGTCAGGAAAAAAATGGCTGAATTTAACGAGGAAGGAGGAGATTGTGACGGATATAAAATGTGACACCGGTGTCTGATAAAGAGGCAAAAAGTTACCGGAGAGCGGTTTGTTACCTTTTCAATCTGAGCGTCCTGATTCTCGTTTTTGGCCGATTTTTCCTTCTCCCTCTTCGTCTTTTTGATCACAGCCGACGTGGGTCCGGCAGCAGATTCTTTGCCCTTTCCTTTCTCTTTCTTCTTCTTTTTATCCCGCTTGGCAAAGAAATCGTCCAGGCTCTTCTCCGGTGGCACATCCGCCATTTTCAAAGAGTAACGTTAACTAGTTAAGCTAACCGAGCAATGACAAATGTGGAGAATCCGCCCTCGGAGACGGAGAACAGCGATTTAAACGGTCAGAAAAGGTGGAGTTTCTCCTTAAAATGTCAGTTTAACTTGTGTTGCAGGCTGATAAAATGTCCACCCTGTCTGAATCGTTAGCTTCCCTGTCAACCATGCCATGCACGGACTATTTGACAAACCTGTAACCCGGAGGCACTTCGACCCTGAACCGGAAACACTATGAGGTTCACAAAAATAAAATCACACCATTAATCAGAATTTCTCATATCCATCATTCATATTTCATTTTATTTGGATTTTGACAAACTTCTTAACTTAAAGTCTTTTTATAGTTTTTATTATTGCTACATAACAAGCAGCTATATGTCAGAAGTTCAATCTAATGTATATAAATGATGGTCAAATAAGAGTAAATTAATGTAAATTTAGTTAGTTAATGATTGTAAATGATAAAAGTAAGTAAATATATTGACTACACAGTTAAATCAGTCATATCAGTCATATAGTCTCATTAAACCTGTCACACTAAAACATCCACTTGCAAATAATAAATGATATATTTGTAAGTTTTTAAGTTGAAAATATAGCATCTGTCATCTATTATGAATAATCCATCATTGTCAAATAGAAATCTACGCCTTGAATATACTGTATATAAACATGTATACATACATACTTCATACATATACCTACATTCAATGTTTGTTCCTTTGCACTATTTGTACAATTTGTAGAAACACTTCACACGCACACACACAGAAACACACACACACATATCCATATGTCTATTTCTACTTACTACTATCTCATAACTTTGATTCATTATCCTCTAATTTAGACTATTTCTTTGGGGGAATTTTGACTTTACATATCTCAATTGTGACTTCAAAGGTCATGACTTACATACATATATTAATTTGGATTGGGCTTCCATGTTTTTTGTATGTTGTATTTAATTGTGTATTTTTTTTACATTTTGCATTTAATGATTACATTAAAATTAGAGTTTAAAAACTGTCCCATGGATCTCAAAATAATTCTTCACATATTTAGTTTTCAAATGTTCCTGCTGTCTCAAGATAAACTTAATGGTTTTTTTTATTTCCATTCTTAGACCAAGTTCTCAACATGACCATTTAGTTACAGAACAACTTGAGTGGAGTGGATGCATTGATGCAATTGTTTACAAAGGAGGGTAGTAAAATATTAATCAGCATTTACACATCTTATTTTGACTGAAAAGAAACTTTGAACTCCTGCAACACTGCCTCTTTGGAAATGTATTTGGACAAAACTTGCCTAACAGCATGTGGCCATTAATTCATAAAGAATTGCAAATATGCACACAAAAAAGATGTCATAACAACTCTCACATGAAATAACACCTTTCCTAAATAGTAAAGCAGGCTTGTAAACAGATTATTGAACTGATGTGATATTCCCAGAGCTGGAGGTCACTCGACCAGATGCAGCACTGATGCACAAAGAGAAAATTCCAGCACATTGTATCAATGGATGTGCTGTGGTCGGCGAGACAGTTTACACTGCTTTGTTATATAGTGAGTGTGTATGACAATATGAGGAAATGTCTGTTGATTAAATTTTATTTTAAATAGGGCAAATGAGACAAATGGATCAGTCAGTGTGTTTTTTCTTTGTTTTATTGCTCAGCAGTAAAAAGTACAGTGTATACTACAGTACAAAAAAATACATAATGTTGAACACTGCTCCACCGTGCCACTGAACGTTTTGTAAAATATCCACTTTTGAGCGTGCAAAACAAGAAGCCCAGCTGTGAGCATCCAATGCAGGAAATATCAATATGTTTAACCGTGTTATTCAGCATCACCTTTTGAACCAGTGATTTCAGAACAACATCTCACAATGCAGAAAATCTTTAGCGACAATAGAGGCAGGCAGCATTGATTATTGAAGAAAAACTGCAGCGATGCAAAGTGAAACAGATGATAGAAGGACCACAGGTTCAATAATTAGACAAAATATTCAAACGTACTTTTTAAATTAAAAACTGCCTCTGTATGTGCTCACAGTAAATATTCAGCAAACATTATTTATCTCAGTGTTTTTATTGGTCAACATTTTTGACAGCCTCTAACATGTATTATGTGGTCCAGCAACTAAATCACAATCATTCAACAGTTCAACAAACAGTTTGCACTGATGGACAAACACAGTATTTATGGAGGGAGACATTTACAGTAGCAAGGTTGTTCTAGTTGTCTAACTCTCTCTCAGACTGGGATATAACCAGTAGCCACTCCACGATACAGACAAGAGACAGACAGACAGACAGACTGACACATACAGAGGCACAAACAGACACACACACAGAAACAGATAAAACTGAGCTGAAAGTGATACAAAGTCTTGTTTGACTTAAAGTAACAGTGATATTTGGTTAAGGGGGCAGCACATTTGAACTCATCCATCCACGCTTTACTGCACGCTCACACCGTATGCTTACATGCACAAACAGGGCATTCACGCACACATACTGGTATATAAAGGGCCAACATAAGGAATTAAGACATCTATGTGGTCCCTCTAAAGAGAAGCTGGTGACATATGAGGGGGAAAGTCATTTCCAGTCAGTCCAAACTGCAGGATGTAGACCCTAAATCACCCAAACTCAACCATTAAACCTCAACTTTTGAGCTAAGCCATTAAAATCTGGGCCCATATTTATCAAACTGCTGAAAGTCAAATTCAGTAAAATCATTCACTTTTACTCTCAAACTTGAGAATAAAAGCTATACATCACAGCTATTATGACGTAATGCTCCTAAATTTACAAGAACTCAAGAAATATCAGCTGTCATTTCATAAATTGTTGTTTTAAAAATATTGATTATAGCAGCTTTAAATGTTTGTTTTTTGATTTTGCACTATTCTGCTGTTGTGTTGTCTTGGTTATGTTTTTCTAACATAATTCATCAAGTACATTTTTAGTTATTTACAAAAGCACACTACAAATAAAATGCATTATCATTATTATCAGTATCAGGTATTATAAATTGTTGTTGGTAATTTCACATTTGAATTGCTACTATAGATATTAAAGATTTCACTCAAGGAAATAAAAAAAAATGCTCTCAAGGTTGCTTGTCTTCTTCTTCTTTTTCGGCAAAGAACTTTTTCACTCCTAAGTTTGCTCAGTTTGATAAATACGGGCCCTGATCTCACAAACAGTAAATCTCTGTTTCCCCCCAAGTACGTAGGTGCTATATTCAAGTTCAACAGGCTATTTTGGGATTGATTTTAAAGGAAAAAATAAAATTACAAAGAACAGCTTTAATGTTTCCATAGCACGTTTCTCTCTCTAAAGCAGATTTCATGTGGCGACATCCACAGTGCACTCATCATCAAGCCACTGTAATGAAAACAAAACCACATATACTCTGTAGTTTATAAAGACAATAAAAACCTTTTATCACAATTAAGCCTTTTGTAGAAAATGTACATCAGAAAAATATGCGGGTGCATTCTCATAGTAAATAGTGTCTGTTTACATCGCTCTTCTTTCTGGTTGCTCTTTGTGTTTTTCATATACAGTATAAAGTCAAAGTCTCTGAATATTGACCACATATATAAAATAGACAACAACAGCAGGGGGAGTAGAAGAGAGGGATCCAACAGTGACTCTGTTTTTTTTCTGTCTCTAGATGGCAGAAGCTTTGTCTCTGTTGATGAAGAGGGTCTCCTGGCAGAAAGGGTTAACCAGGACCACGCTGCTGCCGCTGTAGTCACCATTAGGGGGTAGACAGGTGTCATGCTCCTGCAAATGCACACACACATAAAGAAATTAGTGCATTAGAGGCCTAACTGTTCAACAATAGCTGTGATTCACATTTCAGGGCTCACCATTAGGGCGCACGCTGCAGTCTACTGTTTCTAAGTCACTCTACAGACAATGAGCAGACGGTCTAGTGTGGAAGCCAACACAATAAAATATGGGTTTGGTGCACCCCAGGGCTTTTAAGGAGATGGTGAACAAAGATATCTGACAAAGCTAGATGAGCAGAGATACAAAGGGAGGCAGAGGGGAAGATGTAAAAGCTTCACGAGCCGAGAGACAAAAGGGAGGGATGACTCAGAAGAAACGAGGCAACAGGGGGACCTAATGTAGAGGGGGGGTGATGGAGAAATGGTTGTTGATGGTGAGTCAGCAGTAATAGGGCAGGGCTGGAGGAGGGAGGTGTGAAAAACAAAATGATTTGTTTTATAGCAGGAATCATTTTATCATCAAGGTCCAATCAAATCAGACTGTCATTTAGGCTTAAGACTCTCCCAGAGCGCCTTCGTTTACCTAGAGCACCAGGGAAGCTATGAGGATGCTGCTCTACAGAGACAGGTAAAGCAGGGGGAAACAACACCTGGGTGTCACCAGGGGCATCCCACACATGATCCAACCTCAGCTTCCCTCTCCTGACGTCGCACCCATAGGCAGCAAAGGAATGCAAGCAATGGAAGAGGAATAAAAGAAAGACACACAGTGAAATGGTCGCTGGAGAGAAGGTGGCAAAAAACATGCAAACAGAGCAAAGCAATGGTCAATAAAATGATGGAAAGAAGAGGTAAACTGCTTGGACTTGAAAATTATAATAATGCTTAATATTACCATTTCCACCAGATGGCGCTGTAATGCACTAAAATCTGAGATGTTGCACAATTTAATGCACTTAATCCAAATCTTATATTTCTCACTATAACTGAGAGCAGGCATCATTTGAAATTGGCAGGAATATTACAGGGGGGAAAAATCACAGCAAAGGTTTCAACTCTGAGGTAGAAAATTCAGTTTCTCAACTACAAAAACAGCCAATTGTGTTGAGTTTCAAACCAACATGAGACTGAAGAGCTTCTTTAGGAGGCAAAATCTTCTGTCGTCTAATTATAGATTGAATAATTAAATATTATTAAAAAAATTTCAAAAAATTGGATGCTAAACACAGAAAAACTAATCTTTTATCAACTTGTCACAAGATGTTTAGTTGGTATAAGGTTTTGGATACTTGATAGGATAATGCTTTCATTTACTAGATGGGTCACTAACAAGTACTCTTAGTAGATACCCTGCAGGGAAAGTCTCTTCTTCCCTGTGGTGTCCCTGCAAATCGTAGTAATACAGTGTCATGCTCAAGTGCACTTCAGCAGCCCCAGGGCTTGCTGACAGGAGAGATTGGACATGGATCCTCTTGTTGTTTCCATACTCATTAAAACCATTCTGCTGACTGATAGTGAAACATCAAGTGAATGTCCCTCCACTTCTGGGTGCAGAGCTGTACACTAATAGAGTCGGCGTGTCAGTCGTTTGTACCTCACTCTCCAGAGTGTGTATCTCTCTGGGCAGCTCCACGGCGTGCCTGCTGAAGTAGTCCATGGTGATGGCGTTGTTCCAGTAGCTGAGGTTGTTCTCCTGACTTGACGACTTCTTCTTCCTCCTCATGCAGCACACCGTCAAAAGCACAGCTAGAGCAGGCGGAGACAGGGGAAGGAAAATGCGAGTTAGTTGAGAGACTGGAGGAGCTGCTGAAAGCGCCCACGCTGACTGGTCAGGTAGAAGCTGTCATGTTTCACGACAACACGCCACTGATAGACGAAACTGTGGATGAAAGGAAGAAGTTCCACCGTAAAATACTGTTTGAGATGGCTACTGGTGCTGTGCCTCGGAGTAATCTAATACAACAGTGGAAGAAATTTTCAGGAATCGTGCAAGAAAATTATTCATCATCAAAGGGGAAGAAATTCTTATTTCTCCAATGAACCACAAATGCAAAACTTTCTGTTTTACCTAAGGTGAAACTTTACTGCTCAATGAAAAAAAGTCCCTCTCTTGCTATTATTTTGCTATTGCAATCTCTCCAATTTAATGCAACAAGACCGAGCCCTGAAGGGTGCCGGGGGGCTGTCAAAAAAAAAAAAAAAAAAAAAAATCAATCATATACTGAGTCAAGGGTAAGCCACAAAAGTTGAAGAAAAGTGAGGTATCAAATGAGTAAATTACAACATTTTATTACAAAATAACTCTAATACTTAAAAGATTGATTGAACATATTTGTCTGTTAAATGTGAAGCTATAGCAAAAAGCCAGTTAGCTCATCTCAGAATAAAAACTAGAAGCAAACAGCAAGTGTGGCTCTGTCCAAAGGTAAAAAAATCTGCCTATGAACAGATTAATTAACACCTTGTTTGTAGCATGTTTGTTTAATCCTTACACCGAGTATAAAAACGACAAGCTGTGATTTGACTGTGGTTTATGTGCCGGACTATTTCTTGGCTGGATTCCTGGATTTTGTCACCTTCAAACAGAGTCAAGCCAGCTGCTTCCCCCTGTTTCCAGTCTTTATGTTGAGCTAAAATAACCTGCTGGTGGCTGTAGCTTCAAATTTACTGGACAAACGTGAGAAGTAATCTGACACTTTTTACATTCATTAATTCAAACTGCTCGGACGTTACTTACAACATGAGCTCACAGGCACGCTGATGGCCAACACGATCCACACAATGTCCATCCTGCTCAAGCAGATGGTCGTGCGGGACGGTGGGGAGTCAACGGTGGGGCCTGAGCTGTTGCTGGACGTCCAGGGGTCCTGGGTGGTGGCAGGCACCTGTCTGATCAGGAAGTTCCCATTGGCTGTGGAAGGGGGCTCCGAGCCGTTCCCCTGAGCAGGCGCCTCCTCGACTGAGCTGCTGTTGGAGAGCAGCCCTCCATATGCAGTTGCATTTCCCAACCACTGTCCCAGAGGGGAATTGTCTGTGCCGTTACCTTGGACAGCCTGACCCTCCTCGGTGGTGGTCTCGT
Source organism: Holacanthus passer (assembly GCA_025331565.1). Taxonomy (NCBI): domain Eukaryota; kingdom Metazoa; phylum Chordata; class Actinopteri; family Pomacanthidae; genus Holacanthus; species Holacanthus passer. The sequence continues at coordinate 1,492,502 of JAFREQ010000045.1, read as the reverse complement.
TGGATTCGGTGTGGTTGTTTGGGATGATCGTTGGATTCTGTGTCTTGAGGCTGGGCTCAGCTGACGAGGCTGGAGGGGACACAGTGGAGGTTAGATTCTCTGGTGGGCTCTCGACCGGAGTGACAGCCCTGACCTTTACCACTGGCTCTACCCCCAGTTCATCAGTGGGGGGCTCGTTCGCTGCGTGCACCTCCCTCAGGGTGATGGCGTGATGTGCGGCGCCCCGAGCGTGCTCCCTGAGTTTCAGGCCTAGTGCGGGGTCAGCATCCATTGATGAAGAGGAAAGGGAGTTGAGGGGGGCGCGCTCCAGATCTGGAACATACTGCCGGCCGGAGTCGGTGGGTTCCTCCACACTCAACTTCTGAGGCTCTCCGTGATGTGCAGCGAGTGTATCTCCTCTGTCTGATCCAGAGGTGGACATAAGAGCCAGGGGGTTCGGAGCCCCTCTGGCACTAGATTCCACGTCTATATTTGGGACGACTGTGCTGGGAGATTCAGGGCTGCTGCTGCTGCTGCTGCTGGCCTGGTTAGTGCTGACAGTAACTGGGTTATGGACTTGAGGTACCCTGACCAATTTGTGCATGTGGCCTCGGTTTACAACATCAGAGCTCGCCTCCAGGGGCTGATTGACATGACTTTCAGTGCTCACAGTGTTTGGGGTGACAGTATTTGTGTCATGAACGGGAGGGTCGTCATGAGCCAGGCTGGATGTTTGGGTTGTGTGAAGCAAGGCTAAAGGGTGGAGGGCGACAGCAGGGAGGATGATGTCTGAGGGTCGAGAGGCTTTTTTGGACGACCATTCTCCGCTGCTGGAGCCTTCCTGATGCCAGTCCGGAGGCGGGGGTTTGGGGGCGGACAGGTGGCTGCTGTGGGCGGCTGCCATGGAGTCAGGATCCTGGGATGTGTGGCTGATGTACAGCTCCTGTGCTGATGACTCCAGTCCTACTGACAGTGCTAGGAATGCTAGAACACCTGCAAAGAAAGAGAGAGAAAGCTGATGATTAGCACATGTAGGACACAGAATATCCTTTTAGCTTCATGAATTACTGGATCATTTCCTCATAAGCGTGTATTTTTAAACATGTCGGCCTCTCTAGAGAGACTGCTCAGGTGTTCAGAGGAGATGTGTAGCCTTGTCTTGCATTCATTATGCTCTTCAGCCTTTAATCCGCTGAACCTCTATTTGTCAGTCACCTAGTTAACTAGGTGTGTGCTTTATTAACTGCATTATTCACTGGACGAGCTCCACTGTGCAGCAAGGACTGGGAGGATGACGCTGTCCTTAGATGCAGAGTTTAAACGAAGCTGCTTTGTTACTCTGCAGAAATGGTTAAAGAGCTCACTCTTCAGTGAGGCAAGCAAATAACAAGCAGTTATTTGATTCTAATCTCCAGATAACACTGAAAAAAGGTACTTTTATTGTATAATATTCAGTCAGTCTCATCTTCTTTATGCAAGTCACAATGGGATTAGACGTATTCATACATTTCCAATGGAGTTTTAATAGCTTTGATCATTTTCAGGACTTTGAAATAAGATGTCTTTGTTGCTGAGCTCCAGCCAAGAACATGTCAGTAGACAGAATAAATACATTTTCTCTAACAAATAATCAAGTAAAAATGCATTTGCGACCAGTGAAACTGTCACTTGCTTCGTGCTCAATTCTGCACAAAATGACTTGTAAAGATAGTTTTACGGTGACAGTCACAGTGTCAAAATAGCTCGCTTAACATGCTAAAACCATCTCAGAGAGTCTGACAGATTCACTTTCTCGAGCTCAATCCCATAAGGAGGCTGAGTAGCGACAAGTCATTAGCAGGTGCCTGTGGGTAATATCGCTCCTATTATGTTATCCAGACAGCAAGAAAGTCATGGAGGGAGGAGGAGGAGGAACGTGCAAAGGCTTATTAATTTCCCCTTTGTGCCCTCCCCTCCATCCCTTATTGACACTGTTAAACACAGCTAATGTGACACATTAGTGGAGCTCCCACCGGGCGGTTTCTATGCATTCGGCTGAGAACAGAACATGCATTAACGCAAAGCTAACACAATCCAAATTCATGTCTGAATGAGGTTATGTGGCATGTTTTTGCCACCAGGTGCAGAGCTGAAGACGGTGTGAGAATACTACAGGTTCAGGATTATTCTGACACATGACAACAAATATTGGTTTACTGCTTAAAGGATGACGCTGGCAATATTTTATATTTTTCAGATTTTCAACAAATCCTATGAAAAGACCAAAAACCAACACTGTGTTTTTCTGACTTCTAAAACTCACCACTCAGACCCGAGGCCATTCATTCCTACTGACAACGTAAATTAAAAAAGGCTCAGTAATTTGCTGAAACAGCTGGGCACTGTAGCTTTTAGCAAACTTTCTTCAACCAGGAAGAAATATTGCACTGGTTGGGGACTATTTTCAGCTGTAGAGTCATGCATATTTGGTTTGCTACTGAGTGTTTATGGCTGCAGGACAGTGTGTGTGTGAGTGACTAAAATTAAACTACAGCGTGTGTGATCATGGTGATACAGGAACACGTCACCTGGTGCAACAGTGCGGCTCACTGATGTGTTTTTAATATTTTTTGGACAACAACGGAGGCATATGGCACAGAGGAATAAGCTCAGGCTTCGGATACACAGACCTTTTAGTCAATTTATTGCTCTTTTCATGGGATTTGTTGACAATAAGAAAACTGTAGAACATGGCCAGTCTTAGTCTTTAATTATTCACATCCAAAGTTATTTACGACAGACTCAAGTTAGAGAATACATAAATGCCATGTTATACATATTTATATCATTGGCCAACCCAACTACACAAATTTAGCTGCACTAACACACGTCACAGAATTGGATGCGTATCTTGCTTGATTTAAAGAAAAGCCTCCAAGAATGAAAAAAAGGGCACTGACAATGAAAACGTAAAGCTATGAACATGCAGAGGTGGGTATTCATGAGCTCTTTGCAATAGATGGCTTTGGAGGGAAAGAATTAAGGATAGTGATTAAGAACACACTGATTTAGCATTCATAAAAAGTCATAGACAACACACAGAGTCTAAAGCCACCGATGTGAGCTGGATGTTGTCGTCATTAAATCTGGTGTTTGCTCAACTATAGAAAGCCAGGTTCCATTTCCAAGAGCGGCAGAGGAGAAGGAGATTGGACAACGTGTTGAAAGTGACATTATATTTTAGAAAATGATGAATTCAACAACAGCCCAGGCAAAAGTCAATATCAATAATCTCACATTTCTTTGCCTTTCCGTCCTCTCTTCTCTTTGTCCACTGTGGGATTTGAAATACACCACAGTAGAACCCCAAGGCGCTGACTATTTAAACTCAGCCTCTGAATCATTAATCATATTCCTCCATACTCAATCACACAGACTACCAGGATAGAGGGTCCAGGCCCTGTCTTCCATTAACCAAGCCTGTCATATCTCTAATCCACGGAGCCCACTCCAGACCCATATCTGAGGAGATAACACACATGGCCATCCTTGATTTATGGCTGCCCGTCTTTCCTAAGATGATCCTTTAGGCAGGGAAATGGAAGACAGACAAATCTAACCTATCAAAGCTTAAGTATTTGGGCTATTGTTGATCATCAGTAATATAAATAACAGTCACGTTAGGACAGATTTAGAGGATAAGACCCTTTGAGATGCTCACAAGACGTTATATTTAACAAATTATAGTGAAGAAGGTGCAAGAACAAAAACACATGAAGAAAGAGAGACAAGACAAAAGACTAAATCATAATGTCTGAATGATACAAGCATGATAGAGACAAAATCATGGGTATTTTTTTTTTTTATCAAATACTAACTTTTAAGATAGGAAAGAAACCTCACTATAACTCAAGTTCAATGCAAAAAAAAAAAAAAAAAAAAAGCCAATTAAAAGTGTGGATGTTAACAATGCATCCCTTCAATCATGACCCAAACCTGGCTGTCACAACCTGGCAACCCAACACTCTGCTTCTACTGAATAAAACATGACACCCAGACTGCCTTTAGAAACAAAAATACATCAGAAATGAGCAAATGCTGTGGCACACACATAACAGGAACACATTCTCCTGATTTGTCTGGGTGATCAGAAACGCGTGGTTTCACCCTGATCTGCAACCAACATGGAGATTAACATTCATTTGGGACTTTGCAGTTTAGTCAAATCATATTTTATTAAAGATCGCATCTAAAATGTTAAAGGGGAGAATCTGCTTTTTAAGTTTGCTCTCAGACATCTGACTGCCCGAATATTCATTAGTGCTGAATTCATAGTGAGGATAACAGTGGCCTCTGGATTCTGTATCAGATGCTCTGTTGAGTTCTGAGGTTTATTAGTTTAGAGTTGGTGAGTTGACTTTTGGATTTCATTATGAAGGGTTATAATAAAAAGGCAATGCACAGGTTTCCAAGTGACATATGAATGAGGTAGAAGATGAATGACGTAGAGCTTATGAGGAGAAACAACAGCAGAAAAAAATGTCTCTCATTATTTTAAACCATTGTGCTCCCTTCTTCTGAAACACCTTTACTAAATTTAGACGGCTCACAGTGTTACTGCCGTTTAATGGCTTGTTTGTCAGACTGTGTGACCAAAGCTTTGGTAATCAGTTTGATCTATTTTTAGAGTTTCAATGCGTGATTCGGTGACAGCTGATTAAGGTGGCAGACTAATGGCTTCAGATGAAAAACGCACCAAATTTTTTTTGATAAAAAAACAAGAAACAAACTGGAAACCTTTGAAGAAATTGGGGCAGGCTCACAGCAGCAATTTCATATACACACAACCTTTAAAAAAATACTACTGTTAGTTGTGTGAGGGGATCGTCTGTGATTTCTACCCATGATTTGGTTCAGTTAATTTCTCACTACACTCGGCTGTAGAGCTAGCTTTGTTTACTGTACAAGTTAGAAGAAGAAATCTGTCCATTTTGACCATATGGTTTATATTATATGGCTCAATTTCTGTGTGTGTGCAAGGACTACATGCATATCTGTGTGTTTTACACATGCACTGTGTTGCACACTAAGCCAAATGGGTGTAATTTGTCACAACGGTTGGGCGTCTGGCTGATGGAGTGAGAGCATAAGTAGGGTGAACGCAGACAGAGAGCCCGCCGCTGCCTCCACAAAGACATGCAGCAGAGAAGCAGGGACAGCGAGTGAATTAGCCAGAGAAATGATTGAAAAGGCTCGAGAAGTGAATTGAGCTTCATGAACATCCATTATTGAGTTGAAGCAATGGGAAGAACACGGGAAAATTGGATGGAAACGGGGAAGATAGTGAGGTCGGACAGACTGGGAAAATGTGCAAAGAGGAGGCCAGAGGTGTAGTGGGAGTAAGAGAGGGAGAGGTGTGGGTGTTTCATCAGTGACAACACACGGACAAAAGCAAAAAGGTTGAATTAGACACATTAGACCAAGGACCGAAAAGGACATTCAAAGGAAAATAAGGTGTGAGCCATAGGAGAATATAGGAGGCATTTTTCAAAACATTTGTCTTACTCAGCCACATTCGTCTACTCAGCATGATTTTTTCACTACTGTGCCTGTTGGCTGTTTTTGGCCTGACATGATATTTTCTCATAAACAACACAAAAAACACCCACAAAAAGAGCCAGTCCATTTTCAGTCATGATGACGCAAAAGAGGAGGCGAACAACAAGAATTCTCTGTGTTTTTACACACATGAAGACAAAAAAACCCAGCAAAATTGATGTGTTAAATTCCAACGGGAACATTGGATTAAAGGTCTTGTCCTTCTGCTACGTGTTTTATAGGACTGGAGGGCGACACACAGATTACACTGTTATCACTCACACCAACCTGTTGCCCTCACTATCTATATCACCCAGCTGATCGTCTCAGAATAGCACATGTTAATATCATGGAGACAAACAACGTCCACATAAAATTACTGTGAGATTATGCCTCCATTTATTTGACTAATGGCGTCAACCTGTTTTCCATTAACTAAGCTCAGAATGTGTGGAGGGAGGGGCAATTTATGCAGGAAACCTGCTGAATTAGGGCTCTTCTGAATGCACAGGAAGCCGGTGACATTCGTTGAAGTCCTCCATTGATGCCATCAGGGACATCAATAAATCATGCTGCAAAGCAGGATCCTGCGCACTGATCCAATGCAGGCTTTGTCCCACCAATCATTCATTATTAGACTCAATGTCAGGGGACAGGGGCCAGAGCTGCTGTCACTGAATCTAAAGTTACACTGCTGAAATAGAAAACATCATAACATTTACTCCTGCTGATGAAACTCTGCATTACGTTTTTGCCAATGATTGACTCATAAACTAAGACTCTATTCCAGAAGAACAGGCACATGCATCATGAGTCTTCCAGCCTAATCAGTCATACTGGAGCACTTAGTGTGCAGTACGCAGGCTATCAGTGCTTATGCACTAGTCTGCCTGCATGATCAATCCTGAGGCATGGGGGGGGGCTACGCGTGGAGGGTGGGATATTTATCTTTTTTCCAGGGGTCACCTCATGCTACGTGCGATGGGGAACGATGTTGCTCGAACGTACAGCGACAATCTGCCTATGAAGCAAGTGTTGGAGCCAGGCTGGTTGTGTCGCATCATCAGTGGGCAGCTGGCAGTGGCACTTTTTGAATTGGAGGCTCTACAGGAAGCCGAAAATAGGAGCTGCAAAATCATCCATCAATAAGGGGGGGTGAGGGTTCGTCAGGCTGTACTTCTGAACTGTTCTTCCTCTACTCCCCGTCATGCAGCCTGAGCAGGGAGATGACAGAGCAGTATGTACAGGGAGCAAAACGCAGATGTCCACTGAGAATCTGGCCAAGGTCACATGTTTAAATGATTCAAATAGCAACACAATGATAAAACCTATATTAAGATTAAATACCTGACAATATAGTATAAAAATCCTGTATGATATCTTTGCTTAGATTAATGTTCTCTTTTTACGATTGCTTTGTAAGCTTATAAAATATTTAAATAACTGTTCTAACTTTATTCTTATATTCTTTTTTATGGTCTAACATTTGTCCAGGGACTACAGATAAAAAAGCTTTTAAGGTAGTTCTGATAGAGTAGAGTTAATGTGGTAGTAATATGCACTGTCTGTGTTAAAGAAGCCAACTAGTAAAGAAATAAATAAGATTTAAGATTTGATTATAGTTGTTTTAGGCAGTAATGTCTGTGGTCACGTCATGGTACCAATAGTATAGTAACAACCTGGATGATCTGTACTTAGAGAAAACTAAACTGTACTTACTCTACATAGTTTTACAAGACAACATAACAGCATATTAAACCCTTATTGTGAACGACTGGTGATTTTTGTGCTTCTGGGATGAGCTGCATCTGAAAGCAGAACAGGAATCAGCAGCCCTAAAATAGTAGAGATGCTTTGAAAATGTTTTTTGAACAGTTTACATATTTTAGGTTCACACTCCAAAAAACTTGCATCAACTTGAATTCAGGTACCTTGATTTATGGACAATTTTGAACTTGTCATTTCAAGTAGGTGGAGGTTTTGCACTTCTTAAGAACAGGTTAAGCAATAAATCAGTGTATTTTATCAGGGGGTGTCTAAGTGCCATATTATTATTAATTTCTGTGTATAAATTTGATAAAGCTATTGATGACAAAAGTAGGTAGTCACTTGTCAAAAATGCACAGGATATGACCTCAGTACCACATTGGTATTCGGTTTTCCAGCTCTCTGTAAGGTTTTGTTTGGATGTGCCTGACCTATGAAACTAGACTGAAGGTGTCTGAATAATACATACATAAATGTGTCCATCAATAACCATGTCAACATGCCCTTGAGCACAGACCCTCTGCCCACACTCTCTTTGAAAGTTGCTCTGGATAAAATCATTAAGTTAATGTCTGAGATGTAAATGTCCAAGACCTAAAGGGAATCACTGTATGTCCACCTCATTATCTAATGGGATAAACATGCATAACTGCTAGTTCAGAAGCCCCAGGGCATTGAACCATAAGCAGTAATTAAGGATGTCCTCCTCACCACCAAGCTGACCCTCCGTGGATCACAGTTAGCCTCGTTTATGTTAATCACAACCACTCCATAGAAGCGGACAAACCTCCATGGGATTCCCCAAAATCCCTCTGGGCAAATGGAAGAAGGCTTTATCTACAGTGCACATCGGAATACCAATGAGCCTCTATCACATCGTACCGGCGCGCACACACCACGGCTCTGCTATCTAATACAAAATGAATTCATATCTCACTTTTGAGGATAAAGGCTGACAGACCCAAATCAAAGGAATCATAAGCCTTAAATGGGGATTTCTGTAGAAGGTAGTCCAAGCCTTTAATTTTAAGCTTTGACGCGCTGTCGGAGTGAGTCGCAGAAACCGATCAGATCCATCAGCTTCAGGCAGACAAAACCCTTTATCAGCAGGCCGACTGGAGAGCCGTCTGACTAACTGCTGCTAAGATTGGATTATCACGCCTGGACGGAGCGCTACCGGCCCCCGACTCACTTCAATGCACTTCTACGACTGTTAGCACAACCAACACCAGCACTACTACTACATGTACCATTATCACCACTACAATTAATACAGCTAACAGCACTACTGCAGCACTATCACTAACTGCATATCATTATTACACAACTAATAGCGGTACTAATACTACTATCCCTAAATCTACTGCAACTACAACTACTTGTGGAAGTCCAATTACTAATACTACTGATAACGCTACCACTAGTACTATAAATACTAATGCTAATTTAACTTCTACTGCAAGTCTACTGCTACCTTTGTGACAAGTTGTACTACTACTACAATTAGGATAAATATCACTAGTACTACTCTAAGTCCAGCTGTAAACGATACTGTGAACAGTACAACTGCTGCTGCTGTTACTACTACTACTACTATTCTAAGCACCAGTATAACTTTTACTACTACTACTACAAGTCAGACTGCTAACAGTACTACCATTACTACCACTACTTCTTCCACCATTACTCCCAACATGACTGCTGCTTCTACTACTATAAATGCTACTGCTGGAATTACTTCCACTACTACTTCTCATCTCACAACTACTACTATTACTACTACTAAAACCAAAACTCCTCCCGCTAGCTGCTACAACTACTTATGGAATGCAACTAAGTACAATTACTCAAGTACTGTAGATAAGTACACTACTGTAAGTATAGTTACTGAAACAAAAAAGTTCTCATTACGTCTTTGTGTCTCGCTCATAACTGCATATGTTTGTGTTGATTTGAACGTCTGTTGTTATTAGAAGTTGGGCTGTCAAGAAAAAAAATGAAAAATCAAAATGTAATATGCTGAAGCTATAAAAATGGATGACTCAGGTGGTAACACATTCTGCGGAAATGTTTTTCCTTCCTGTTTGGTGAAGTCGTTGGAGCGAACTCATCTTTCATGAATGTCGCTCTTCTCAATTAAGAACACCAAGTGTGAAAGAGTGTGATGAGTAACTTCACAAAGATGGATCCTTCTGTAAATCATCCTCATGTAGAGACACATGTATACATGTTCTGCGCGTATAAATAGAGTGTCATCTTTGCAGAAACACAAACAGACAAATTCCTTTGGTTTGCTCCTGGGTGTGTTCATTTGCCATTCTGGGGAGAGCGTCCGTCCCGCGGGGGGAAACAGACAGATAGGGCACATCCTGTGGACCGCTGGATCCTGGTCCTGGTGGAGGAGGACTACTGCATGGGCGGAGCGGGGAGGGAACTCCAGATGTGAGCCCTGAGATAAGAGGGAGAGCTTTCGTAACAGGATAATGGCTTCCTGTTTGAATGCTCCGCAAATTGTTTGTCAGGTTACAGTGGCTTTGAACAGAGACGTGTTTATCTGAGGATCAGGCGGAGGGAGAATGCGAAAACAAGAACAACAAAGAGTCCTTGTGCTGTTTGCTGGGATCATGATTTAGCGACTGCCACTGTGACAGGATCTAACAGGAAGGAGAAACGTTAAACAGGAAGTTGTCTGGAATCTGGGGAGCACATTGAATCGCAGGCCTGCACTTACACAACTCCATTAAAGTCACAGACACCGACAGTGTTTTCAACTCTCAGAGAATTTCAACATTTTCACTGTTGTTGGCGGCTTTGAAAAGATCACAAACTGTTGCAGCAACACACTTTAATCATACGAGACAAGTCAGATCGGGAAGCCTTGTGTAATCATTTATGATTCACACCAACTGTTCTTCCAAGTTATCATTTATTTTTTAAGGAGCAGAAATCAAAGCACAATTTGCAAACAATTGAGTAACTTGTCAGGCTTCGCTTTGAAGGCCGAGGTGACAAACAAAACCTCATTCTCGCCACAGTTGCAGGTGTATTATGTCATCACAATACCCTTGCATCAGTACATAAGGAGCACTGACAGAAAAGACAGAACACAGAAGGTGACCAGAGGAAAAGAGAGAAACTCTTCCTGCTCTGATGTCTGTCATGATGCGGGATCATCCATCTTAGTTCTCTTCTATCTGCCGCATCTCTTCTCTTGCCTGCAGCCAAAGGATGTTAAGGCACATCTGTCGGCTGGTCCAGAGAGAGAAATGAGAAATGTCTCTGTGCTGCACGGAGACACAGATTTCAGGTGGGCCTTTCAGCTCTGCATGCTGTACAAAGGGAACCCTGATGGAAGTGTAATGTGCCCGAGGTAACTCAGACCCCAGCTGGATCGACTGAACGTGCAAAGCGAACGGGAGCTCTCAAAGGCCGGATCCACCCGAACAAAACCAAAAAAGAGAAATATGGTCTCAACATAAACGTGACTCGAAGCTAGTCCGCCGCTTTGACTCAGACTTCCCTGCTTCACATTAAACCGCCGCAATGTGACCTCGTGCCACCTCTGCAGCGGCTTAAAGCACTTCACTCGCAGCGGTCCAGTCCGAGTTTATCACTTCTGAGGGATTGAGGCAGATTTGTCTGCAGACAGCCTTTGGCTCCGCTGCCCCGAGTCGGAGCTCGGGGGTGCATACCAGATATCATCAGGCTGTTTAGCGAACCGTCCGGGAGCCCGGTGGGTCCCAGTCTGACCCCCATGTTCCATATTCATGTGACATTCTGTGCTGGTAGCCTGCCAGAGCTTCGTACGTCCACTCCCAGAGCCTTGATCCCATCCTCTGAATTTAAAACAGACTCCAACTACAACAAGAAGTAAGAGGATATAGTCCTGTATGCACAGTATCTGATATCTACAAACATCATCATCAGGGTCTCCAGCATTAAAGGAATATGCTTTTATTCAGGGGCCAATGAGAGAAGACAGCAAGACTTAGAGTTAGGAAAAGCATCATTAACCGATTAATTATAAAGTTTATAAATCTTCCCTCCAGCATCTCTAAATCTCACCAATTTACACATTACATCTTTATTAATCTGTAGTGGTGGTTTAACTGGGATTGTCATATAGTGTGTTCATTAATGAGCTGTAGCAGCACTGATAGGTGAGCTTTTTCACCTGGCTGTGTCCAGTCATTATTGCAGGCGTGGTGGCCAAGTGGTAAGGCGTTGGTCTCGTAAACCAAAGATCATGGGTTCGACCCCCATCCATGCCTGGAGACTACTACTGATCCTTAAAGGATGGACAGGAAAGTATGTTTTCTTAAAGAATTTCCCAGTTTGGGACAAATAAAGTACATCTATCTATCCATCTTATACTGAGCTATTCTAACTATGTACTGGCTGTAGATTCATATTTAATGCACAGATACGAGAGTGATATCGATCCACTCATCTAACACCCTGCAAGAAAGTGAATAAGCCTTTTGTGAAAATGTCAAACTATTTCTGGAAACTCTGATTTTTCTGAAAGCTCCAATAAGTCCGACTTGGCATTTAATGCCAGAAATGCCTGGAAAAAACAAACAACATGGATAGAAGTTTGTCGTTCAGAGTAAGTGAACCCAAATTTAATTGATATAGTGTTATATTGTCAATGCACAGTATTTTTAACCCTGACACACACACAGCTCTGCAACCATACAACCAACTACAGTCCTATGCAAAAACATGGGAATCATCATCTCTACCATCCATCCCATATGATGTGAATGCAGCATAAACACCAAGCAACACCAGCAATGGACATTTCACACTGTCTATCATTATATTCAACCCAAATACTTCTAATGTAAAATATCTTACATTAGAAATCGACTACCATTTATGTTTCTCTTTTCTGTTAATGGAACGATTTGTTTTTGATGGTTATTATACTGACAGAAATGTGCATGTTGTGTATGTTTTGTTCTGCTATTTGTAAGATAGCAAAAGGACTTTCCCAGATATTTTCTAGTTTGTCTTTGCATCTGCAAAAGCCCACTGGCATTCTGGGTCCCTAGTTGCACACCCCGTTGATGCCCTCGTCTTCCCGTTGGGTCTACTCACTCAGCAGCTGGCAGCGCAGGACCTGCAGGCTTGTCTTCATGGTATCATGTGATCCGGCTCCTCCTCCACAGTGCTCATGGTTCTCTAGTAAAGAGAGAGACAGCAAAAAAAAAAGAAGGAGAGGTAAGATGAAACTCAACACTCAGGTATCAAAATCACATTCAAGTCATGGTCGAGTATCGGTGTGATATACTGTGATTGTGTCTTGGCAGGTTTAAGTAGCCATGGAAAAGGAAGAGGGGATTGTAGACATGATTGTGGGGATTAACCTTGACATTTAAATCCTTGTAATGACTGCCAGAAAACAGTAACACCTCTCACAGTGGATGATATGAATTACGCCCAACTAACAACTCACAATAAAAGACCAGGTAGGACTGCAGCGGTGGTCAGCCTCAGCTGCCAGGCTTCAAATAAGCACTGGCATCCTGCAGGCTGCACTGGTCAGTAAAACCAATTATGGAGCATTAAACATTGACCAGTAAGCCTTGTTCTGAGACAGCCACTGCATGTGTGTCAGCGAGACAAGTACCCAAGGGTGCTCTTTAGGAGAATGACTCACTGATGGCCTTCTGTTAAATGAAAGGCCACACACAACACACACACACACACACACACACACACACACACACACAAACACACACACACACACTCTCCTTTCACTCCCAGTGGAGCGTGTGCATGTGTGTGTTTGCCTCCTTTTGTGGAAATGCCCTTGGGCAACGCACATGCCCACACCACTTCTGAAGAAGTGTATTTGAACATACACACATACCTAACCACCCTTCACCCTACCTGCATGAATAATCTGTTGTGAGTGTGACTTGTGAAATTGGATTTACGCCCCCCAGGACGAGGGGTCTGGTTGCAGGCAACCTGAATTTCAGTGGGAGATGTGTGTGTGAGATGAGAGGGACAGACAACAAAAGCACAGGGTTGTAGGGTACTGATCCTTTCATAAGGTTTTATTTCTCATAAATGCCGCCTTGCTCTGGAGACTTGAGAGGAGGCGACACACTAGATCTGAGTCATCCTGTTTATATTGCTGCCATTGTGGCAACCTTTTAATGGGTGTAAACTATGTGGAGCTAAATCTGAACTATTGAGGCCCAGACTATTTTGAGATCTTTGAAAACCTTGTTGAGTAACAACTGAATATGCACAAACAAGCATGAAGAAGAAAATGTTGAGCAACATAAATTATATTAAATGTGATAAAATGGTACATTCAGGTACAGCATTAGTTTGTGTTTGTATGGATGTTATCTACCTATCTAGCTATCTATCTATCTACTGAATGACTAAGACCAGCTGCACGACACAAAAACACAGCAGCACATTTTAATGGACTTCTAGTGCGTTTGCCTCTTAACAAGGGAAAATCAAAAGCATGAAATAATGGGCACAGCTTTTTATCGAATGACAAATTGGAAAACTCCATTTCTCCTCCCGGCTCCATTCTCCTATTACAACAGAGAAATAAAGAATGAAATGAATGAAAACAATAATGTAAAATAAGCAACTAAATTGGCTATCAAGGCACACTTTTAGATGACAGATGCACACAATTTTGTTCCTGTTCCGAGTGTTTGCAAAATGAAAACAGAGATGCTCGCCGCTGTGCCGCTCTTAACTCACAGCTCTGACTATAATGGCGCGAGCTCAGTCGTAATATAGTGCGAATAATTGCAAAAGAGATGAGGCTGCAAGAATACACGAGTACCAGCAGAAAATGAGTTTTTCCCAGCTTTGCATCTGAAGAACTGACACTTGCTGCAACCGTACCAAACCCCTCGCCATGAAGCTGCAGTGATAGCGACTCCAACCATTGCAGCTTTACTCTTGCTTTAATTTTTTAGCGTCATGTTCCTGGCCTAATGAGCTCAATGGCAGGGTGCGAAGAGAGCAGCTGAGCCTATCCACGGTGATTACACCTCATCAGCGGTGCCAGGCCAATGCAGGCTCATAGACACGCTCTTTAATTTGCAGGGCGCAAGGGGTGAGGCTGGGGGAAGGTGGGTGGGGGGAGAGTAGAGATAGTCACAGGGAGTGTTTCATTTTTACTTGTTATCACAGAGTAGAGCAGGGTTTTTGTTGAGAAAGGAGTACAAGCTGCATGAACAAAAAACAGGCGGCTCAGGCTTCCTGCTGGGGGCTGAATCATAGTTCAGCTCTGTGCATGCGTGCAGGTAAAAGATAACACAGGATGACAGTGAGGGTTGCTGCACTGCCACAACCAAAAGACAGGATGAGAGGTTCACCAGCCGATGACAGTTTTGTTGCTGCAACACCTAACATGCAACCACCAATGCAGAAACCTGGATTCAATTTCATGGCTTGTTTGCATATGGGAAGCTGGTGAGGGATCATGTCCGTGTTGCTGCACAAGGGATGCCTTCTCGTCGGATGGAGGCCCTGCATGGATTCTCTTCCCACAGACATTAGCACTACATTACAAAACGCAGCCCCCTCATTCATGGATGCAGCAGGAGTGCCAACACACAAATGGCTCCAACAAATAAATACATGCTTGTCTGGCAAAAAATTAAAACCTGGCTGAACCTTTGCTGCAACCATATGCGATGTCATCCAGCAAAGCACTTTGGTGCTAATCAAATGTGTGCAAGAGCTCATTCTTTATAAATAACCTTATAAGGGAAATGGTGTAAATCTTTGCTTTTTAACCTCTGCAATGTTTTGGCATCTTATAAACTTTCAATCTGTATGTATTATTCATGCCAGACTTCCCGGATCATATTTTATCGTCTCACTGGCACCTGAAAGAAGACACTCCACCAACTTTGACCTTTGTCTTTTTAAATGCAGTGCTGTTCAGTCTGAGAGCCCTGTACGACCTGGAGCTGAGTAACCTTGTGAACTGTGGGTGTTAATGGAAGATGGATGTCTACACCCTCTCCAAGCAGACAAAAGTGTCAGCAGTGACAAGTGCATGGTGTCATATGCATATGCAGTGCATATCCTGTCCTAAATAAAAAAGAGGAAAACAAAAAGCAAAATTTTATATGATGAAAAATTATTACTCTTAAACAAAATGGCATCTACTGCATTAATGCATAAAACACACACCAGACATCAACACGGGATTCACAGATGTAAAAATGCATCATACGACTCTTTCTGCTTTACAGTGTCAGTTTAGCACTTTGCACATAGCAGCCCAGCTTCCTACTGGAGAGGAGGGAAAAAAAAATTGCATGGCAACTGACATGCACACAGACGGCAGCCATCACTATGGCAACCCTAATAGTACATTATATTCAAATTCATTCACAAGGACATTTTCGGGGCTCAAACAGATTTGGGAAAAAAGAAAAAAAAAAGGGAGATGTGGATTTACAGAAAACATAGGCAGAGCGAGGAATCCAGTAGCACTCTGCTCGTCTCTGGGACTCAGTGCAGGCTTTGTGTTTTGCGGTCCTGCTGACAGACCCTGGTCCCCGAAGGTCCCAGACTGCAGCTCTGAATAGTGTGTCTGGAGGGGGGCCGCAGACTGGAGGCCAAAACCAAGGTCACCCGAGACGTCACAATGAAATAAGCCTGTCACTCCATCTCTCTGTGGCCACCGGCCGCAGGGATAACAATGCTTTTAATTTTGGACTTCCCTCTATTCTGCGGTTATGTATAGGAGTCGTGGCAGCGGGCTGGCTTCTTGCCCACAACGGCTGCAGCCTGAGAGCTTTTCCATAACGAGGAGGGAGGTGGAGGACGGAGGATAGAGGAGGGAGGGGAAGTGTGGGAGCCGACAGCGACGGTGTGAACTACGCTGTTGTGTTCTCACAGTCAACTGATAACTGGACCTGCAATCACAACTGTTCAAACCGATGCTTTTTTTTCCGACGCCACGCTCTCACGCCTTGGTTTATCTCTTTCTTACGAACTGGAGAGAGCTCTCTCACTCCAGCTTCTGTCTGAGGAAGGAGGTACAGAATAAAGAGAGGTGAAGTGTGAAAGCTGCGGCTTTGAAGTAATTGGACATGCAGCAAAATATTGTGGCGTATAAAGACCAAGAAAACTGGCAGCTGAGCAACACTATCTCTGCTTTACTTGGTAATTCTTTAAAGCAATTTTTTGAAAATGTTCATCTTTCAGTATTTGCACCACCCTTACAGTTGGATCATATAAACATGCGGTTACATCATTGCTGAATTCGTTGCATCAAAGCTCAGGCGCGGTGTGATCTCAGAGTGTTTAGCTCCATATCAAGTTATGTGAAACCAGCTTCCCTCGGCCCTGCCCTTCCGCAGCGACCCAGGGGACATGTCCACACAGAGGGCGTCCATTTTTCCTTTGATGTTGTTTTACCCTTTGATGGAAATGAGCAAACAGTCCCTGATAGCGCTGTGGTTGCAGTCTCGCTCCGTCCATGGGTTTCTTGCGTTCAGGCGGAGATTGCCGCTGTAATTCAGGATTAAAGCTTTACCTTTGAGGGTGTCGACACTGTTTTGGTGACCCTTCAAAACAACCACCGACCTGGTACCAATCATGTAAGACTGGGGCTTATTGTGCAATGGGGAAGCTGATTACTGATTACAGCCACAAACAATTCTGTTATGAAACCATTTTTCGTCAGTGGGAGGGTTAAAACCCGGCTCCAGTGACTCAAGCACAAGACAGACTCTGGGGCTTTGATAACTTAATTGTCCAGCCAGGATACACACAACAACTGAATGATTACAAGAATCGATTCGATGCAACAACAGGCCTAAATTGAATGCAAGCAGCAAGACTACAAAGCAGGAATAGGTTTCCAGGGACTGTCTAATCCTTCCATTCCTGAAAGCAGCCATGTTGCTGAGTCACTGTGTCGAGCTGTATGTGTGAGCGCTGTCAGTCGTGGCCCTGGATGGTAAACCTGGCAGGATGAGTTGCTGGTGCTGCGTCATGAAGGCTGGCAGAGGATGTGCAGGTTATCAATCAGCGGCATCACCCCCCCCCCCCACTCCTCTTCCCGCCGTACAGCAACACACCAGTCATTAAAAGAACATTAGGCTCCCAGCATGCCGTTCACAACGACCATAGAACGCCGGAGGAGACACATCACCCTCCTCGACCCAGCCAATCACTACTATACGTCACTTGGTTACATAAAAGTAGGAAATGGGAAAAACACTGTGAATATTCTGTGCATGAACCTGAAAAGTCAACATGATACTATCTTCAAAACACTGTTACTACTGAATTATATGTGCAACAAGTTGTAGGGTCCTCATATTTCATTCAACTGTAAGATAAAATGTATTGATCCCTCATTGGGAAAATTTCACTTGTTAGAACAGCTCAAGAGTCAAAAAGCTGAGGAAAAAAAGTGTCTGAGTGAGAAATAAATATAGAAACAAAAATAAAGACTATATGCAGTATATATACCTTTCATTTACATACAGATATGACCATGATGGACAATAGCACAAGAGAATTGCAACCATAACTGTAATAGACACATACTAAAAGTAAAATGTCTAAAAATATACTGTAAATAAATACAATTGCACAGAAATTGCATTTCACAGGATACAAGAAGGAATTGCACAGTATAAATATAAAGGGTATATATGTATTTGATAGGATTATAATATGATATCATTTATGATATTAGATCAACAGTTAAGCTGAACTATAACCCTAACTTTATCATCCTTAAACTTTTGTGGCATATTTCTGCGAACAGATGAGTATTTGGATCAGACTGAACAAACAGACGGACAGCAGAGAAGTACATTTTGCTATATTTCCATGTGAAACTGGGTCACTGTTGGAATCTTTTGTAAAAGTTGTAAATGCAATCTGACTACAGATGCCGTCCTGTATGAAGGAACAAGATACAAACTTTTTAGAGCCATCTTTGAAGCCTACAGGATGTGAATTTTTAATATTCAAAAATATGTTTATGTATAAAGAAGCTTGGTTCCACACCTGTGGATCGCTGCCCTCATCTCTAATATTTTCAGCTATTCAAACAGGTCTGGTGTTGTGTCCATTGACAGCTATTTCCCTGGTCAGAAAAACAAGTGAGCCAAAGATGCTGTTGCACCAACTTACAGAAATACCAACCCTTAAATCGACAAGTGCTTCAATGTTAACTGCTTCTGTGTCGACTGAAATTATGTCGGCAGGATGGATAAATCACCTGCTGCGACAGGTTACAGCAAAACAACAACCTCCCCCAAAGAGAAAAACCTGATGTCAGAATAAATAGTAGGCTCGTGCTAAACCAACACCTGAGTAAAGCTCTGCTATATGCACATAAACAAATCTCTAGGTATGAAACAGTTAAGAAAAACGCCTCTAGGTTTATGTTCATATGTCTCTGATGGCAGCATCGTGATTATACAGATAGAATTAATGTGCTCAGTGAGCAAGCTGTCAGCTCATATCCATGTGTTGGCTATATAGACCCCAGGTTGACATATTTTATTCCAGTACTGAGAAATGCAGGACAGTGTAGCATTAAAGATGATGCACATGTCAATAGTCATTAATGTAGAAGCTACAGAACACAGCACAAGATTAGGAACATACTGTACTTCTGAGTGTGTGTTAGTCACTGTGCTATCTCAGATATTAGTGGGATTGTTTCTTTAGCTGATTTTGAAGTCTTCTATCCTCATTGTTAAACATGCCAAAACACCGAATCTCCTCTTCACTCTCTCGTCACATGAACAATGAAGAATCCTATTGTAGCGCTCGCAGGATGAATGAATCTCTAACTCGTTCAGTGGAGAACTCCCACTCAGGAGGAGCGGCGCTCAGGGGCAACTGAGGAGGAGTTGAGCAGCATCGCCGGCCTCTTCATTACTCAACACACTCACACAGCCAGGACCAATGACTAAAGCAATTCATCAGAGGAATCATGGCCAAAGCCCTATCTGTAGGTGCGTGAACACATGTGAGACACAGACAGAGAGATAAATGGCAGTCAACTCCAATTCCTGCCCATTTGTACGGCTGCTGCGAGTCCCAAAAAAAGAACGTTTAACAGGATGAGCTTCCTGTGCACCTCAGAGCTGTTTTACATCTTTTGGAGCAGGTCCAAGTCTCTGCTCTGTCAGAACAAGGCAGTCAAGTCATGTCTCACAGCAATGAAGTCCAAATTTAGTCTCAAGTCCTAATTTTGTTGACTCTGAGTCCCAAGTCTCAGGTCAAGTCTCTTTAAGGAATCAATTCTCAAGAAAGTTTCCATTTAAGTCTTCAGGTTGTTCAGTCACAAGTCTCAGGTCAAGTCTTTTAGGACTTTAGGGAAGTCCTACAAGTCCAAGTCAGTTCCCAAATAGCCATTTTTTAAAAATGAAAGTCTGACTCAAATCTCAAATCTTAAGTCTTCATTTTATTCACCAAAGTCCTTCCCAAGTTCAAGTCTAAAGTCTAAAATCTTAGTCAGGTCTGAAAAGGAGTCAAGTCCAAGTCAAATCTCAAGTCCTTATTTTGTTTACCTAGGTCCAAACCAAGCCTCGAGATTATAGTCAAGTCTTTATTGAGTCAAGCCTCACACCAAGTCCAAGCCCTCAATTTTCCAAATTCCAAATCTCAAGTCAAGATCAGCCAGCACTTATACTTCCTAAAAAAGTACAAGTACTACTTTCTGAAGGTGTCAGACTCAGGCAGCCTCGCTGTATTACACCGGGCAGTCATTAAAACCAAGGGAAGGCCAGACTGTCTGACAGATTCGGCAGGGGATTGAATCAGCGGAACAAAAAGTGAGACAGGTAACAGAGCCCCAGGGAAGAACCTGCGACAGACTTGTTATATCACTGGAAAGAGGACACCACAGACTGAATATCAAGCACTTGGAATGATTGTAGGAGGAGTGGAGGTGGATGAATTTGATTAGTGTTGAAGTCAGACCTGACAGGCACATGGAAAATAAAATAGTGGTGATGTTCCCTGGGTTTTGGGCCCAAGCTATTTAGTCGGACATGATATTAAAACATTACATTATGATATTGGCAGACAATTGAGTATATGAGAAACGAAGAGGAAGAGCATGTTATTTTGCACCAAAGTTCAACAATCACCCACCATGAAATTCATTATAGAAGATACAAACGCCAACAAACAGAAGCCTCATTTGACAAAAATACAAAATTAACCAAAACAAAAAGAGAAGAGTTTGAAAGAAAGTGAACACGGCAACACAAGTTAAATTATAGTGCTTCATCTAAAAGTTTCTCAGTGTACTGATCCACACAGATGGATAAGCTGTTAGATGATGTCCCACACTGAATCCGATGTGATGGATTTTTCCTATAAGGCCTCCCGTGTGGGTGATATTTGGCTGTTTTCTTATTGACAGTGCGCAGACAGTCGTACACCAGGAGACTTGGAGACCTGTATTACCTGCAATAGCTCTGCACAAGCTTCTTCCTTCTCTCCTGAGAGAGTTCTTGAGCCGGGCAGTAAAGAAACAAGCATTGGGGTGCAGCTCACCCTCGCCACTGTCTGAGTCGTAAATATCCTCCCTTCTATCTCTGTCTCCCTCTTTCTTCTTTCCGTCCTTATGTGACCCCCGGACTGACTGAGTGACTGACTGCTGCTGCGAGTCAGCGATGAAGAGTAACATGAAACTACAGTGTGTCACGTCCCGCCACGCTTGTCACAACCGGTAACGCAATCAAAGAATAATGTCGCTGCAAAATAGGTGAAAGGAGCTCAGGATGACAGCTAAATTCCCCACACTTCCTGGATGCATAATGACACTTGCCAGAGTCATTTGATTTTCAGTGCAATGATCTGAACACAGACAAAACGCATGTTTTAAATCTGCAAATGACGTTAGAGCAAATCTGCAGCATGTCACCATTAGAGGTAACAATATTGCAGCGTTTTCAAACCTCCTTGAATATAGATATTTGATCACACAAGAGATTATATGGCTGATCAAACTGAAATGTGTGCGAAATTACAGAAAAAAAGATAAAATGGTGTTAGAGGTTTCTAGCAGCATTGGGTCGATACGAGATTGCCTTGTTTCAGGCTGTGCTGTTCGCAGGGGATATTTGATTTGTCGACACATTTTCCTCTCGCCTGTTTGTGATTCCGCACTAATGAAGTGAAAAAAAAAAAGGAACTCTCTGGCCAAAGCGCTACTTATAGTTTTGTTCGCCAAAAAGAGAACAGGACGGGAGACAGAACAGGTCAAAAGGTACGATGAATAATGCAAAAATGATTTTTTTTTTTTTTTACAAGGTTTCAGCTCAGCAGCCTTAAGAATGAGTGAATAATTAGACTGCATATGGAGCTAAGTAAAGCAAAAAAAAATCTGTTTGCTGAAATGAAAGCGTAACCCTTTCTCTGCCCTTTTTGCCTTTCAGATCTAAAACGCCCGGGGAAAAACATTTGATCAAAGCGTCATCTTTGGCTTTTGTCTCACAGCCAGATCTCCAGACCGTTACATCTCACGGTGCGGCTGGAAGCTGTCAGGCCGACAGACGGATTGATATGTAAAGTCTGCCGCTCTGGCTTGGCCACATTGATTATCGGACCAGCAGCGCTCAATGAGGCCACAGTAACGGATAACAAGCACATAATCCTCCGCGTAATAGCTGTCAAAGATCTGAATTTACACCAGGAAAATAGGCTGGGAGACCTTTGATGAAGTATTTGACCTCATCAATCAAAGATATTATCACTGCTGCCTCTTCCTTCTTCAACTTCCAAAGTGTTATTTTTGCTTTTAAAAGACTATTTTCAGAGTTGATTTAGACTCAACTAATGTGGTTTTAGCTGCAGCTCTTGGTTGAGCTTCCCAGAGGCAGAGACAACCGGTTTGTCGAGCGTCTGTTCGGTGATAACTTTCGTTGCTGTGTGTTCTCCGAGCGTGGATCCTTGGCAGGCTGAGGATGACAGAGTAACTTTGCATAAGTGCACGGCTGTCTAACTCCCCGAAGCCGGGAGACGTCAGGGGGAGAAGCTGTTACCGCTCGGTAAAGTGATCTCCAACAGCGGTTCTAACACAGGGCTTGATGTTGTAAAAAGCCCCGAGCTGCAGGGCCTTTCTTCTCCTTCATCTCCCATCTCTCTTTGCTCCCCACTTCTTTAATGTCATGTCACGCTTTCATCCGAATAAGCATCTTCCTCTTCCCCTTCTCTCATCTTCACTTCAGGCTTGGTCTTCATGCTCAGAGTTCCCTGAACCAAAGAGGGCGTTTTAAAGCTGCCAGGGCCGGGACATTTTCCTGGCAAATGGGTCATTTTTGAAAAATATAAATATGAAGAATAATTTGAATCTTTCTAACCAACAAGTAAACAGGAAATTTTATTATGGCTGTGAGTGTGAACAGATTGACTGACACTTCAGCACAGGAAATGCTGATTCGACTATATTGTTTTGCAGCTACTAACAGGAAATATATGAGTAAGTACTGACGAATATAGCTATGACTTCAGATCAGTATCATCAATTTCATTTCATCAATTCTGCTTTCATTACATCAGCACTATAGGCATCAGCACCACATAAAAAAGATACTCTAAGTCTGTACTAATTAATAACAATCGATCAAATTACTATTTAATGTGAAAGGAGCTGCTCACAGTGACAAACCCACAGAAAATTTATCACCCAACTTTGCAGTTTTCCTCAGATCTACAGAGCATTTTAGCGTCTTTCAGCTCATTTTGTACGATTCTTAACTTCACTGTTTTGGTTCACTCTCAACACTCTGGTCAGTGTCTTTTCAGCAGCAGCAGGCAGATTTTTTCAATGAAAATGTTCTAATATATTTTTTCCACCTGGCAGAACTTTTTTTGACCTGTTTCACAGATGAAAAAAAAATTAAGGAGCTTAGAAAGATTATCCTGGCAAAACCTTTTTATCATCTTAATTCATAAACAGGCAAGAAAACAATTTAGATCAGACTTAGAAAATGGATCACCAGATTTTTTTTCTGTCTCTTGTCTCTCAGGACTTCAGTAATTCTGCCTCCAAGTGACAAAAAAAAAAACAACCTACCAAATAAATTAACACAGTTTAAAATGATACTTTCATTTGCCGTTTCTCCAGCGTGAATACAACAAAATACAGCGAGAACCAGGATATAGTGTGTAATTTTCATTCGCCATGCAAATGTCGGCTCGCAAAAGAAAATGGAAAACTATTATTATGACTGAGGAGCGACATTTTTTTTAATGGAGAAACTGTCAAAACGTATGTAAGCTGTACTTGAGCGCCGGAAAGAATTCTGACTGTTGAAGTTTAGCAGAACTACAGAAGATTGACAACAGACTCAGAGGAAATTTCAGGGTCGCCTGCTTGAGTTACAAAAGGCCGACTGCATAGTAGAATAAGAGTCAATATAAGACAAAGTCCACTTTCCCTTTTGTACCCCCTGTTGACCCCAGAAAAGCCCTGGGAAGTCACTTTGACATCAAATGGATAAAGATTTTATCTGAGGACAAACCTGCATTTTCAAGCATTTATGTTTTAAATAGAGACCGATTGAAACTGTGAAAGTGATTATTACCAAGAACATGACTGCTACAGATGAGAAAAGGGTATAATATAGTGTAGAATGAATGTTTGAGATTTTTAATGTGTGGATTATTAGAACAGGAGAAAAGCTAAAATGTATGAAAACTTCTGATTGGCAGATATACAGTATCTACCAGTGTACAGGAGTGGTGGAGGTTAGCACTACTTCAGATTCCCTCTAAAGCCGGTGATGTGGGTGTCCTCCATCTGACAGCCCGTCTGCAGCAGGTCGAACACCTGTCGCACCTCACTTTCTGCCAATGAAGGTGATGGCTGACCCGCTGGTGGCCAAACTGCCCTTCAGGGCGAGCGGACTTGGTTTGGGAGTAACCACTGTCAGAAAGAGAATGAGTCAGCTCGAGAAGTGGAGCTTTTCAAAATGCTCAACATGAGTCGAGATGCATTTATTTATTTTGCATTTTTTATCAAAGGTTGAATGACTAATTTGTTGACTTTCTGTCTAACATCCGAGCGGCGCATTGATATGAATTAATTCAAACTGCACCAGGGGAAATTTATGTGTGAATATATACACACTTAAAAGCACAAAGTGGAAGAGAGAAGAGCCAACCTCCTGAATAAGACCTTGCACATTTGGCTTCTTTTGAACAAATTATTTCCAAATTATGATCAGACTTCTAATTTCGGCACAGAGTGAAACAAGATGGAAGATTTTCTCCAGCTACAAAGACAGAGAAATATGCAGCCTGATCTCTGAATGAAGAACTCATCTGTAAGATAAGGCTTCCACTAAAGTCTGTATTTGTAATTCTGATTCTGACTCATGAATACGTTTTGTTTCCTTTTAGATGCCTCTTTTATGTTTGTCAAGGTTTGTTAGCAACCTCCACGGGACATCCCATCCAATTACATCTCACTGTTCCATCTGTGCTCTGCTCTGATTGGTGAGGCAGAAGGTATTTTTAGCTCCAGATATTCAATAAAAAGCAGACACTTCTCCGGAGATTTCAAATTGAGACAAACAGACAAGCCAACACCACAGCAAAATAGCATGACACAGCAGTAGTACTGCAACGCCAAGGGTGCTGTCAGCTACCATCTATCCTCCAACCTCCCCAGCGGGCAGCGCAGTTAACACAAGGCCTCCCTGAACGCACCTTCCCCTCTTATACCGAGCAGGTAAAGAAAGCCAGCGATGCTTAATCACAGAGAGCAGGAACAAAACACAGGCTTTGATACACCGAGTCAAAACTTTGAGCCCAGTGAGAGTAGAAGCACTATTAGTGCACTGCAGCACAACTGCTGCAACATTAAACAGGGAAGGACCATTTGTCAAAGTGCTTCCCACCAGAAGTCCCCGACGTGAAGCTGTTTCTGAGGGGAGGAGAGTTGTAGTGGTCCTAAGACTTGTCCAGTGGCCTCAGAAGAAACGGTGACTCACGCATCGATAAAGGTTAACTGCACTGCCCTCACATCCGGACATGCTCTGATGAAAGCATGGATGTTCACATATGAAAGAAGGACGCAGTTTGCAGTTGAGCCGCATGCCTAAATGATTCATGTCACCTAACAAAGTATCGCGCATGAACATAAAAGCAATCTTATTTGCCTTGAGGGTTAAATTAAAATTTAGTGGTACAGGATGACAAACCCACGGTTGTACCCTGTGGCCGTGAGCCCAGCCCTGTTCTTCTAGGTTTTACTTCATGCAAAATAAGACGCGCAGGGTTGCCACCAACATCGAGGGCATAATACCATAAACAAGCTTAATCCCTTCAAATCAACATAGCAGATGTAACAGGGTGGGACAATGTGCTTATTTCAACATGCTGAGGGTTGAGGGCAAAAACAAACTCTGGGCTTTTAGAGTCGTGTTAGAACAGTTTGAAGTCTGACGGGGCTCAAGCTATTATTATTAATACTGATGCTGCAAAATTTAATAGACTAATGCAATAAGAACAGTTTCCATCCTGGAGATCGAGCCCCTCTCTGGGGTCGTCAGATAAATTCAGAGAGGTCATGAGATGATTTACAAGACTGGGCATAAGAAAAAAATCAGACTTCCCTAATTGTGTCTTTATATTGTGAAATACTGGATAATTGGCTGTTGAGGACTGTGAGTTGTGCCGAAAAATAAAGTTTTGAAATTATTTTTGTCAAACATATTGATCGAAAGGCCAAGAATGAACATCTAACTTCTTCAGACCTCTAAAACATTTCAGATGAAACTATGTGACATACAGACATATGTCACCTCTGATGTGTAGTCTAAGTCGACTGTGCTTTTCTTTAAAGGGTAACAAACCAAAAATGTTGGGAAATATAATATGCTGAGTGTTTTTTTCCACAAATGAGACTCACATGCAACTAAGGAAACTACAGAAAATGAGGTAACCATAAAAGGAAATAACTAACGTAGGAAATCCTTTTGCTCCAGAACAATACAGTCGGTGAATTCCACTGCCTATTGTCACATTTTTGTCCGCTTACGTCTTGAAATGCATCTTTCCTGTAGAAATACGATCTGATAATCTTACTGAGAATATCTATGAAGCACACAGGAGCCACGTCCGGAGCAGGACAGGAAACAAGGCCCTTTGGTGCATTCAGGAATGTCCACACAGCAATCCTGAGCCGTACAGAAGAATTTGCATCGCGAAGGAGAAAACACATATTGTTTCCACTGTGTCTCTACATTTCCTGTCTCAGTTCACGGGCTGCAAAGATACTTTCGGCCGAAACAGTAAAGCACACATCTCCAGAGTCCAGGAAGTTCATCACTCTACACACACATTCCTAATTTTGCCTCTTGACGCAGCCTCTTGTCTGGTGACAATGGCAGGAATGAGAAGCAGTGGGGTAGGATGTTTTTTGGAAGGAGGGGAGCGCATTGTACCTCGTTTCCTTGAGCAGTGCAGCAGAGACCGCTGAGAGCCAGGTGGGACGAGTGAACGAGAGGAGCAACATCCGTAGAGTACGTCCAAGGTCCAGAGATTTCCCGCCGGGCGATAACCACGTGTCCGGAGACGGAGGGAGAGATGTTGTATTGTTCTCCTCTCTCCTCCTCCTCCCCCCTCTGCTCCATCCCCCACTATTAGTGAGACGGATTAACTCCAAGAGCTGCTAGTCCTGAGAGTGTCTGTCTCACTGCATGCACACACACACACACACACACACACACATTGCATCAATTAGGCCTTCTCCGTGTGATTCAGGCTGACAGACGAAGGCAGATGCACTCTACAAAAACATGACAGGGACAATTGGCCTGAAACTGGAGAATTCACTCATGGATGAGCAGCCCAGTTGCTCAATTTTCCAAACAGACTAAAGGCCTAATAAGCCAATTACACCAAGGCTAAATTGCATGTGGTGCAACACATACACACAAAACAATGCACGCAAGTTTGTGACACATCGAGAGGCGATTCGGTGTGATTGAGCTCAGAGTCTTTCATCCGGGCAGCGCTGACCTTCTTCTTCAGCCGCCACAGGAGAGCAAGAAGTGGAGAAGAAGTGGTGTTTGGTTCAGAGCTGGAGGTGTAAAACCTGACAGAGAGGGAGCAGAGGCACCACAGCTGTAATGACTTGAGCCGGCGCTCCCTGCGGCTCTGGGACTGATGTTTACCTGGAGATGACAGAAGATATGACGGCGTGGGGACCTGACAGGGTTGACATTTTGAAGTGAGATCCTACTGAGGCCAGTCCAGCGGGAGTCCAGTTACAGTGGAGGAAGTGTCACTGGGGCAGAGTTGTGACACATTATTTGGATTAATATCACAGAGCAGACGGCACCCTGTGGTGCAAGCATTGTTATCAGAAAAGCAGCAAATCACTAATGGCACATATTAGAACTGGTGAAAGTTGAACAATCTTGTCGCAGACTGGAAAGACACAGTATTAAGCAGACAATTCGCTCTTTGTGAAGAAATATCTTAACAATAGATGGAGAACAAGTGATTGACAGTGACTGGGATCTTGCTTATACTTATTACTGATGATTATGAGACTTTTTGAAAACCTCTAAAAGCACACATATTAAAGTGATTTAGAAAATAGTGGAAAATGGCCATCTCTATTTCTAAAAGCACAAGTTGGCATCTTCAAGTTGCTTGTTTTGTCTGACCAACAGTTCAAAAGAAATTTGCTCGACAAAGATTTAAAAGAAGAAAAGAAAGAAAAAGCAGCAAACGTTCACATTTGTAAAGTTGGAACAACTAAATGCTTTGTATTTTGCCTTGAAATAACATGAAGAATCAGCCATGTTAGCTGCAAAGCTCTCAATGACAATGATGACATGCTGTTTAACAAGAATAATGTTCATGACTAATCATTTCTATCTTATATAATATATATTTATAATTTTCTGGCACCCAATAAATCAACCATTTCATCACTGAATTCAAAGCACATGCAGCTGCATGACGTTTTTTTCTCTTGAAAGCCCTTCAGAAACATCGACTACCTCGGAAACAACTCTACTGTCAAAGAAACTGATTAATCATTGCTGACAATGACTGAAACGTTCAATGAGAAACAGCCATTAATATCTTGTAGCATCCAAAAATAATCCTTGTTTGTGAAACTGGGCCGCGCTGTTGATAATAGCTGTCCTGCTCGCAGCGTCGTGCTGAACTGCTGTGAGCAAAACAAGACAATTATTCTGAATCAGTTTTGACGTCCTGCTATGACACTGAGGAAACCTCTCTTTCATAACACTTCTGTATGGGAGCACACAAGCTTTAAGAGGATTCATGTGTTTATGTTGACTGACTGCAAAGTGATGGTTCATTGCATTGAGCTTTGGTTTGAGCAAGTCTTATGCAAGAGGATCAGGGTGTGAGCTCCTCTGAGGAATCTGTAAATATTTGTTGTTACTATAGATGTGAGGTAGCCGGAAAGTTTGAAAAGTCTGACGTTCGCATGAGGAGCTTTTTCATGGATTACTGTCAAACACGCAACATCCATCAAATATCTCTCACAGATGCCTTTCGGAGAAATAATGAAGCAATCAGTGCAACCACTCAGCACGCTAATTACCAACGCAAGCCCGGGACGCCCACTGGCAGCATCTCGCAGCGCTTGTGTGTGGGTGTGTGTGTGTGTGTGCATGCGTATCAGTTTTTAAAACGCTTTGCAGGAGAAAAATGCCTCACCAACGGACGTTTAATTACCAGAGGATGGAGAGCTTTGGTTTGCCCGTGCCATCGCTCACGGCTGAATTAATGAATAGGTAAGGAGGTGAGGAACAAGCCAGACTCAGCATGGACTGGATGAGATCTGTGACACCACACATGCTTGCACACACATAGTCAGCAGGGTTTAATATTATAGATGAAGCGGCGGTTCGACACCATGGTAGGCTGAAGCTTCACAGAGTCGATGATGAAGTGATAAACCACAGATGGTGCACGCCCTTTTGTTCTTACATCCAACATGTAACATAATGAACAACATGAAGAAAATGATTACGGTGTTTCATCAGAAAGGTCTATGGAGTTCTCATAAATCTTGGTCTCCACCCACTGGGGGACAAATAAACACGTATGGGTAGCAAAGGGTCTTAGTAAGTGTTTTTCCACCATGAGCCACCTGGAATTTTCACTATTTTATGACATTTTATAGACCAATTGTTCAATACTATCAAATTACAAACCTTAAAGTTTTCAAGCCAATGAAGTGTGTTTGTTTGGTTTGCTGCAAAGCTGCACGTCTATATGTACAACCCTGATTCCAAGGAAGTTATGATGCTGAGTAAAACATAAATGAAAATATAATTCATTCATTTGCAAACAAATCTGTGCTTCTGAGTCCATGTATTAATCTCCTTTATACAATCCTGTGTTGGACAAAGTGTTGAACCTCTCTCCATCCTTGTTTGTGAACGACTGAGTCTTTCCAGGATGAACCTTTCAGACCCAATCATGATCCTATCACCTGTTACCAATCAACCTGTTTACCTGTGGAATGATCCAAACAGGTGTTTTTGGATCAGTCCACAACTTTCACAGTCTTTTGTCCCAACGTGTTGCTGCCATCAAATTCAGAATAAGCAGATATTTACAAAAATCAATGAAGCTGATGAGGTCAAACATTAAATATATTTTCTTTGTGCTGTTATAAATTGTGTATATGTCAAAAAGGATTAATAAATGATCACATTCTGTTTTATTTATGTTTTACACAGAGCCCTAACTTTTTTGGAATCAGGGTTGTAGTAATGGCAGAAGACTGAAAAATACCCATCACAGTTTCCCAGAACACTAAGTGATGTCTTCATATTGTTTGTTTTGTGCGAATATAATAACGTCACATGCACAACAGAAAGAAAAGCAGCAAATTGTCCCCGTCGAGAAGCTGTAACCAGCAAATATTTAGCATTTTTTCCTTTACAAATCGCTTAAAATTATATGTAATTTGTCAGAAAAATGAATGTTTCAGTAGATAGATGACTAATCATTTCAGCACTAGATGAAATGTTTATGCACGAACTTCTCTTTCTTTGCATTTAGCTTCAGGCTGGAGAGACAAGCCTCCTCGCTGCATTGTGGGATTCAAAAAGCATCCAGCCCTTGGTTTTAAAAACTGTCACGGAGGAGAGTTGCAGAGAGACAAAACCCACCCAGCGAAAGAACCGTGCCAGACAAAATGAATGTCAATGGCATTCCAGTGGCCTGTTTATGGCTATCGTAGTTAAATGTCAAACGCTTGGCCCCCGCGGGGAGACGGGGGCTGGCTGGGAGAGAATTAGCAGGTGTCTCTCGCTCCATCACTCTGCTGCCTCTCTCTTCTCTGTGATGTTGGGCGTGGGACAATACATCGGGACGAGCAGCAGGATCTATTATTAGTGGAAGAGTGAAGAATGGAGTGAGTGTCCGGGGGAAAGCAGGGGTGCCGGCCAAACCTCGCTGACATTATTTTAAGAATTGCTGTGGTGACAGTTTCTGCAAAAAGATGACTCGTGCACCGCAGACGACAAAACTGTGGCTGCATCACGGTTTAAAAGACCATTCCAGTGGCTTTGGAAGTGGCTCATTTACTTACTTATCCATCACTTACACAATAATGCAACCATGATTTAAAACTGTGGATGTGTTTTGTCTACTGTTCATCCATCGGTTTCTCTTCTCTATAAAAATCATAGTTTTAAAATGAGCGTATGTTTTTCCTCATAATCATGTAATCCATCACAGTGAACATCAAGCCTGTATTCAATTTTGACTTTGTGTGATTTTTGACTACTGCGATGTAACATTGACAAAAATTAAGGCAGACATAATGTTGAGTGTGATGGATTACAAAGCTTCAAAAGCCTCCTGATTGATGTATAGCTTACATTGGAAAATGGACAGTAAAATGTCAAGTATACCTGCTTTAGTTATAACTTTCATTAAGCCAAGCCCAATTTTGGAAACTATCTATTACTGTCAGTAGCCCACATGTGATCTTGAGTTCAGTATCGTTGCATTGGATGACATTATTCTTCTTTACTCTTCTTTATTAAAAAAATATGGTCCCATAGATCCTCTTCCTCACAGCCCACGGTCTGTTTGGCTGCACTGGAAACAAGAGTCCAGCTGTTTCTCCTTGCTTCCAGTCTTGCCTCCTTGCTCAGTAATTAACATACAGATCTGAGAGTTGTGTCCATCTTCCCCTTTAATTCCCAGCAAGAAAGCCAATAAGTCAATAAATCCCAAAATGACAAACTATTTCTGTAAGGATTATAACTTGAAGGAGGTAAAATTTGCAAACACACTGGTATGGTCCTTTAAGTCTGCAGCTATGCAAAGAAAACAAGTAAGACATGGAATAAATCCAACAGCACCAGATGTATAAACTCTCATTACAGTGTTGAGAAGGAGAGAGAAATTATTGCAGTTACTACAGTGTTTGACATATCGTATACCACAGCAGGCTGCAGTGTCTTTACAGCACAAACAGCCTGCGCAGCGACCAGTGTGTCCAATTTATTTGCAGCTTCTGACAAACCCGAAACGTCAAGTCATCTCTTCTCCCCAAAGGACACTCTCTTCTTCAGGGAGAGAGGAGGAGGGGGGAGTCCTTCCAGCAGCTTCAGCAGCAGTTTCATTTGTCGTTCGCAGCGCTAACGTCCCCGGTACGTATGAGATAATCTGGGTGTGAACATGGATCTCGCGGTTCAGTGGATCAGGGTCAAAACCATATGAAAGTGTATCTATAAAGACAGCGAAGTTATCAGTGAGAGGCAGACGAGGAAATGTTTCCTCGTGTCTACTTTGACACGAAGCCAGACGTCTGCCCAGTGGCCCAGTGGATTTTGTTGTTGCCATGTTGCTCCTTTCTGCTGCCAAATCCGTCCTCAGTCCAGCATCGATGTCCACAATGCCACTGTCTCCATGGTGATGCATCTGCCACAACCCAGCATCCCTGCCACCGCGACCGGCACCACAAACACGAACACACACATAACAAGCAAAATCCCACTGTGTCATTCTGCACTTTTGTTTTTAAACGCCGCTCCGTGAATGGAAATTAATTTGCGGGGCCGACGCCTCGCTCCATCTTATTCAGTATTAATGCCGTCTCAGATTACTAGACAGCTTTCCAGCCCCCCGGGGCCACGGATCTCTTAGGCTGGAGAGCGAGACGGAGGAGGAGGAGAATGGGAGCGAAACCGTATAAACTGCTCTCTAATTGGGGGTGACAAGCGCAGACAGTTTCATATATGAGGAGTTCTCCCAGAGGTGGTTAATGCAATGATTACAGTGAGATGTCAGCTCCCATGACACCTTTGGCGAGGAAGATATCAGAAACATAGTGTATCACCTGGGGCTGCGGCAGTGGGATCAAAGTTAGAGCTGCAGCGATTAGTTGATTAGTCGATTGAAAGAAATTTAATTGCCAATCTATTTTGGTAATTGATGAACCTTTTCAGTCATTGAAACGAGTCAAGCAAAAGTGTCAAACAATTCCAGCTTCTTAAATGTGAGGATTTGCTGCTTTTCTTTGTCATTTTATGACAGTAAACGAAGAGTCTTTGGGTTTTGGACTGATGGTTGGAAGCAATTTGAAGACGTCACTTTGAACTGCTGGGAAATTGTGATGAGCATTTTTCACAATTTTCTAGATTGAAAGATTAATCAATTAATCTTGAAAATAATCCGCAGATTAATCATTCTATTTATGGTATTAAATGCAACTGTATTAGTGTTAAAAAGTATTTCAAGTTTATATCAAGTTTCTGTCAGGACATAACATTTAGTATTCTGTTCTCATTCCTTTAAGGGTCGTTGTAATTGATATAATTGTGTAATATTGTGTACGCAGATATTTTTTGAGACGGTTATCATACTTTGAAAACCTGATACCGTTGCAACCCTACTATCACCATTCTGGCTTGCACACTTTCCATCGTGTATCCTCTGAGTTCCTAGGAAATCCACCTTTTGTGTTTGAAGAGCGTTTTGGCACAAAGCTTGCTCTGACGCAGTCTGTCGAATCCTCCTCCTTCTTCCATCTCCTATATATTTACTTTTACCTCGTGTGACCTCGCCGAGCGCTGTGCAAGAGAAACATCAGCCCCGCTGCTCTTCAGCCCATCAATCAGGCTCTCCAGCAGCCATGAAATGAGCCATATGCGGCATGGGCAGGGCAGAGAGAGAAAACAATGGTGTTATATACTCAAGAGCTCCAGATTTCCTTCCCGGGCATTCACACTGCCTCAGCTTTGGACTCCAACAGCTTGAGAAGGGGTAGTGTAAGTCACAAAATCAAAACGCTGGCTTTGCCAAGGTGATTACAAATGGAGAGGGTGTGTGTTTGTGCATTTGGAAAAGGAAATGCTTCGATTTAGGCGGCGGGATAAAGCAGTGATGACCAAGCATTTAAGACAAGATAGGGGAGTCGTTCCCCCCCGTCACCTCAATCCTCCACAACAATTAGCTGCTGACAGTGACATAGAGCACAATAATAAGCTCAACCATGGGGAGGGGGCTCCTCAGTCCCCGGCATATGGTGGCACTTTAATCTGCAGCCTCCATCAGATGAGTCTGGCTGGTACACGAGGTTTGATTTTAGCATGCTCAAAAGCCTCGAAGCTACACAAAAACAAATCACATACAATATGAATACAATTTGCTGTTTCCAAAAGTAGGACTGACAAGTATTCACAAATTATAAATGAAAAGATCTTTGCTTTTTTGGTGTTGCAAGAAGTTCAGCGCTGAAAGAACAAATATCCAGATTGAAAAAGTTGCCAAGGAAACTAGAGGAGACGAGAGACTGTCTATCTTTTTTCTTTTTTTTTTTTTTTTTTTAACCTGCCAG
Source organism: Holacanthus passer (assembly GCA_025331565.1). NCBI lineage: Eukaryota > Metazoa > Chordata > Actinopteri > Pomacanthidae > Holacanthus > Holacanthus passer. The sequence goes on along the minus strand of JAFREQ010000045.1, from coordinate 1,458,325 downwards.
AAAAGCACTTTTTCTGGGTGAGAGGGTGGAGATTTGCTTCCTCGCTGGCTGGGGTCACAACCTGCCATCCATTAGAGGCTCTGAGTAATCTCCATAGGTGAGCCCGGCCTCAGACCCCGTAATCATTAGGCTGACACCTGCTTGCATTGTCCCCCTCCGTCACATGACCCCCCCCCCCCAGGGGCCGGCCGACGCCTGGGCCTGCAGGGGTAACATTTGCCCCCCTGGACTTCTTCTCCTCCCACAAGGCCTTCTCATAATCCTATTAGACCCAGTCATCTGCACTGAATTAAAGAAATGTGACGAATGATCCTAAAACACAAACCCTCTGTGTCCCGAGGAGTCCCTGTGTTTCACTTTTCACACGTGGGAATTAAACATCACCCACACTACAAAATACGAGACACATTTTATTCTTCTCCAGGACCTTTTTTTTTTTTTTTTTTTTAAAAATATTTTCTGTGTGACATGACAGTTGGATTAGAGGGGCTCTCAGATGTTAATAAAACAAACGCTCCTCAAACAGACTGGAGGAAGAAAACAGCTGTTGTGTAACTAGTAGCTGCCAAGCTCGAAGGTCTCGCCTGTTAAAAAAAGATCAAAATTGTTTCATAGACTGAGGGGGATAAAGACTAAAGTTAATCCCAGTCTTATGACTTCCTTAAATAAAAAGGCACCAGAGATTGTTTTAAGCCTTTGCACTTCAGAGCATTTAGTATACAACAAAAAGCCTTTAAGTATATCAGCATATTTAGGTTGATTTATTGCGTGACAATAAAATATTACTGCAACACCCTGCATATATCCTCTGTCTTTTCTGCCTTGCCTCATAGATTATGTATATAAACCTTCAACATTTAGAGTTATTGTGCAGCGTTGAGGGATCATCCTGTCGTTTCACATAAGCAGGTTAAATATCTGACCACAAAGCAGCACTTTGCTTAAGTTAAAGCGAAAATACATACTGTTTTCTTCTGAATAAATCTTTATTATATAAGTCTGAATGGTAACGAATGTCAAAGAACAGTCGTGCTATAGTTATTTTAGATAAACGCTAACATGACTGCATGACGTTCTTCAGTTATTCAATATTGGACAAATTTAAAAAAAGATGAAAAGTCAGGGGATCAAAGTTATTACAATTCATCCTGAGGGAAACATGAACGAACCAAATTTCATGGCAATTTATCCAATAGCAGTTGAGAAATTTCACTTAAAACCGCACAAGTGGAGCTACAGGAAGAATCAGGGGATCACCAAAATCATTCGGGCACATCATCTGGGAGCTGTGAATGTTTGTGCCAATGTTTGTGCCGATCCATCCAGGAGATGCTGATATATTTCCCTGGATGAGTGACAACGTTGTCCTGCTGCTGGTGCTAGAGGAAAAGTCATCATTAGGATTCATCCTCTGGGCACCATGCACATCTAGAAAATGTCACAGCAATCATTAAGTAGTTGCTGAGATTTTTCACTCTTGACCAACATGCCATAATTAGAAAGATCAGGGGAATATGAAAGTTGTTAGGATACGTCATCTGGGGACTATGAATGTTTGTACCAATCTAGAAGATGTTCCTCAGCCTGCTATCAAATACTTCTAACAATCTCTAAAGCGATCCTCCAAAAAAAAAAAAAAAAAAAAAAAAAAAAAAAAATTGCCTTACATAACACATTCACAGGGGCTACTTCCTGAGAAGGAACTCGTCTGGCCCTTTCACCCCTCGGGTCCCTCTTGGCACAGAGGGTGACCATCAGTGGGTGGAGGTGCAGATTGGAGTGGCATGGCTGCAGCCGAGGAATGCGAGGAATTCCCCTTGTAAACACCTCATGCTCGGACGGTCACCGCACTCTTATCTCCTCGTGCCCGTCGCCTCCTTTAATCATCATAATGGTTAGTTATTCATTACCAACGCCCCCTCTTCTTCTTCTTCTATCTGCTTTTCCTGTGGCCTCGGTCAGGGCAGGTGGGTTTCTGTTTACCTGAGGCACCACATGGTATATTATTCACTCGGATCCCCCCCAATGGGCAGACAGCGCCTGCTCTGATACTACTGTATACTGTACAATGGCTTTCAAATGTCAACAACTTGAAAGAGAGACATTTTTTTTTTCTTTTCTGCACGACTAACCCAGGCTCCTCCTGGTCCTATGGGAACACTCTTTAGCCGATAGGATAATAAGTGGCTGAGGGGGGGAATTTATTTTTCTTCCTGCTTGAATAGAGCAGCTTTCGCTTGCTTTTCAGCACGCCGCCTCCCCCCGTGGTTCCTGTATATGAGCCCCCTCTCAGCTTAAATTAAAGTCATTTCAAAAGCAGCTGAGGGCCTTCGTTAATACCGTGTGGCATTTAGAAAACACAGGAAAAGAAGCTGGATTTTTCCTCCCTTTGCTCAAGCAAAATCCTATTTTGGCCACTCGCCGTTGTGGCCGAGCTGGAGGAAGGTGCGAAGTCCATCCTGAGCACGTACTGTGTAGCATGAGGGGCCCGTGGGGGCTGCATTCCACCTCATGGTGTACCACTCTCCACCAGTCATGAGGGATGCTTACTTACATCCATGAAACCGGCTCACGCTGCCACGGTCACATTCCCCAACATTTCCCATTAATTCGCACTTTCTGAAACCAGATTTTCCCATTTCCTGGAACTTCCTCGATGCGATTGTTTCAGGGAGGTCTGTCGCTCTGGATGGGAAAGCTGATATTTTCCGGGTGTTTTTCAGTGTTAATGTAGACTTTTCCTGACACTGGTGATAAGAGAGCAGCTGGGGAGATTGTTCTGCCGCTGCCCCCTGAAAATTCTTCCGAATGTTGACAGTAGATATCACACCGAATAGGAAGGTGTTGAAATGGCCGACATGCACTTTGGCCTCCATCGTACAGAACAACATCAGAGAGAATTGGCAGGATTTGTTGGCCGTAACCAAGAGGGGAAATCCTCTTAGTGTAACAGTAACTGTCCTCTTTGTTTAGTCTTTAATTTATGAGCTTTCATGTTGTTTTTGGAGTTTTTTCAAATCTAGGTGTCAACACCAGAGAATCGTTTTGGTTGACCGGTTGTCCTGCAAAATTTTGGGCCAGTCTCCAATTACGAACAGTGAATCCCTGAATCCCAAATCCTTTTTTGTTTTCTGCCCAAAAATTAGACTAAACCTGAGTTTGAATTACTCCTACTCCTACTCGCGCTCTCCATTGGCTACAGCAGAGACCTTTCATATGTTTAACTGTTTGATGACACTGGATGTAATGCATTGGCCACCCTACATGGTCCCCAGAGGATGAACCCTAATGACTTTGAGAATCTATTAACTTTTCCTTGAGCGCCACGATGACGTTCATATTTGTGGTTTTAGGTAAAATGTCATGACAACTATTGGATAGATTGCCATGAAAGAAATTGCCAAGAAGATGAAACATTACCTCTAACACACATTAGCTTGATAAATGACAACAATGACTAATCAATTAGCTGGGGATTCATTTTCTCTAATGAACCAATTGGTTGAAAATTGGTTGATTGGTTGATTCTGCACTGGATTTGGGACTACATATGTAAATAAACGTGACTCGATATTAACTTCAAACTATGTCGAACCAATTCAATTCAGTGAAAATATGCAGCATTGTTGGAAGAGGAATCTATGACATAAATCGTCTTCATGTACAAAGTTACATTCAATAAAGATTACATGATATCTCTAGATACTGAAGGAGGATCGTGCCCAAAGAATATGCCCTCATTAGTGTTAAGTGCTTTGCTCATATGTTCCTTAATACCCATTCATGGTATCACAGCGTGTCAGCTCGCCCTGAGGAAGCTGACAGCTACAGATGTCAATACCCCCGCTGACCCCTCGCCCTCCCCCCGCCACTGCACACACATGGCACTGGAGGATTGTCCCCCAGAACAAAGGAACGGGGGGTTTCTGTGGAGAACAGGCAACCAAACATTCCTGCCACAATGGAGAGAGTGGCCGGCAGGTTCAATTAGTACACTTTAAACTGCGCTCCATAAGACCCCACTGTGCTGGAAAACAAAGCTGGAGCTCCACACTCAAACGGGGTCTTTTGGTGACGCTGGTTTGTTCATGGCGGTCTTGCATTTTAAGAGAGTTTCTCCTATTATCTGCTTTGTTGCTGCCATGTTGCCTCAGAAATAAACCACTTGAAGGGCACTTTGGGTTGAGATCTTCAAGCTGCAAGATTGATGGCTTTTCTCTTCTCTTGAACTTTTTTATTTTTATTTTTTTGGAAGTAATCTACCTACCTACCAATGCTGTAAATAAAGTTGGACTGCAGCCAGCCACTCCAAGGTTTACCATTAATCTTTACAAGAATAAAGTGTCACCCAAAATCTGATGAAACACTTCAGAACACATTTTCTTCATTGGCCTTGAAAGTCCCTTTTTTAAAGATTGAAACTAAAAATGCAATTAGTCCTCATCTTCTTCATAATGAAATCGTGATTTCTCCAGCAGCAGCTCAACTTCTAATGTATTTTTCCTGCCTTGATATCAACACCTGTCTGTCGTGCAATGATGCTCTAAAGCCATAAATTGACATATGTTGCAGAGTCATTTGCAGCTCTGACACTGATTTGACGTGCTGCTCACTAATTGCGTGCAAACCTGCAGGATTTCTGCAAATCTGAAGCTCAGCATGATCAATAGATATCGGAGGAGCAGCCACTTAAATGCACACTTCATGCACAGAGGAGAGGATGAGCTGAATGATCCGGAGCAGAGAGATAAACTGATGGACTCACCTATTACACAAGGTGCGCTGCAACGTCGGGTACTTGTCGTATCCGAGAGAGATGAACCCCCACAGCCTCACACTTCACACCATCCAGGCGCACATGCCTCCAGACCCCTGCAGAGAAATCACAACCAGCAGGAGCCGGGGGCTGCAGGAGGAGGACCGGCTCGGGCTGCAGGAGGAGGACCGGCTCGGGCTGCGGGAGCTGACCGGCTCGGCGCGTCCAGGCGCTGGATGAGACGCGTCGGGCGCCACCCCCCCCTTTTTGCAGGACCCTCCGGGACTCTGCGCCCACCTTTTCCTCTCTCAACCTCCAAGCTGCGAAGAGGGGGACATGGAGCAAAAAGTGCCCTCCTGCAGGCAGCAGAGATCCGCGGACGCAGGAGGTGAAGCTGGGCTCGGCTGCGTCGTGCGTAATGGATGAGGCGCGCAGGACGCCGGTGCCACCCACCAAAAGGAGGTTTTAGTGTACGGCCAGTGAATTTTAATGAGGTCTGCTGCAGAGTTTCTTCCCTGCTCCTCTCTCTCTGTGCTCAAATGCACTGTCCCGACAGGAAAGCCTTTAGGTTACCTGACAGGAGAGGAGGGGGCGGGACTATTGGCCAGCTGCCAGTCAGCGAAGTGGGAAATTAGACCACCTGTATGAGACACCTGTTGACTGAGTTCAGACATCCAGATCAACCAATCACAGCCATCAGTGATATTTTACTGTTTCATTTCCATGAAGTAAATCTCTCATGTTCTGCTGCACAAGCATTAAACTGACATTAAAGATGGAAGATTTTTACACATTGATGTGAAATGGTTAGTCGATTAATCACTAATCCTTTAAGTCTTTAACAAAGTAAAACAGCTTTTTAGCATCTATTACTTTATTTTCAGACACAATTTGGGCCCCAGAATCTGAAGTGTGTTTGTTGAGCATGTAACATAATGGACTAAATTAATAAAATAAAATAAAAATACAGAGTCTTGGAATAAACATGACTGAAGACAGTGTATCATGTGAATTTTGAGTCTTTGAATCATATTTTGGGATGGTTTAAGAGTAGGAGGAACTAAATGAATGGCAACACTTGCAATTATTTCATCTCTTGACAATCAGTTAAAGATAATAATAAATAATATTGCAGGCTACTGCAATGGATCTTTTTCAATATGATGATTAAATCAGGGGTTTTTCCAAATCTTATATTTTCCTGAAACAGACACACATTAGACCATTTTATGATCAGTTCAGTAAAGCGTGCTGCAGCTCTGTGGTTCTCAACCCGGGGGGCTGAGACCCATTGAAGGGCTCATAAGATAAATCTAAGGGGTCACATGGTTCAGTTGGTGGTAAAGAGTGAAACATGCTCTTTTTGTGCAAACTCAAAAGTGACCATAAGCTCCTCCTGGCTTTGTTGGAGGCTCCCTAGAGGCTCCCGGACCCCGCAGCCTGACTCATGTTCCTCTGTCAGTACAGCTCCTTCTCCTCTAATCCCACACCTCTCAAACAGCAGCTCAGGCCCCAAGCTGTCAGCTGGTCCATCTATTACGAGGTTAAACCACTTATCTGTCCATATGGGAGGGAACAGGGGCATCTAACCTCAGCTGGCACCCTGGCATGAAACAGCACATCGCTCTATCAAAGGCCTAAATCGACACTGGGTAAACAAAATCTGGTGTTTACTGCATGTGGAGATCAACAGACAAGAGGCCCAGACTCACATGGAAGATTCTCTGGGGTGATTTAGGTCTGAGAGTGTTTCAATTAAAAGTGAAAAGTGACAAAGTGAACAAGAGACTGATAAGAGTAAAACATTGTCCTAATAGATGCAGAGGCAGGTTTTATTTTGAAAAAAAAAACAAAAACAACAAAACAAAACAATAAAAAAAAAAGATAAAATATATTCACTTTTAAAGAGGAAAGACCTGCTGGAAACTGCCTCAGTATGAGTAATTTTAGTCTGAATATAATTTAAATATGAGTCAGTCCCAAACATTAAGTTAGGCTATTAAATATACCTGCTAATAATAGTTTTCCACTTTCTCACTCTGTTGCTGAGAAATCACTTTGAGTCACCCAGTGGAGATGTACTGCCCCCCAGAGGCCACATAATATCGTTGCACCCAATTACAAAACATGACTCAACATTTTCTGCAGCCCTTCATTGAGCCATCAATCACAGTTACAGTCTCAGGCAGCAGCTGACTGCAACGCTCTTAAATGAGGATGCCAGAGTGACAAAACAAGTGCTACATTTATTTTATTTTTCAGAGATAAAAAACAATCTTATTTACAATCATTTTCACAGATATGAGAATTTTAATGGCGATACTTTGTAGTGTCATTTCAGTTCAGACGCGTCTTTTTCAGCCTGGAGTTGTCTGCTGCTGCTTTACGCTTACGTGACGGTGTGCCTGGAGTTTCTTCAGAGGCAGCTTCCTTCAGGTAGTACAGCTCGATAGGTGGGGTTGGCTCCTGGAGGAAAGGAAAAAGAATCTACTGAGTCCAACTTCATTCTGACTTAATAGTAATGAAATGATCCTTCTTTCAAAAAATGTCTTTTAAAAATATTTTTAACTCTTTACAATACACAGAATATATGAATAAAACATTTGTTGGGGTCCATTTTTACAAAACGGACACCACACTTCACTTTCAGTCTGCAGTTATGGTTGAACTGAATCAACATCCTGTTACATTTATAGAAACATTACAATGACATTATCTAAGATTGTCCAGTGATAATCCATATCAAGAACTCCACTGACCTGCATGAGGTAGTCTGCGATGTACTCTGGCTTCAAGCATGTGACTCCCTGGGAGGTAGCCTGTGACACATCGACTCTGAAGTCTCCGGGTTTCAGCCGACTGAAGTCTGCGAACAGGTGAGTAGCCTCCTTGTACATGGACGGGGAGGGACTCGGCAGGACCTGGAGAGGGAACATTACAAGTACAAAAACTATGACTTCACTATTCTACAGGGCCACTGTTTAAGATCTTTCTCTTTGATAAACAATTGGCTGTTTGTCTGATTTGAAAGAAACGAAAACAATCAGCAAATGACAAATGGATTTAACAGAACAAATAAACAAGTAGCAACCTTTGCCCTGCCAGACTGCAGCAACCGTCTGAAGCCTGACTCTCTGTTCTGGTCGATGTTCAGCATGACTGTCCATCCACTGAAGGCTCCCTGAAAAACACAAAAAGAATGCTCAGTATATTATTAGTAGATAATATAATACCGATGATAGTACTTAGGACTGTTCTGCTGGTAATGTGTGGATGTGCCTCTAAGTACCCCTTGCTCAGAGCGATCCTGCAGGGTTTTTCTCCAGCGCATGGCAGCTAATGCCAGTCTCCTCTGCTGGGAGGTGATGGAGGGCAACGCATCCAGAATGGAGCTACTGCCCCACTCATACTCATCCTCCTGCAACACAAACACATGGAATCATAAAAATATAACTACATAATATTAGCATAACAATACTGAAATTACAGGATGAATAAAACTACTGCAAGCACAGTGTTCAATCTTCAGACCCCGACCTGGATGAAGCGACCCACAGAGCGGCAGGCCTCCAGGTAGGAGCGGTGCAGGATCCATTTGCCGGCCGCCATCGCTGCCAGGTACTTCTCATTGCGCAGAGGAGTCCCGACGATGATGTGGGAGCAGCTGGGGTCGAAAGACTGCTTGTCTAGGACTACACCACCTATAACACCATATTATAACAAAAATGAACAGAAAGGAAAAAAGAACTTTAGATAAGATGTGCTTTTCCTAAGCTAAATTCTTAATGTTTGTCTTGTCTGTAAATGCTGCTTTGGTTGAATACACCAACAATGGCTCAATTGACGTGCAGGGGTTTATCTGAGGATACTGAGCTCACAACATTTTTGTCAGAGGAAGCATCTGCAGGAGGAAATATTCCCAGACACTGGAGGCAGATCCTTCCATTTAGTCATCTGGGATTAGCTCCTCTGACTTCAGGCCTGTGATATGTTGCCTTTTTTCAATGCAGCATGATGAAACACTGTTACAGTCCTAATTAGGTGGAAGACTCACCAAGCTCCTCTATGAGGTGACTGTAATCAATGCGTTCCTGAGGGCTGAGGGAGGACAGCTGAAATCTGGGTGGCTGCTTTTCTTCCTTATGCTCCTCCTGAGAGAAACAAAGAACCTTTTAGCACCATTAGGTTGTTTGAAAAAGATGGTACAGTTATATTACAGCTGATGTACTGTGCACAACATCTATATGTTAAATATTATGTAACAGTATTTGCAGACATGTTGTTAATGTAAATATGAATCTCCACCTGTGGCTCTGGTGCTACTGGGGGGTTGGCGAGAGGGAAGGCGATGCTGGGGGCTTTAGGAGTGAGGATGCCATTTTCTCCCTTTGATGAGGGCGTTGGGACTTTCTGGCCCATTTGCTGGTCGATGACATCACAAGCAGCTGGTAGAGTATACAGTGGTCACAGTGAAAGTCACATTCATGCATTAAAACAGAATGGATATTATGTAAGAAGTCACATCCTTCCATTGTATTTGTTTATGGAGAACTTACTCTCTTAAGATGTAGGTAAATAAACACACTTATCAGACTAACTTGAGAATTCTTTACAGGACTGACTTGCACCAGCTACTCCTAAATCCATCATTTGAGGTCTAGTGTGCTGATCTCTTACCCATCTCCACCAGCTCAGAGTCCGTCATGGAGTCCCTGAACCCAGGGCCGTTTTCTGCAGTGGGAGGAGGTGGAGGTGCGAGGGGCTCAGAGAGCTGTGAAGGGCTTCCAGGCCACTGTAAATTATCTGCAAGCTTGGCCCTCTCCTCCCTGGCTGTAGGGTCATCCCATACAATCTGTTCACTCTGAGATGGTTCTGTGTTTATGTCCATGGCTGCTTCTCTTGAAACCCTAAATCAGGACAGAATGAGGTGAATTTATTTTGAAAAAGGAAGTGAGTGCCCCACAAAAACTGAAACATTTGCTTCATCACATTTTGAAAATGTACACACTTTTATAGCACAACAACAGTCCTGATAGTAATCGTAGTTTGAACATAAACTTGAACAGAATGTTTTCACTACATGACTTCCTTACCTCAGAGCTTCCAGAGTACGTCTGTTCCCAGCCCGTCCAACCCGGCTCCCATCAGGTGTGTTGGTGCACGAGTCGGCCCCTCCTGATCCCATCCTGCTGAGTCTGACTGAGGCACGCCTCCCTGTCGTCAGCTTGGTGGCTGACATGATCTCCTGGAGCTGTCTTTGCAGGTTCTCTCTCATTTCTAGAGTCTCTGACAAATCTGCACACAAGAGATAAAGAATAATAATTTTAAAAAACAATTGGTTCTATCAAGTATGTGCAGACACTTTATGGAATTAAATGAAAGCTGGAAAAAGACACCCACCACTTCTATCTGCAGCGTCATGTGTCTCTTCATGGTCTACACTTCCATCACTTACACGACGTAAAGTTGTAGCTTCTTCTGTGGTGACTTGTTCACACTGACAAGAGATAATTAATTAACTACATTAATGAGGTACCTCTATATTAGATGTTACTTGTAAAATAAAATAAGAAATTCAACACAGAATGATATGCTTCATTCTATCTTGAACGTTCAGATATAATAAACACAGCTATAGAGGTGAAATAACATATTTAGACCCACCCCGTCTTCTTTTGCCTCAGTGATGTCTTTGAGTTGGGTTCGTGTTGACGGTGGAGACCTCTGGGAGCTGTTGGGCACCTGGCTGAGGTTTAGGCTCATCTTAGGGTTGTAGGTGAAAGGATACAGTGACTCGGGGACATGCCTCTGCTCCTCAGTACACTACACGGGTAAGACGACATGGGTAACTTGTTAGCAATAAACTTATTTGTACGGATATGGACGGCGTGCACTGTCACAAGAATTAATTGAATGAAATGATTATGAGGGGAATCACAGCTGAAACTCCCATCTGTTTGCCAAATTAGCATATCAAAGCTGTTTTTGATTAAATATTCTGCTTTTGTTGATGGGCTGATAATTATGTCCCCCAGGTGAAATGTGCTAAGTGAATACTGAATGATAACCAGAGGCACAAAGCAGCTTCTACCAACATGAAATTGAGATCCCAAATTAAATCAAAACCAAAGTGCATCTTAATATCACTTTATGTATCTTCTTGAAGACATGATTTCTTTACAAGCTTGTACAACTAGTATAACTTCTGACTTATTCATTGTGAGAGCGACATAATGACTCAGAGGGACTGGGCTAATCCTTTCCTTTGTGGTATATAAAAAAGTTGCCATCATACAAGCTCAATATCACTGTATTTCCGTGTGTAAGAGTTTGGGTTCTACTTTACTGGGTTGTGCTACTGGGAAACGTACAGCGTGCAGCCAGTACTGGGAGACCACATGCAGCCCTCTCTCCTTCACTCCTTTGTATTCCCGGGTGTTGTCCCCCACACGGCCCTGGTAGATGTAGTGTGTCACTGTATCGTCACAAGCCCACCTAAAACAAGTTGATGAAGACACATTTGTACTATTTGCATCCATATTTACTAAAACTAAAATAAAAGAAATTAACTGCTTAATTACTTGCTTAACAGCAATTTCACTGGAAGTGAAAACAAACACATATGAAGCTTCAGCAGTCTGAATCAGATTCACGATTAGAGGGAGTGATCAAATCAATTTCACTGAAAAAAATGATTAAAATCATGATGGTGTGACATTTGTTCGGTTCTGTATTGAATAAAGATGTTTTCTTACATCTGGGGGACAAGATTGAAGGCCAGGGCATCTCTGCAGCATTACAGTATTTCATTATAATGCTGCTTTGTCAAATATTTTACCTTCATCAAAAAGCTGCAGCTTCTGCAATTTAGATATTGCACTTGGCCATATTGCAATTTCTATAAAATTTCAATTAACTGTTTCATCCAAATTCTGGGCTATATAAATAAAACTGACTTGACTTAAGATACTCACTTGATCTGTCCAATTCAGACTGCCCAAACCTCACATTAACGCCAGATAAACTGGAATGTATTTTTCCACAGAACGAGGGCTATTTGTCCTCCCATCACTTACACTGAAATTACTTTGAAGAAGGAGTGTCTTTGATTACATGTGTTGATTACCTGAAGTCAGCTCCGAGTGAGGCAGCGATGGCATTGAGTTCACTCTGCATTTTGCTCAGCTTCTTTCCCACACAGATCACAACACCAGTTAGAGGGCCGGCTTCTTTTTCTGGGACCTTAAAAACAAAAAATATTAAGTGAAATAGACAGTAAATAGGTTAATTTATCATATGTCAGCTTTCTGTTGTACTATAAATAAGAAGTCATGTGCGAAGTGACAGTAAAGGTTTCTGTAATTATTTGTATGTATTTTAGTTTACCTCCTCCTCAGTTGTCTTGGTAAGTTGGGGGCTAGCAGAGATGGCTTGCATATCTGAGATACCATTTCGGGTGCTGTTGGCCAGAGCCACCCTCAGGTTCCTGTGGATGACATCAGTCAGTGGCGTCCCCACCCTCTCTCCTGGTTTGGATTTTTCCCCTGGAGTCTCCAATGCTCCTAGTGCATCCTTGACAAAAGGAAGAGTCAGTGTATGTTCAGGAATCTCTATCAAATATCAGTGCACAATATATTGCTACAAGCTTAAAACATATCGCAAAAAACATAATTCTAGCACTAGTGCACAGTTGGTCCCAACCTTGACATTGAAGGATGGCCTGAAAAGCTGGTCTCTGCTGAGGAAGCGAGAGGGAGTGTCCAGTTGCAGTGTGGGTTCTTTCTGAAGGGGGTTCCTTCTGCCGCCCTCCTGGTTTTGTTTGGGGGTGCCGATGTTCTCTTTGGGCTTCATCTCATTCAACACAGAGCGGAACACTTTGCTCTGGAAGCGACCTAAATCCAGCGGGGTAATGGCCTTACCACTCTGGACTCCCATCAAAGGGATCTCTGGAGACGAACGTGCTGGTGGAGGCATGGCAACCTTTTGGGAACCACCAACAAAACTCTCATCATCCCTCACTGTAGAAGAAGAAAGTAAAGTCATTGTCATAGTACAGTAAACAATTATACTACATGTTTTTACATCTACATATAGACTTTATTAAGGACAGATCTCTAACCTGGTGAGGGTGGCAGGTCAACTAAAAAACGACCCTCCTCTGCCCTCTGGCCCGTTCGAGCGGACTCTAGTATCCAGTGCATGGTGACGGCAGGGAGCCCCCATTTCTTTGCTGCCTGGTACTTTGTGCCTTCAGGGCTCTGCAACACCAAATGAGTGCTGGCCAGCATAGATTTCTTCTGGTTGGCCAGGCGCACAAAGTAATCCTGGACACTGCAGGAGAGAGAGAGACAAGAAAAGATGAAGGGTTTAAAGACAGGTAGTTCACAGTGGACAGGGCAGGACACATGAGGGTAAAGTTATGCAGGAGAGAAAACAATGTGCACAGTGCAGGACTTCCTCTACATTCTTTTAGCAGCCGTAATACCCCAGAGCCCAGGAGCTCCTACAGCAAGAAAATTTACAGTACAATGGAAATTCCTCTTTCAGCATTCTTGTCCTGAACACAGAAACAACTAATATTACAGTAAAAGTGTTCATACATAATAATACAACCAAAACTCCAATGTGCAGTAAGACAGAAGTATAACCTTACCTGGCTCCAAGGTGCTTGGCCAGCTCCACCAAAGACTCCCTCTCTACTCCGGTGAACTGGCTGACAGAGAGGACGCAGTCTTTGAGAGGAAAACGCCCGTCCATCACAGGCACAGGGGTGAACAAAGGGTTGGAGGACAGCAGCAGAACACACTCCTTCTCCACACACATGGCCTGAAAATTAACAGGAGTAAAACATTTCTCATCAATCAATGAATCAATCAATGAAAATAAATCATGTAGTGCTGCAATTAACAATTATTTTCATTAGCAATTGATCTGACAGTATGACTGTGATCTTACCAGCCAGGTATCAGTGACCACCTCGTCCACTGTGGCCTCCACTGAACAGCCCAACAGTGGCACCACTGCGTAGTCTGCCACAACACGTGTCCTGCCCATCAGTACCCTGCCTCCATTTTCTGTCACCAGGAGAGAGAGCTGGGTTTCAGCCTCAGTGCCGAAGCCCACCAGAAGGAAACATTTCCCAAAAAACAGGCCTGCCTCGCTGGCTTCCTGCAGGGTTGAGTCTGGTTCTGGTCCTCTGGTCTGGTTTGGTGGCCAGAGTTCAGGCTGAGGCTCTGCAGCTGTACTGATAGACCTCCTGCTGTGGCCCTCTGCTGGTGGGGGCATGTCAACTGGAGGATAAAAGAAAAACGAGATAAGTTGAAATATATGAAACTATGTCTTGTAAACTCTCTTAATGGTGTCCAGGTACACTGAGCCCCCAAATAAATCCTTCAACACCAGATACTTACCTACTGTAGGGTCATCATCCATGTACTGTGAGAGCAGATCTTCTTCTGCTCTCTTATGCCTGGGAGTGCTCGGGCTGGCCACAGGGGGACCAGCTGAAGGCCTGGAGGTGGGAGTGTGATGGGCAGGAACAGATACAGCAGCTGGAGCAGGGGGCAGACAGTCAGGGTGGAGGTAACCTGCTTCTGCGAGCAGACTGCCTTTGTTGAAACTGTCTAGCAGCCACTGTACTGTTACTACATGGGGCCTGGGAAGGAACACACATGAATTCTTATAATCACAACTATAATGCATTAAATGAAATAGTCAAATCCAAGATGCATATACACATTTTTGTGTAAAACAGCAAACAAGATAATTGATATGTTTGGAAACATTGTGGTTATGTATATCTTAAACATGTACTATATGTGAGGTGGCAAAAAATATTATGTGCTGTAGAATAACATTCTTAATCTTGCAGCTCAGACCTGTGTGTGGCTTTGGAGAGGAAATTCTTGAGGTCCTGGTCCAGCTCTCCCATGACCACATGTGTGAGATCCTCACTGAGCTGGTTGAAGCGCAGACCTCCTGCAGCGTTCACAAGACGCCGCAGCTTCTCCAGTTTCTTCCCTGGCAGGCCACACAGATACAGCTGCACAACAATTAACACTTGTTAAATAAAACCTCAATTTTGTCTTTCTGAATTTTAATCAAGAAATTACCAAGGAAATTTCTCCTCTATATGAAAAGGAATATTCTTCAACTTACCTTACAGCCATCCAGTATATCATCAGCTGGGCAGACGGTGAGATCCAGACTATCTATGGGGTCTGGTGCTTCCAGGCGGCTGATACTGCCATTGGTGAGGGCTGTGTCATTTATTGTCATGCTGGCATTGACAGAGATGTGGCTCAAGCTCAACAGAGATGGACCCTCTGGAGCTAAAAAAAAAAAAACACAAAACATGATTCTTCATTATGATATATTGCAGACTAACACTAACAGAGGTACTAAAATGTTGTGCTTGACCTCAATCACACCATGAGGATGAAAAAGTAATATTTTTAAACACAAACAACAAATAAATTCACTATCAATCTCTGGCTCACCCTCCTTCTTGTTGGTACCAGTAGGGGTGGAAGTGTGTGGTCGAGTGGTCTTTGATGCATTGCGCTCCACAGTGTACCTGCTCTCATCCTGACAAAAGCCCTTCTGTATGCTGTCAAACAACCAGTGCAGAGACACGCAATACACATTCCACTTCCTTGCACACTCGTACTTCTGGCCTGCAAACAAATACATGTGCTCAGAATCAATGTCACCTACGAGGGTGCCATGTTCAAGAATACAGCTAGAATAATTATTCAGCCTTTTTTTTAGATTATGTGATTAATTAATATTGACCAAGATGGTTTATAAAATAATTATCTGTTGAATTATTAGTTATTTTCAATTATTTTCAACTTCAGCAAAAGCTGTAATACAGAATTGATTATACACTAATAAGGCAACCTAAAATGACAAGATATCTAATGTCCTATCACTAACTGAGTTTAACAGAAGTTCTTAATTGAAAAAAAAATTGGCTACTGTGCTCAAACCACTGGTGACTTGCCTGTTGGTTCACTAACGATGAGGTGAGTACACTCGTTCATCCTGAGCTGACCAGTGTAGTTGGCTCCATGCTGCTCACAGAGACGCTGCACCTCTTTACGCTCTGTGCTGGAGAGGCCTGTCACACAAACAGTACAGCCACGCAGCACAGGACACTGATAGTCCTCAGTGGGTAGATCTGTGTACCTGAAAAGACTGAAGGAGGCAGAACGAGGTGTTCAAAATAATTATCATCTACATTTAAAGGGACTTGATTTGTTATAATCGTAATTTGTAGTATAATAAAATTGTCACAATATAATCCTACAATTGTATAATTTGATGCAATGGTAATATTGATTGAGGATTCTTTAAATAAATAATTAACAAAAGAGATAATTTATCCAAGAAAACATCACAAAAATCAGAATGTATCTTTCCACAGTAGATCTTGGAACAGAAATGTGAGCTTTAATGAGAGTACATACCTATCCTGAGATTTCTCCCAGCAGGCTTTGACCCATGCGGGCAGCAGGATGGGTTTACCCAGGTTGGCAGCTACCAGGTATTTCTTGCTGCCAACCTCTCCTGCTATCAGGTGTGTGACAGATACATTTAGGTCAAGATAGACCCGTCCACCCATGAGTTGCACTAAATCCATCACCTCTGTCTGTACAGAGAGATAAATGTACCATTAGGAAAGGCCCTTTCATATAAATTGTTCCTTGACAGACTTTCACTATTAAGGGCAGATATTGATAACTTTATGTACACACTGAAAAGAATTGTGCCCTGCTACTTCATACCAGTGATTAAGGCTGCATTCATGAACATGTCATAATTGGTTTCCTAAAACTATATATATATTAATTATATTCATTAATACATGCTCTTATCACCTACAACAGGCAGCTGAGACAGACAAACAATATGTTCTCACATCACCATCCTGCCTGAGACAACACTTTTAAAGAGGAGCGAGGAGATTTCCTTTCCTTGATTTGTATCTGTAAATTATTCAGGTTTTACCTTTAGCTGTTTGTTTACACTGATGTATTCAGCATTTATTAGACTGCAGATTTAAAAAGTGCAACACTCTGCAAAGTATCAGAGAACCAACCCGTGCTGCTTTATCCAGGCTTGTGCAGGAAATAGTGATGTCAGCCATGGCCATGTTATAGACGGGCTTCTCTGCTTTTGGGACACATTGCTGCCGTTGCAGGCAGTACAACACCACCAGTGGACTCACCACTCGGCAGCCAAGCTACATGACAAATGACAAAGAGCGACAAAGAGCAGAATTATTCTCTGTGACAGCATTTCACTGATTCTTGTGAAATTCAGGATCAAGGTTTCAGTGTATCAGACCTTTTTGCAGTGCAGAAATGCTGGGGTGCTGAAGCTGCTGAAGACAAACAATGACTTGTCATTCTGGTCCATTTGTAAAACAGCATCTTCATTGATGGTTTTTAAGTACTTTTCAGACTGCAGCTCCAAAATGGCCTGTGTAAACATGAAACAAACATTAGCATCAACAGTAGAGCAGTGGCAAAAATGCGATCATCAGTAACAGGTTTGATCCAGATGGAGTTTACCTCATAAGCCTTGACAGCATGCTCTGTTTTTTGTCCTTTACTTTTCACAAACTTCACAATGAAGCCTCCCCTGTCTCCTTTGGACATGGTCAACCTGTAAGTGAAACTTAACGTTTGTAACAATGGCATTAGCTGATCTTAGCAGTAGCCTATGAGTCGACAATTACTCAACATTACAGAAAATATGCCATGACTGTGCATCCTTTTTAATGCTGCGTTTGACATTTTAGCAGGGGAATACTAAACTGGTTATAGATTTGTACAATGTTATATTGATATAATATTTGCCTACTGAATTTAAAACAGTCCTTCATGTTAATGTTAGCTACTTAAATTAATGGCTACTTACCTCCTCTTGCTGTCAGACAAATAAAGAGCCGGTGTCCAACTTACACTCCGACAGTCATGAATATGAACTCTAACTAGTCATGGGGAACTAGTTGAACGTTAGTATGGCTTGTTGATTAAAAAAACTCCTCGAAATATAACAGTTTAAGCTGCTGTCAGATGCATGAGCGACACAGACTGCGCTGTCTTACTTAAGCTGTGTCACCGGTTCGCTAACGTTCAAACAAGCTTATATAAAAATGACCTTTACTGTTCATATTATCACTAACAAACGCTTACTAGTCTCCACAATAATGAAGAAATTAATAAACGCTTTGTAATGATTTAATAATAGTTTGGCGAAGCTAAAATATCGGCTTTGTTGTTGTTATTCGCGCCAACGGCGTAACTTCCGGTGTTACCTGCTAATTCGACCGTGTGGAGACCGAGTCTGTTGAAGAGATCCGCTGAAACTAAATATTAAATGTATGGGTGATATTGCAAAAATAGAATAAAACTAAAGAAATACATTGGTCTTAAATATAATCAGAATAATGAAACTCAAAAATGTATTCATGTATGACCAAATTGTAAGTATATGATATCACATGAACCCAAAAAAAAGACATGTCTGGACAATTTTTATTTTAGTATTTTTTGTTTTGCTTTCTTATGGACAATGATAAAATTCAATTCTTGATATCTACAAAATAATAACAATGATAATAATAACAATAATAATATTTTGTTTATATAGCACTTTTCAAAAACAGGTTTACAAATGTAAATTATATAAATTCCTATGAACACCTATAGTTTTTAAATTAATTAACAAAGTACAGGCTTTTTCATTAAAGAATAATTTTGCAAATGATGGACTTGTGTAGAATGTCAGAATGATTGTGTGGAATGTCAGGACCTTCCTGTTTTTCTAGTTACAAATTGGGTAAAACAAGCTCCTACATGCAACCTATAATTCTGTTGCAAGTTTATAAGTGAAACCCCTAAAAAAAAAGCGTAGTCTTTAATAGTCTGCAAGTATGAAATGTTAAATCATCTCATGTTAAATAAATAATATAGAATAGTCTCTAAAACTCTTTTTATTGACTTAACTATTCACTGACACTGTATTTCTCCCAATGTAAAAATGAGGTGTCAAGGCCTTGTCCACACTGTCAGGAATGAAATGCGGTGGGAAAATACTTAATTTGTGGATTTATTTGAGCATCTTCTCAGCTTTAAAATGGTCAAATTTAAATATACTGAGTCTTAAAAGGACCATAATGAGTGTTTACAGTACTAAAATCTACAAATTCCTACACCAAAAAAAAAATGACCTTTGGAAGTCATGTCTTTACTATGCAGGTAAAAATCAGATAATGGTGACGGTGTGATAACTTGGCTTGGCATGGAAAATTCAAACCAATACTTAACTCTCTAAGTTCTTTCTTTGGCAGCAACAAAATATGTTTGAGTCCTGCTTTGCAAACATGAGCAAACAATAAACAACTCATTCTGTTGAAATGTTACTTCCACAAGCACAAATGTAAATACAAAAGAACAACACTGTGGGTTCCCTTTTATTCTTAAAATTTTATGTACAAGTGCGACTGATTTATTTTTTTTAATGTACATTCAATATAGAAAGTTTATATACGCAATATTACATTGAACATTTCACAAATTGCACTAGTCTTTCACATAGATTCATAATCAGAGTCATTCGTCATGTCTTAGCAGAAGCTCATTTCCTGTGGTTATTATTCACTTATAAATATTCTAGTGCTTTTTGCATTCTGGGGGAAGGAGAATTACTTTAAAAAATGTGAGGCAGAAAGAGTAGCCTTCAAAGAGAGAGCAGAATGAACTATGAATTAAGATCAGAGGAATAAGAGGCTGGACATTTGGAGAGCAGATCCGTGTCAGCTTTGCAGGAGTGGATCGAACTAGACCTGACCACACCAGACAAGAGGTCAGCATCAATCTGAGGGTTAAGTGGAAAATCAGGGCAGAGAAATCTGACGCATATATTTTCTGATTTCTTATTTGAACATGTTTTCCTTTTCCTTATGAGAATCCATTATGTAGACTAGTAAATGACATGTTTATGGATAAGGTCCTGTGCACAAATGTGTCACAAACGAGGCCAAGTACCCTCTGTTCAGGATTTAGGGTAAGTATAGCCAATCAGGATATGACAAAGAGGAATAAGAGAAGAGACAGTTAACCTATTATAACCCTCAGTCTTCCAATGTCTTTCTCATGAAAAAACAAAATCTAGAGTAAAAAATATATTCATACAAAAAGTAAACTCTTCTGTGTCATTGGAAGAAACAAGAAAAGTAGCACAGAAACAAAACAACATGTGGTCATCCTTTAAAACAATTTCAAAGTGTTTATGAAGACTTGAGTGCCGTTTGTAAGGGGAGAGGAGAGTGATATTGGAGGAGGTGTTGCACAGATTTTGGTGACAGTCAATGATGGCTCGCTCTCCTCCACCTTTCTCTCTCTCCATCCCCTCGTCCCGGAGCTGAACAGTCCCTCTCTGAGCTGCGGCCGTGAAGCTGCAGGGCAGTCTGGGTGCCTGAGCATGACGTGTGTGTGTGTGTCCGTCAGCCTTGGTCTCCAATGTCGTTGTCCACGGGGGGTGGGACGTTGGGCATTACCGTGGTGCTAGTTCCTGCTGTAAGGTAACCTGCTACTCCTGGACCTACAGGTGACAGGAGAGTTCAGAAGATTCAGTACAGGTGTGGCTGAGTCGGAGAGCTGGAGCGCTAGTGGTGAGCTACAATGATGTACTAAACTATAAGACTGTAAGTATGGAGGAGAGATCACTTCTGATATTGGCCTAATTATTAGATACTTTTGACAAATGTTCGAGGATGGGTGACAGAGTTGGGAAAGGTTGCTGAATATGAGATAATGTCATAGAGGATGTGTTATGGTGTGTTAATATTTGCTTCAGTGCAGCATTTACATATTTGATTGACTGCCTTTCAATAATTAATAATAACTTTAGCAGTCAATCACACAATAATTGGAATATGGCAGTTCATGTAAACAATTTATCACGTCACATAGGACAGTAATCGCATTCATGTGTGAATCAACTTTTAATTTTAATGAATCAACTTCTAGGGCATTTTTGTTCCTGAAACTGGAGTGTGATAAAGAGTTGGTGGATGGAGATGAAGATGTTATGACATTCATTTCAGCTCTGCCAAGGTGGAGGGGTGGGAATGGAAAAGATGGAGGTAAAGAGGCAAGGTCAAACGTCAGGTCAAAGTCTACCTGCATCAGAGCAAGCGAGAGGAGGGCTGTGAGGGCCCAGCTTAGGAGTCTAGAGCCCACCTCGCAGTGGGCTGCTGGCGGCCAGGAGAGAAGGAGTGGATACCCCTGAGGAGGAAATGAGGAAGACAAAGAGGAAGGGAAGGGCAGAGCCAGGAAGTTATAGGACGTGGAGAGAGAAAGGGACGCTGGGTTTAAGCACAAGTGAAGGAGTCAGCCACAAGGTGGTTTTTAGGATAAAGCAAAGCATTAAGAATCAACAGGAGGTCAGAAAATGAGATTCAAGACTTACCTTTTACACACTCAGAAAAATATTAAAACAGCTTTGATTTTAAAGAAAATCTCTTAGCAGGTGAAGTTCGTAGAAACACTTTACCTGTCAGGTAACCTGCGGTCTGAGACTCTGAGATGAAAAGATCATGCTTCTGGTCTTTGAAGGCACTCCATACTGAGGACCTCGCTAGAATCTCATTCACCTGCAAAATAGTGATTGATTAAAAGTCTCAAATAATATAAATAACCAGTATGATGTCATTTTGAACAATTATGTAATTAGCAAATAAAGAAAGCTACCAATCATTCAATTGTTGTAAATGACAATCCTGCTGCTCATGTATTCTTATCATACCTGTTCTCCAAACTGCAGACTGCGAGTCATGGACTTGAGAGCCTTTACTATCTGGGCCTTGGTAGCTGAAGGGTTATCTAGTGTTTCCAGTCCAATTCCTTCCAGTAGCTTCAGCAGGTATGGAACCAGCTCCACTCTCAGAGCCTGTTCAGTTCATTAACAAAATACTCATTAATAAAAATTTATTTGACATGGTCAATAAACATGACAAACATCCATAACAACGAAAAAATCAATCAGAAAAAAAAATTATGTTGACAGTTTACCTGAGACACTAGTTCAGTCTGCTCCTTCTGGAACATGCGGTTGAGAGCTTCACAAGCCAGCCCGGCCATGTCAGGCCGACATTTCATGCCAGTCATGAGGGGGCCGATGGTCTCCAGAGAGGCCATGGAGCGGACACACAGCTACAAAAAACAAGACATTAATGTTGGTGTGTCATTGTGCAGAAATGACACAAACTCAGTATTAATTGTTTGACATGAAGAATATTCAGTCCGGGCTCTAAAATCAATGGAGAGCTCCTTCAATAAATACGAAGTGTGAAACAAGGTGTAGTGAGTCCTGAAAAAAAGCTGAAAAAATAAAGCTAAAAAAAGACAACTATCAATACATTTGGCTCCTCACCTCATTGTCTGATAGCACGTGGAGGAGGCGGATGGAGCTCTTGGGCACGGCGTTGTTCTTGTGGTTGAGTGCTGCCAGGATACGAGGCAGGTGACCCAGAGGAGGAACCTGGTCGGCCAGCTGGCTCTGAGTGCTGAACAGACATACAGCTGCTGTTGTGACCGTCTCCAGGGCCTCACCCTGCAGGAGATGTAAGGAAGAGGTAAAAAAAAAATGCTGTTGTGAGACAACAGAATCAGTGAAAACATAAAAGGCTGTGTGTTTTTGTTCCTCAGTAAGGCTGCTCACGTTGGGGTTGTTTTTCTCCAGCAGCTCAGTCAGGGTCTCCAGGAGGGACACCAGGAACTCTCTAGGCTTGCGCAGCACCCAGCCTGGCTGAGCAATGAAGATACGCAAGAAGACTCCACCAACTTCCAGCTCGCCCTGCCCTGCTCCACACGCCACTGTGAAGTCCTCTGGCATCTGAACACACAAAGCAAGAAGTTACTGTCACATTCAATCATATATAACATAGGACTGTTTTATAATAGGTTTTATACTATTGCACTTACTTTCCAGTTCACATCAGGATTATCTTTCTGCTGTTTAAAGTGCCTGGAAAAAATTAAGAAAGTAAAGAACGTGACATTAAGCATCATATTAGTTAGGATACAATATTTCACACTAGTCGCTCTCTTGATTATCCAACTAGCTATTGGTTAAATATGGTATCGAACTGAGCTCATGTCATACTCAAGCATCATCTCCCGGACAGTGGTGGACACTTTCTCCCTTGAGTTGTCATTCCAGATGAGTTCAGGGTTCTCGTGTGTTCCCTCAAATATGTGTACTGCTGCCTCAGCGTTGTCTCGCATGGCGTCCATGAACACACCAGGGAGGAAACGCATCAATGTTAGACGCACCTGACGGAAAGCAAACAATGCAAATGATTAAGGAGATGAGGATATATGATAACACATGATAATGCAACAACACATGATAACATTTTTTATCTACCAAGACTGACCTTTGGCCCAACCAGCTTGTCTGAGGTCATCTTGGAGAAGAGCTCTGCAGTCTGCGTGCGAACCTGGGGATGTGTGCAGTTACAGAAGAGGTCGAGCAAGTAGATCAGAGCACCTGGGGAACAGACGGATTAACATAAGAATTCATGAGTTCAGAATCCACATAAATATAGAGCATTCTTAAGAAGAAAAATGGAATTACACTGACCTTTGGCCATAGCCTC
The DNA here is from genome assembly GCA_025331565.1 of Holacanthus passer. Classification (NCBI taxonomy): domain Eukaryota; kingdom Metazoa; phylum Chordata; class Actinopteri; family Pomacanthidae; genus Holacanthus; species Holacanthus passer. The sequence goes on along the minus strand of JAFREQ010000045.1, from coordinate 1,434,893 downwards.
TTTAACTATCTTTGTGTTAGATGTCAGTGCATACAAGGTTTCCAACACCATTTGCCGACCTAAATGACGCAAATAAAAACCAAACATGTTTCAGTCCAAAGATGTAACACTGAAGTAAGTACAAAGAAGGCAGCAAAGAGCACAAATGGTAAACCAGTGAGTTGTTTTCTGTTTCTTTCTTACTGGAGGGGAGCGAGTGCAGCAGTAGTAGAAGGTTGGACAACACCATTGACTCTGCAATGTTGCTCACGCATTCTTGGTTTGATGTCACAGTATTCACCACCTGCAGAAGAAACCATTTATGACTAAAATGCTTGGACATATTGGGAACCACAGTGATAAGATATCAGGACCAAGATCCTCTACCTCTAACACCAGCTGCTGTACTCTGCCAGCTCCATGAACCCGCAACAACGAGAAGAGCAGTTTGAAATGGCCGATGCATTCTGACTCCGAACCTGAAATTCAACAAAGAGAACTGATTAAAAAAGGAGCTCCAAAATCACCTCAATAGCAGGTAAGCAGAGCTGGAGGATGAGTCATATCTCACCAGGGTTGTTCTTTATCACATTGCGGAGAGCCTCTAAAGCCATCTCAGCGAAGCGGAGCCTCTCAGCATGCTGCTGTGACTCCACCTTGTTACTCTGACTCATGGCCAGCAGAGTGTGGAGGTACTGGGCCTGGGAGCCTACATAGTCCAGAAGACTGGCTGCAAATGCTTTTGGGTACTAAAAACAGAGATGAGAAAACACATTGCAGCATTTAGGGTATATTTTAGGGTGGAAAATAAATAGATCTTTAAATGTGGAAAAAATACTACAAATTCAAGTTCAAGCTTTATTGCATATAAAAACCATTTAGGAGACAGAGGACCGATGCAAAAGGGCAAACAACAATAAAAGCAGATTGAATGTGTAATCTTGACATTCTACTCACCTCAAGAGGAAAAGTTGGCTGCTCATTGTAGACACGGACAAAGATCTCCCCGACTATCAGCTCTTTGCTGTGATCACTGAACAAAAACTCTGCACCAAAGCTTTTATCATTTTCTCCCTATAAAGAGACGACAGAGAGGATGCATGAATATCTCTTTTTTTAATTACTCTGACATAGCTGATCAATAATATCTACATACAAATATCAATATCTGACATTTCAACAAGATGAACATCAATAGCTCCATTTAATATGAATTTGAAGCTTGCCACACACCACTTATTATGTATCATTGTGGGGAAATTTAACAAATAAAGCGTGGAAAAGTATAAATGTTAGTTGTACCCTTTTGATGTTTCCCTCCTGCTGACGTTCCAGGAACTCCAGCAGCTCGGCTCGTGTTCCATTGTTCCAGATCAAATACGGGTTCTCTGAGTTACTATTCAGCAGCTTCAAGACCTAAATGCACAACAACAGGGCATGTGGAGCTCAGTTTGGTGTTGGGGTTTATGTATGAAAATGCTTTGTATCCACCTAGACTACTTACCTCAGCAGGAGATCCTGTTCCCAGCTTCCTTGAAATATATGGCGTCAGCATGGCTGCTAAGCTCTTGCGGATGGTGGGGTTCTCTGGAGGTGTGCCCTCAATGCCGTTAGTTTCTGAAACTGGATTGTTCCCATCTGGGGTGTGTGGTGTCTGGGTGTAGCCTCCCAGACGGCTGAGAGCGACCAGGCTGAGCTTTGCCAGGTTGTTGGCAACCTCCTGTTGGTTTGTGTCCTGGCTAGTCTGAACACCGCTCTCCTCCAGGGTGTAGTCATAGTTGAAGAGTTTGACCAGCAGGTGCCAGAGCACACCAGCGTGGTACAAATGGGTCTGTAGGAAGAAATCCACTGCGAAGGAGCTCACGCACTGGACTGCCAGGGAGGCGGTTTTTGGGAGACCCTGAGAGGAGGAGAGAGAGGGAACATGAATAAAGGTTGAGACACATACATCAAAGAATCATTGCTAAATAATTAAAAGATGATGAGAACAGAAACAAGCAAGATGAATTCCAGGAATAATGGTGGTGGCCTAAAAGTAGCTTTTACATATAAATCTGCATTTTGTCCAAATGCAGGATGGATTTGTATCACATTAAAAATACAACTTTCTGGCAAAAGGAGCTGTTTGTTAGAAACCTGATCTAAAATCTTAAAATGGAAGCTGTTGGGTCAAGAAGACAGCTTGTGATGAAGATCCACTTCAAGCATCTTTGTTCGCTTTAGTAAAACAATAGAGGAAATCTTCTTCTGTAACTGCAGGCTTTTGTAATTATAGACATAAAACTCAGAACATAGTAAACATAGTAGGTGCAAGAATCTCACCTTTCCATAGAACAAGATGTGACAGAGGTCCCTGATGATATTGGGCAGTTCGATGATCTTTTCCCTGCATTCTTCAAACTGCGCTGCTACACTGTAGCACTTACAGATGTGCCCGCACACCTGTGACACGTTAAAGTGTTGAAAAGGTGTTAAAGAGTGCACTGCACACAGTACAGTACTCATCTATAGAGAGACCGTTGACTATAGGTGAATAACGACTCAGTGATTATGTACCTGTACAGCCATGTCCTCAGGCTTGCTGGATGCAGTCAACACAGCAACACACCGAGAAAGAGCCTCCAACAACACCTGATTAAATACAATTTATCATTCATTCAATCACAGTTCCCCACATTCAAGTGCAGATGGACAGCAATAAAGTTTGACGTAGACTGGTTGATATTGTGAAAGTGCGTGTACCTCAATGCCGTTGTCCCGTCGCAGCTCTTCTGCGTTAAGAGCTGAGCAGTTGACGGTGTGGAAGGCCAGTTCAACGGCAGCCGGGAGGAGAGGGGAGGTCTTGGAGAACAGCTGATCATCCTCTGTTTCCATTGTGATTGTTTTGATGAGCATGGGGTAACCGGCGTATTTGTAAGGCTCCAGTTCTGTTTATAGATGATGAAGTGGTCAGAGTCATTTTTTTTACTGTCATAATTCAGAATAATGTGCCTGAACTTGTTTCTTTCTAAATGTACATGTAGGGAGAATAACTGCAAAAATAAAAGAAAAAAAGCTCATGCATTTCCATACCTTGTTTGTGTCGGTTGAACAGGATGCTCTGAGTTTTGAGGATGAGGATGATGTTTTCCGGGTCGGGTCCATCCAGGATTCTTGCAGACTTTGTACAAAGGAACTCGTAGGCTTTGTTGACTTTCTCAAACATGTCCTGAAAGACACAAGTTGAAAAGGAATCTGTGGATGAAGCCATATGAGTCCTCACATACATATCATTTCATTAAGGGTTGTAATACGTACCCTGCCCTCTGGGTTCTTGTCAGGATGGTACTTCTGCGCCAGTCTAAAGTAAGCTTTCCTGATTTTACTCTCATCGTGCCTGAAGACAAAAGCACCAACATTTCTTGAGTCTTACTGTCTAATTCCACATTATCAAACATTGCATTTTTGCTATCGCCCACATGCCACCCACTTTCACATACTCCATGTTTATTGCTACTAATCAATAAAGATGATTCAGGACACAAAATGAATAACAACTCAAACGTCACTCACTGCCCCTGTCCTTGGGGAAGGTTGAGGACTTCGTAGGCGTCATCTACAGACATAGAGGGAGGCTTTTTCTCCACCTCCCTCTTCCAAGCTTCAAGAGCATCTTTTAGCAGTTTCACCTACAGGGATAATGGTGATGGATCACAATGTTAAAAGAAGCCTGTTTCATAAAATACAAGCAAGACATTGATAAGCAAATGCAAGCTTGGATAAATAAGGAAAAATGGGACATACAGGGTCTCGAATGGGCCAGTCGGGGAAGCGGGTGGTGTCACACAGATGTCTGAGGTAGTAGATGTTGCAGAAGAGCTCGTTGTCCAGCTGAGGGAAGCTGATCACCGGGATGGGGCAGTACTGGTAGAGGGCCCGCGTGTTGCTCTGCAGCCTGGGGCTGAAGTCGGCTACGTGGGCCGCTATCTTCTCGATCATCATCCGCCTGAAACACAAGAGTGTTCAAACACAATCTGTTAACATTTCTACAAACAACATGACTTTCACTCTACATTAGAGCACACTAATAAGATGTAATAGAGGCTAATATCTACCTCATCTCGCTGCTCCAAATGGCCTCAGGTGTGTCAAACTCTCCGAGGAAGATCTCTGAGATGCGCTCAGCCTCATAGTTCTCCAGGTAACACACCATGGCCTCAGGCAGCACCGGACCCAGAACACTACGCTGCACGATGTCCTGGCCCTTAGACTGAGGAGGAGGCATAGCAGACAAATGTTATTTTCTAAAGGATTCATGAGATACAATCTGTTGTAATTAATCAGGAAAAAGTCAACTTTACCTCCTCTGATTTGAAGGCTTGTTTCAGATGTGTGTATTTCAGGAATCTTAAGAAACCACAGAGCATCAGAGGTCAATACCAATATGTCACTAGTGCCACTGTGTAACATATTCGTCATCATCAACAGAATAATGTGGATACAATTATAGAAATATTTTATAATTGTATCCACTTTACTCTGAAGTTTTTTTCTTGCAGCCAAAATCAAACTACTGAAAAAAGGACCAATTTTTAAACTTTAGCATGTTTGGCTGTTTATGTGACATTTGTTGCATGTTTTCACCTTGCAACAGGAAGCACGTTGGAGCCTGTGTACATCATGATGAAGAAGAAAACCCCAGTTAAATAGAGGCGCTGCAGATTAGGGTTGTCCTGCATCACCAGGTACAGAAGGTTAGCAACCTTCTCCACCAGGATGGGGTCAAAGGTCAACAGCAGCTGGCGTGTACAAAGAAAACCAGTGAGCAATCAAGAATCAAAAACAGTCATTATATTGAATTCAGCAATTCACCAAAGTGGATGTTCCACTTTATAGACAAAGAACAATCAGATTCAAATTTTGCAATTACCTGGACAATGTGAGGGAGGCAAGCATTGTCACTGATCATCCTCTTGATTTTAGGTAAAGGACGGATAATGGCATTATCTTGGTCCCTGAGTAAAAAATAAATGAGCATGTTATAGTCAAGGCCAAATGGTTTCATGTTTCAAACACATGCTGCAAGACTTAATGGAATGATATTACAATACCATGAAAAGAAAGTTCCAAAAAGGCAGGTATTTTTAGACATACAACCAACAGAGGTATCTTCTACTACACCCACCTGCTGGGATAGTAGGAGCACATGGTGATTAGCATGTTAAGGATTAGTGTAGCCAGGTCGGACTCGTTCATCACTGCCTGTCCAGTGGCCAGGAGGCACCATTTTAGCTGGGGGATGGCCTGCAGGGGACGCCAACCATCCATCCCCTGAGCCCAGCAGCGTGTCTTCGCTGTCAGGACGCCAGTGCTCCAAAACTCCTGCATCTGGAGAAGGGAAAGTGAAAACACAAGACAAAGATGAATAGACAAATAAAACTGCAGAGAATTTAATTATTTCTCAAGACGTCTCGTGATAAAAATAACGAATCAGTATCTGAACAAACAAGATGTTATTAGATTTATCACCAGTTTTCTTCAGTGAAAATTGGGACATTATAAGATCACATACCTCCTCAAAACTGAAAGGTCCTCTTCTTTCCTTGTCTGCGTTACCGAAGTACCACTCTTTCTCACTCTCCCTCTTCATGTCTGGTGCAGCTTCCAAGACGTTACTCTGCGGAAATTAACAAAATCTCTGTGTGACACTCCAGACAGATTAATTAAGATTTGGGTCAAGGTTGAATTAAACCTCATCTATGGCTCATAGAGAAGTACAACATCAATAGCTATATAGAGCAATTCTTTTCATAGAATATCACTCAAAAGCTATAGCCCTATTCTCACCTGTAGGGGCACAGTAGCTCTGCTGGTGTGCAGATGGGCCAAGGTCAGCAGATCCACCAATATACGCACTCCGTTAGAGTCCATCACCTCCTTCACATTTTTCTACAGAACAAAAAAAAAATGTATTATTACTCAAGAGGGTCAGACAGGAATGTGGTTTAAATGAACAGGCAATTCTGAAAGGCACTGTTGCTTTTGATAGCTTACCTTGTTGAGAATGAGTTTGTTGAGGAAGAGGATTAGTCTGTCTCTTTCCAGTTTGTCTGTGCACTGAAAACACAAAAGTATTTCAGGATTAATTAAAAGACATAAAAACACTTCCATTACCATAGCAACTATATTAGTTCTTGCAGGGACAGTTTGTACTCACTCGGTCAAGCATGCCCACAATGTATTTTGTGTCTGTGAAGGGGCCAATCTCCTCGTAGCACTTCCCATAGACTATAGCGAGCGCCTGCAGGCACAGGCACTTCATCGTGACTTTGGGTGTAAGCAGAAAGCGATGGTAGAGTTCATTGAAGAACTCGTATCTAAAAGCAAAGACAGGGAGAAGCATGAGTCATCTTTTTGGATTCAGCGCAGAATGATGATATCAGTGCAGCTGGTTGGGTTGTTGTATTGAAGTCTTACGATCTCTTGATGGCATTTGATTCTTCGTTTTCATCCTCCTCAAGCAGCAGACGCAGGTAATAATCCCCGATCTTTATCTCATCTGAAAGGCACTCGTATTTCACCTGCAAATAAGAACACATACACAGAATTTTTGTTCACCATCTTGGTCTTCACTGTGGGATTCACAGAGGTATCACAATATATTAGTCTGGCCTAAAACTCCAGTACCTCAAACTCTTGGTGGTTCCAGGAGATGACTGTGGCACTGCCGAGCTCACGGTCCACACTGAAGGCACGCATCTCCCCCTCCAGAGCGTCCCGTAGCTCCTCCCTCGTTTTCAGGTTCCAGATGAGGTTGGACCGAGCGTGGTCGAGTTGGAATCTTGAGAAGACATAGGAGCAGGTTAGGATGGTGGGCTGAAAAAAAAATGCAATTCAGCCTGTTGTATGACTTGAAGGTTGGAAAAAGCAAGTAGACCTGTAGTAGAAAAGCTCCCAGTTGACTTCGATCTTTATTCTCTGCCTTCTCTTTCTCAGGATGACAGGCTTTTGGTTTGGGTTCTGAAAATGAATAAAAGACTTTGAGAAGCTGCTTAAAGTCGACCTATGATTATTCACAACAGTCAACATTTGTCCTTTTTCAGCTTATGGCAGAAAAGAGAGTTGTGACGTTAAAATGGCGACATCATGAGCAACATTTTACACAAACAGAAACACCAGAATTAAGATGAAAAGAACCAGCGTATGGTAACATGTAACATAAAATGTATTGCAGAATGGAGAAAGTCAGATATTAGAACAATCAGACAAAAAAACACCGAAAAAAAAAACACCAAAAAAAAAACCCAACAAGAAAACAATGTCATTATCGAACCAACATAGAAAATATGGTTATGACACACAAAAACCAAGATGGGATCCCAACATTGGGTGCATTCTTTAATTCTTGCTGGGCGAGACCAATGTGAAGCTGTACAATTCTCATAAATCTGTTGATTACTTTGGCAAATATGTTGTTGCTACTCAAGGCTTACAATCCTAAATTACTACTTGCAAGATAAACATATTTTCTCTTTTGTGCAATAAAGCAAGACAAATTTCCTGCATAATCAAAAATGGTGAGCGCAATGTAAAATACTGTGCAGAGGCCTTCAGGCTGCTTGGCAAAGTTTCTTCTGTTGATGGTAATTATACTCATGTCTCAAAACAAATGTGGTGATTATTTATTGATGACAAAACACCACAGGTACTCTGAACACTCTATTGACAGCAAGACAAGATTAGACATGTTTAAATTTTTGGTTTCTAAAGTTAATAGGTCATCGCCTTGCTGAATTAAAAAACACACTCAATACATCACATGAGGGTGGAAAAATGGTGTGGTGAAGACAAAGAACATGGAAAGAAGTCAGCATGGATCCCATTGGTCAGTCCTACTTACCAGGTTATTTCTGTCCTGCTGCATTGTTTGACAGCAGAGAAACCACACAAGACAAGGGGAGGGTGGGGCAGAGACAACACAGAGAAATTATTGTTCCTCGGATCAAACAGAGATTAATCGAAACAAAAAGGGTCACAGGTCACTAGAGTAACATCATACTAAGAGATTGTCATACAAAACTATCACTAAACAGAGATGGATTAACTGCTACTACCTACTGAATTACTAACAAATATACATGGAGCAGGTGGTGCAAACATGAAAAAGTGGATTTGATTATGGAGTGAAAGCAAGCCAATCAAAACACGTAGTTGATCAGCCATTTTGAGTCATTCAAAGATTCATATTCAAGCAGACGTGGGAGCAGAAGGAAAATTAAGCCTGGTGACATTCAGGTGAAGTCAGGTTATACTGAGATTATATTTTCATTTGAAAGAATATTTAAGTTTTGTAGAAAGAGCAGGCAGCAGTTGCGACGTTTTATTCAGCTCAGATGACACCACCAACCTCAACCCACCCACACACTTGCTATAAGAGTGACCCACACAGGTTCAGTCTGAAAATGCCAAACATCGACTACAAGCAAATATGACATGTAGTTCAAACATGTCATCAAGCTTGAATCCCAAAAGAGGTATTCTTTATAAAAAAGGTGACCCTTAAATTTAAATAACACTTTGGTCACACCTGTACACCTGTAATGGAAAAGTTTTGTCATAGCTAAATAAAAAATGTCTGTTAAACATTAAAGAAAATTCGCACAAAGCAGTCTGAACAGCAAATATGCAAAGCACAGAAAAATCTAATGTGACTGCATCTTGACATGTACTGTTTCCTCAAAGTCAGGCAGCATCAGAGCTGCTCTTCATGCAAAATAACAGCAGCAGCCGAAAAGTGTGTTACTGAGTTTGCCTCTGGAGCGCTGTTCAGCATCAGCAGGAGAAGCAACAAATTGAGACACCTGAGCACATAAAGTAGTCAACAGCAGCAGCAGCAGCTTGTCTGATAGATAACAGGTAAATCAGCCCCTTGGTCCCCTTATAAAGAAAGATAAATTCTCACCTCCTTCTGGGCTATGCCCATTTTATCTCTCCAGTGCATCAACACCAGATCAGCCTTCTCCTTGGCAAACTTCTCCACCTCTTTGGCTGCTTTGCCTGCTATCCGCTGCCACTCTGGCACCTTGTTTCGATTTAGCTGGTCCTGTTGGAAACAAATATAAAGCAATGAATTACAGATGTCAAATACTTTCTTATTGAGCTTTTTGTTCAGTTTGCAGATGTGATGTGATTGACCAGATACCGTGGCGATTTTCAAGTTGTCACGGATGTGCATTCTGTCCACATCTTTCTCCGGGACTGAGTCAGGGCTGTCCAGGTAAGACAGCAGACCTGTTGGCTAAGAGCGCACAAGGCAAAGTGATATGGGTAAAGATTTAAACAGGGTGCCTCAGCAGCTGCCAGAGAAAAGCATTAGCTTACATCCTGGAGTACTTTGCCTGTATCGTCATCTTCATACTAATAGATTCTGCCATGAATATTCGACAGGCATCAAATAAAGTCTGAATGGAGCCGATTTGTAGTCTTACCAGAATCCGCTTCAGGAGGTTCATGGCAACAGGGTTCTCTGCTGTCCACAGGCCCACAAGGTGACGACTCAGCTGCCTGAAAAAGAAAATTGTGAGATAAGCAGCTGAACCATTTTGTTCTTGTTTATCTACTGTAACTGACGCTTTTTTACTTTTACATGCAACATTTCTCCAGATAAGCGTATAAGTGAAGCATGAAACTGTGAATAAAGATAATTTACTAGCAACTGAAGTCAACAAATCCAAATTACTAGATTACTGTGTCTGAGTGTGTGGATTTATTGAGGTCGGACCTGTTGGTAAGCATTCGCTGGTCGGTGCTGATGGTGAACAAAGAAGTGTGCAGGTGCCTTGGAAGAGCCCCTTCACTCAAGGCCAGCTCCTGCATCTTAGTGGCTATTTCCTTGTCTCCCTCCTAAATTGAAACAAACACAGGTTGGTGATCATCATAATGCATGAACAAATAAAACCAACCATCATGACATTATTCACACTGTAAACCACCAAACACAGTGAAAGACTTACCTCAATAATGGCCTTCATCACCAAGCCTGCTCCCTTCACTATCGCCATAGAGGGATGCTAGAGAGAAGGGTAACTTGATTCAATACACAAGCATCTACTGAATTTATATCAATCATATTACTATCATATTTAGGGTGGAGAGGTTAAGTCAGCTACCTGGAAAAGTTTGAACAATGTGCGTCCATTGGAGGCAACCATCTCAAGCAGCATGTCAAACTGCTGCCCCTCTGTGGTCTCACTGTAGGGGGCGCAGAGGGCAAATGTTAAGAAGTCCAGTAAGGAGCTGATGACCAAAGCTCCTGTTCCATGGTCCTGAAAAAAAAAAAAGAATGACAGCTAAGACTTTGCATGAAAAAAAAAAATCACAAACATGGTGAGATTTAGATTTAGTATGAAATAGTATGAAACAACGACTGTAATACAACTTTCAAAATCTCCTAATTCTCCTGAGCTCAGGCTGCAACCAGCTAGATTACAATAAAAAAGAAATGTACCACATTAGTGATGAATTTTTCAAGGAGGTTTTCCAGGAACTTCTTAGAAGACAGCAGAGAGGCCTTGTTCAGCTGCTCCTGCCTCAGGTCATAGTCATCGTGCATTGGCTGGAGAGAAACAAGAAAAACAAGATATCAACCAAACAGCAAGGTACCAAACAATAGCGTTTGTACCCAAAACTTGGATGCATAAAAAAAGACAAAAATGTTGGCGACACTTACACACATAAGGGCACAGAGCATGTCTACAGCAGCATGTGTCACACCGTTGTTGTTCCGTTTTAAAGCTTTTACCGTCTTTACTCCCAACTTTTCCCTGAACCTGGGACACACAAACATACAATCACAGATTTACCATCACTACTAAAATGAACATGGCTTGAAAAAGTTAAGGAACAAAAACAACAGAATATAAACCACACAAATACTGTACTAATTAAAGAGGTCTGGGGTTGGATACACAAAGAATTCATCGCTTCAGAAGTGGCTTGTTGTTTCTTTAGCTCATAAAATGTCATTGCTGAACTACTAAGTGTAAAATATGAAAGAGGGTTTCCTTGAAGCAAAAAAACATTTATCTATTTACAGTGATCTGTGTCTTGTTGTTGTGTGAGGGGAAACACCAAGCTACTCCAGCAATGGATCTTTCAGGAAAACCAATTATGGCTCATTTGCTTCACAGGAACGAATAAACAGTAAATACAGTTCCTCTCATACATCTCAGTGACCCGGAAAGACTACTAGGTTCTTAAGTATTGTGATATACAGAAATGTAAAGGAGAGGATTGGCAGGGCAGATAGTGGGAGAGAGATGGAGACACAAAAACAAGAGTATGAGATGGCGAGAGTGGAAGTCAAGACAAATCGAGGCAGACAGCTCGACTGAGTGACATAACCTCCCTTCTGAAGTAGCTGTCTAAAAGCCTGAGATGAAAGCAGAACAAAGATAAAAGAGGAGAAAGACTCTGGAAAATAACTTGAAAGATAAGGAACAGGCAAAAGGGCAGACTGAGATGTATGGATTCATATTTACGTTGCATCTGTGACTCCAGACCCTTGACCAGACCTTGGAATGACAGAGCATGCCTGTTACCAGCAGCTCAGCAAAAAGTAAACTTCAAAGAAATAAAAGTAAGTAGGTGAAGTAGGATAACTGCTGCATTCTTACTTCGGCAGCTGGGTGAAAGCCTGGAAGCCAGCCTTGGAGGCCACCAAGCGTCGAATTGCCTGGAAATGGCTCTCAAGCTCAGCGTTAAGAGCCGGCAGCTCAGCCTCCTGGCATAAAAGAGCCAGGACGGCGTTGTTGATGAGCTTCTCTTTGTTCTCAGAGAAGAGACCCTGAAGAGGAAAAAGAGAAAGAAACAGAGCGAGATAAAGACGAGTGTGAATCCTGCTCAGGCAGATGGATGGACATGGATTGCACAGGACTTGAACACACTCACATCTTGGGTTACTGCATGCAGCACTCCACTGTAGGAAATGTTGGCATTGAATCTGAACACGGCATCTGCAAAGTTTCCATCTGAGCAAAGGAGGGATGGAACAATTAAACAAAAGAATACATTCTGTCAAAGTGAGACACAGTGAACAGTCTACAGCCATACTAATGGCTCTGCCACACTGTATTTAGGTACAACATAGCCCCAGTATATACCACATGTACAACCATTTCCTCCAGTCACACAGCTAAGCATCCAATTTTACAAAAAAAACTAACAAAGAAAGCAAAACAGGTCACATTATGAAATTTGACTCTTCTAACCATCTGGATGACAAAACATTCACTCTGTTGCACAATGAAAAAAAGATACTTTATCCTCATCCAAACAACACTTGGAGCTGGAAATGACATATCTCCTTGTTCAACTTGTACAATGTGAACCACAACAAAAAGTTTCACCATCAGTTATATTGGTTTATATTGATGAGTCTTTGTATATGTTCAAACAAAATAACATGGTAATATACTGCTTGTGTTTTACAGAAAGAGCAATGACATATGTCACGCATGCTAACATTCTCACAATTACCATGCTGTTATTATTTATCATCTTATTTTCACATGTTAGCATGCTATTATTTGCTAACTAGAGCCACAGAAGTACAGCTGAGGCTGAAGGTAATGCCTTGTCATTCAGGCATTCATGTGTTTTTTTAGTGTCATAGACCAAAGTAATGGAAAAACTGAAACTTTAAGGTAATTGTGGCGCTGGATGAAATGTCAAGGTATCACTGAACTCAGTAGGATTCATCCTCTGGGGACCATGAATGTCAATACAAAACTCAATGTCAGTCCATTTGATAGTTGTTCATTTTGTGGACCAACCCACCAAACTTGCCATCCCAAAGCCACACTGCTAGTGTGGCTAAAAAACACTATTACAGTGGATACTACTTTGAAAATCATCAAAATGAAAATCTACATCTAAACCAACTTGAACATTTGACATAAAATCCAGTTCAAGTTAATGGATCTCACGACATGAGGGACTTGGACTCACTGGGAGGTGCAGCCAGGAATTTGAGATGCAAACTCTCCACCTCCTCATCCACGGGCATGCTCAGCAGGCCCCATCTTTGCCCTCGCTGCGTGGGAGCCATCTTGACACACACGTCCCTGTTGCCTGATGCACGGACTCCATCGAGTAGACTGGCTAACAGGGAGTCCCTACAGACACACATACAAACAGGCTCAGCTAAATGCATTATAAATGATCTGTGTTAATGGAGAGTGAACAGCAAGCACACCATAACAGGAAAATGTTAAGGATCTGCAGCAGACACACAGACACAGATATAATTACTCATCTTGTAAATACGGTAAAAGTACCGAAAATGGCAAACGAGAAGGGCCAAAAATGCAAACACTTAACAAACCCACAAGGTCATAAAGAAGAGAGTATGCGTTATATCTGCGTACCTTTCTGTGGAGGAAAACTTCCTGATCTGACCTCTGATGAATTCAACTGTAAACACCTGAGGGTTGTCTACATCACATATGAGAGCAAATACCTGAAGGGAGATGAGACAGAGGACAAGAGGGAAAAAAAGAAAAAATGAGTGAGAGAAGGGGAGGAGAGAGTTTACTCATATCACAAAGACTCAAGTGCTTTCATCCAAGCTGTTAACTTGCAGTGACGCAGTTCATACATAATGAAACAAAGACGTGCAGTTCAATTAACATTTGTCTTCACAGAATTAACATTTAGCTTCACAGAAGTACAACAGACTGAACAAAATGGCCTGAAATTTTTATGACTTTACTTCACTTTAGATTCTGAGTGCTCACCTCTCCGAAGGGTTTGATGGTGACTATGTTGTATGAGGCTGGGTCTCTCTCTACTAGACAAGTCTCTGTCAGGGCCAGTATACGCTTGACAGGCTCCTAAGGCAAGAGCACACAAAGATAAGTGACAATACTAACAAAACTAATTTAGAGAACTTCAAGAAAGAAAAAATAAATACAGCTTAAGAGCAGAAGTAGGCATGAAACTGTGGATACTTTTAGATTATTAGTATCTAATTCCTCAAAGTATTGGGCATCACAATGCTAAAACGATGTGAATTTAAGAAATTAGAGACAAAGCTGTTAAACATGACATAATTACAATATCAAGTTCTGAAACCACCAATAGGAAAAAATACAAAAGGATGTAACAATGAGTTAAATTAAGTCCCACTACATGAGAAGTGAAGGAGATATGAAAAAGCATTACGTCATTAATTCTCATCTTTAACATTTCAGATTGGCAGAGAAATGAATCTATCGTATTGCGCAAAACTCAGAGACTCAATTTAACACACTTGATATTTAAATTTGGATAATTTCACAGCATTAAGGGCTTTTTATGGATCCACAGATGTGCTGATAACATTCAATGCAATCTGAAACTGTGTATTGTTAAAAATGGGTCTCATATCAAACAAGAAAATTAAATTGGTGCACTTTTTTTTTCTTAGCAATCTGTTATGAGAGTCCCAGACCTCACATATAAAGCACCAAGAGGAACAAGGAGAAGCATAGTGTTCTAACCGGGTGTCGAGGGGTGATCTTCTGCACCACGAACTCGGCCAGTGAAGTGATGCTCTCGTCTGAGCTGTACTTTCCCAACCTGTCTGTCACGAAATTCTCAAAGGTCAGGGCATCCTTCCTCAGTCGTAGCATGATACCGATGAAGTTCCCAGCATGCTCTATGGCGCTGCGGATGATGTCATCCCGGTGCTCCGAGGCAAACAGATGCTGAGAGAAACAGACAATGGGAAAAAGGAGGGAAAGGAAATCTTAATTTTGTTACACAACACATAACAACAAACACACAGACATAAATGCAAACACAAACTCTATGAATACATACCAGCCTGCTGAAGCCCCCGTAAAGGATGCAGAACCCCCCCTGGTAATCAGAAACTTCGACAAAGCCCTCTACATTACGATAGTCGTAGGAACACACCACCCGGTTGGTGTGCGGGTCGATCTGGTCAATGCCGCCCGGTGTCACCTCTAAACTCACAGGCTTCCGTGTGTCACTCCAGTGGTGTTTGTAGCAGTTGTAACGCTGTTCAGCACACGTGTTGGAAGACATTTTGGTGTCACCACAGTAGCAAACATACACTCAAATAAATAATGTTTATTTACAGATCCCAGGACTTACCCTGCCTGTTATTTTTCCCTCTGAAAACTCTGTTCTGAATCTCTGTGAATAAAAAAAATACAGAACAAATTTACACAGCTGGCTGTTAAAATCATCCCAGTGCGACAATTATGAAGTATTGTCTTCATTGCGAAATTACAAATACATTTAATTAGCTCTACGGGGGAAAACCCATCCTTGTTGCGGTCTAAAAACACAGCAGCATAGTGAGTTTATTTCATCAAGGCAACAAACTGCTGATTCACATTTGTGATGAACACCTACAGTGAGTCAAAGGGCCTGTGATTTGCAAGCGCTGCATTCCCAAACAGTGCATCGTACATTACGTGACCATGCTGTGGCTTTTTGTTTTAGACAACACAGCAAAATATGTAGCTATGAAGCAACTTCAAAGCCTGGATAAGCCACATCTGGAAGCTTTTTAAAAAATCCGTTAGTGGAGGTCAGTTTAGTCATTGGGAAGTGATGCAGCTGTGAGCGTTTGTCCTCACCAGTGCTTCTGTGAGCAGCTCTGTCCTGTGCTCTGTCGAGAACTTGAGCGTTTCAGACTTCTTGCCGCTGCCTTTGCGGAATGTGAGGTTGAATTCTGTTCCCTGACCTTTTCCTACTGGACCGATACCACAGATGTCTCCATAAGGCCACTGGTACCAGTTGACAGAAACGACACAAACATAAACATAAACATTATTATAGTCACACAAAAAAAAAGTTCAAATATGAAAATGACGTTATGGAAACACTTTAAATATCTCTATTCAGCTTTCATAGTAAAATATCTAAACATTTAATAAATGATTCATTTTGTACAGTTTGTACTGTAAGCAGATATAAGTGTTTATTAATGTATTTGTTAGCAACTATAACTCCTCATGTGGGCACCCATAAGTGGAGTCTGGACAGTTACAAAGACACGTTTTTATTATTACAAGAAAAGTTATATTTGCTAACAATAATTTACATCAATAAACAGCTATATTATAGCACGTAATTAACTATTTATCAAGTGATTATATGCAGCTTACAAACGCTAAGCATGGGACTTAAAGTCAAGTGTTAGTGTTATTTTCACATTACGTGGTGCAGTTATTCCTATAAAAAAAAATCATTGTGCTATTTTCTGTTTAGCCATTTTCTTGACTGAGTGAGTCATGTCTAATGGGTATTGATTACAACGCGTTTCATGTTCTAATCAGCGTAAAGCCACGCTACTGCATGTTCACTGCAGAGCTAAAAGCTTCGCAAGAATTTTAAAAATACTCCGTTTCAGCTCTTAGCAGAAGAGCAATGTGCTTCAAATGGATTTTCAAGAGTCACATGGATCCAAGAACAGCTTGTCCCAAGAGCACCTGCGAGGCACTGATAGCTCCAGCAAAAGAGGAGCTTTCTGAATGACAGTGGAGTTCCTCTATGACAGGCTGCAAAACATACTGACCTGATTTGTTACTTCTAGCGTGGTAGGGTTGTATGTGGTAATGCCATGCGTCCCCACTGAGAAGACGCGCTTGTACCTGCAACACAGAGATGAGTCAGAAACGCAGCCTACCCATCACTAACACCTACAACAGCACACGCAGTCACATAACGCTGGCAGTGAATGTGGGAAAGAGGCTGGATGTGTGGCGGTCTTTCAGACATGTGGGGGTTAGCTGAAGCAACGCTAACACCTCCAGTTTGCCCTGATAACTCTGAATGTCTTTCATTTAACTAGTGATCTCAGGATTTTTAATGTACCAAATATATCTCATCACATAAATAATGCTCCATTACATCAGAGAGAGGGTAGGGTGGCGTGAGAGGAAAAGGTCCATTTACAACCCCATTGTAGCCCTCTGTAAGGTAATGATGAGTCAACGACAGGTGACCTCAGTGGGGCTCAGTTAACTGATGATATCACTGACATACAGGTTGATTATGTCAGCTTCCGGACATTTATGAGGCAGCGGCTGAGATAAGACACAAACAGGGTGAAAAGATCACAGAGTATCACATTCAAACCTGCAGTTACAGACAGTTAGCTGGTTTGAAAGCGACAAACATGTAGCCTCAATTCTCACCATCACCATTCAATACGGACATGTTACACCAGACTAACGCAACTGCAGCCGTGGTTTATGAATATTTACCTACTAGACCCAACCATTACTATGGAATTCCTTTTATTCTTTCTAGTTTACAGTCACAAGGTCTCAATGATTTGAAAATGAAAGGTTACGAGTTATCCTACGTTAGCAGTTCTGAGTCACTCTATGACACTGAAACATCTAATTCATCAGAACTGCTTTGAGAGTGGGGCGTTCTCACATAGTAGGAAGGAAGTGTGAAATTCTATTTTGCCAATCTCTCTGCATGTTACGCTGAGTGAATGTGTGAGTGTATGAGTAGTAAGCATGTCTACGTGTGCTTGATCAGCGTGTGGTTTGCCATCAGTTACAGTTAGTAAGATGTGAAAATGGGCCATTGAAAGTTTTGGGAAGTTCTGTGAGGTTTAGGTTTAAGAAAGGATTCTGCTTAGGTGATAAATATGAGGGTTTATTTGTTGCTGTTATACATGTACAGCACATTCTTTTAGCACATTCATACCACAATTAGCCTGCACATTGAACATGCTGACTTGGCTTCTTTCTTTTTTGGCACATCCTCATTAGGTCCGGACAATATTCAGAGGCCTATTTACCAGCTAGTTCCATCAAAAAGCATAGTAAAAGGAAGTCAAACCGAGAGGTTACTTCCCCATAATGCATTCAGACTTGTGTACAGCGCACACGCCTAACATAAACAGACAGGATGGGCAGCGGCCTGAGGCAAGGCTGAAGTAAAATATTAAATCAAGGCACATCCCACAGTCAGTCTTCTTCATTCTTCACAATTATACAAATGTCAAATCCTTTTTGTGTACCTTCTCCATTAGAAAGCCTGTACAAATGTATTCATTCCCTTCTAACCATCTCTCCTCACACAGAGGTTTCCTTCCCACTATTCTCTTTTTCCATCTAGAGACTATGACTCTGTCCTGATCTTAGAGTGTTGTCTTTTCACACATGTTGACCTTGATCTTAAAGAGGCTGGGTGTCAGCACAAACCCCGTTAATAATTCATTCTCTGTGAACGGATTTTTTCTTAATTTGGTCTTAGTACACAGGCCAGGGTGTTTTTCAGGCTAACAATGAATCACAGTTTTACTGTACATCCTGTTTTGTGACAACATGCTTGATAACAAAGCCAGTCACTGTGAGACTGCTGATGTGTTGGAAAATTGACATAGTTGTGATCAGTTTGTGAACAAGTTTGTGTTGCATATGAAGAAGTCAGTTACTGTCTGTTTGGTTTGAATGGGTGGCAACTTATTTTTCTCTTTTCCATACATATTACATTCAATACCCTAATGTCAAAAATGAAATAGAGTTCATCTTTAACCATAATGAAAGCATGTGTAAAAGCATAAAGATGATCTTGAAGGACATTGCTTTGAAAGATAACCAGAAAGACGGCTAAAAACAAACTGATTTTCTAAATGAAGCATGCCATTACAGTCTAAATTGAATAGCACTAAGTGCCTCTACAGCCAACTTCATAACCAAGTGATGCAGTTGTAAGTGGAGAGGAGGAGCTGGAGCTTTGTCTGTAGACATAGTAAAGTAATACCTGCATGTAGAAAGCTGGGATTAGTTGAAATTAACGAATTTAGGAGGGTAAATTAGTATATGTATTACAATATGTGGAGACCCACAACCTTACCAGTGTTTTTGCATGTTTTGGCCTATCTACAACAAATCACATACTGTACACTTAACACTACTGACCATTTTACAAATCATGCTGCTGTGGTTCACATTTCCATTCATACAAAGATATGAAAATCAACTAAGCAGAGGCTTGAAACTGCCTTGTGGTGGCTCAAAATGTTTAGTTAGTTTGACATAAATAAAGAGCAGACATAATTTTATTAGGCTACAGTATGCCTTGTAAATGGTCAGTACTAATGTAATGAATATGCGATTTGTCCTAAATGGTCCAAATCAGTGTTGTGCTCCTTTAACCCTTCCATAAAAGGAAATATATTAGGAGGAAAGAGCACACTATAAAAAAGCTTTACAAGTACAGTTTACAAATCATATAGCTTGTGATCAGGTTACTCTTCTTTCAGTCATGCTCTACAACACGTCTTTAGAGCTTTTCCCTCTACTTCCAGGGTTTCATAATGAATCACATTTAGCAACTTCCTGTATCTGACTAAACCCTCATAACAACTGCCTCTCCTCTTTAAATAAAATTTCTCACTAACAAGGCTGAGATGAAGATTTGTTTGACTGTATAAAAAGCTCAGTACACACTACATAATCCCTATACGAGACTCAACAAACAGAAAACTCTGAGAGAAGGAGTCAAAAATCACAAAAATGCCTTCATTAGGACCACACATAGGCAAATCTAATATTCTCTACAAGTTAGAATCACAAGACTTGAATCAAACACAATCATGAGCAGAGAAAGAGGGCAACAACAGCTAAGGTCGGCCGTAGTTTTAGTCTCCCAGACATCCAGTGATTTTTACAAATTTGATTATGTCACCATACAATTTGAAACACTTGTTTTAGACAAAAAATGGACAAAAACACGTGGGAGCATGTGTGTCAAACTTATGACTAGGAGCTGAAGCCTGATTTTTGTACACGCATTTTAACTGGAGCCAAACCGGATCTTTTAATATCTGCACCTGAAATAACCATTCAGAGTAAACCATGGGGACATAGTTCTTGGACATGCTGGCACATAAAGAGATGCTGATTACTGTCTAACATACTCAGTTCACACAGTAGCCCACAGTGTCTGAGTGTTGGGACAAAGCTTGATGAAAGAGGATATCCCGACCGAACACCTTCTCTTTCTCTTTCTGCTGGCCTAATAAAAGCTCTGTGTGACTTGTACTCATTTCATGCAGCAGATGACGCAGAGCAACTGAATTGTGTTTGACCCATTCATATGAGACTGCTGTCAAAAACTAATCTCTCTTTGTCAGCATTTGGACACGTATCTCTGCAACTGTAGTTACACTACACTGATAAACCACAGAATTACATTACACAAGCACCAAATAATATTTCATTTTCATTTCTCCCTGGCCCTAACCCTTCTCTCTCTCTCACTCATGTTGTCCTCTCATCTTCCTATCTCTTTCTCTCCCTCTTTGTAGTCAGACAAATGACCTTCAAATGTTAATACTGATCAATTAAGTTTCCATGCCTGAGCCACATTCAACCCAGGTCAGGAGGAGGGTCACGGACCAAAGTAAGCTTGAATCAACCCTTTCAGATAAACCATCAACATGGTTTAAACTGCGTCACTGAGTCGTTCTAACTGGGGTATCGGCCTCCACTGTCCACCACACATGCATCAACGCTCGTCTCTGACGGACACTTCAGGAAGCATTAGCAGGATGAAGCTCTGATGATGGCTAATGCTCTGCAGCCCTGCTTAAGTTACACAAGTCAATGGCAGGCCTTAATGGGACAAAGACATTTAGAGAGCAGGTATTGGTAATGTGATCCCACTAGCTCACTGCTTAAACTGGAACTTGTCCATCCTTTAGCTCTGAGGGCCACTACGTATCTACATCTTGTCCCATCTAGTTTTAGGCCTATATTGCCTTAAATGTGTAACCTTTTACAATCTATAAAATGAAAATAAACAGATACCTGATGTACTCAGATGTGTAATACATTTGATCAGCAGATGATTGTGGACTTTGGGACATAAGCTTATATCATAGATACGGTATGTTGGCCTTATTCTGTAGAGATGCACATCTGTTTTTATGTCAACACCTCAAATCATGTTAAAATAAGATCACAGCTTCACTGGACACATACTGTACACATGAGTGCAAACACTCCCTTTCTGTTCTAATTAATTTCAGAAAAAAAGAAGACTGAGGAACAAAATCAAACTCGTCTTACATTTTTGGAGCACATAAAAATATCAACCTTGCAATCTTTATAGGGAAGATAATACATGAAAGAAGACATGTTTACCTAGTGTCCTACGCTGAAAGTATTTTGTGACAAGTAGCTATTGTATCAAAATATCAATAGTGTAACAGTACTATATGGGACGTTGTCTTATCACTCCTCAAGATGTAATACAGTGTTTATAACTAACAGTCTATTGATTATCACTCATGTAAAGGGTAGGTTAAAAGCTACAGTACCTTTAATGAAAATATTAAGAGAAAGAAGACGGAGAAATAATAACATCTGTACCCTCAGGTAAAGCAGCTTTTCATGTTTTGTATTCATACAATACATGTATGTCAGTACTAGTTCTGTGCTGTGTTTACTGCCAGTATCTGTTTCTTTGGGTT
Organism: Holacanthus passer; assembly: GCA_025331565.1. Classification (NCBI taxonomy): domain Eukaryota; kingdom Metazoa; phylum Chordata; class Actinopteri; family Pomacanthidae; genus Holacanthus; species Holacanthus passer. The sequence goes on along the minus strand of JAFREQ010000045.1, from coordinate 1,413,418 downwards.
ACATTTCATAAGTCAATGCAGCTCTACAAAACACACATCATTAGTGCTGATCAGTGACTGCTGACAATGGTCTGCAGACCTCCTATCACTGGCTAAGATAAGGAAGTCAACACAATGGAAGCACTGAGTCAGGATTTTCCCAAACTGTCTTTAAAAGGTGATGAAGGGAAAAGTTTAGGTTAATGTTGCCTAATAACCAAAAACAACAAAGATGTGGAATAGCCAAAGCTGCCAGCCCTGAAATCTTATTGCTGGGGCTAAAAAACAAGTTGTGGGTCTTACTTTCCCCTCCAGGAGTGTTTGGTGGTGTAGAAACAGGCCAGGTCTTTGTTCTCTTTGACGACATTCATCTTTTCACAGGACCTACCAAAGAAAAGAAAAGTTATTATGGCTAGGATCAAAAAGTAATCCCTTCTACATTTTCAAAACACAAAAGGGTTCAGAAAATAAGTGGGAGGAAGAGCTTCATTTGAGCATTACTTGAGGGTAAGTATTACATTTTTAGACAGCAGAATGACAACTAATGGTTCTCCATGTCTCAGTTAATGCCAGCTCTATAAGAAGTCACCAAATAACCTGCACCTTTACAAGTCAATACTACATCAAGTTTATGTAACACACATAGTGCTGCACACACTTCACACAGTCATTCAACATTTTGCAGCTCAAAAGGAAACTCCCCCCAGACACTCCCTCAGCTACAGAACTAATACTGTACTAATACTCCATGACTGACTGATTCTTCCCTGTCATTACCACAGCTATGAGCCATGGCATCAATGCAGCTGGTAGCACATGACTTACAGTTTATTATAAACCAGTCTTCCTTAATAACCTCGTGGCTCTCCTTCATGCGTGCATTTGTGCACACAAGCTCGCTCTGAAAAGAGGCATACTTGAGGAACCACTGGGCTACTACCTTTTCAGCAAAACAGAGAGGAAGTAAAGGTCTTTCATTCCAGCCTAATATCAGGCACAAAAACAGTGCACCAGCTGAGCATGTGTCAATAAAGTCTGATGCAAAGCCAGTGTGGCCTATTGATTGTTTTAGATAAATAGGGGTTAGGCTTCGTGTTTTTGCCCAGTGCGTAATTTGAATGAAAAATCCTTGTAATTTAACTTTAAGACAGCTAGGCAGTTTCAAACTTGGAAAAATTATTAAATGATTAGCCAGTATTCATGTTCTTGTCACTAAATCCGGAGAGTTCCCTTTTCCAACTAGTACAAAATGCAAAGTACTGGTGAGATGGTTAAGAGTGACATTTGATGTCATCAAAGACAACCCAGTCAACAGACCAGAATAGGTAAATGAAGGGAATAACTGCCTGTGTGCTCCTTAGTGCAGTAATTTGCTGGCGGCTGCATTGTGACAAGGGGAACCTGTGTCAGCACTCTGCCAGGATCCTGGAAAAATCTGACTCCAGTTTTCCTTCCTCTCCGTTTCAGTTTGAAACTGAAACAGGGAGCAAAATAACCACATATGATGGAATCCACTATTCACCAAGGGGACAATTGTCTGGCATTCAAAAAGGGCTGGACGCAGATACAAGGTACTTTCAAGTACCACAACACTGGGCGAGGGCCTTTAAAAATTAGCCAGTTTCAGCAACTAAATAATTGATGCCTGTGCTGGAGAAACAAAGGTGCAAGGAACAGTCGAGGGCCAAGTTTTGCATCAACTGTTTTCTTAAACACGCATTCATGAAGCTGCATAATGAATCAAATCCAAAGCGGGGGGCTGATGGAACGCACAATAGGAGATGTTAGCAGCAAGCAGCGCACAGCGTGCTCCACACTGCTGCAGAAGGCAGTGCAGCTTTTATTATATTACTGTGATGAAGGCGCTGTGATGTGTGTAAAAAAAAAAAAACAAAGCAGATTCCAGGATTGGGTCATGTGATTACCCCTCCCAGCTTTTCCAGCTGGTATGCAGATCAACATCAAATTATTCTTGGGCATTCCTTGACAGAGTTTAGCAAATAAAGCAAAAAGTAAACAGGGGGACAGTGAAGTAAATATGAATGGAACCAGGCCCAAAGCAAAGCACACAAAATTAGCTTTGTAACTTGTTCCAGACAGGTCTCACAACTTTTCAGAAACTTTAACAAACACAGCTTTTAACATTATGTAGACAGCTGTGACAGTCTCTACAATCCCACACTCTATACTGGTGCTTGCTTCAACCAAGAAGCAAAGCTAATAGGATTGCACCAAACCTCTAAATGGGACCTATCTGAATAACTGAAAAGAGACTGTCAGCTGCACAGGAGGTACTGACTAACTATACTACAGCCACAGGTTATAAGTGTCAAGATAATTAACACTTAATCACTTAATAATCTTCAAACAGCTCTTTTGCTCTACCTATTTGTTTGGCTTCAGTCTGTTTTCTACTCTGTTTTTTTTACAGCTGTAAAAAAAAAGGATGACCTGTTTACTATTGAAAAGTATAAAGAATAGCAAAAGTGCTTCAGCATCAGTGTGGGTACAAGGGTCAAACTGTCATGTGCCATTACATCATTTTATGGCCCGAATCAATTTTTACTCCTATCTGCAGGTACAATTATGTTGAATATTAAACATTCACCATACCTGTACTGAGGGTTCAATAAAAGTAAAATGGGAACATGAGTCACTAAAATGAAACATATGCAGGGAGCATATGGATCTTCAAAATTAAATATTTCATATGGCTAAAAACAAAAGGCATAATATCATGCTGGTTTCTGCAATGTGGTTTTCTTGTCGAAAGCTTTTTCTGCACTTAAGACATGTTGCAATGTCCTTCCTTCATTTGCCAATTACATGAAGCAATCTCTCTACCAGGACGGGAACTTGGAGGTCGGGGACTTACTCTGTTTCATCTCATGTGGTTCTTCGAGAATTTCAATAACCACTTGCTTGCAAAATGCAATAAACTGGCTAATTTTTAACACGTGACTATAGATCTAAAGAATGAAGTTACACAAAACGGCGACTCTTTAAGTCCATTTGAAGATGTGTGCTGGCTCCTGATCTGTCAAGTAAATCCATGACAAGCAGTATTAACGTTACCTGTCTCTCAAGCGTTTAGCCAAACTCTGCTTCATTGCAGCGGGCCTTCACGGTTAGCTGTCCGGCTAAAAACAAGCACGACACTACCGTTTTAGCGATGTCGACGCTAATGCTCCACCTAACTAGAATAACAGAGAGCCCAGACACTTTTTGTTATCAGCGTTTGTTTGCCAAATGCAGAAAAAGGGGCTGTGGCAGGCTAATGTTGGGTTAGCCACAAGCTAGCGGCTAACTAGCCCATCACTCATGTTAAGTGGGAGCGCTAGCTAGTAGCATTAGCAGCGGGCTTCAATCAAGCAAACATGGAGAAGATGGCTTGAAGAAAGTGGCAGGTGATAGCGGGTGCTTTTACCTGTAAAATCGCTAACGGGTGTTATTCGTAGCCGTCCCTCAGCCCCCCTCCCTCCTCTGAGTGCGGTCGGTGCTGCACAGTTTTCCCACTGTGATGCTGTAGGTGCTCAGTTACGGCGTATTTCCCCCCAACAGGGATCAGGACGCTGCCATATTCCTGATACCAAAAGGATGCTACTGCGCATGCGTCAGGCCTGCCTGTCATGCGGCTGTCAGCTGATTGGTTTGTCGGGAAGCGGAATTATCGATGAACCTGACTCGAGATCAGTTTTTATTCATTTTCTTCCGTGTTTGTATTGATACATACAGTCGAAACTGATCTCGGTACAGTTTATTGTGCGGGACTAATGCGGACTGGGTTTAATAGTAGAATGTTTAGTTTCCATGTGAGTTGATTTGAAACTAAGGAGTGTTTGAAAAATAGCCGGATTACGCCGAATATATGTTCTATGTACCAAAGAGTCAAATATGAACTGATATTGACAATAATGCGTTTTTGACAGCGTAATTGCAAAAATTGACTTTCTAAGACTTCCTTTCTGAATGAAATGAAAACTAAGTTACACGTCTCTCTCTTTCTACATTCGCATCTCTCTGCATGTTTACCTTCTTGATATCTTATAGATTGAAAGGACACTTAAAGGGTAGTTGAACAAGTAATTTGAATTTTTGTTTTGCAACTTTCCAGGTATCAGTAGTCTGCTGGGTAAAACAGTACAGTTGGGGGGGGGAGAAGGATCATTATGCCCTCTAGAGACATTGTGCCACCAATGCAGCAATAACTCTGGTCAGGGCAAAGTTCAGCCAGTCTACAGTAGTTGTCAAGTTTAACACCTACATGAAGGCTGCAACCAGGACAAAAATTAACTGGCCACATGTCCACATGTGAATATGCAAGCACATGCACAAATGTGTGCTTTCAAAGTTGCAAAAAAGTTACTGAAAAGATATTTTTGCAAAACTGATTTCCAGGGGTTCACCATTTACAGTAGTAGTTGTGTGTCTGTGGGATAGTAACTGAGAACTTCAGTTACCCGCACAAAAACAACAGTTTGCATAGCATGTATCTGTCAACTGCTTTTTATAAGCCCACAATGAATTCATTCTAATGGTTTTGGTTTTTTTGTACAGTATATTTAATTTTTTGTTCTCATTTTATTTTATTTTTCTTTGCATACTTTTGTTCTTGCAATAACCCTTATTGTTCTAGGCTATAATTTAATTTATTTGCCAGTTTGCTAAAGAATTTGTAGACCAGCTGCAAATATGAGATAAGCATCTACTAATTGTGGTTTTGCCACAAGCTAAAAAACATGTGAGTCATAAAAAAACTGCCATGGTCTAACTGATTACTGTAGAACAGCAGCACCAACATCTGGGACTCACAAAACGTTTGAAAAATCTATGACTGGTAAACTTTGAGAATATGGTTTTACCCTAATGGTGTCTAACCCCTGTGTGAAATTGTAAGTGACTCACCGCGATTGAAGGTAAAGGGGAAACATCTTGGCCTCTGTGACTGACTGATGTTGCACAGTGAACTTGAGCGAGGCAGCACAGAGTGGTCACGTTATGAGGCATCTGATAAGGTGACCAACCATGCGCTGCCCGTTAGGCTAATTTAATTACAGCTAGAGAGACATGAGGAAAAAGTTTCCTTCTTTTTCTCAGTAGCCTCCTTAACAAAATGGGTAGTGATAGGCATCACTGACAGAGGAGAAGGAGACAGAATCTCTATGAAGTTTTTATTTGGTTCACACGGGGTCAAATGAGTTTAACCAGTGGCTGACTCAGAGGGGTGTTTGCCCCCTGCCAACCCCCCTGCCAATCAAGTGAAACATGTCATGTTTATTAATGTAATAGCAGGGTAATTGTGCTGTAGGTGTGCAAATAAAAACACTGCAATATGCTACTTTACCATGCTATTGTTGGATGCACTATCTGCACTAGGGAGATATGGATGCTACATGATCAACAATAAAACAAAGTTATAGAAGAAAACAGACAAAACATGCAAAACATACTGGCACCCTGATCAAAAGCTTTTCGATGGAACTATTAATCCTTAACCCGTTACTTAATACAACAATCAGTTTGTGTGGCAGGAAAATCACAAAATTAAAATATACTTTGTTTACTGCTCTGCTTGGAAAAATAATAATGCCATAGAAATTGTACAGTAAGGGTCATCTGATTTAATAAGTAGCCTAGATTTTAAATAGAAAGATCTTACAGACTAAATGTCAGTGCAAAGTAAAAACCAAGTCTGAAGTGTCATAAAGTGTTGAGAATAAAGCAATATCCTTGACTTTTGTGTTGTCTACTATTATTATAGTATTGAGTTCATAACCACTTCCACATAACCTTCTCTCACCCCTATAGCCTACTCAAAGAGAAGTGGCTCAAACAATTCAATCAGTGCATACCACAACATGTCTTCATGGGCTTTCGAAAAAAGTGTGCTATATAGGCCACTGTACTCTGCAAAGCCCCTCTGTGGCTCTGAGCTTGGTTTTGCTGTGCACACCCCTGTCGCAGGGCCAGATACTGAGACATGTATGGGACCTCCCTGCCACAGGAAAAGGTGTAAAGAGGCTCCTCGTGCTGACTGCTGCAGAAGAGCAGAGGTCTATACTCTGACTGTGTGCAACCATAGACTGTATCCAATACGCCTCAACCTTCCAGAAGCTGCACTCCTCTCACATCTCTGTTCTTACTCCAGACTGCCATCTACTGCTGCATACTATACATTGAAGCGAGCCAATTGTTATATGACACAGTATAGTCCAGGGGTTTGTCAGTCTGAAACTGTGGGCCTCGTCTGAGGCAAAACTTGGAAAAGGGCCTTTAACCCACCTTTTAGTTTACTTGCTTAGTTTTCCTCAATTCCTGGATACCTCTGGGATCATGATTATATTATTTGATCCCATAGACACTGAACAAATGAGCCAAGATGGCATAATATTGCTGTTCAGTATAACTTAGACTACACCAAATACATTAAAAAGGTCAAAAGGCATTTATTAGTTTCTGACTCTGGCAAAGTGGGGAAAACAGTAAAATTCTCCACAAATACTATACCTCTTCAATCAAATCACACACATTAGGTTAATGTTATTACTAATGCAATATTTTTTATGACCATTCACTGAGCCTCCCTTTACACCATTGGGAAAACCCCTTATATAGCCTTTATACTTTGCATTTAAGTCAATTATCTTAACTCTTCAGGACCCATAAACTGTAAATGACATTCTAGAGAAATTAGATGCTTTGACTAAAAAAAAAAATTCAGAATCAGAACATATAAAAACTGCAGGGTTAGATGTATTTAACAAACAAGCATTTTCCTTATGAGTTGATCCAGTATTGATCAGAATGGAGGTGATATTGCTAAAAAATAAATAAATAAATACAAACACTTAAGTGCAAGTGAATGGCACGTTTTTAAGCATAGCTAACGATTTGAATTGTACATAATTTAAAGATGATAATAGTAACCATTGAATGTCAATATCTATGTCCATAAAACGTAGCTTTTATAACAATATTGTTGCATTAATGCTGTATATCTGATATTTTAGTCATGATGACCAGAGCACTGTTTTTTCCATGATGTACGTGGCGCCGTTGAACGCAGCTCTAGTAACCAAGGTAATGACGCTCTTCTCCGTTACCAAGGCATTCTCAAGGCAAACACTAGCCGGGTAGCTAAGCTAACCAATCTGCCACATAATCTTAGAGCTATGATATAATCCCCGTTTAGCGCACGGACTGAGTTTAACTTTATATGTAAAAGAGTTAACTACAATCATCGACTCCGGCAGCTTTAGCGACTTTAGCTTCTAGTCTGTTCGCAGCGTGGCCTAAATTAACGGCTGAAACCCATTTTTCTTTAGGATCAGCTCAGTGTACAAGCTAGCTAACTTCGTACATTAACGTTAGCTCCACAGCCACCATGGTAAGTAACTGCTATCACTCGCCGTTTGTGGAAAGCCAGACCACCTGTTTGCTTTTAGGAGTTAGCATGCTAAACATCTTGCTCTGTCTGAGTAGTTAGCAAGCATCCTCATAAGTAGCATGTTGTATGTGCAAGCTCATGTGAACAGGCCCTGGCACATATTAGCAAGGAAAATCCTCTTGGAGTTAGCTTATAAGCTAATTGTGGTTGCCATTACAGCCTCTCTCTGTCCATCTTTCATCTTTGGTGACCATCTTTTTTTACTCGTTTCTCTCTTCTTGTCTCCATCAAGGCTGAATTTGGGTTTAATGAACACCACCAGAATGAAGTCATCAATTACATGCGATTTGCACGTTCAAAGAGGGTCCTGAGATTAAAGACTATTGACTCATGCTTTGAAGAACTCAAAGACAGCAGGTGAGTGGTCATACTTAAGTTTTTGGTATCATTGTTTGTATATAAATTCCACATTCATTCTCTTAAAACTCAATTAATTGAAGGAAAATATATAAGACCACAATGAAGTGCTTTTCCGTTCAGAAGGACCAGTAATGTGCATGTATGTCTCCCTCTGAAGGCTGGTGGACGAAACCTTCACAGTGGACGAAGTGAGGGAGATGCTGGATGGGCTGCAGGCGGTGGTGCGTGGGGAGGTGGAGATGGAGCTCATCAACACAGCCCACACCAATGTGCTACTGCTCAGGCAGCTCTTCTCACAGGCTGAGAAGTTTTACCTTCGACTGCAGAGTGATATCTCGGAGCTGGAGAACAGGTGAGCAGTAAGGAAGATTCAGGTTCTGACTTCCTGTCAAGAGACTAAAAACACCTGGCATACATTTGAGAAAGGGTGACACAGTCAGGTTTGCACCCACAAGAGTACAAAATGTTCTTATTCAAATATTATGGAATATACAGTATCTCCAAAGTCCTGAAATATAATATTCTTTATTTTGCATGCACATATTTTTGTATTATTTTTGCACAAGATATGTAATAATAATAATAATTCACATTAAGTACCCGTAAAAACAGGTGACAGTTCAAGGTCAAACAGAGTGCCACAGCAAATTAAGAAGTGAACTAGGCCTCTAAACACATAGCACACCTTCATGTTCAGGCAAAAAAACTCCTCCACTTTGTACCACATCCTCCCCACTGCACACGCACACACTTTAGGTTTATATCTCTTGCATGTTACAGTATGTGCCACGAAAAAAGGTCACTCCCAAGCCACATGCTCACATGTGCCACATGAATTTAACCCCCTTTTTCATTACATTGGTTTCCTTTTTGCTGTGCTGAGCCTAAACCACAACTTCTGCCACCTTTCCACTGTATTTAAAGGTCAGTTCACCCAAATTACAAAAAATCATACTGTGAAACTTCTGCTGCCAGCCCAAGACAGCAGAGTTGATTAAAGCAGTGACTGTTAAGAAATCTCAAAGCCTTAAAAACTAGATTTAAAGAGCATAAAGTCAATGTGTCACACAAGAAACAATGTTCCTGTTTATCAGGCTGTTAGCCTCTCAAAACGTCTAATAATAGATGTCTCAGCAGCGGATATCTCAAAGCTTTTCCAATTCAAAGTAAAACTTCGTAACAACTTCCATTGTTAGTTACCATGAAGGGTAAATGAAAAAAATGCCTTTTTGTTATTTGGGTGAACTAACTCCTTAATCCTTAATACTTGCCAAAATTATATTTGCAGCTTAAATTTTACATATTATTACACATTCACAATAATTTAAAAATAACCTGCTGAATTGAGATGAGTAAAGTTTGTGGCTACGTGTGACAAAATTAAATTTCTACAGTAAAACAGAATTACCAAAAAGGTTTTTCTTGCTGTTGTTATGAAACAAGGAAGCCAAGAGTGCCTTAATGTGTTCTTTTTCATGTTACAAGCCTGAACATAGAGCAATGCAGGCATGAACATGTGGTACCAGTAATGAAGATGAACCACATTCGAACTGCTGTCATAATGTACTTTGCAGTCTTGACATTTTGGCAAAAGACGTATTGGCTTTTGGCACAAATACAGTCAGATCTTAAAGCATAAAGGTTATTATATAGATCAACAGTAATTCACGGTGCTGCAAGCTAGAGGAATCTGTTTTGAAGTTAAATAATATCAGTGGCAGTTGTTCAGCAATGTTGGCTTTGATATACAAATTTGGATGTCAAACTAAAGCCCAAAGCACACATCACCCTCTTCTTCTTTTAACCAGTAAGATAGAGACTTTTCCGCTACTACACCTGATGTGATCTTCAGTTTCCGAGCAGAAGGTCATAAAATTCACACTTCTACAGATGACTGATGTAACGCCCGACCTCTGTAACCTTTCACCTTGATGAACACTGAACATGTTTTGGATTTTTTTTTTTGTTTCTAATATGCACATAGTGGGTGGATAAACAAGCCCCAAATCTTTTTTTGCAGCCTACGTGACTGATATGGTGTCTAAAACAAGGAATACGCCCCGTGTCACAGTCTACGTGTGCTCAGCTGCTGTTTAAAAACCACATTTAAGCTTTTCAGAAAGCTCTTCTGTTCACCACAGGCATAAGTTTTAAAAGTGCTAAACTGCCATCAAGAACAACGGTGTTCACCTTTTTTTTTGACAAAGATGCATAACCACCAGATTCATCAACATTGTGGTGGCAGGGTGACAGTTATGTGAGGACATAGATAGATAGATATAAGATGAAGAAGTTTCACTCTATACATTGTTGCTCACAAAATACTGACACAAACTTTCCATTTTTTTTTATGGACAAAGGTTTCATTTATTCTTAACATTTGAAGATAATATTTAATAAGATTTAAAGCCTTTTGTATTCCCTTTTCTGTAATTTTCTTAATTATTCCGCCACCAATTCTTTGCTCTTCTCTGCCCGTACAGGGAGCTGCTGGAACAAGTGGCTGAATTTGAGAAGACTGACTTTAAAACCACTGATAAGGTGAGTATAATGTGCAGCTCCATCATGTGCAGACCTTCAAACATCACCAGTCATTAATCATGTGTTGGAAGGATATTTATACCCACATTGAACTCGGTAACTAGAGAGCAGCACAGTGTTCCTTTGCATTTTAAGCAGTTTTATGTATCAGCCCGCCTGCCCTTCACACGTAGCTGTGCGGTTCAGAAGTCACACATCATTGAGGTTGACGTGTGGTTTCACGATGCACTGGCTAAAGAAAAACAAATCAACTTTGTAATGCAATACTCCGCACTTTCATAGGTTGACCTTTCACAGCTTTAGTAAAGGTAGACACTAGCTGTCTTCACATGTCTAAGAAAAGTATGACTAGGTGGATCTAAAAATGGTGTTTCATTTTTCATCGCATCTCATGTTTGCAGTAATAGCGACATGTAGCCAACATGTTTTATAACTAAGAATGATCCTGTCATTGTTTCAGTTGTAAACTGTTAAATTTTTTCTCCAGATAAACCAGGAAACAAGCAAACCCAAACTAGCACCACTGAATGAAGGTGGGGTGTCTGAACTTCTTAACAAGGTAAAAAAAAAAAATGTATATCATGAATTATATTTACAGATTAGGTGTAGAACGTTGTGCCCTCAATCCTATGTTCACACATTCCTTCACACTTCACATCTTAATATTTCTTCAGGAGATAGCAAGACTACAGGAGGAAAATGATAAACTGAAAACCAGACTGCGGACTTTAGAATCACAGGTAAAACAATTAGCCATACATTTTTTTAAAGGCACAGCATCTAGTTTATGTTGTTGACTCTCAGCTCTGATGAATCCTCTTAGGCAATGAGTGCACTTGATGAGAAAACCAAGGCAGAGAGAGCTCTGAAGGACCTTCAGAAGGTGCAAGGTGAACAGCAGGTACTGTTTGGTTGGAGTTTGGCTGCTTCTTTTGAGACATTTTGAGTTTGCTTTTGATTTTACTAATTTTATTTTTAGCTCTTTATTTTTTTATTTCATTGCTTCTGAACATTTGCTGTCATTTGGTTTTATCTGCTAACTCGGACCTCATATGGTATGTATCCAGCTGACGACAGAACTGCTTTTGTCCATCGCTGTCTGTAGGAATAGGGAATAGATTCTGTAGTGTAAAGATGTAATAGCGATGATTAGCCATTCATTCCATCTGAACTTGCATGTTGTTTCTTTTCCCTTCAAGCTGGCTGCTCAATCCCAGGAGATCAGCAGTCTCGAGGACACAGTGGCAGCTCTGAGGGAGGACTACGAAAGGTCTCTTAGTGCCAACGCTGTCACCCAGAAGGATTTGCAAGAGAACCTGATCTCTTCTAAACATGAGCTTCTGCGAGTGCAGGAGCAGCTGGCCTTGGCAGAGAAGGTACTGTGGTCGGTCTATACCTGCAACTGACAGTAACAGGCATCTGAAGTTAACACCCAGAAGTGTTGAGTTGTGGAGACAGTTGGTACTGGTGCATTCATTCATTATTGTCTTGTGTCTCTGTGCGTCGACTGCAGGAGTTGGAGAAGAAGTTCCAGCAAACTGCGGCCTACCGCAACATGAAGGAGATCTTAACCAAGAAGAATGAGCAGATCAAAGAAATTAGAAAACGATTGCAGAGGTGAGTATTCATCTTCAAGAATGAAACAATACAAATATCATCAAGTCCCTCCAGAGTGTTCTATACTTATAAAAGAATATATAAAACACAAACAAAATATTGGAAAAGCTACAAGGAAAACCACTGGCCACTTTTTGTTGAATCAAAACTTGTAAAACATAGCTTTCTTACAAAGAAATGTGTCTAATGTCAGATTTGTATTGCTTTCCTGTTTCAGATATGAGCCCAATGAATGAGTTCGACCAAAGACAGCTGGTTAAACAGGTGTCCAGAGTGTGAGACAGGAAAATTTATGACTGTGGTTTGGACAAGAAACCATCAGTTCCACTGCTGTAAGACAAAGAGAGGCAGAAAAAAGCACTTCCATGAGGAATTGTTTATTCATGCTCTATCTGGCATCTTCAGTAGTTATTGGCTTTAGTAAAGAGCGAGCGCAGGGAGAGTTGGCAGAACACACAACTGACCACGCAAATGGAGTCTTGATAAATGAGAGCCTTCTTCAGCTGTGCTTTTTTTCTACGTCTCAATTTGGAGCTCACTTACAGTAGCTAGCAGACTTCCCTCAGTGCTCTATGCAATTACTATCATGTCCCTGTTTGAAGAGGCCTTGTCCATTTGTTGAATTGGACAGATACGTACTGTCTGCCTGAAGCTTTGCAGTCTTATCTATCTGATGGTTATAGGTAATATTTAGCTTCATATAACCAGGTAATTGATTATTGCTATTTTGCTCCTCAGTCTTAATTTTAGCAGCCCCTTTTGTAGTCAAACTTTATTGAGTTAGACCCGAGCAAATCCAAAGCCACTTTGTTAATTAATAGTGAACAGCTTCAAAATAATGTTTCCTGACCCTTTTAGGTCAACCCTGCTTTAATTTGTTACCTAAACACTTAATAGCATTTCACACACAAAAAAAATATTTCCAATGATGTGACATTCCATGAAAGTCTGATCATCGAAAATATACCAAATTTCTTGCATTTGTTTTTTTCTGCTCTTGAGTGACATGAATAGTGATCTAGAATGATTTCCCTACTTCCCTACACAAAGGGCATAGAATATTTTTGTCTGGAATCTTTAACTGTGTACTTTTCGTATTGCTGTGGGTGATGGAGTGTAAGAGAAAAAAAATATATATACATGATGTTCATGAAGTAATGCTCTTGTAGAGTATGATACATCCACCCTATATTACACTAGATGTGCATTTGTTTGTATTGTGCAAAGTATGGGGTAATAAAAGCTGTTACCAAATATATGTGTGGTCATATTTAGTGAGTTCTAAGTCTAATCCTGTTCTGAATTCATTGTTTGTCAGACAGCAAACGTGCCTTCATGAAAGACTGAAAACATATCTAAGGTGTCTCCCTCTTCTGGCCCAGTGCATGCTGGGATAGACCCTAGAGCATTGTGACACTGATAAACAATAAGAAGGTGAAAGACTTACAAGGACATTAATTAATTATGTTAGATTTAAGACTGAATAAACATTGACTTTGTCAACAAGGGGGCGCCACACTGCCATAATGCACACATTGCTAAACTATATGGTCATAAATCAGGAAAAGCTGTAAGCGGTTAAATGACATGGGAACGTGTGGTATCAATGTCTAAATATGGCCTCAATTCATGCAATTACAAATATATATTAAGTATTTAAGAGGAGTCTCCAGGATGCCCCTGATACCTCAATCATCATGATGAGGGTGGATGAACAGTAAGGTAAGGTATTTTTATAGCATTAATCCCTTCATCATATAGAAGAATGTAGAGAGAGAGGAAGGAGGATGACATACAATAACTGTCCTTGCTAACGCTGGAGACACTGCAAACTTATGTCAAAGCAGAGAAGGCCTGGCCTCAATCTGAGATAAGACAAGAAACCTAATCTGATTAAACATGAAGAAGCCATATAGGGACACACACGCTTTATCTATTTGTTAATATCAAAAATCTAAATTAGAACATTTTATCACTCGCTGGTTATCACATCGCCTGCACTTTTCAGCCGTGCGAGAATTTCTTAGAGTTTTGAATTCAACATTTTGAATCACCTCATCTGCTTCTGCGGCTGCGTGTCTAGAAAAAGACCTGGTTGTTTTTCCCTCGTCTGTGTTAACCATAGCAGATTGCAAAACAGTGGTCACCAGCCAGTCAACCGTCATCCCCCTGTTGTTTTCAGTGAAACTCTTTCAGCCACAATCTGTCCTGATGTAAACTTGTGCTGCCGATGTATCATGTGCAGGAGTCGTATGCACTTTTCTTCCTCGTGGTGTAGAAGAAGGGGTGGGGGAGGGTGGTGGGGGAACACAAATGAAAAAACACATGATATAAAAAAACAATATCCTTAAAAACCTTTTCGCTCTGCTGTCAACACATAAGAGATAAAAAGTGGTAAAAGGCGTATTGATCCTTATCCATCTGTTTATTCCTCCACCAAAATAAAGATCAGAGAAGAAGCTTACTGTGTTGAATTTGTTTGCCTGTACGTGTGATTTCATATGTGCATACGTGCGTACATCTGCTGTTTATTTGTAGCAGCTGAAGAGAAACCGTCATGGGAAACGTCTGATAATTTCAAATAGGATGCAAATGCTGAACTTGTTGTCTATCAGTGCATGAAATAAATCACAGCGAGCCGGTACACAGGAAGTGGTGACTCGTTTCTCTCAGTGCTAAACTCAATTTCTTGCGCTGCTGAGACAGGCGACGGTGGCAGTACTTTCCCACAATATGGGGCAACTGTTAATATGCACCAGAGAGTGTGTATGTAGCCATTCATAATAGCTTCCTGCTCACTGAGAAGCCATCAAAGGGGTTTTCTCAGTTTCACTAGCAAGATTAAAGCTTCTGTTTGGTTTTCTCCAGAATCATCAAGCAGACTTTTACTTGAAAACTAACATACGTTTCACTGGAGTTCCTGGATATGAGGCATTGTCCTGATTGACACATGATGTGGTGCTGTGATTTTTAGAGGAACAGCAGATTTAACCTTTTGATCTTTCATTGCTTCATTACTTAAAGACACCGTGTGACTCTTGCAAGATGAAATCACACTTTTTCCCCTTACACATGACACATTGAATTGAATAAGCAATAAAACACACCCTCGACTCACTCGGTCTTGTATGACCAGTCGCTTATGTTTTCTAATGTTACCTGTACTATTTTTACACTTTGTTTTACAATTAACCACGATTACATAGTACTCAACTGAGCCCATTGTGGCTGCTGTTCAGCCAAAGTTGTATCACCCCGGTTTAAAAGGCGAGCTTATTCATATAGTCCAATATAACATGCACAACAGTTCTTGACACAACCCAAGCTCAACAAAAAATGAAGCAGCAATAATAGAGATCAAGTCCATAGACGACTGCAATAAGAACCACGGATGGAGAGTAACTCTACTGATGAGAACATGAATACATGTACCAAATTTCAAGGGAATCCATTCGATAGGTTTTGAGATATTTCACTTAAATATGAACGTGATTGTGGCGCTAGAGGAAAAGTCAGGGGATCACCAAAGTCATTATGATTCATTGTCTGGGAACCACGAATGTTTCACAGCAGACGTGCCACTTTTTTTGGGGAATACTTCTGAGTGACCCCAGCGCCAGTTTGGTACGTCTTTATTCCATTAGAGGAATGAAGAACTCAGGGATTGTTCTGTCAACTGCTATTTCCAAGGTCGAGGGTTAACTGTAAATGACATATACAGTAATACCTTGGTGTACTTCCAAATTCCCACTGGTCTTTTGGCTCCTCATCTTTGTCTCCTGATCAGTAGGCCTTAGCCACATCTAGTATGGAGGCTGTGATCGAGGTTATACAAGTTAAGTGAGAGTGCAGATAGAGCAGGGGCTGCTCAGTTTCACTCAATATAATCTGCCACTTTCAAAAAGGTGGCACAGCCCAAGATCAACAGATATCAGATGCATGTTTTATTTTTGAGAATGATTGCTCAGTGTGTTGGTTCTTATCTCGTTGATATATTTTTCCATGTCATAGCATATTGCCAATATACAAAATCTGCTGAGTGCAGAAAAAGACTCAACACTTTGGCCTCTGTGTCCTTTCAGTTCTTCTCGCTATGATACAGAACAAGTGTGTGATTCATTTGAAACCTTACGAAAAACTGCTGCGTTGTGTGGTCTGTTGCTTTACTGTGACATGAAGACACAACTAGAAAGACGTCATTATTATCAACATTATCAACACCGCACTGTGGGAATTTTTGAGAGTGTTATTCTTGAAGGAGCATATTGTCACCTAAGAGACATCAACTTTCTTGAACTGAAATCATGTTCAAGAAAACCTAACTCTTACTATCCAGTGTGTCTTTTATTTTACAACCCTAATTCCAAAAAGTTGGGACACTGTGTAAAACATAAATAAAACAGAATGTGATAATTTGCTGATCTTTATACTCATTTGAAAACCGCACTAAGAAAATATATTTAATGTTTGACCTCATCAACTTAATTGATTTTTGTAAATATCTGCTTATTCTGAATTTGATGGCAGCAACATGTTTCAAACAAGTTGGGACAGGAGCAACAAAAGACTGTGAAAGTTGTGGACTGATCCAAAAACACCTGTTTGGATCATTCCACAGGTAAACAGGTTCATTGGTAACAGGTGATAGTATCATGATGAAAGGGGCATCGTGGAAAGGCTCCGTTGTTCACAAGCAAAGATGGAGAGAGGTTCAACACTTTGTCAAACACATGACTGTATGAAGGATTTTGCTACATAGGCTCGGGAACTTTTGTGATGTGACACAATACGACATGTGTCCGTCATAATAAGTCATAATGTTTTCATAAAGACACAATCTTAAAATCAGTAGTTTCCAACAAAACCACAGTCTCTTTACAAAATCTTATCTATAATCTTCATCTTGAGACCTGATGTGACACTACTTCCTATTTTTGTCTATATGTAAACGCATTTTCATTTTGACTTGCCACAGTATGTCATGCTCCCACTTCTGCACACACAGCCTTTCATATGCCTGCAGATAAAAAACAACACAGTCAACTGGCTACATTTTGGTGGTTAGTGATGCTGTGTGAGTGAAACCTCTCAGTCTACCACTTTTCTTCAACAGCTTGTTCCCAGAAGGAAAATGCTCATCTGAACGTGGCAAGGCCGTTTCCCCCCCGAGCCTCGCTGTGATCAAAACCGAGAAACGCAACCAGCATTTGGTAGAAATCTGAGAGCTGACGGCTCCCACGTTCTGTGTTACATGTTCATGATATGCTAAGAATGAAAAAGTTACATCAGGCCAGGAAGTGAAGATGTGAGAAAATAGCAATCCACTTTGTCCTGCAGAGAACCTTCAAAAGGGCCAAAACATTTGCACAAGACACACAGTCACAGATTTAAAATGGACTGATTTAAACACTCAACTCAACTAATAAAGATTTCTGTAAACTCACACTTGTGTTATTTATTCAACCCTGGTGTCAAGATGACTTTGCAGACTTTTCAACAACTTTTTCAGTTTTGTTTGGGCTTCAGATGAAACAGTTGGTATGACAGGGACTTTCTACTTTGCCATGTTTTGTACCAGTGTGGTCAGCTGCGTGACTTTTTGTCATTTTATCCATTTCCCTTTATTCTTGGCAAAACCAAGGAACTTTTTATTTCCCTTCACACAAAGTTCTTGTTTTTGCAAAAAACATCACATGAATACCTTTTAACTTGGCAGCCACTGAATGTGGGATATATGCCTTGCCAGTGCCAATACTGCTGTACGACCCAAGAGTTCAAATTGACCTGGATGATGCTCATTAAAATCCATTTAAAGGCAGAGTTTGAGATTTTGGGAAATATGTGTTTTCACTTTGTTGCTGAGAGTTGAGGAGATGACAGACACCACTCTCATATGTGTCTGCTGGTCAAGTCAAGTTACATGTTTATGTATAAAAACTGAAGGTAACTTCATAGAGTCGGCCATTTTTATTTACTGTACATTTATTTAACTCTCAGCAAGAAAGGGAATAACTACATTTCATAAAAATACTGACTTATTACTTTTAATAAACTTTAACAAGTAACTTTATGATATAAGGGGTTGCTGTTTTTCTAAGAAGTCCAAGATATATGTCATCACCGCTTGGTTGAAGGATAAAAAATTGAAACCTCACAAAGACTTTCCTCACAGCAAGAGGACTTTTTAAGAGGAGAGATGATGGTTGCTTTGACAGTCATTTAAGGCACTTGAGCACGCTGCCTGAGCAAAGAAACTGTGGGACTTAAAACAACTCAAAACTGACCTCCTCCTCCAGTTCGGCTCCTTAATCACACCTCATGGTTTTCAGTTTCATGCATCACTCATGTGTGGTTTGAAGCGCTCCACCTGTGTATATAAAGAGTGTCAAAAATGGGCTTCGACTTGATAAAACTTGATCAAGTGTGGAAGGAATGTGGGTGTATTGTTTTGGTTCCAGCCTCATGGCCACGCTTCAGTGGGCTGAGTAAAATCGCAGCTTCCCTGTGAAACTGGCACAATGTTGTCATTGTTCAAAGTTCATTCTTTTTTAGTTAGTGCTGTTAGGGCTGTATTTGGGGAAGCAAATGCACAGCACCGAGGACCGTATGCTGTGCTTTTACGGCACACTTACACAGAGATGGAGTGATATGTACAGGCACGTGATCCTGTGGTTAAGGGGAAACCATATAAGCAAGTGAAGATGAGTCTGGTTGTTAAACTTACCAGTAGTACTACCCAGATAAAGAAACAGAGCTCAATGGGTAAGTGATTTGTTGCACTGCTACACAATTTAAGTTTTAACAATTAAGATTTACATTTTCTATTTAAGCTTAATTTTCCACGTTATATTTTATTCCTCGTTCTGTTTTTACAAGGTGACAAGGTTGTGGCGTGTTGTCTTACATTAGTATCCTCTGTTTTTTTTTTTTGTAGATATAATGGAAGAACCATTCACATTTACGTTTATGACCACAGAACCCGATTTTACTGAAACTGTAAGTATTCATTTGAGACGATCATCTGCAGCCATGACACCAGTGAAAACCGATAATATAGAAAATGCTGATGTCTGTGTTATTGAGTAGGTTAAAGGGTTGGAGTGAAGCAAAAAATTGTGAGAAGTGTGAGACTGTGCTGCTTATCATCACAGATACGGAACAAAAAACATCTGTGTTTTTAGCGCATGTGTGTCTCAATGTTTATGTTGTAGTATTTCAAGTTTGATTTTAAAGAAGAGTATGGTTAAACTTCAAACTCAGGTTGCTGTGTGAACAAAACCATGTCATTGCTCTTTATCAAGTATATTCTGTATTCTTTGTATTGTATTCTTGTTTATGATTTCATCCTCCAGGTACAGTAGATTTATCTAAAACGCACATCAGCACGATATTCAAGTGTGACATTCACAGCCACATCAGCATCAAATTTTCCATTGTTTGTGAAAACCTAAACCCGCTGTTTATCTCTGCCCTAAATCTAAACTTGCTTCTGGGGTACTGAGTTCTGCCACGGGGCCCTTTCTGTAGCCCCTACGGATGGTTTACCCCCCTCAGGCTTGGATAAGCAGCAGGAAGTTGTGCAGTAGTGTGGTTTCTCCTGCACAGACACAACACCTGCACCTGACAGCAGTTTTTCTTGCACATTCTGGTTAGCTTGTACGTCACAGACAGCGTTTGATGTCAAGTCATTGTATCGCCACTTAGACGCATGTTATGTTATGAAACCCTGACAGCAGTTGATGAGTTGGTTAACGAGGACAGAAAAAAACACATGTGTCTGGCAGGAAATGAAAATGCATGCACATAACCCACTTTAATACCACATCAGATAATCTGTTTTTGATTGCAGGACACTTTTGATTACTCAGAGGAATATCAAGAGTCAGGCATGTGTGACAGAGGCTGGGTGAGGACGTTTCGCGGGCAGTTCGAACCACCTTTCTTCTGGATCATCTTCATCCTTGGGGCTGTGGGCAACCTGATGGTAATCTGGATCTACACCACTGTGCGCAACCGCCTGAAAACAATGACCGACGTGTACCTGCTGAACCTGGCTGTGGCTGATCTCCTCTTCCTGTGCATGCTGCCCTTCTGGGCTGTCGATGCCATCAAGGGCTGGGACTTTGGCATCAGTATGTGCAAATTGGTGTTCGCGGTCTATAAAATCAACTTCTTCAGCAGCATGCTCCTGCTCACCTGCATTAGCGTGGACCGCTACATTGCCATTGTACAAGTCACCAAGGCCCACAACCTGAAGAAAAAGAGGCTGTTCTATAGCAAACTTGCCTGCCTGGGTGTCTGGTTTGTCTCCACTCTCCTTGCCCTTCCTGAGTTTATCTTCGCCCAGGTGAGGACGGACCAAAATGGACTGCTCTCTTGTTCTCTTGTCTATTGGAATGACGTAAAGAACCGGACTAAGATCCTGGTGCTGTCCCTGCAGATCTGCATGGGCTTCTGCCTTCCTCTGCTAGTTATGGTTTTTTGTTACTCTGTCATCATTCGCACACTTCTGCAGGCCAGGAGCTTTGAAAAGCATAAGGCCCTACGTGTCATCTTTGCTGTGGTGTTTGTGTTTATTCTCTCTCAGCTGCCTTTCAATAGTCTGCTGATAGTAGAGGCCACTCAGGCAGCTAATACCACCATCACCGACTGTAAAACTATATTTGGTTTTGATGTAGCCGGACAGGTTGCCAAGATCCTGGCATACACTCACGCCTGCCTGAATCCAGTCCTGTACGTCTTCATTGGAGTTCGATTCAGAGAAGACCTCCTGAGGATTTTGAGGATGTGTGCTTGCGGCCTGAGCAAAGGAGGGCTCAGTAAAATTCAGGCGGTTCCCAAACGTCCCTCTGTCATGTCAGACACTGAGACCACCCCGGCCCTTTCCATATAAACGCCCATTTTCCTAAAATCCTAAGCCTGAGACCTGAGCCAACATGATCATAGTTTTTATTTTGTGTTTCATGCATTACTTGCTACTAGCAGAGCAACAATAACATTTTCAACTTGCCAGCAGAAAAAGTCTCTATAGTTTACATTCATTACATTCTGACACATTTTTTCTGGAATCACTGTATAAACTGTATGTTATTGTAAATACTGTTTTTAAAATGTTTTTACATTTGTTCCATTATCGAGTGTGCTGCCGTGACTGAATTAAAAAAATAAATTGTGTTTTTCATTTTGAGGTACAAAACAACAATTAAAAATGAGAAAAATCTAAAGCATTCTGCAGTTTCCTTCATTGCTATCGTGTCCCCGCAGAAGAAAAACAAGTAGAAAGGAGGCGCAGCAGTTGTTTCAAATACATACACTACAAATGACGAGACAATTTCTAACTACTATACATGGGAAAGTATTTGAATGTTTTCACAAGTGTAATGTACCTGATGTGGTGGAAAGCCAACTCGAATGTGGCCAGTTCCATCCACAATGTTTTCAATCTGACGAGACATCCTCCCATCGAGAGTCTGTGCCGTGGTCTGTGCCGACACTCTTGACTGTTGAACCTCGTCTGAGTCTGGCTATGACTTGGCAGTTTCACAGTGGATGCTTGTGGCTGCCCATTCAAACTGGCATGAAAGAAGTTTCCCACAGTGGCCTCACAACGGCTGCAGTTCAGACAGGTGGCAGACAGACAGACAGACAGACAGACAGATAGACAGACAGGTGTCACTGCCTCAAGAACTTTCCGTGTGCAACTACAACTTTCGAAGCACAGGATTCCAGCTTTACCAACTTTAAAAAGCAGAACACGGAAGGCCTGAATGTATAGTTCTGTAGTAAAAGCCAAACCACCTGCATGAAAGCCAATGCAAATCTAGTGGGATAATTATTTTAAATATTTTTCTGGGCCACTAAAAACGCCACATCAAAACCATGCCAGTCTAAATGGTGCGCTGGTGGCCTGCTTTCCATTCCTCTTTGATGGGTTAGCTGTGGGCGGTGAGCTCTGTGTTGCTCGCCTTCATGACACCTCCACACAGAAACTGATTCAATCAATCTGACATAAATCTGAAATTGGGAAATACAGACAACGCTTCAAAGTTGAAGCTCGAGGTTGACAGCATGGTTGGTTCTGTCTGTGTTATCTCCATCAGGAAAAACAGATAAACTCCATATTTACATATTAAAAGGTCAAATGTCTGGTTGGGCTGTAGAGTTGGTTTAGAAATTCGAAGCTCTTCCATTCCATCTATCAGGTGTTGTTATATAACTACTGATGTATAGAAAGCCAAGGGGAAGACAGGTGGAGGAAGAAAACAAGAGCAACAAAGTACATGTCAGCTACAGTCTCGCACATCGACTGTAAAAAACAAACCTGGGATGTTATTGTGGCCACTGAGGTTGGCCCCAGACTACTGCAGTCTACCTGCTGAATTCAGGTGAGACCACATTCTCTCATTTTGTCCCTTTGAGCTGCTTCTTTCTCTCACGACAGGAAACCAAGCCAAGTGAACAACAACATGTTCCTGTTTAACTGCAGAGCTGAGGCCTCCTCAAGGACCCGGGCAGATGTCTGGAGAGCTGGAGCTTGAGCATATTCTGAGTATGTTTGTGCTTCCAGTTTCATCTACAAACCAGCTTTGATTCTTGTGTGCTAACTTAATATAAAACGCTTTTAATCTACCGTGTGGCTTCCATAAAGTAGATTCCTTTAAGTTTCAGAGTTCACGTTAAGTACACCAGGGAGTAGTGCTTCACATGCCTCTTTGAAAACTGAAAAAAATAAGTCATATCCTATTGCAAAATTCAATTTATCTTCTTGTTTCAGAACTAATGTTGTAAGCAATAAAATTAGATGTGGTCTATACTGGGTGAGAATTTGCTGTGTGAGTAAACCAGATCCTCAGCACATTTAGAGAACTGAAATTCAGTATGAGAACAACTGTACAGCTTTTTCATGCCCTGTCAATAGTCTGAAGGTATTTTACTGCAGAGAAAGTTCAAGCATGACTCAAGCATTTATTCATTTAAGGGTTTTGGCAGCTTTTTTTCGAACTAGTTTTCAAGCATGTTCAACCTCAACACTCAATGGTAAAGAGCTACAAGTGACTCTATTAATGGAAACTGAGGCTTGACTGTAGCTGGGTTACTGGAAACAAAAATCTAGTAAACATGAGAAACCAGTGGTTGAAGAAGTACTACAAACATTTACTAATGTACCACAAAAATAAAAGAATCCACTACAAGTGAAACACTACATTCAAATTGTTTTCCCAACTAAAAGTACAGAAGAATTATAAGCAGAAGCAAAAGTAATTGCTCTACCGTAAAATATCCCCTGTGACTCATATATGATATAATTAGATTGTTACTGATGCATCAGTGTGTAAGCAGCATGTTACTGTTGTAGCTGGTTGATCTAGATACAGTGTTAGAGTCCTCCAAATGATCAAATCTAATGAATCTGAATGAAGAAAAAAACAAATTCTGTTGCTTTATTGTCAAATGTTGGACAATGTGGCCCCTTTGGGCTGAAGCACTTACCTGAATGAAACTGAGAAGTTAACAGGGAAACTCGCTCAAACCAACTCATAGACATATGAAACATCACAATGGGCCTCAAGTAGACACTACTTTTTTCCAGGGGTCACCAACCAGAAAGACTGGGAGGCACTGGTTTAAGACAGATTGTGCTAAATTTTATAAGCTTATAATGTTTTAAACGTAAAATGTTAAACTGATAAAGTAACTGCAACTATGAAAAAATGCAATGGAGTGAAAAGTACAGTATTTCCCTCCTAAATGAGGTGAAGTAGAAGTATAAAAGAGCAAGTAAACCTCAAAAGTACTTAAATACAGTACTTGAGTGAATGTAATTAGACACTGTCAAAATCCCAACAATTATTCATTAATCCCCTCATGTGTGTTTATTTTCCTCCTAAACAAAAATATGCAGATAAACACAGTCAAGTCATATTTTCTATTCATCCAAATTAGCTGAACTACTTCACAAGTACTCTCCAAGTACTGCTTGGTATCTGCAGAAGTACCCCCCGGGAGTAAAAGTACCCCTGGTTGGGAGTCATTCCCTTATATTGTGGTATTACTTTGTCCACCCACTGTATGTCCCCGTCTGGACAAACAGCATCGACCAAACTGTTAGAACACACAGAGTGAGCTTTCCTCTATTTCATTTCAGGCCACTGGTCGTGTCCACCACAAGGTGGCGTAGCTTGCACAGCAGAGTTAGTCTGTGGTTCAGGTTTCAGAGAGAGCAACCAGCAAACACACAAGTTGGAAATGGAGCTAACTCCATCTAGTGGCGGTCTGGATGGGGGGCCATGTCTTGGGGAGCAGCGTTGGACATCAAGTTTCAAGTTCATGGGTCTTGCAAAAAGAATCTCAATCCCAAAGAGCTGCTAATAGACAGGCAGATTGATCGTATACTATATCACAAATATTCCATGCTCCTCATTATCCCACGACTGAAGTAGCATAGTAATCGCCACTGGGGGAGACGGTAAAAAGTAAAAAACTGAGCAGGGCTGTGTAGTGAAGAATGCAAAAGACTCACAAGTAGAGCAGCACCTGTGGTTTGGGAACACCCCATCCATCTTTGTGCACAGGGGGAATAGTGTGTGTGTGCATGAAGGAGATGTGTGAGAGAAAGAGGGATAGAGGGAGGACATGCAGGAGTCTATGAGTAATAGGAGAGACAGAGGAAGCATATGTGACCCGTTGACATTGAGCGGGCTGCAGTCTGGTTTCAACCGGCCTATGGTCTGGTTCTGTGGACCACAGAAACCCTCAGGGACGATGGCCTATCAACAATGACCCGCTGGTTCTGAGTGCCATTTACTATAAGAAGACACAAATAGCTCATCATGAAGTTAGAGCGTGGCTCATTGGCAAATCTGAGGCGTATTGTGAGGAAAATAGTGAAATCGCGCATATAAGAAAGGAAATGAAAAAAGAAAGTGATCCTTTATCCAAGCGAACAGGATCTTCATACCTCTCCTCAGCGTAAAAAGAAATGTAATAGAACCTGGACCTCCACAATTTCAGCCCAAACAGGGAGCCTCTTATCATCCGCCATCTCTCCCACAGCTAATATTTCACTTCAGCTCCCGGGCCCACAGAATGAGAGACGTTTCCATTTCATGTCAGTCATTTCCAGGCCTGTGTGTTACCTGTGTGGTGATAAGTGTTTGACTGACTGGGAGTGTCGTTAGTCACTGTCCGGCTCCGAGTGACAGCCCCAGATTGACGCTGATGATGAGAGGAGGAAGAGGCCCGCGGACGGCAGAAAACCACGGTTGATGCAGGGGCGGAGGAAACGCATTTACACACGTATAATGACAAACACGAAGCCAGGCGCAAACATACTAACACTTCAAGGTGGATTAAAAGAGACTCTGTCTTTGTAATGACACAATCAAGGGACATGATTCTGTCACATGTTTCCTAATTTGCAAAAAATGTGTTTAGTTCCCATGAAATTTGACATTTACTCTATCTTTAATCTTAAAGGTGAAGAATTCCTATTCAGTTACATTAATAATATGTCATTGCTTTATAGTATGATGAAATAACAGCTGAGCCATATCAGGAATGCTTATTTTTATGGATCCCCTCATTCCTCAAGAATTTCCCAAGAGCCATCAATTGCTATTAATTACAAAAAAAAGGAAAAGTTTTTATAATGTTATTAGATTTTAGTTCATTGTGTCAAGTTTAAATCAGATTTCCAGTGATAGTTTTTGCTAGAATCATTGCTCCATTTAGATCCCAGTAAATATTTCATTTATTCTTTTTTTTTTATTATTGCAAACTTTATTGTTCATGCACATGCATATATTGAATTTTTGTTTTATTTGTTTGTGGACAAATGTCACATTTTTAACATTCAGCTGACCTGCTGCGCACCGACTTCGAGAGGTTACACTGGCATTTAATTGGAGTTAAACACGTTCTGTTTCCCCTTTAATCAGCACAAAATTACATCACTCTCTCAAGGTACCTTCCTATAAATTTACAGTAAAATATCAGTTACTTTCTACTAAATTATAGGAAAATACGGGTCCTGCAAAATAAAACGTCGTCACCATTTTTCTGGATATTTACACTAAAAACCAAACTATGAGATCATCCTCGAATGTACGCCACCCGGTGAATACTTAAAAGACTCAGTGATGGATTTGGTAAATAAGGCAGTTTAGTTGTGGATTAAATGTTCAGCATAATGTCAGTAATCATATTTGATTCCCCTAATCAGCAGTATAAGCAAATAGGGACCGGTGGGCCGAACGTGGTCCTCTGATGAAGATGTAAGGCCTCGTGAGGAAAGTGTTTTTTTTTTCCTGGTTTTACATCACAACTTTTACGTAACTATCATCAATCAACTGTAGATAAAAATGTAAATACAAGGCTTAAATCCCACTAAATGGACTCATAGTAGCTAATATATGCACCAATGTGTAGAGAGAAATGCAAACTGCAGCTTCTGTACCTCCAAGATATTTGAAAGTTCATGGTGATGTTTGATGAAATAAGCAGATAAATAACATAAATAATATAGTTCAGTTCATTTTAATGAAACAAGTGCCCTACAAAATTCAAACACAGTTTTAATTGATTCATGTGTTTGACCAGATTTGTGTCAACTATCAATTCAGCCATAAACAAAGCATGCTTTTGTTTATCATGTGTGGATAACCTGTCAATGACATATCTAGTCATGTAGTGTAACATATAATTGCATTTGCTCATGTGAGTCATTTTTTGCCGAATGAGTATTAAATGACCAGCAGTTTAAAGGCCCTTTCAGACATCAAGCCACTAGGTTCAGTGCACATTTGACTAGGTGTTTGGGGAAGTCTTGGAGGACAGAGCAAAATAAAGTTTCAAAAGATCAAGAAGGACTGCATCATTTTGTTGTTGCCAGCAATGAAAATGCATCTGTCCTGTGTTAAGTTCAACATATAGGTTACACATATTGTCTACCTATCTTCAAGATACCTGTTAAAACACACCTGATCTGACTACTTTGTTGGAAACGTGTTTCTTTCCTCCAGAGATCTCAATACAAGCATAAACTTGTCTTGTACAATTCAGGCGATTCAGACCACAATATTAGCTTTTCCTCCATTTTGCCCTCCATGCCTGGCTGGCTACCTCGTTTCTATTGGCCACTACTACTACTACTATGTTGTATTTCTTATGGCGACTTAATGTTGATCTTTCATACTTGGTTTCTTCCTGACATGATGCTCAATTGAACTAATCTGACTAGTCCTTACTTGCATGAATCCAGTGTCTGTGTCACTGTGCTGACTCATTTTTACAATATCTTTCATCTACACACAGTTTCATAATTGCATCCAGTAAAAATTTTAAATGCAATCCACTGTCTTCAACCTTTGGAAAGCTGCAGCTACATGCATAATGAGAAAACTTAATTAAAAAAAATACTGAAAAACCCAAATCTGCATTTCCACCTCGCCTGTAAAATGCTGGGCCCCTGATGAGCAATGCTGAAAAATCTTAACCCCTGCTGACCCCTGGCCTGGGATCTTCAAATGAGCCTAATCATAGGAGGCAGCAAATATTTCAAACAGTAATAATGATGAAGATGGAGATGTCAGCGAGGAATGAAGTTTGCAACACTATTACAGCCTTTCAAAGACAAATTACAACACCCTCGATTTGCTTTCACCATTAGTCTCACGATGGGCCAACATGGAAAAAAAAACAGGAAATAATACAGCACCACAAGGCCAAGAGGTTCAATCTCTGGACATCTCTGGAACATGTTTTCACCCTGACGATCTCTACCCTTCCTTTTACCTCCTCTTTCAAAAGCGAGGCAGTAAGCTGCGAGATGGATGGGCTGAGCGTTGCAAGGTTTCCAAAAGCGAACAGAGTCTGACTGCTGCTCTACCTGAGGAGCAAAAACAAAAGAGCCATCTCTACCTGTAGGACTGTGGGAGTCGAGGCTTTGATCTGGACCAGAAAGAGAGAGTAGTTTGATGAAATATTGATGCTTTTTTTTAACTGTGTCCTGTGGGAGCTCAGTCTGCTCTCAGGATGTGTGCGCTGATCCACAATACTGCTCCGTGCCTCGCTGGATGAGAATGGACTTGACTACACGGCTCAAGCAGTCTTATCGGTCCTAATGGGCCTAATGATGACCCCCCACTCTGGGTCTGAGCTGGTCGGGCGACTTCTTTCTCTTGTTGATCAAAAGAAGAGGTATTCTTAATCAGTCCACACCTATTGCAAAATACACACACGAGTGAAATGTGTCTGGCAACATCTTTACAGAATCTTGACAGCAAAGCCTGCACATGACTTAAATCTTTATTTGTTGGATGGGGGTTTTTTGATGGGTAGTTTGCCCTTGAAACAAAGCTGCAGTGGGTTTAAGTTTAGATGTTTTATACTTTAACAAGTACATCCATAACTGAAGAAAAGCACCTTGAAAATTCATCTGTGTTAATTTAGCTTGGACTAAAAAACAATTCTCACTTCTCAGAGTTAATTTGATGCTGTGTTTTAAAATTGAAACTATCTTGAAATAACTCCAACGAATGCATAAACACTGGAACATTTGCTGCACATGTTTAAAAGTGACTCTTCACAGTGATACTTTTTTGGCCCAGTATTCAAAAACTAAGGCCTAGTTAAGCCCAGTATCAGACCATGTAATATGATTTCAACTTGCTGCTCAGAAACTTTGATTTGAGTTTGTATGAGTGACCCACATTCTTCAAGCAACAATGATCTCAATGCAAGAAAAAAAAATCTGAATATTGATAATTGCCTAGAGTGCTTTTGTCTGAAAGTTAAGAGGCCAACACGCTCCAATCAGGCCGGGAAAAGAGGGTGAAAGAGGAGGGGGTTGGATTTATCACTCTCCCATGCTCACGTTCATACACAGAGATAGACGGCGGACATAATGACTTCTGTGCAAAAAAAAAAAAAAAAAAAAAGCAGAACGATTATTTAAACTTAAAGGAAGAGGAGAAAGAGGCAGAGAAAGTGGTCGAGGGGGAGAGGAAGGAGGGGTCTTAGGAGGAGCCAGGGGCAGGAGATAGTCTGGGAAAGGTCTCGCGTTAAAGTGGAATTAACATGCCTTTCCATTGGAGTCCATTAGATAATCATATTCATACCACACAAGGCTCCAAACCCTCTCTGTTTCATTATTCCCTTTTAATCCAGCCTGATAAGGGGGTGCAGGCGTCGTGGTTTTATTATGTCGTCATTTGGATTCCACATGAAATCCCCACGGGATGTTATCACGGGGAAATTGCTTAAATAGCCCAAGTGGATATAGTTTGGCGTTTATTATTTCTGACGGATTCAAAATAACTGCAAATATCCTTTTCTGGTTATTGGAGGCTGAGAGTCTTATCAGTCATTCACACTAATGGCCCACTCAAGCCACCCGATACCTCCGGCAGGGGGGGGAGGAGGCATGTTGGGAGGGGAGGAGGGGAGGTCTGTGTTTTGTGTCCTGAATGTACAAGTGTGTACAGGTACAGTACATGTGAGAAAAGGGAAAGAGAGGAGGAAAAAGCAATATGAACAAAGGAGGGAAATAGGTAGAAGGAGAGTATTTGGGTTCTGTGTGGACAACACTCCTGACAGTGGACTCCAGCTCACTGAAGCTCCTCTTTGTGGTGTGTTTGTTTGGTCCCAAATCTCTGGTCCTTGGCAAACAGGCCCAGTGTCAGGTTGATGGCTGGCACACTTGTACTTGTAGTCGTAAGATTAAGAGCAAATAAAGCCTTTGGTGCCTTTATTACACAGAGACCGTGTGGACACAGACCAGACAGGAGGCCTTATAGTTGTAGTTAAACGGTGTCCTATTGTTGCCGTGTCCAAATTTGGTGAGTTTGAATTTTTCAGATTTACCAAAGGATTAAGAGTCTTATTTGGATGAAGAAATTCTCTGACTTCTTAAGCTAAAGAAACCATTTAAAAACCAATTGAATTATGGGCCACAAAGCAAAAACCGAGGTTGTTTTCTTAGTTCATGGAAAGTCGACATTTCGGAGACACGGTACATGGTTTTGAAAGGGCAGCGACTAAGATGCAAGATCAAGATCAAAAAGTGTTAAATAATCAAATCTTATTTATCCTTCCAGGTATGAAACCATGCACAGTGATTTTGTTTTCATTTGCCCGGGTTTTGAGATCTGTTTCCCACATATTTCTGCCTTGAGTACAATTGAGCTGAATGACATTTTGTTCGTGCTGTTATATTTCCAGTTTTTAACAGACTAGTTGCTGGATGTTCCTTTTTATTAAACAGTGGTAGAGTATGAGACAGACAGGAGACATGGGGAGTGAGAGGGGGATTCAACCTGCACCAACAGTCAAACGCTGGTGTCCAACTGGGAATATTGTTTTAAATGGTATGAGTCTTAACCACTAGGCCGCCAGATGGCCCATCCTTATTACTCTTAATAATACATAAGAAGATAATCACAAATATGATTAAATATTTCAGAAAATAAATGTATACACAAATAACCCAGAGGATGGTGTTCGCACAGGGAATTTCTTTCTTTGGTATAAAAGCAGTTCCAGATGAGAAAATACTGTATGTTTAAGTTGTAATTTAAGTTGACTGGTTAATTAGAACATTCGAATTTTCATTTTCATCTTTAAAATGCAATTCAAGAAGTTAAAAATCAGCCTTTAAAAACCTATATGCAGTTTATATTTAGACATGGCAGCTCAGAGCGAGAGTATGTTTTGCCAGTGGTGGAAAGTAACTAAGTATATTTACTCAAAATACTTAAACAAAATGCATAAACACAATTTTGAGCTGCTTGTAGTTTGAGTATTCCCATTTTATACATTTCAGTACTTGTAAGACTTCTAACACTACATTTGCTTGACAGCTATGGTTACTGGTTAAATAATCTCTTCATGAAATGTGATACTTTTGTGTAGATTAAACAGTATATGCAAAAGTCACAATTATCTCCACCTTGACGGCATTAAAGTCATACACATTAATAATCCAGTAATATGTACTTCCTGTATTCCTTCCGATACTTTGTGCATTTCGATACTTCCATACTTCTACTTTAAATTTTGAATTCAAGACTTTTACTTGAGGTAAAGTATTTTCATACTGTGTGGATGCTACTTTTAATCTAGTAAAACATCTCAATACAAACTGACTTTATCTTAAAATACTGCCTTTCTGCTGAGACAAACACAGGAGCCTCTGTCAGTCCTCTCTTCATGCAGCCAGTGCATTTCCAGCGGTCACATCTGTGTGGATATAATATGCTTATTCTGCCGTATCCATTTCACAGTGACATCTGTCCAGCGGCGAAGAATTAAAGGCAAAAATCCAAATGCCTACACTACATTCTGCCAAGTATTGATTTACTGTTACTCGTGTAACATACGTGGACACACTGAGCACCACATATTATTTCAGTGAGATCACGGCTGAAACTGGAAACACGCTCTGTCAGTTGGTCATTTTTTGAAAAGTAAGCACAAGGCGCAGATGTTGATCCTCAGTGCTCGGCGTTTCTTTCAGATTTCTGATTGTGCTGCGAGGAAAAGTGACAATATGTTATCGTGTGTGTGTGTGAGTGTGTGTGTGAGCATGCCTGAGTGTCTACCTTAGTGAGTACACCTCCCTGTCTGTAGATCTCAGGGTCTGGAACAAACAGTAGTTCCTTCTTAATTGGGGTGAGATCTGGGGCTTAAAGGGGGCCAAGAAGGGACCCGAACCCCTTTTTTTCTCCTCCAGAATCGCTTTGGCTACAGAGGCGCTTTTGATGTGTGCTTTGGCTCTGCGAGCCCTACTCTGGAATATGTTCTTGGGAGACCATTGGTTACTTGCCTCCAGGCAGAATCTCAATCCCCAGGATCCTGGCCCTCTTTGATGAAATACTTTCGGGAGCCGCTAACCCTACTGATGCCCATGTGCACCCCCTCCCTCCTCCTTTACCCTCTTGTTCTCCCCCACCTCACCCCCACCTCCACGTTCCTCGGATTCTCTTTGAGAGATTCATAACAAGGACTTTATCTCTGTGTAGTCCAGGCCAGATGAGCACCGCCTGACAAACTGACAGGAGAATTAGTCGTGTCTTACAGAGCACCTTTGACTGTCTCCTCTCTCGGTCCGACTTCCTGTCATCACGGACACAAGCATTTTCATTGTATTGACACTGATTTATATCGCAGCTCATATTCTATCATTGTGCATGTGTAGTTCCTTTTCACTCATAACCTTATTTTTTATATCTGGATTAGTAATTTAAAATCATCAAATACAAACACTTTTATTTTGACATTTTATGGATTATAAGGGAAATAAATGCAAAAACTATGTGTGTTTGTACATTTGTTGACGAACAGAGACACTATCTGATGTTTTGCACTGGAATATTAAACTAGTTGCTCAAAGACTTATCACACTCGCTCCAACTTTTACATTCAAAATCCATCTTCATATTCTGACAAAATCAAAATTCAAACATTTGGAGGTTTATTGATGACAGAGACGTTGACAGCTCTGACAGGAAATCTTAGGCTCTGATTGATTAAGGCAGTAATTAGTCATCGCAGACTTTATTGGCATAATAAGCATCAAGAAACTGCTTATGAACCATATTTTTTTTTAAATTACAGACTTCTTTATTTGCCACGGTGGCTGATTGGATGTGTGTCAGGATAAATACACCAACTGGGTCTTGATGGACTTGACCTCTCGGCCACACACACACATTCAAATCCTGGTTAAACGATTAACTGGTGATTTTCCTCTCCAAACTCCCACCTCTTCATTGATTGAGACAGCACCCTAAAGACCTCTCTTACCACATAATTTCCCTGTATATTGATTATGTATATTGATTATAACCTAACCCTACAGGAAGGCTTCCCTGTGCTTTACCGCAGCATTAGGTATCACTCTGAAGGCTGAGCCCAGGAGACTATTTTAGCTCTCATAAATCGACAGTTTCCAATATGTGAGTCAGGGTGCTCCATAATGTAAATTGGATGTTTTTTTTTAAAGGTGGATAATTGAGAAAGAGGCCTGTGTGAAATAACAAAGCGGTAGGAAATGTCACTTAAGCCTCAATGTTGATTTTAATTACTCACAGAAATCCTTATAATTACAAAATATTGTAATTATTTGTTATTATAAGTCATTACGATTCTTGCAAACTCACTTACGCAATCAGCTGTCATGTGATGCAGAATTTGCGTTTTAGCCATGCAATTTAAAATAAAATCACTTTATGTTCCATTTGATGAGAGTGTGTTTGTTTTTTGTTGTCATCGTTTTAAACTGATTTATGCACTTTGACATTAAGCTGAATGTAATGTCACACATGTAAGTTTAATGACAGAGATTAATGTAAACGTGCACAGAGCAACATGTTTCTTTATGTACTTTAAACTTTTATGAAAAGTGACTGACAGTTTTAAATGATCTTAAAGCAAACTGGTGCAGTTTAAACAAGAAAACATGATGTCTTTTTATGAAGCAGAGTCCATGTCTGCACAGCATTTCTTTCTTCTCTAACTTTGCTCAGTCAAGAAAAAAAAAGTCAAGAATTAGACTTTCTATTGTGCAACAAAGGCCTATAAATAAGACAAGCTCCATAAAAAAAAAAAAAGACATGATAAACCTTTATTGAAGGTAAAATGCAAAATTGGCACCAAGTTGGATTAAAGTTTCCAAAACAAAAAATGTGGCTTGAATAGAGAAAAGAAAGGAAGGAAGAAAGGGGGTACAGAAAATCAAAAAAAGGAGGGAGGCAGTGAGTGAAGGAGGGAGCAATCCGAAGGGAGGAGTCAGGCGAGGGAAGGAGCAGCTGGAGTCCCACACTTCGCCCTCTTCTCTGGAAAAAAGCGCACCAAATGTAAGAACAACTCTCCTTTGACGCTCATGTTGGTTTTACGCACGTCTGCGCGCCGCTATCTGCAGATTTTATCGGCGGGCTGAGGGTGTTAGTCCGGCGGTGGTTGAGCTCAGAAAAGCTGTGAGAAGGAGCAGAAAGACAGGCAGGAGGAAAAAGTCTGGCTGCGCCGATTTGGAGTTGGAGTTGCTGCGTAAAAAGAAAAAAAAAAGAAAGAGAGGCAACTCCACATCTGCAAGAGAAGAAGGAAGAAAGAAGACGCATCAGTGTTTTTTTTTCCTGCAAAGATCAAAAAGTCAAGAATTTAAAAAAGGGGGAAATCACCCAGGAAGAAGTAAGTAAACCCACACAATAGGTTTGTTCACTTTTAAAGTTGAGTGAGAGAGAGAGAGAGTTGGTGCGAGCGGCAGAGGCTGGTTTCACATTTCAAAACTGTGGACTTTCACACAAGTTCACATGCAGACATGATGTGGATTAACAGAAGAAACAGCAGCTTCAGTGTGGGATCCCAAAAAAACAAATGCAGCTCACATTGTGTCACACTTGATCTGGATGTGATTTTTTTTTCTTCTCTATGTTAGAAGTTGAAAAGTAAAGTTTGGTGGGAATGAAAAACTTTTGCTTTGCTTTACTTCTTTCTGTTTGGGAGGTTTGAGTTGAAACTTTATGAACTTCTGCAGACATGAAACTTTATTGGGCTTTGCAGGAGTTGGGGGGGTGGATGCATATTTATGTGCATGTGTGATCCTGTTTCAGTGTCTGTTAGTGATTCGGTTTGTCCTGTGAGGAGTTTTGCAGAAACACTCACATGAACATGCTTTATTTTTTTTAATGCATCCAAGCCTGTGACTGACCCTCGGCTTGACCTTTAACATGCAGCCATATTTAATTTTTATAACCAGTGTATAACTCTTCTATAACTTGTCTGCATTACTGGTTTTTAGAATATTTTCAAAACCCCAAACTTCAAAATCAATTTGAGGCCTTTTTTGGATGCACACAGGAAATATTTGCACTGTTAAAAAATCCACATATTGACATTTAGTTTCTGGTTTTGCATTGAACTGATATTATTAAAATTGCAATATTTCTCTGAGGTGAAATAGTTCTTCATTTTATTTTCTGCAGAAACAAGTGTCAGTAGCTCGAAACCTGACAAGAGTCAAAACATTTAGAAGCAGGAAATCATCTAATTTCAATCCGGCAATTTGATTTGCATTGGAGAGTTTGGGAAATTATTATGTGTTTAACCTATTAAAGGAAAAAAAAAAATGTTGGAGGACATGTACATCACAGCGTGTTTGAAGGCATGTGCATGTGCTCAGAGAAATTTAAGCCCATTACAGTGGGATCTGTGGCTCTGCAGGGGTCCATGTGGGCAGTTTTATGGGGCCCCAAGCAAAATTAGAAATAGTGGAAAAGCACTTTAATTTACTTTATTAGAATTCACTGCATTTATGACAATTAAAAATGGATGTAAAGGATTAATACAGTCACAGGTTTGTCCCTTTCATACACAGTCAGTTTAAAAACAGATTCAACACCGAAGGAACAAACTCTCACATGGACTTGTTCAGGGTGAAAAAAAAAAATCCAACAGAAGTCTGTGTGTTCGTTTTGGGGGTCCGGGACATGAAAACGTTTGGGAGCCCCTGAGCCTCCACATGTGCAGATATTTGTTTGAAACTTTCCCTCCTGTCCTCGCCAGCTGTTCCACATTTTATCTGCTTGTCTGCTCTCGGGTTTCACACAGACAACGAGGGTCCGAGGTGCTCAGCCATGCGGTGCAGCTCAAATCCTCCTTTTTCTGACACTTGGCAAATTATTAACGGGGGTCTGGCTGCCTTGAGACGGAGCAGTGAGCGAACACACCGAATAAGATGTTTAACAGCACAAGTTCACACAGATAAAAATCTCCTTTTAGCTGTTTTTATGAGGCAGCTCCATCATTCATCTTTGGCTGTGGATTTGGCTTTGAGCAGAGTTTTTGCAGGTCTTGGTTACATTTGTCTCATAAAATTAAAAAGGAACTGTCACATAAACTGTCATTTAATATGTCCCCTATTTTATTTATAATAACAAAATAACATTTCACAGGACCTGCAAGTAGTAAATTAATCAGTGTCATGTCAATGATTCAGCTCAGTTAGACGGATCACATGAATAGACCACTCAGATTTCAGGCCTTATTTTATATTTTAAAATGACATCATGAGAATCATTTATAATTGTAGTTTTCTTTAGTGAGATTAAACAAATGGAGCTGCACATTTTCCCCTAAATGTTTTGATTTTTGTGGCTTGTAACTTGTTAATAATTTTAAAATAAAACTTGCCCTTAAAAATATCATGTAATTGCCTTAATATAATTATTATTTGAGGCCAAAATTATGATGGTATCTGATTTAATTTTCAATGTGAAAGCTAAATATTAGATGTGATATATTAACCATGAGCCTTAAATTAAGTGAGATTAAATAAAATTTCAGTGACAGGACAGAGAAATCTGTGATATTTGTGGATTTAATATTCAACAAGCACAACTTTAAACATAAGAGTTTATTTGTTTAATTCCTGTTTTTACACAGCATGTGGATGTGAGTAAATTTTTTAACATGTGTGATATATTATAAAACATATGAAACAGCTTCATATTACGAACAAAATCACTATAATAAATTTGCATGCATATTATATGAGAACGCTTGTAGTAGCTTTTGGTGCTATTGCATTTTACCTAACTATCAAGGGGGATCCTGATGTTAAACAGGTGCACCTTTACCAAAAAAAAAAAAAAATGACTTGGTCTCATTATGATGCAGCAGCAGTGATGAATGCAGCAGTGTTTAAGATGCTAATCTGCTGGAATGAGATGCACAGCTCAGAGCCATTCGCTTACTGTAGCCAGCAAAGATGCATCATCGCCGCTCTCTGCTCCTTCAGCTCCATGCGTGAGGAGCAGGCGGATAATGTTTCCCTCTGCAGGAGTCAGCCCGTCAGATAGCAGCAGCGTACTGTTTTATCTCAACTTTAAGCGCTCCTTTAAGCAGAATTATGCATTGCGACAGTGGCCCAGTCCACCCGTGACCTGCCGACCTGGCAGAATAGAGGCTGTCATGTTAATGCAAGGAGATGACATGCTATTAGCTTTTGAGGTATGGCCCTCTCCTCTTCTTAAGGGCCTTGCATTCACAGCTAAAGGCAGGTTCTGTCCTGGGGCCTTTTACACCCTGCAGGAAGAATACCTGTTATCAGGTTTGCATGCAAGAGGCCCTAATGAGCTGTGTTGTTGTGCTAATGTCCCGACCTGAAGCCTCCGAAGAGGTGGCAAATGTTTTGTTAAAACGAGGTAACGTGAGGAAGTTGATTTTCCTGAGAGATAATGAGGACGCTGGCTTATTATTAGTGTTTGCTTGTTTTGCAGGTTTTTCTGTAGGTTGTGTGTGTTTTTCCCGTTTTGTGTTTTCTCTAAATTATCCTGTTTCTTGGAAGGTTACAGGAATCATGCAGAGGTGTAAATAAGTTTTAAAATACACAGTAACCACACGAGCAGTGAAAGTTTGGAGTAATTCCCTGTGTAATTTGATTAGCTGTTGCTTCCCTTGCATATAACTGCCGCAGTTGAGTCGATGGCCCCCAAAAGAAATCTCACACTTTGATGATATGGTACTTTGATATGTTGACATCAAATGAAACAGACACAGTGGGGAAAGAAAGAGGACAAGTCAGACAGAGGTAGTGATTGAGGGAAAAAAAAGGCTGTGCATGAGAGCGGATGGAAATGTGTGTGCGCGCTGGTGTGGTTTGCGAGGCTCGGAGGAGTGCTATGAAAAGTTGGGCTGAGATGGCAAACCTGAGAAGCGTCAAAACGTCTGGATGCATTTGCGTGCGAGCAGAGACAAGAAGGGGTCTTCGGGTGTGCAAGGGCTTCTCCTTGGCCTCCTAATCCCCAGGCCCAGCCATCCCTTCAGGGCATGCCTCAGATCTGGCTCTCTGGCTCTCCGCGCGGACGACCCAGCTCCGCCAGCAGATTTAATATGCTATGTGTTCCTGCTCCCCCGGCTCCCCTCCACCTCAACCATCATTGTCCCAGAGCGGGACCCCCGCTCCCCGCTTCAAGGAGCCTGCTAAAGGCACCTTTCAAGCCGGGTGATGTCTTTGGATAAGGCGTATGTACGGCGGGGGGAAAGTGGTGATGAAGAGGGTGTGAGACTCCAGATATCGTACTGTAATTTTAGATATGTATATTACACACATTCAGGAATCTTAATACACTTGGGGCTTCGCAAACGGCATACTGACAGTCATACACCTCACTGCACTGGAAATGCATGCGTGTACATGCTCATTCACACTTCTCTTTCACTGTCTCTTTTCCTTTTTCTCTCTCTTTGTGGAAGCAACTTTTTTGTCTGAAGAAATAAGAAATGGGAGGGAAAAAGTGGGAGCTCAAGTTGCCTTAGCAGGAGCTGAGAGAGGGCTGGTTTGTTTTCCATTTGGCCTGTTGGAAACTCCAACTGGACCTGATAATTAGTCTGGTCAACTGCTCTCCCAGAGTGAGGCACCGAAGACGGCAATAAAAAAAGGAAAAAAAAAGAGCGAAAACAGTCAAGTACATTTGAATCAAGTGATTTGAATTTACGATCGATTAAGTTGTGTTTGACAGCTTAACATAAGCCCTGTTGTAGGTCATGGTAAATTTTATTGCAAATATGCAGGTTTGTGTGCGAGAATGCAGAGTGTGCCAGGCGGCGGCTGCGTTTTCTTTTCTCACATACTTGAGGAGAAACAGGACAGGTCACGCCTGCATGTGGGCGCCGTTCATCTCCTCCTCTGTTTGCTGTAGTCGCCGTAAAAATGTCTTTAAGTCTGCCGTGTGAAGTATAGCAGCAAGAGGTGAAGTGCTTCGCTCTGGGGCCCATTTGCTTGCGGCCTGTGTGTAAAGTTGAGCGCCTAAAGACACGGTTTCCCGGGGCCGGGGCTGTTATTGCAGATGTGGCATTGTGTCAGCTTTGACGGGAGCCGGTTGTGGCATCCGTGAGGGGGTCTGTGCTTTCTCGTCCAGGGTGGTGATTGGGGGACAGATGAACTGGCTGCTTGCTGTGAACAATGATCTGTCACTTACCCCTGCGTCTTGATGTGTGAAGCTATGAGTCAGGCTCTGTCTTCTACAAGACACCAGTACACACACCCTTTTTCCCACCAAAACTACTTGAACCGAGCAAGAAAAACTATAATATTAACTACATTTTCTAAATGAAACTCCTGTCCCCACAGCATTAATTAAGTTATGCATTGTCATGTAATAATGCTCACAATGTGAACCCCATGTGTTTGCAGTCCCATGCTGCTTCTGGTTGTCTTTCAGTGGGAGTTATCCCTGAGTCTTGCTGCATCCTGGAGTGGAGGTCAAGGAGGGGTCTATTGTTTGAATGTCAAATGTAAATCCCAAGGTTAATACCTGAAAGAAGCACAGAGCCAGACATTCTCTCTCCTCTCCAAACATGTTTAGATGAGTACCTCTTCCCCCACTTTGCTCCTTCATTTCCGTCTGCTGTGGACTTGGGGCAAGTTGGAAAAGGAGGGGCGGGCATCCCATATAAACCCCTCTAGTGTGTTCTTCTCAGCAATGAATGCTAACAGACCCTGCCTCTAATAATGCCTCATCTTAGAAAAACAAAAGGGGAACTCTACTATCTGAGCAAATTTCTGCACCAACCTGAAAGAGCCCTCCTTTGACAGCGCAGCATTTGAAGACTAATCGTTTTTTCTCATGCAAAGCACGCTGTTTTAAGAGCCCGGGCCACGGAAAGAGAGGGGGCTGTGTTTTAACAATACTCCGCAGGGAGTGAGGAACAGGGTTCGGGGAGGGGAGGTAGGGTTGAGTGGGGGGGGGGGGATTCCTCTCTCCTTTGCTCCTCAGACAAAGCCCAGTTCCTTTCAGGGTTGGATGGGGGGTAGGGTGTGTGGAGAAGAGGAGGGAGCATCCAAGAGTTTGAGTTCCTTGAAAGAGAGGGACTCCAGCCGTTTTTAATGACAGTTTGTCATCATGGTCCCTCCACCTTCCAGGGAAAATGTAGGGCTGGCCTTGCAGTGACAGGCCTGGAAAGAAGTGGGCCTGAGAAAATTTATAGAGAAACAGAAATATTAACGTGTACATGGGGCCCTAAAACGGCTTTGGCTATTCCTGCCAGACTGGTGTTTTTATTAAGAGGGGTCGACATGCTTTGGAAATATATCTTATTCATGAAGAAAGCCAGGTTAGACTTCCCAAAGAATTCATTATATTCCCCCAGATGCGGCTTTGCGGGTTGCAGCCGTCCCTCGGAGGACGTGGAGCGTGGAGCGCGACATTGTAAAGCCTCCCTCAGCGGGCACGGCGGTGCGAAGGGTTCCATTTGTCAAAGGTGCTGGAGTCTTTTTCCCTCCTCAACACTTTCCCGGCTCAGTCTCAAACTCATTGTCTGAGCAAAGGCAGGACATTAGTCACCGCAACACCACGGGAGCCTGCGGGGC
This sequence comes from Holacanthus passer, assembly GCA_025331565.1. Lineage (NCBI taxonomy): Eukaryota > Metazoa > Chordata > Actinopteri > Pomacanthidae > Holacanthus > Holacanthus passer. The sequence continues at coordinate 1,373,108 of JAFREQ010000045.1, read as the reverse complement.
TAAGGACCAGTGCTCTGGAGCCCGGGCTGGGACAGAGGGGAGGAGAGAGGGGTGAGGGAGGAAGGGAGGGAGGGAGGGAGTGACGGCAAAGGTGAGAGAGGGGCATGAGAGGAGGAGGAAATGTGGGGTAGACAGAAAAGTGAGGAAGAGGGAAGACGAGAGCGGAGAGCATGTGTGTGGGAGAGGGAGGAAGACCGTGGGGGGGTGGAGAGGGAGTGGAGTCTGTAGCTCTACCTCAGGGCTCAGTATGTAAGCCCCTGTCTACCCCCCAAAGCTGCTTTCACAAAGAGATTTACAAGACAGGTCTCCGGTGTGCTTTGCTGCCCTGCATTATGAGTGAGTGAGTGTGTGAGTGTGTAAATGTGTGTGTTGCTGAAATTGACTTTTTTTGGGTTTTTTTTCCAGGACTTGTTTTCTTTTATATATCATCTATGCAAGAAAGATATTCAGCCAAATTTACCAATCCAGGCAGGTCAGACTCATAACAGCCCCAGTGGAGCAGTGTGAATAACCTATTCCCCCTGGTGGCGGGGTGTGTGTGTGTGTGTGTGTGTGTGTGTGTGTGTGTGTGCATTCATGTGTGAATGTATTTCACAGATTCACACATACAAGGGATGCTGTTAGCTTTTGGAATTATTTATAAAGCCTGGCTTTTGTGTGGCGCTCTAAGTCCCTGTCTCCTCCCATTACTGCCTATGACTCTACTAGGGTTTTTCTGTTGGTACTTTTGGCTGCGCCGAGTCAAACCGTGCTGCGTTGATCCGGATTTCCAATACCAGTTAAAACGCGCCGAGTCGTGCCAAGATGTCTCAGAGATGGACTGTCTTCAGAGTCGGGTCAAAGCGCGCCCGACTGTCTTCAAGCCGTGGTGACGTCAGCTGGGCTTCGTCATCAATCAGCGATGATTCAGAGACATGTTTAAATAACCTCTGCTGCTTTTGCCAAACATAGCAGACACTTTATCAGTTTCAATCATCTTGTCTCTGTTTTCCAAGCAATAAGCAGTAGATGCCAAACAAAATCCTAAGAACAGCCTGAAAATCCATCATGATCAGTAGCTGGCTACCAACAACGGTTGCACAGTGCAAAACTAATCAGCGCTAAAGAGGGCGCTGATTTTAAACGTCACCGACTCAAGACAAGTACGTCACCAGTTAAAGACACACCTTCGAGCTGGTCGGGCTGGGCTGATGTGCCGAGTCAAACCGAGTCAAGCCAAGCCAGCACACGCGCATGGAAAAGGGCTATAACTTCCTTCAGCCTCCAAATGCTCCTTCAGCCTCGGCCGCTCCTCCCAGCACGAGGAGCTGAGTTTTGGTGTCGTTTCTAAACCCTTTACAGCTACTAGTTTCCAGAGAGAATCACTTTCTTTCTCTTTTTGAATTCTGGCTAAAGATTTGCTCCGCTGGAAAAAATAGTTTTCTCATTTAGAAAGTCATAATCTGTGGAGACAACCACAATCTATACACTTCAGAGAGACACACAAAGTTGAACAGACCCATCCCATATGGCCCTAATTACCCTGTAATCCAGGAAAGTTTTTTTTCCCTTTTTCTTGCACGGACCGAGCGGGGGTGAAGGTTTTAGTGTGTTTGAGATGATTTATGTTAATGTTGCTTTTATTGAAACAAGCTGGGATGTGATTATAGTCCTGCTCGGTACATATGAGCGGCGAACTGCTCTAGTTTCCCCCTCTCCCTCTGGCATAGAGATCAATGCAAACCAGCTAACGCAGGGTAATAAGCCATTAGTACACACATTGTTGGAGAGATTTACATACATCGACGGGCGAACTGATAAACTAGGTTCCGTGTCCTAGAGGTAAGAATGATTGTGTGTGTGAGTGATTAGCTGAATGAACTCCTCAGTCAGAGTGTGTGTGAAGCATCGGCGGGTGATCTCCTCCCTGCGACTGCCAGTCCTGTGTGATAGGTGCCAGATTGCGTAGCTGGGAGCCAGGTTGTCTCTGCTTGTCAGGAGAGCAGGGTGGAGGAGGGGAGATGTGAGGATGATTACACTGTACACTGTTCCTCTGATCTGATTCATCACTAACTGTCTCTCCTGCAAAGGGTGAACTTATTATCCCCGTCTCAACTTCCATCGTGGAGCCAGCTGCTCTCCATGCTTCCCAATTAACCCCAGGCACCCGTCAAACGCTCCAATTAAGGCCTCCTCCTCCTCCTCCTCACGAATTTATTTCCCTGCGTTCGCCGGCCTGGCTCTGGTCGGGATGCTCGAGCGTGCGGTGAAGAGTGAGTGAGCGAGCCGGGAAGCGTCGAGCGTGTTTGTTTAGAAGCTGTCCTAAGCTGTGGCGTTACAGCTCCCAGATTTATTCGAGGCGGGGTTGCAAACAGCTGAAACGAGTAAATACACCCAGATGTTTGGCTTCGTCACGATCAAGTCGGCGGGCCTGAGGGGGCTGCCTGCCTAATGACAGTCTTGTTCCTCGCTCTTAATGCCGGGGATTTTCAGGGGGCCATTTTGTGACTGTGCTCTTTGGAGTTTATGGGAAGTTTTTTGTCGAGTGCTCGGCAGCGCTGTGAGGTTTATGGCATCTCATTCCAGTGTTGTGTGGTGTGATATCGTCTTGGTATTTGAGTTGCGTGAGACTTTTTCACAGGGCTGAGAGTTTCTTCCCAACTCAGCCTTTCAAAATTTCGAAATATTCAGCCGTGTGTTTTTGATGCATTGGTTTCTGATGAGCAACAGCATGTGTGTGTATCTGTGTGTAGGAGTGTTGCTGTAGGTGGGATACAGGTTTGGCAGCACTGCCAAATCCTCTGAGACTGCCTGTGTGTGCATGCGTGTGTGTGTCTGTGTGTGCATGCGTGTGTGTGTGTCTGTGTGTGCGTGTGTGTGTGTCTGTGTGCGTGTGTGTGTGTGGAGCCTACGAGCCGGCGCTGAGGGATGGTGGGGGCTCTGTGGCTGATATGAAAGTGAAGGCAGAGAGTTGTCTCCCGACGCTGCCGGTGGGACAGCCGTCAGGGAGCTCCAAGTCTCCGGGACTCCCTCTGAGCTTCAGCTGTCTTTGATCTCACACCTCCGCTGCCGTAGACTCCATATTACTCTATAGAACAGACTCTCACCTGCCGTCAATCCTGCAACGCAGACCCACAGTTCACTGACAGAGCGGCACAAAGGCCAGTGAACCCACTCATGGTGTTGTGGTTTCACATGAAAGTGCTGCTTATACAACTAAGAGGGAAGAAAACTTGTAAGACAGCAACTGCAAGAAGACATAATAAAATATTTTTCTGCAAACACAGAGTATTTACATTATCAGTAAATCTGTTGATTATTTTTTCCATTAATCAATCAAGTCATTTAGTGTATAAAATGTCAGTAATTAGAGAATATTTTTCCAAGCTGTCCAAGATGTTCAGTTTACAATGATATAAAAGAGAAAAAAAGTGGGAGTCTTTCACTTTTGAGGAGCTGGAACCAACAAATGTTTGCCATTTTTTCACGATAAATAACTAATTGATGCAACTAATCAACTAAGCATTTCAGCACTAGATAATATACACAGCTGTAAATAACGGGTAATTTGACCGAGCTGATGAAAATAGACTCATTTCATAGAGTGTGATTGATTGTGCTGTTTTTTTAAGACCAGCACAGCCGCCTCATTAAAAGCATGTAGTTTGTGTTGCGTGCACTGCCTCCCCTTTTCACTCCTGTCCATCACTGACATGTTGAAATAAGGTTGGAGCGCTGATGGAGTGACCTTATTTAAGGTATTTTTCAACCCGTCTGATGAAAGATAAGGAGAAGGCGAAGATACGACAGCATCATCCGTTTCTGCATCTGTGGAATGTGTGACCCGGTGTTACCCTTTTGGATCCGTTCCCATCCACACAGGAAGTGGAGCATTAAAGCAGTGCCATTTCTTCCTTTTCTCTTCCCTTTCCCCCTCTCTCCCTGCATTCCTTTGACTGACTGCGGCACATTTCAGGACAGCTTCATTCAGCATTCCTTTACATGCTGATTTGTTTGCCCTCCCCTCTTGGTTTTTTTTTTTCAAGTCTCCCTCTGTTTAGGTCCGGCTTTATCATGCGAGAGCCAAACACCAAGACAACTTCATCTCATCCAATTTTCACCCCTTTAATTCGGTTTAAATGGCATGGCCGCGAGGGCCAGAGCGGGAATTAATAAGAGCCAATAAAGCTCGCCACTGGGGCATCGAGGCCAGTCTTTAAGTAAACATTATGACTTCTTGAGGGGGGATTCAGGGGCAGCACTTGATGAATTGTGGCGGAGCTTGGGAAGGGCTAATTTCTCACTTAGCCGTCCTGATGGGGCTGGCTAATAGGCCTTGCTTTGCCTGGCTGATTGTCTGCTGGCTTTATTATTGTGCATTATCGCGCTGCCCCCTGGCTGTTGTTAGCGTTCGGCCCCGGAGACGCCAGGGCCCGTCATTAATCACATAGCAGCACTGACTCACTCCGCTCCAACACTTATCCCAATGACACAAAGGAATGAAGGAAGGGAAGGAGAGATAGAAGGGAGGAGGGGAGGAATGAGAGTAGCAGAGGGAGTATGCATGAAATAAGTGAGGAGGAAAACCGAACAGAAGAGAAGGGGAAGTCCAAATGACTCCGTAACCTGTAGCTGTGCAGCCTTCGGATCCCTCTCAGGAGTTCAGTTGCCTCAAATAGCGCTGCTCTTTGCTACACGCCGCTTTTTAAGGCACAGAGGATAAGAGGGGTGTATTCTACAGTCCCCTGGGCTAAGTGTGAAGACCTTCTGTCAAAACCATACCTGCTGCCACTACATTCACACAGGACCATCTATCTGCTTGATCCTTCTGCGTGCACGTGCGAGGAGGAGGAAGCAGAGAGAGATGTGTGTGAGGTTTTCATCAGTACAGGAATTTCTCTTCCTCCACTCATCCCCTCCCTGGGGTCCCCTCTCTTATTTATGTTCTGCACACAGCGATCGCACTTGCATACTGAGAGGCGTATAGAGCACCTGGTGCATCCGACTCCTATACACACCGTCATGCAGCGCGGCTCACACACTCTCAAACACGGTTGACACAGTCCCTCTTTCTCCCTGCGCCACGTTCACACACATATGCGCGCATTACATAGGAACTGTGCTCTCAAACAACGTGGCACACGGCGTAACATGTACTCTTTCGCTGTGAAAGCGCAGTGAAGGATGTTGTTGTCACGCTCTGGTTGTGGCATCGTGCAGAGTGTTTTCTAAAGCCTTGTATGAAGAAGACTGTTTTCACTGGAGATGAGAGGCCCGCTGACAGGATACAGACCTCACTCTCTTTTGCTTTGCAGTGTGTGCCAGGGGCCATGGAGTATAAGGTGGCTGCTGTTACAGACAGTGATTTTATAATAAACTGAATTTCAACTGGCTGCATCAATACAAGCAAAGTCTGTAATAATGGAGGGGAAAGAATTTGTAATCATGCTAATCTCTGCAAGTTCAAGGCGAAAAAGTTTTGCATATAGCAAAATGTTTTTCTTTTCTTTCCAAGGACCTTCATGGTTTTCGCCGAAGTAATTGGCTGCATTGTTTGCTTTGGCCTCCAGTAAATGGCTGAACAAGCATCTTTCCCTTCTTCTCAAGAATCAGGAAAAGTGTCTGATCAAACAAAGGCTCTACGTCTTAGCATGGGAAGAAAATAAATAAAGTGGAGTGCAGGGGGAAACCGATGCCGCATAACTGGGCCACCACTGCAACAAAGCTGCCTGCATTATCCATTGTCTCAGCCGTCACAGCCCCACTTGCCCTGACACAAGTGGCTCATGAACAAATGCAAAGTCAAAATAAATAAACAATCTAATAAGCAGGGGGCTGTGGGGAAAACGTGCAAGATTTCCATTGTGGCGCATGCTTTATTTGCCCCTTATCTACTGGGTAGCGAGCGCAAAAGAAGCATCGTGTAAGCGTTACGATTACATCGTGTGGGTTTGTTACCCAGGAATGTAAGATGCACTCAGCTCATTCTGCGGTGCAACACACAGGGTCCCTCACCAGCCCTCCAAAGCATCTTAAGTGGAGAGGTCTGAGGGACCAAGACGCACGCGAGGATAATCTTATTAGCTCCGCTGAAAGTTACTGACGGGCTGTGGTGTTGCACTGTTTGTCCTTGACAAAAAATATAAACACTCCTCATTTGCACAGAATTTCTTTTTTCACATTTTCTGCGGTGCACTCACTTGTGATAGCAGCCCAGATTGTTTACCGATGGAAGGCTAAAGATAAATTGAATAAAGGAAGATCTTTTGAAAGTGTTCATGCAGAAAAAGCAAATTATATGCATTCATTTTTTCCGTCTGTAAGATGATTTACTGATTCAAAACATGAACCAATATATCGTCTCAATAAATCTGTCAACTTTAAGTTTTACAATGTAGCTGTAAAAAGTGGGACTCACTCACTCATCACCGTTGGATGATTGAGAAACATGTAAATGAGTAACAATCTGAATAGCTCATGCATGTCACTGTATACAAAAGGGTGAGAAGGCCGAGCACTAAACCAGTTTGCATGTGCATATCTGGGATTTGATATGTGTGTGTGTGGCGGGGTGTGACTAATTCCTGCTAAATGGCCCTTACTTGAGGGGCTGGTCCCCATCAGCTGTAGGCCAGACTTAGTGCCATCTGGGCACAATGTTAAGTTTCACTGGTGAATGGGAGCCACAACCACCAAATCCCCAATCCCCCCCCCTTCCTCCCTCCCGCTTTGCCTTCCAGGGCCAAGGGCAAGCCATAAGTGCAGTGTTGAACACAGCATGGAAACCTAAGTATGTGGTTTCCTCAGAGAGCCATTGAGTTTGGAAACACCTCCTCAGTCGGGATTTTGAACTCACGACAGGTCTTCTAACCACCAGCGAGCACTTCCACTGTCTCCTTCAGGGGCCTCATCCCCTCGCTGACCTTATCCAATGCAAACACATGTAGCCTGAGCCAGTGCATTCTGTTTTATTGCTACATCCAGCTAATCTTGCTGAAGGGTTTCGACTCCTCCTCCCTCTTTGCCCCTCAGTGTTTTAGTTATTCCAGCTGTGCAGGAGCCCTTAATGTTGTTGGCATAGCTGCGAAACGTGCAAAAACACACATTGTACACACAGGAAAACATGTGCAGGCATGCAGGAGCACACTGAGGTGCACACACATGCATGCACTCATACATGAACACACACACACACACACACATTCTCATGCTCCTCCCTTTCTCCATTCATTTTCTCCCCCTCTTATCCCACTTTTGCTCACAATCTCCCTCAATCGTCTCCATCTCCCATCTCTCCCCTCCCCTCTAACTCGCTGCGCTGTGGTGCGTTTGTGCGGTGTTGATAAGCCTAAGATAGCAGATCTCGGTGGTCGCTGATGTAATGATGATGAATGCTGCGGCGCTGCCAGTCTCCCCCCTCAGGGGGCCCTCGACACTGAACAGTCGCCCTAATGAAATGAACACAAATACAGTACCCCGTCTGTGAGGGGGGGTTGCCAAATCTAAGAAGACACTTCAAGAGTTTATATAAAAATGTCCCCCAGTTTCTGAGTGTGTGTGTGTGTGTGTGTGTGTGTGTGAGACATGCATTTGCAAATGTGTTCCTAATGACAGAGTGCAGTGGAGTTGGAGGTTCACCTAAAGCACTTTCATAGAATTAAGCTTGTAAAGATGTAGCCTTTAAATAACAAAAGGCAGTGATTTTTTTGATAGCGTTAGCAGTCGTTTAAGCTTGCATGAAGGAAAAAAACGGAATTTTTTCCATCAAAGGCAAAAGTTTATTTTAGTGTTTCACTTTGATGTGTACAATTTGCAGATGACTTTCAACTCAGTGCCTTTGTCACCAAGGCGTATAATTTATGTTAAATTGATTTGCTTAATGTGCTTATAAAATAAGAATGTTTTTTTTTCTGAGGGAACCATCTGAATTGTGGTATTTTAAACCTGTTTAATCGCCTCCCTTTCTGTGTGGAAGGATTACAGTTGAGCACAAATAAAGATACACCCTCTTTCTCTCTTCTCTAATTGGGTGTAGGACAGACATTTCATGGGAAAGACATTAATATGAAATTAACATTTATTTTGGTTAACAACAGCAACCTATGCCTAGTTGTAATTCCTACTTTTGTGCCAAGCCTCTGTGACACACCACTGATGCTAATATTTCTGTGCTGTCTCATGAAAATGTATGTAAAAGAATCTGCCTCTTGCTCATAAGTACATCAGTGTTTGTTTACTTCAGTGAAGGTTAAAAGTGCTGAATGAAAATGACACGACACTCAAACTTATTCTTAAGGGAACTGGGATCTCTGTCCGAAGATCATTTTACGCAAAAGGATAAACACAGAAAAACTCACATTAACAAGCATTCTTTCCAATGTAATAATGTCTTGACGTGAACACAGATGTTTGTGTCTCTGTGTTGGTGAATTTGTAGAGTTGGACAGGGCGAAAATGAGCAACACGAAAGGCGAAAGCAGAGACGGGAACATCTGCAGGATTGGGTGTGGGCGTCCAGGTCAGAGGGATTATGGGTGAAAAGGTCCTGCTTTTAATTGCTGCTTTGGAACTGTGGCCTGCCTTGTGGAACACAAAAGACCGGTCAGACACGCTTCAGTGGCTTGGACTTGTGAATATTTGTCCGACCAGTGGAATGCCCCGCTTTCTCCTCAGCTCCCCTGCAAACCCCAATCCTGACTCTCAGGCCTTGTCTACACATACGCGGGTATTTTCTGAAACGTAGCTCTTTCTATGCATTTTGGCCTCTCGTCCACATGAAAACTGGATTTTAGGTTGTCGAAATCAGACCTTTTTGAAAACTCCTTCCAATGTGAAGATGCTCAGAAACTCTGCAGTGTTGATGTGTAGACAGGGAATGAGTTTTTGGCTTGTGACGTTGGAGCGCGCTCAATTTTCTCTTTTGTTTACATGAGGCAAGATTTCGTGCAATGGCAGACATGGACATGGACAAAACAGCTCTGCTTCTAAACTTGCTAACAGGACTTTTAAAAAAAATATGTTTAGACATAAATGTTCTTCATTATATTGAGGAACAGAGGCATCAGAATGTGCTACAGAGGTCACTGATACATAATCCAACTCTGACACAGACGCCCCCAATGTTGACGTTTGTTGACAAGACCTTGCCTCCAGATTACTGGTGCAATTTTCAGGCTCCTGATTGGCCAATATGGCTTTAGGGTTGGACATATATCGCCCCCTGTTGGTGGCATGCTCTTGACGGCGCTTCAGTTATTTTTTGCGTTTTCAGATTTTTCATTTCATTTCTTAAACAGTGCTTGTATGGACAGGATTTTTTTTTTGCTTGTACACATGTGGACTAGGCCTCACATTCACTGCACTTTCAGCTCTTTTAGCTCTGGTGTAACTCACCTGGGGTTAAAGAAAGATACGAAGACATACAATTATGCACGCTCCACATGCAAAGCATGTTGGGAGCTATTTAGTAAGAACTGTGAAAAAGCTTGTCTCCCTGTTCTTTTCCACTGCTTCACTACCTTTCCTCAAGTTCACTTATTAGATTGATGCAATGACAGTTTCAAAGACGGAGACTTTTCTTCTGAACCCGCCCTCGTTTCTGCTGACGACAGCGAATGACTGACGCCTATGATCAGTTATCATAGTAAAAACCTACAAATATACATGTGCAGACATACATGCACCGCACATATTCTAACGATTAACTCGCCCCCCCCTCCAGAAATGAAAGCATTCAAACTATCAAACACATGCAGCAGTGATTTGAGATGATATCTGTACAAGTAGGACAAAAATGTCTTTGGTTGCGGATGACGGCTACACATGTATTCATGTGGGAGTGATTAGAGGACGAGCTCTTGTTTAATTCTGTTTTGATTGGTAAGGGAGTAATTGCATTGTGTTTTTTTTCCATCTCTCTTTTTTTTTTTTGTAAGCCAGCAATTGCTTACAGATGTTGTTGTCGGGTCAGAATGGAAGACAGACTGGTTTTTCAGGGGGTTGGGAAAAAAAACAAACAAAGCGCGCAGTGTTTGTCTGAAGTTTACCCCTCACCACTTCCCCCTTGCCTTCCCTCCTTGGGGAGTTGGTAAAAATCAGCACCCCCCTCTCTTGTAGTTTCAGCAGCACTCCTCTGTTTGCATTATAGCTGACTTTACTGCTGCCCTTTGTATCCATACATGTTTATAGGGTGGAGGACAATTAAATAGTACAGTTGGGTAATTAGCTGGTCTTTATTGGAAAGAAAATGTTAGTCAGACTAAATATTTCCACTAATTATCCATGAATTATGGAGTCTAAGTAAAGGCTTTGTATTGGACCAAATGAAGCCGTCCTGTACTTTGTGTAAATGAGTGGTTGTTGTGTATCACCGTGTTGTCTCCATAATCAGAGACCTCCATGACCTAGATAGAGTTGAGTTTGTAGACGGCCTCTGAGGTGCTGAACTGAGCAGCATGTCTGCTAGACTGTTGGCTGAACCCCTTCTAAACCCACAGACAGTATTAACTTGAACCACCTTTATTCTTTGAAAGAAAAATTGCCCGGCACCATGATATTCCCAAAAGGGCCTTCAAACAACCCTTGTTTTTTTAGGACTGTGAACGTTTCTCTCTCTGTGGTATCCCCTTAAGGTTTCTCCTTTCTCTGTGGAAAGACTGCTAGAGTAGGATTATCAGTATATCCACAAGCTGCCTTTACTTCTATTCTGAGATATAAAACCTAGGCGGGATGTCCTGCCTTGCTATGTTTATAGAGTTGTTGTGTTTTTTGACAAGAAGTCAGAAGTTTAGTGTGACATAGTTGAAAATAAGGTAAGCTGAAATTTGTTTTTGGATATTTAACCGCGAGAAGGAGAAGGAGAAGGAGAAGGAGATCAGCCCCCTGACAAGCAGATCAGAGCCCAGCAGGTTTTAGTTAAAATAAATCAGGGTGAGCTGGTGGATTGACCCGTGGTCTGCTCTGGGCATCATGAAAAGGGAGGATTGGATCTGAAGTTTTCCTCTCAAGCTTCTCAGTGTTGAAGTCTTTTCTTGAGGCACTCTATTGTTAAAATGTTTAACTTAGATCAAGCAAGAAATACTTCATTTTTAAACTTAATGCACACATCAAACCAATGATTTCCTTTGGTTTTACAAGCAGAGACACACACAAAAAAAATTGCATCTATCTCATGAGCTGATTCATCTTGTCCTCTGTGCTTCAAATGTTTGCATTCACCCGTCCTCTCTACCTTCTTCTTCTCCACCAGTTATCCCGTCTCCATGAGGTGTTGAGGAATGAGCAATCGCAATGGAAACCCAGTCCCAGGCCAGTTCAGCAGCTGAGAAGAAGAAGAGGGTGGAGACCATTGTGGCGACCAAGGGCTCATCAGCGCGCAATGACATCAGCGAGAAGGCGGTGGCCTCCAGCACCACCTCAAACGGTACCCGTCACCTCTAACTGCACACTCAGCCACTGTGGTTAATGTAAATATAATTTTGGTCTTCTGGAACACACCCAGTTTTGGAGAGATTTGTCCGTAAGTCAGCTTTTACCAGTGGAGTATTTTGAACATGGAGCCCAAAACCATGATGAAATATGATGCAACCAGGAAATTGGCACCGGTGAAAATCACTACTGATATTCAGATGGTTCGTTTTTTTTTTTACCTGAGACAGTTTCAAAAATAAACCCAAAATGCACGCATCCACATTTCTGAATAATAAAATTTAGCATCGACTTCATATTTGTGAAAAACTTTTTAGTTTGCATATTGCTGTTGATCTGTTGATCTTGCATAGCTACACCTCCACCTCTCAAGATCATTAAAGTGCAGAGAAATTGAACTTTCTCTGCGCAGGCTCAGGTCGCTCACATCTGTTCATCACTAACTTGTGAATAAACATGAGAATCAGATTTGACTTTACTGGCCAAGTATGGGTACACATACAAAGAATTTGACTCTGGTTTTCCATTGCTCTCTATGTACTAAACACAGGAATAAACAAACAGCCAAAAACAAGCACAACAAATACTGAACAAATGAAGTCAAGGAATGTTGAATGAATGAAGAATGCAATTACAAGTTTCATCCTTTTTATCCTAAATTTAGCTAAAGTCACAAAGTCTTTATCTACTGATGTATTCCAGACCTGAGCTCGAGACGGAGGTGTGGCCACCATACGTCACCTGTTATCACTCAACATATTTCAGCATCGGGGGCCGCTGACCTACAGGGGACCAAGGAATGTTTTTTGTGCTTATGCTCTCATTACTTTAAAATGAAATTAACCGACTCCCAAAAACATGATTTAAAGATTTAGACATGCACAGATCCTTTCTTACGTTACTTATGTTTACTCTCCCCCTATTCTTGTGGGTCTCGGTGAGTCACATACAGCCCTCACTGGTAGCAAAACCTTGGCATGTTTACATAGCAATGTCTTCAACACACGCTATTAAAAGCTTACAGTTCTCTAAGCCTGTTGCCATTCAGCCTTTCATTCTCAATTCAGATGCTGGAATGAGGAATATTAAATGCATTTTTCTTTTTGGCCGGAGAGCCTTGGAGCATCAAACTAAAGTCATAACAAAACTGAAGTTGAGATCAGCGTGGCCTAAGCTGCAGCTGTGCTCATTAGCAGTGAGAGGATTTGGAGATTTTTGGGTGTGGAGGGTTGGCTCTAGTAGCTGGTGGAGTTCTCTGTCGCCCCCCCCACTCGACTGTGCTGATGTCAAATGCGATCAACCCGACTGTGAACAGGAGACAAACAACCCAGGAGAGGGTGAAGAAGTTGCTGAGACTTGCTCCCCATATGGGAGTTATCACAGGAAGTGGGTAAGGTAATGCATCCTGAAGCATCTTGGGAATACTCTCACTCTTAGTCATTCCCATATGGCCAGTGCTGTTTTATTAATTAAAGGTGCAGCAAGGGGGGAAAAAAAAGTTTGTTGTGGAAAAAACATGGATGTAATTTGGCTTTGTGATTGTGTTTTTTTCCTCGTAATGTGCTGGTAATTACAGCCCTGAACGGCATAATATTTGTCTCCAAAACCACGCCGAGGATTCTCCTCCGCCGTCTCGGCCACGTCAGAAGATATGTTGCAGCTTTAAGCCATGCTGCACTCCCTAAAATACAGTAGTCTCATAATTCACTTGACGAAGGGAGGGATGATACTTATCTGCCAGAGAAAGGTCCCCTTTAGATCCCAATCTCTCTCTCGGAATCAGAAGATAGCTTACACATTCTTTGTGTTGTTATAATTACAGCACATTCCCCAGTCGCCCCCAGAACTCATAACCTCTTATCAGGTGTAACCCTACACTCGCCTCAACTTTAACCCCCGTAGCCCCTGCCCGACCGCCTCCATCCAAACAAAAGGTAATTGTGAGCAGCTGTGGAACCCCAGCGACCGGCTCTTCTTAGGAAGGGCCCGGCGAAATATTTCCCCCCGTCAAGCAGAGTAGCGGCCCCTGATCTCAGCGCGGCGGAAACCCCGTGGTGCGCCCGGCGAAAGCATGCTACGATAAGTTGTGAAAAGTGGAAAATAAGTAGGAGGGGGGCAGGTGGAGTACACACGGCGGATGTTTAGCTTGGTCTCTGCTACCGAGAAGTGCAACATTATTCTGTAATGGGATCAGCTTGCACACAGGTATTGATCAGTGGTATTAGAAAACTGCACTTTTGTCTTGAAATCTTAACTTGCACTACAGGGATAATTCCCAACTGTCCTCCGCCTCTACTTTGTCTTCCCTTCTTGTCCCTAGTCTGTAAGTTTTGTCCAAGTTGAGCAGGCCCAGAGTAATTATTGAGTCCTGGTAGAGCGTTCCCACATGGTTGGCTAAATGGTGGCTTCATCCTGTGTGCCATTCATCTCTGTGCCCCCTCCTCTTGCACTGACAGCTCAAAAGAGCCGACTGTGCCACAACAATGCCGTGATTGGTGCTCTTTAGGAGGGGTTCGAGGGGAGGGAGGGGGGTTGCTCTCCCCTCCCACCCTCATCATTCGGCAGGCAGGTGGACCACAAAGTCCCCTGATTCTTTTGTTGGGTCCCGAGCTAAGAAAAAAAAAAAGATGTCCATGCTCCTTGCCTGAATAAATCCTGTCGTCATGGGATAATTTGCTAATAAAAAAAAAAAGAAAAAAGGGGGTGGGGGGCGAAAGGATTGGTTATTTGAAGGAGAAAAAGAAGGGGAAAAAGTTTCTGGTTGGTTGGACTTTTGTGATATGGCTGCTGCTGATTTGAGGAAAGAGAGGGAGTTAGTGTAAGTAATGGGATGCGAATTGGAAAATGGGGAGGAGAACAACTGGACACAGTCGAGAAAATTGCCAGGGAATGCTGTTTTAACATGACAGAGCCTCTGTAAAGCAGGTTATGAAGTGAGCGTGTTTTTAATGGTCGTGCTTAAAAGGGCGAGAGCAAGGGTCTCAGAGGCAAACAAGTTAAGCCTTTAAGGGCAACAAATGTTAGGCCTTCGTGTAGGTTACCAGAGAAATCCCTAAACAAATGGAGAGCGTGGCTAAAGTGTTTAAAGAGGGGGGGGAAAAAGAACACTTGACTGCTTTGAAAAAAAAATCTCCTGATGGGAAGAGAAGGAAGAGCGATACAGAGAGCGGGGGGAGATAGAGGAAGAGTGAGAGGCCACCTTCTTTTTAGGCAGCCATTTAAATGATCAACAGTAAATAGAGGGGAATGTCATCTGACAGAAATAAAGTTCCCGTTAACAGCGGGGATGGAAAGTAATTTACAGATACGCTGTCCCCGCCATCTTTGTGCCTCCCAGATAAGGTTTCATTTCAGAAACGGATAGGAGACATTTTCACTTACGGGCCCCCATTCTGGGACACCTGTGATAACAGCTTGTGGACCCCTAATTGAAAATGGGTTTCAAAATGGATTTTCACTTTTCTTCCTCCCTCCTCTCCCCCCTCCATTCCCTCCCTCCCTCATGACTAACCCCCCCCTCCACCCCCGTCAACACCCAGGTCCATCCCTTTTTTTCCTTGGCGTTGCCTTGTCGTTGGCAGAGGGAGGCAATATTGGAAGGACAGGGAGGAAAGGGAGGGAGGCTGTGGGGGGGAATGGAGCGTTGGGAGCGGATCATCCCTCAGCCCGTGTCACAGCTATGACAGCCGCGTGATCCGTCTTATTAATGAAATCATTGATCACTTGATGGGACTCATAATCAACTGTTTCTCCACTGTGTCCTGCCCCATCTCCTCCTCCTCCTCCTCCCTCCTCATGCTGCCACCTCTGCTTTCCACTTTTTTATCCCCGGTGTATCGTCCCCCTCCTAAAAGATGAACCACTTTGGCGATCTGGTCTTTTTGTGTGTCTGATAGAATAAAAGATTTATAAGTACAGAAAATTAACAAGAACACCCAGACAGTGACAATAAATGCTGGCAAGTGATTCAGCATCCGGACATCTGATGTGGATTTTAAAATGTACCTGCTCCCTTTCTTAAATTGGCCTTTTCTTTCCGAGTTGTTTTTGCATGACTGCTGCTAAAAGGCGATCTCTGTCATCTGTATTTGTGCTGTATGTATTTCATGGGGACCAGAGGAGGAAGCAGGGGCCCCTCTGTGTTACCCTACTCTGGGCTCTGCCTGTGGGGGCTAATGAGAGAGGACTGATGGAGGGATAAGGGACCTCATGGGAGCTCTGGCTGGCCCACGGGTCAAACAGCACAATGGAGGAGGCGTTATAGAGCCTGACACACAACCCCACGCAGGAAAACTGGCTTTTAGTGTCAAAAGACCTCTGTATGGTACATCAATTATACATAGAGTACATACAAACTTATTATATAAAGCAGAAATACGGAGAAGAAAATACTTACTTATCCACAATATGGCTGCTTTCATGACATTGTTTCATGAGGTTTCAAAAGGTATCAAATCTAAATCTACCTGTAGATTAGGGTTTGTAAAGTCACACTGGTGCCATGTGCATGCACAGTGGATGATGTGCTTTCACTGGTGAGCCATAGCCATTTCATGGACCTCTGCACTGAAGGCAATTTCCTGCAGCAGCAGGGGTACAGGCTTTGGCAGAGCCACCTCACAGGGGCCTGAGGCGCAGGATTAGCTTAGCCTCGCTGCTACTCAGGGCGGAGGGGAACCTCAGCTGCCCAGCCCAGTCCAGCCCAGCCTGGCCTCTCTTGTCTGGCACACTTCCGCATGCCCAGATCTGCCCGCTGGAGCGCCGCTGCTCCTTCGCTGCTGGAGGATGCATATAAGCCAGTGCCTCAAGACTTTTGCAGGCTGTGGAGATGCCGCCAGAATTTAGCTGTAGTGGAATTGCTTCTTTATATTTTTTTGCTCAGAGATCATCCTACTTGTTTGCTCTGGTGCATGTTACAGGAAATATAGCTTTGAACCCTTTAATGAAATTTTAATTTATTACAACTTGATTCTTGTTTTTGTAGTTTTTCTGTCATTCCTTCAGTTATGATAACTTTGGACTTCAGACATGTAAATAAGCCATATTATGTAATCTGTTTTATTTGGATGGATTAAACCCAAAGTGAGCAAACCTGAAATGTAATTAGTATGACTTTGTTGCACAGGAAAACTGGACAGATGAACAACTGTGGTAAGTACTTTAGGTCAAAGTTGAACCAGGAATTCAATCTGTAAACTGTGATGGGTGAAGAGATGATGGCTGAAACTACAAAAATGAGACTCAAGTTGTATGATGTGGTTGAATTTCCCTTTAATTTGCATCGATTATAGGGAGCAATCTCCATTTGACATTATCACTACAGGTTGTGATAATTCATGCTGACCATCACAATGGTTCCTCAGAAGAACCCGAGATCATTTTCACTGACACGCTGAGAGCCAGAATGGCATCAGAGTCAGAGGTCACCCAGGTCAGAGGCAACCAGTGACCAGGCTCACAAAGACAAATCAGCCTGCCCTGTGTGAGAGGACTACATCGACCAGCCCGGCCCTGCTGCATCCCAGCAGCACCGTGGCCCTGCCGGATATCACTCCTCTCAGAGAGGGAGGCAGGGGCGAACAAGGGCCCCATAAACTCATAAAGCCTTAAACTGGGGAAGCAGTAGTTGATTATTCTACCACTCTGTCCATTTGTCGGTAGGCATCAGTGGCCTCCCTCCTGCCAGGAGGAACAAAGCAGGAGTGTCCTGACCCTGCCAGGAGGATTTATTGTGGTGTGTTCTTGTCCGCGTCCTGTCTGTTTTGTTCGGTCGCTCACGCCTCCTTACCACAGTCGGGTTCTTGTTGAATGGGACTTAGGATGAAGTAGCAACTATGTGGCCTTGCCACCATGGTTGGAGTTTATGTGACAGTATAACTCTGCAGGACAGGTCCTGCTAGTGAGCTGACCTTTGGCATTCTGTATATTATTTTATTTACTCATGTTATACCATATTATATGCATGTTGAAGGTAAAGTATTTATCATTTCTGCAATAAATGTCCAAAAACGATGAGACCTATGTTATATATTTTGTTAGTGGTGTACTTTCATTATCCCAAATGTTTCCAACAAACCAGAGAAATAAGTAATTTTATTCAAGGTAATGGTGCATCAAATTTGGTTGCCTGTCAATGGTGTCATATCCCCTTCTCCCCCTCTAGTTCTTACAACTCCCACAATCCTACGCTGCATCATCAAACTACACCTTCTGTTTATGTTTTGATCGAGAGACCCATAGTACTTTCTGGTTTTTCATTTTTTAGTTGCTTGTTTAATATATGAGGTGTAAGGACCTAAAAATCAATCTGCGCCTGAGTTATGAATAACTGCTTTTGTGTGTGCTAAAAAGGCAAAAAAGGACACAAAAGTAATGCATCATTACTTTGCATGTACATGTTTTATGTGTGTGCTAAAAGAAAAGGTGCCACGGGTGAATCAAGAAAACTCATTAAAAAAGCTACTTGTGGTGTATGCACAAGTACTACATACAGCAGTTTAGAAAACATGGTTTATTATTTATTAGTCTTTTATGTTGATCCCCATGAAGTAAGTTCTTTCTAAAATGTTGGCATTTTATAGATGGTAAATCACTGTGTCATTTTAAAGAAGTAACCAAAGTAAATAAAACCAGACTGTTTTGGCTTTATACTTTAAAGAGTCAGCTTGTCTGAATGTAGCAGATTTATTTGTTTGGAGCCTGAACTTGTTTTTTGTCTGAGAGCGTCCACGTATGTTTCAGCCCTCTTTCCACTCTCTGCTCAAAACTCACTGGATTAAATCAAGACATGCTTTGAGAGAGCAAAAGGCCCTATACCCCCTAATCTCTCTCCCCTGACCTCCACACCCTCTGGGCCTTGACTCTCACCCTTCTCCCTGCTCCCCCTCCCCTTTCCCCGCCCAACTCTCTCCCTCGCAGTGCGAAAGAGGAGCTAGGATCAAAGGCCATAAACCATGGCAGTGATTTCTGGTGATTGATTAGAAGCAGAGGTTGAGAAGCAGCAGCTCTCTCCCCTCCATTCTTCCCACCCTCCGGTGCTGCGTACACGTTCTCCCAGGGCTCTCGTAAATAGCTCAGGCTTCAAGTGTGAAAAGAGTTGCCACGATTGGCAGACAGAGCCCACAAACACATCCGTGCCGGGGCGGCTTGGCCAGTTTTTCTGCCTCTTCCTCCTGGATGGCAGGGGGGTGTCAGTTGATAAGAACCATTTGTTGTCTTGCTTGGATCTGGGGAGGGACAGTGTAATCCCCTCGCCCTGGTCTGTTCGCAGAGCTGGAGGAAAAGAGCAGAGGAGAGGAGGAGGAATTGATTTTCAGAGAGAGGGCATGCGGAGAATTGAACTCAGATGTGTAGCAGAGACAGGGTTTGAAAGAAACATTCTACTTGCGGGGAAACAAATGTCTGTAGCTTACAGCACAGAGGCCGTGCAATTTGAACTTGAGCAAGTCCTTCTAATGTTAATCAATTGCATAGCTGTCTTTCACCATTCTCTGCCCGCCTCCTCCTCCTCCCCCTGTCCCTAGCCCAACTCCGCCTGGAGGCCTCTTGACAAGCAAGTGGTCCTGTAAAGGCATTTTAATAGGCCATGCCCATTCACAGGCATTGAGATTAATGCTTGAACCACATGCACAGACTTTTTGCACAGAGACACAAATACACATGCACCTCTCTGCATCTTTCCTACCCTGCCTGATCTCACCTGGAGCTGTGAGTCTAATGATGTTCGGAGTGTGGGCCTCGCAGCGACAGCTCCAGTCCCGGGGAGATGTGTCTCATGTCAGACTTTGCGCCAGACAGACTCCAATAAGGAAAGTGGGGGCGGGGGGTGGGGTGGGGTGGGTGTTCTTCAGCGCAGCTGGAGCGAAGCCAAAACTAAAAGTGCAATTCTCTGAAGGTTTTGTTTTTCCTCTGTGGTATTTACAAAGTGATTGAGCGCATTTTTGAGTGTCATGGAGTATCTCATTACGCTCTTAAAAGCTTTTTATCCATCCACATGCTCTAAGATATGTACACATTGCACGTTGCATACTGTAGATA
Source organism: Holacanthus passer (assembly GCA_025331565.1). Classification (NCBI taxonomy): domain Eukaryota; kingdom Metazoa; phylum Chordata; class Actinopteri; family Pomacanthidae; genus Holacanthus; species Holacanthus passer. The sequence goes on along the minus strand of JAFREQ010000045.1, from coordinate 1,353,665 downwards.
CTCATGCACGCAGACACATAATCTCTCATTTTCTCTCGCTTTCCTCGACGGCACCAAAATGCACACACACACTTGGTGCAGCTGGAGGATGGGCCGTCATTATTAACTGTTTGGCGACCTCATGACTTCATCTTCGGTGGTGTCAGAGGCGGCCCACATTATGTCTCCGCTCGGCTCAATGGGCTCTTTGTTCTGGCTTGGCTCTGGAGCAGCTCAGCATGGGGCTGCGTGAGTCCAACAGTCCCACTGCGGCTTTGGAGGGAGGGAGAGGGATGGATGGAGGGAGGTAGTGGAGATTGGGAAAAGACATGGGAACTGGGAGAAAAGCTGGGAGAATGAGGGATGGGATCAGGAAATCAGGAGTGAGTAACAAGAGATTAGTGAGAAGAAAGTGTGAATGAGATCGAGAAGGTGGGATGAGGAGAGGAAGAAGAGGAGGGAGGAAGGATGGAGAGGGAAGCTAATGCTACAGGTGAATCCCAAAGTAAACAGTCTTTCGCTATTATAATTTTAAACACAGCTCTCCTTCCTCTGATTCATTCCAACATGAACACCAGATTATGAAGGCAACTTGTCATCCGAGCTGCACCGGTCATCCTCGTGTGGAATGTGGGATTAATGGCAAAGCAATGCAGAGATTAGAGAAGGAGGCGAGAGCGAAGCGGGTGAGGAGGATTCGACTGCCGGGAGTGACAGGAGAGGTCATACATGAGGAGAGCTCATTACAGAGAGAGGACAGGAGGCAGAGAGACGGGGAGAGACGCAGGGAGTGAAGGTAGAACAGAGCGAGGAAAATGGACAGAGTGTTGAAGTAAAAACTACGAGGTGAAAACATGAAGATGATTTATGAAGCCACGCAACATGTGTCCAGATAGAGGAACTTCTCCCATGTATGTTGAAGGAGCAGCTTTCACTTTTGTAGACTTCTGCATATTTTTATAACCAATATCTGCACTTGATAAGTCAAACAACACTAACATTATCTGGCTTGAATTTTCATTAACGTGACCAGAGATGTTTGTTCTGGACATGTATCCTCTATTGTCATTTGTCACTATCCCCAATATTCCTTAATGTAGAAAGTTGAGATTCTCTCTGATAAATGGTTCTTTGATCAGCTATGAATATTATATAACTTTGTTTGCATGACTTCTTCTGTGAGTCTTGTCTGAGAACGGCCCTGAAAGTGACCTGTTGGATGTATTAACATGGTTCTACAAAGTGTAACCTCTAACTTCAACCTAACTACTCATCCTCTAATGCTCCTGCAAAGTCGTACACAGTTCTGTGCCAACTTTTAAAGAATCCATTTTTTTTCAAGGTAGTTGCTCATGTTTTTTTTAATCTCATGCCTCATACAAAGATTGCTACTACCAGTTACCTATTTATAGAGAAAATGGACAGGATTTGTTCCTCTGGAAACTTGCACACGGCAAATAACACCTCTCTCTATTATAGACTACAATGTGCACTTAGCGTGTAGAGACTCAGTGACACTTGACACATACTGGCTGCTCTAACCTGTAACATACAATATATATCATATCATCCACACCTGCAACTTTCACCCTGTATTGTCTTTTTTTTTTTTTTTTTGCACTGCAGAGCCACTTATCTAATCACACAGAAAGTCTGGTGCCTTTTCTTTTTCCCCTGCTCACCTCCAACCTCCAGCCCCTTTCCAGCAGACTGTGGTTAAGTCTGTTTGGCCAACATAGCAGATCCTCTAATCTGCAGAGCTTTCCCTGCCTGCTGCAGACACCGTAATGAAGGGGTCCAGGTCTCACCTGTATTTTAGGGGGAGAGGGGTGAATTACACCCTGTTTATTAAGCGGGCACTCCCATTCATATCACACGCTGGGGGCGGGTGGGGGTCAGGTCTGGGATTTTGCAGCAAACGTGGCCGTCAGCGGTAATGATGATAGGATGTTGGAAGGCAAATGGTGATTGATAGGTTTATAAAGAGTTCTTTGTGCGGTTGTTTGGCACCTTTTAGGTCCTGATAGAAAAAATGTGGAAAATGAACGAATGTTATTTTACATAATTAATGTGTCACGCTGCAAAAAGTTGATTCAATTAGCATTGGAGTTTTTTTTTTTTTTTAACACCAAGTGACTTAATGTGTCTGCAGAACAGCCTCTCATTGTGGGAGCCGAGAGAAGGAGTCAGTTGAGTTGTGTTATTTTTATGGCATTTGGCTTGTAGTTTGGAATTCTGATTGTCATGCTCTCTGGTAAAAAGGCCTTATGTCCAAATGTGATGGGTTAGAAACTGTAAGCACTACCAGCTGCACCATCAAAGGCCCAGGCATGCTGTTCATTTAACCCAGATCCGTCACACTCATGTGTAGCCCCTGATTCAACCTGTAATGTAGACATTCAGCAGGAGGCATTAGACTGAGACTAATGTAGATTTATGAATGTGAATTAACTCTCAGCACCTCTCTACCTGTTATAAGTCAGAGGTTACTGACTATATTTGAATATATTTGGCTGCTGTTGGAAATGAATACAGATTTATAGTGAATAACGTCATTACCAGCAAATACACAATTCTGTGCCAACACAAACAGAGTATATCCAGAGTAAGCCGGCTAAATTTGGATTTTTCTCTCTATTTTAGTCCACACTAGGGCGATGTGTGACACCTGTAAATGAAGATTTCGAAAATGGTGTCCATAGTGGGCAGGTAAAACAATTAAGTAAGCCTGGTTGGGGACTGTGACATACGCTCCTTTCACACATGCAGTCTGTCCGTGAAATGTTCATGAACGTTTCCTTCATGGGGTCACATGTGAATGGAAGCACGATCAACATTCAGGGAAATCTGTGCCGCCAATTTTCCACCGCAAGACCAATTAGCATTTCATGGAAAATGCAGATGTGTGTTGTGAATGAAAGACACTTTAACGTGGAGCGAGCATCACTATAGCATTGCCTATGCTTTCGCTGGTGATTTGGTTGGAGTCCATACAAGTTGTGTTACTCCCATCTGCTGGACCATCCCTTTTTTGGGATATTGACATGTGTGAAAAGGTGCAAAAGAAAAATGTTCCTGATTGTTGCTGTATCCTACTTCAGTTGTCTGAAACAGAAAAATATGTAAACGAGAACAAATGACTTGGGAGTTCAACAGGTCATCACAGACGGCGGAAGGAGACAGATGTTTAACCTGAGACCTTCACTAAAATGACCTGGAAATGTTCTTCTGGTTTTCACACTTAAACAGTGTTTTCAAAGTTAACCTGCTTAGTGTAAGTGTTGCGCAAACATGGCTCTTGAACCAGTTTCACCTCTGTTTACTGAGCTGCGTAGCAGGTGTGAGAATAGATCAGCAGCAACAGAGCAGGCAGTGAATTAGACAGACAGATCTGAACATCCACAGGCCTAATCACCGCATGAGCACATGAGAGAGAGAGAGAGAGAGTTAGACGTTGGACTTAGACGTTCACCAGTCATTGATAAAGTGCTTAGCAGGAGGAAAATTAATGAATCCGGCCTGACTGGGAGAGGGGGTTTTGGGGTTGAAGGGGAGGGAGAGGAAGAGGAGGAGGAGGGCTGTTGGGGGTGTGGAGGGGGGGTAATCCTGTTCCAGCTAAATGGCTGATCCCTCTCATTCCTTAGATATCAAATGTCAAGAGTTAAATTAGCCTGCTAGCCTCAGATAGGAGTTAACATGCTTTTAAATGGGGCGGGGCGCGGCGATTCCTGCCCCCTGTGGGATGGCGGGCAGGTGCCTTTGAAGTGTCTAATTATCCAGCTCCTAGTCAGTGCTGGCTAACTATCTTAATGTGGGCCTCTTTGCCTCAATGTAATGCACACTTATGCACTCAAACACATGTCCCAGAATATGTGTGAATGTGCATTTTTACACAAGGAAAAACGCACATCATCATACTGTGTTTGCACAAGAGTATTTAGGGAACAAATGCAACATGGATGTAAAGTTTGAACTATTAAAAAGTGAAGTGAAAGAACTTTACTACAGTGTAAGGTGGGAAACATCCACAGTGGCATTTTGGATCGTACTTGATGTGCTTGAAATTACTGTATTATTTTTTTCTATTTTATCCTAACTGTTGGCTCTGCGTTTCTTTGCTTTGGCTGGATATCCATTTCTCTTGGCGAGCCGTTCCTAATCTGAGTGCCACAGACTTGGTCCAGATCACTCTGGTGTCAGAAGTGGGATTCCAATGCTGAGGCCCAGTGGAAAGCTGGCCCACTCTGGTCTGGTGGGCAGTGTGCCCAGATTCACCCTAAAAGACCCGCGATCCCAAACGGACATAATTCTGCCCTAGTCTGCCCTAGCACACAATCATTTTATATTGTTACAGAGGACAGTATAAATAACTAACAGGTTACTGCTGAACATAGCTTGTGACGATCTGAAGCAATGCTAATACAGTCTCGAAGCCAATCAGACCACTAAATGGCATTTTTTGCTTTGAAGCCTTGATCAAATGCATCTCTTGGTGTTTGATTCCTCAAAGAATGCAGGCCAAGGTGCCCTTTGAGTGAAAAACCTTAAAAGCCATAACTATCCATGGTCAAAAACGCATCAGTGTGCATTTTAGAGTCGGGGCTTTCAGCTCTCTCACTGCAATGCTCATTGCTCCCTCACAATGTGGCCCTGATGAAACGGTAGTGGGGTTTCGGCTGCTCTATGGTGGGCCTGTGCCCCTAATGGGTGAATAAGGGGTAGCTAGGGGCAGGCGGAGGCTTGGCACGACACAACCCTGCTGTGAGGCTGATTTGAGGTGAGCGCAGGGAAGATGGAAGGCGCCAAGCAGGCTTTGATTTGCCCCTCCCCAGCCCCGGGGCCTGGAGGCTGGGACTGCGAGATGCTGAGCTCTGGGTGCGTCCCAGCAGGCCCCTGGCGGCAGAGAGATCAGGCTTGGACCGCGGGCTGTGGAGCTGGGGGTTGGGGCGTGGCCTGCCGAGAGCCAAATTGAGATGTGGGAGTCATCAAATTTGCCTAGATGAATATTGAAGAGGGCATTTGCGGGTGATGTGTGGGAAATCAGTTGACAATAGACTGTTAACCAGGAGAGGGAACATCCTGACCTGCCCATGCCTCTCTCTCCAATTCAGCCAAACATCAGTCACACGCTGATGATTAAATAATGTACCACTATGGATTCAACATGCAGAGATAGAATCAAACATGAGCGCAAAGTAAAAGGATGTGAACTTTATCTTTGCTAAAGTTCTCCAGGACTCAAGATTGCAAACTATCCTGCCCCCAAATAGCAACGGCCTGATTCTACCTTCTGAAATTTAGATGTGTTTGTCAATGAGTTTCTCGAATGTCAGCCGTTTTAAGCAGATGCAGGCAGCGCCATCAGGACTCGGTAACCTTCACATAATGCAGAATTGAACTCTGTTGTGGGGAAGGCACCCAGCTCCTCGTCAGCCAAGAAGTTGATCAGAAAAATACCTCACACAATTGCAGTAATCCCCTGCGTTCTTGTTGTGTTGGGTTTGGTGGAGTTTCAGCGGTCTCTCTCTCTCCGTCGTCTTTCAGCCTGCACTAATCGTGAATGATTCCCCCTGTCTATAGCACCAATGCCAGGGCCGGTGAATCAGGTACATAAGCCTAAGCCGCTTGGAGAGGTGCTCTTATTAAACTCTAGCCAGCTGCTGGAATTTTTCTTCCCCCTCTCATTGTTAATTGGGGAGTCTTGAGTCTTTCCCGGGAGTTGATTTGCAAGAGAAAGAAAAAAAAGGAGCAAGAGATTATTGCACAGGAGGAGAGGAGCTTTGAAGAAATGTTTTGTGATTTCACTGTATATCCTCCACTCCTCTCCTCCTTGTTCGCTCTCCATGTGCTCCCCAGCCAAAACCTGTTTGTGCCACTGACAACAGTGCTTTGAGAAGTTCGAAGGTGGAACACAGCACATGTCTGGCTTTGGCTCAGAGGTACAACAACACCTCGTCTGATGTGTAGGCTTTTAGGAAAGGCGGTAAGGGTGTTGGTGGGGGGGTTGCAATGTGATGTGCAATGGCCCTTTGTGCAACCCTGAAACATACATGGCCCAGCTTTTGAGACTCCGACTGAGTTCAGGCTGGAGGGCAAATCAGATGCTTGAGGGTCAAGGACAGATTGGCATGTGGAGGAACAGCAGTCCTTGTTCTTAACCTCTGCCTCCAGAAAATACCTTCAAAAACAACAAGCCAAAGGTTTTGTCTCACTTTTCATTTCTTTGAATTGGCTGGGCACCCTTAACTTAAGCCCCCCTTGTCCCAGAGCCCAACTCTCAGAGGAATTGGCCCCACTTCATATCTCATTATCTCCTTTAAGATTTCATTTTGTCATTGCATCCACGCTCTCTTTTATGCCGCCATATTAAAGGCCATGCATAGGGTTTTTCTCTGAAGGTATTCGTACCAGTTTTTACAATAGAGACCCCAGACAAGGGGAAAAAAGGGAGAAACCTGGGCTTTAGGATTTAATGAGTGGCTTGCTGGGGGTGAAAGAAGGATAGAAAGCAAGTGAGGGAGAGCAAGAGAGAGTGCATTTGTCGAGGGTTAGAGAGAGAGGAGAAAGAGTAGTAAGGGAGGAAGAATGCAGGAATGGAGCACCAGGTACCATAATAGTGGCAGAGAAAGCTCCTGAAATACTAGAGCTGGGGCGTGTGCTCTGATCAGGACGGCAGTGAGCACAATTACCTTCTTTTCAAATCCTTCAGTGACACTGCGGGAGGAAGGAGGACTTTGAAACTTGAAAGGCAGGAGCTCGCTTTCAACCTCAAACGCGAGCAGGAAAGGGCTCTGAAATTTGTTCAGTGCTCCCCATCCACCATTAGCTTGTTTCTTCCTCTCGCCTCCAGGCATTTAAGCGCTTTTTGAAAAGATGTTAAGAAATTCAATCACCATAGAGAGAGAGTGGGATAGTTCTTTTTTCTGTTTTTTTTTTGAGAGGCATGCTTTCCTCTGGTCCACAGAGGACCGGCCTGCTGCTTTTGTACTGGGCTGAATAGACCTGCAAACTGGTAGAGGGCTGGATGTGGCAACCATGGGAAAAGAGAGGGAAATAAAAGAGGAATGAAAAATGAGGGAGGGAAAAAGGGAAAGGGTCTGTTGGGCGGATGGTCAGAGTTAGAGAAGTGTTGCAGGGTTGAACTTTTCAAAGTTGCATGTGTTTACCTTTGTCTGCTCTGTCTTCATTAGCCAATTTTTTGACAGATACCTGGCATGTTATAAGAATACAAAAAAGTTTCCACCAGCAGGTACAAGCAGCAAAATAGAGAAACCTTACTCTCTCTCTTCTCTTCCACCAGTACGAGGCATCATTTGACCTTTGTGCTGCCGAGTGTTTGTTTAACCATTTAAGGTGCTATAAACTGAAGTAATGAAGCCCCTTAAGGTGGTATATGGTAGAATGATGAACCCCCCTGTGGGCTTTCCATGTTGACTGGAGGGGGATGGTGGGACTGTGACACTGCTGTGATTGAACTATTAGTCGCTTGACCTCTCTTTGGAGGCGAGAGACATATCTGAATAGCAGTGGGGGTCACTGGTGGAGAAGGAGAGAAGAAAGGAAGAACAAGAAAAATGGGGGAAGAGAGTCAAGAAGACAAATTAAAATAGTGAAAAAATAGTAATGCATAGTATATTTTCTAATGAAAGTAGTTGAGTCTCTTGAGTAGTTTTTCGTAAGCTTGGCAGACGATGTTTCAGGCCAGTTTCAGTGCCCAGTGGCCTCCTATTTGTAAAACATCAAATATTGGTATCAAAGTAAGGAAAGGAGCTCATAAATATGGACACAGTTTTCACTTTCCCAGATGTAATGCTAGATTTTCTGGATGTGAAAGTGCTGCGAGCACACAGTGGAAGCCTGTGCTACACACAGCTACATGCTCAACCCTTAGCGGTGCTTGCTCCCAGCATAGTTTACAGTCTCGACTTCTTTCAATCCATGTCAGGAGATGAACCCAATTCCGAAATCCCTTTATGTTAATATTGCGCTTTGCAAGAGCAGACCTATTAATCCAGCTTTAACCGTATAAGTGCCATTATTCCCTTAATAAGATCACTGGCTGTGCAGTATAGGATTAAATACTTATATCATAACTGACACTGTCATTTCCTGCGGATGAGAGTGGCTTGCCTCTCTGGCTGTCAGTTCCGCGTTAAGAATCCTTGAATCTGCTGCCAGTGCTGCGCTGATGCACGGCTGGCCCGAACGCTGGTAATGGATGTGGGAGAGTGAGGGGAATAAAAGCGGGACCCGTGGGTTGCTACCCTGCTCTCTCTTCGCCTCTCTCAATCTCATTCTCTCTTTCAGTTTCTCTCTCTTAACCTCCCGCTTTCTGATCGCTTCTGTTCTTCTGTGAAGTGGTGCGGCATTATGGCGGTCCTCTTCAGTGCTTAAGGTAGTGCTCTTTAATCTGGCCCTCTCCTCTGTTCTTAATTGGCAGTTGGATGCTGTTGGGTTGCAGTGCATAGTGGGGGAGCCCTGCACCGCTCGGCTGCTAATACTACAGAACCTCTGGCGCCAGCACAGAGGCATTTTGCCAGGTCCTCAGTGAGCCACATTAATGGAAAAAGGAGCGTGCAGATGACCAACATTCTCAATGGTGAAATCATAATTGCATATAACTAGTGCTGAACATGAACACCATTCATGGCAGCAGCTGATAAAGGAGTCACAAAGTACAAAACATTTTTTGGCATCTAGCCTTCTGCAGTGGGACATGCTATGCCTGTTTCTAAGTTAGTCTATATAGTGTCGTACTCCAGAAAAGACTAATACCAGGTCAGGAGGCTAGCTGACCCTTATACGTGTCAGTTTAGAGGTTGGGCCAAAGGTCAAGGGTCGTGTCTTTCTGGTGGAGCTCAGCCCTTGAACTCAATTCTACATATATCCTCTTTACCCAGCATGCCAGGTAGCTTTCTCCAACGACCCCTCTTCTCCTAATTTTACCCTTAGAATAAGAAGGATTTGAGAGAGAGAGAGAGTGTGAAGGAGCAAACAAGAGAATGAAGGAGGGTGGGGTTGATACAACCCATGAAGCTTGTTAATGGGCAGCTTGGTATGCAGACGGAAAGCCTGCATTACCTCCTCCATGGGAATCCGTTTCTGTATTAAAAGAACAGACAGAGCTGAATTTAAGAACAGACATTTGGGAAACGCTGTGCAAAATGAAGAGGTTGGGATTTTTTCATCCACGGTGTCCATTGGCTCATACACCGTCTGCCTCTGAACTCCCACATCTGGTGCCGTGAAGGGCAAACCCGAGCAGATTTACACCCATAATGCCCAGCAGGTTTCAGGTGTACAAAGCTGATCTCCTGCTCCTCCCTTTCCCCTCCTCCTCCTCTTACATGAACCGACTTCCTCACCATGTGTATGGGTGTTCACAACATGCACGTGTATGAAATATAACCAGGGCGGGAGGGAGATTCTCACATCTGCTTCCAGCTTTTATTCTTATATCTACTCATAATAAATCTGCAGCTCATTGTTTTCCTCCTGCAAAGTTTTAACATCAGATTCTCCTCCTTTCTCTTTCCATTTATCTCCCTTGCAGAGGACGAGAGTTCAGGCACGCCTTACCACCGTGAGAGGCGCAATGCCATCAGCTCCCAGGCCCCGACGCCCGGCGCCCCCGACAGGAACGTAAGCGAGGAGCCCTCCACCTCCACAGAAGAGCGCCCCTCCCTGCTCAAGAAGGAGCTGCACGGTTCCCTGCCCCACCTGGCTGACCATGCCCTGCCGTACCGAGGCACGCTGTTTGCTATGGACCCCCGCAATGGCTACCTGGATTCACATTATCGTAAGTCCCCTAGCCACAAAATAGTTGGTATTAAAGTGGAAAACTTGCAGATTTTGTAAAGTAAAGAAACTACACAGCTCAAGGACAAGTTTGTAGGCCTCCAAACACTGAGGCCAAGTTTGTCTCTTTACTGTAGGTGAGAGGCAGGACTGCCAGATGCTTGATTAAGTCTGACAGATTAGCCTCTCTCTTGTGCTCGCTCTTGCCTCGACTCACACACACACACACACAGTTATGAACACATGCACGCACACTTGTCTTGTTTTGCGCCTGGGAAGTTAGTATGGGGAACGGCCAGCGTAGCTTCTTAATTCCCTCATTAGGGGCCTGTCTGAACACAGTACTCCGTTTTCTCTCATCAACACACACTTCAAAGCCCCGAAGCAGTGCCGAGTCAAACCTCACCACCCCCTACTCTGCCTCTCTCTCTCTGTGGGACTGTGTGAGAGAAAGGCAGTGAGAAAGAGGGAGAGAGAGAGAGAGAGAGAGAGAGACTAACGGAGATGAAGCCTGGGAGATTGAGGTGAAGGGAGAGCTGTGGCTTGAGTGAGGTACTGAAGATAATTTGAAAAAAAAAGGTGAGATAGACAGTAGTAGTTAGATGAAAGCGAAGCTGTGTGTGTATGTGGAAAGAGAGAACAGGAGATAGATGATTGGGGAGTAAGAGGCTGATTAGGAGGTTAATTCAGCGGCCACTGTAGCCAGGACTTAGCCTGCAGACAAGGATTTGATGTGATAGCTTGTTTAGTTTGGTTAAATTGACTCTGAATTGGGGCAGACAGAGTGGGACAGAGGGATTTTAATCCAGTGGCAGTAATGAAAAGTCTAGTGGACCCCAACCTTATACTGTAACTCTATTTATTCAGCCACTTCATTAACTACCGCTCCCTCGTTCTGGGGTGCCTGAGAGTCATCAAGGTGCCTCTTTAAGGGAAAGGTTACTTAAAACCAGGCAATGGTGCTGTGGACAGGACCCTCGAGGGCAGAACATTACTGCCCATTACATCCTGACCTAACTCAGCAACACTGCCACTTCTCATTTTATGTGTGTGTGTGGGTATGTGTGAAGGAGCTCTGGAGGTTCCAGACCACTGGAGCCTTGGGGTGGGAGTGGGGAGGAGGAGGAGGAGAGGGGAGGGGGGGGGGTCACTCTGAGGCTTGGGGTCATGTGGAAAAGTCGCAGTCTGAAATGGAGAGTTCAAAAGCAGCAGGAGAAGTCAAAAGGGCCGTAGAGCTTCAAGAGGATTTTCTTTGTGCATTGGGACTCGAGAGGCTGGAAGACTGCAATCATACGGGCAGCGAACAGTGATGCTTGCTGGGGAGCTGTAGGCATGATAGGTTTTATTCTCCTTCTACGCTGCGTCTTCCACATTTTAATGTAAAGGTCTTTAGCGTTAGAGCCAAAACAATATGTCAGTTACTAAAAAGTAATAATTTGATAACTGTTCATTTATGAAGCACTAGATATTTGACAGTTGCATCTTCTTAAATTTGAGGATTTCCTGCTTTTCTCTTTTTGATATCAGTGTGAATTGAACATCTTAAGGTTTTCAAATTTTTGGCTAGACAAAACAAGGAATTTGGAGATGTCACCTTGGACTCTGGGAAATGTTGATTGACCAAGATAATTTATTACAACAAACGACATAATATTGTGACTTGACAGAAAGTCTTTGTCTTTAAATTGTTGGAATAATCAATACGGAAATTATTGATAATTACAGCTATAGTGTCACACATATGTAAGATATTACACAAAAAAGTTAAGGCATGATTTGTTACCAGAGCTGTAAAGAGAAATAACACCAACCAAAGCCAAAGAAAATAAGACAAACCTCGACATTAAAACAGTTTGAATTGCTCTTAGTGTTTTTCATTGATGTTTCTCTGTCAATTCTCTGATCCTGACTCTGCTCAGCAAAGACTTATGATCTGAGATGAGAGCAGAGCTGTGTAAAACACCTCCTCCTGGCCCCAGGTGTTGAGGACATGGGGTGTCCCTAAAGGCGGCAGTCCCATTCTGTCTGATTGAACCTAGTACCAGAGCTCAATCCCCATGAGCTGTAGTGGTCTGAGGGTCAGCCGAACCAAAGGGTTCCCCTTAAACCTCTGCTCCCCCTCAACCCTCGGCCGCTTTGAACCAGAAGCCTGTAGAGTCTGTCGCCACTCCTGCGCCACAAGGTGTAAAAAGCCACGGGCTCCCGTTCTGGTTTCTGGTTCCATACACATGTGAGCACACAGACACACACACAGCCCTTACTCCACCAGTGGTAGTCCCTCTCTATGAGGGCTTTGTCACCTCCTAAATTCATCCCAGGTGTGTGCCTGCGTGTGTGTTTGTGATGGAGAGGGGGCCCTAAGCCTTTGTGCTGTGCTTGCATAGCGTGCCACGCCACGCAGCAGACAGCCAGGTAAATCCGATTACTCTTAGCGCTGGTGTGTGTCAGTGCTTAATGTGCCTAAATGCGACGGCACCTGCAGCCTCCCCACACCTGGTCCCTGGGTCATTAACATGGCGGTGAAGCTCTGGGAGGCGTGGGAGTTGAACAACGTGAAGAGAGCGAGGGGGGTTTATCTTCTGGGGTCTGTGCTCCGGGTAAATCTCTACTATTCACCCAGACTTGTGATCTCCCACTCCTCTTACGTCCACGGCCTAAGACTGTGTTTACTCTGGTTTTTACACCCACTTCAGTGCAGAAAAGAGGAGGCACTAAGGAAACATTGCCCCTTTTGTGAGCATTAGCTAATCGTGGTGATGCCTGAGTCTTAGCCGCTTTTCTTGGGCAAACACTGGATAAGAGTCCACATCCTTCTTACCACAACACTAATACATGCGGCTTTGTTGTGGGATAAGAAGAAAGGATTGAGATGAGGATTAATGAGGGAGAAGTCTTTTTTTTTAAGATCTTAATTGTGCAGAAGTGTGAATGGGATGCGCGGCGCTGACATCTGTTTACATTGTGCGCTGATTAGCCGGTCAGTGGTCCTGCAGCAACAGTGAGCCCACTTGCTGGCGAGGCATCTCTGCTTCCTCCGAGGGGATCTTCTTCTTTAAAGTATCTCCTTCTTAAACACTTGCCCTTCTTTGCCAGACTAAACACATCCACGGAGGGACTTATAGCACGTCGCTTTCAATGGCTTTCTTGCAAAATGTTAAAACTGCGCTGAAACACCCGAGAAGGTTTAGTGAAAGGAGGCAACTGGAGGAAAGTAAATTTGCCAAGCTTTAGAGACAATGGTGAAGTATTTTGGTGCTGAGGTTTTATGGCTGTACTGCATCTGAGATACAGTAGGTCGCTGATTGGAGTAGACCAGACACATTAGGCCGTCTGCAGGCTGTGATGGCTACCTATCAGTCCACTAGTCTTTGGGTTTGCTCTTTCAAAAATCTAGCCCAGATCTGGCTGCCAGGGCTTAATCCCCACACCAAAGCCTTGCTGTCCTTGACTGATCTCAGAAACCAAGCCTGCTAAGCTAGAGGCAGTGGAGGTATGACTCTCCTGGCTGAAGGAATCCTTCACATGTATTGCAGTAACCCTGCTCTCAGAGCCTGGACAAAGGTAACTGCTACCTGGATCATACAGGCCCTGTGTTCTGGGAAAGCTAGCGTGGACGCTGAGCCACGGCGAAAAAACCCTGTCCTGGGATTTTATGATGTGGTGGGGGTAGCGGGTGTCCGGTCAAAGGGGATAAACTCTAAACTGCTGTGCTGAGCTGATCTCAGGTCTACTGGGCCGTATCACGCCGGCCGCTGCCCCGGTGTCAGTCTGTCTGCCTCGGTATCAAAATGCAGCTGACCAGTGAACTGAATGAGCTCGCTGTCACCAAAGCGAACGTGATCCACACATCAATGGCCCCAGACTCTATATAGTTAATTACAGTGCTCGGTCTTTCACTTCATGTGGACGGCACAGGGCCATTTGTGTGTGTATGCATAGGTGGAAAAAGAACACAAACAAAGCACTGTTCTGAACTTGCACTCAAAGAACAAACTTTCTGGCCTCTTGTTAGTTTAAACGTGACAACTACTGGCTGGGATACAGGTTCAAACATCCTCCCCCCCAAAGAACTGGGGAGTACAGAGGAGAGCCTGGGGTGAGAAGACACGTGCCTGTTTCAAGGGTAAGTGTTTGTCTTTGTGATTGTTTCAATATTGGCTTTTTGAGCGCGGTGGCACGGTGTAGTCCCCCAGCGGTGTGCCGGCACAGAGAAGCCTGGGGCACACTGCAGGCAATGAAGAGGGATCCCTTCCATCCACCTCCTTTCATCAAGAAAGAACAACATGGGCCTGTGCTGTGCTGTGGCCCCTTGGTCCAGCGCACCAGGGATAATCAGATGATCCCCTTTTATACAGCTTATTAGAGGCATCTCATGCTGTAAGATAGGCCATATTCTCACATGCATGTGCCCCTTTGTAGCGCTTGATGATTTAAGGGGGTTAGGCTGAGTTTGAAGTGCTCCGAGAATGCACTTTCATACCATCTTAAGGTCATGTGGTGCTCTTACGGCAAAGCTGATGCGTGTGAACCGAATATCTCAGAATAACGGCAGCTCTTATTAACAATGACAAGATTAAATGTGAAGGGGCTGAGACGAATTAAGAAGAATTTCCAGAGAACTTTAAGACGTTCGAAGAAGAATACTCAGCATTTTTTGGTATCGTTGTCACAACATCTGTCAGCGTGTTTTACTTCTTTTCAAATGAGATTGGTTAATCAGTCAAGCCACAGAGGCAAGTGGAAACAATGGCACTTTGCTGACGTCGTGAAGGCTTAAAATGAAGATTTGCTGCATCTGGTACATCCGAAAGGCGAATCGGCTGCAGCAAACACCACTGGTAACAATAACATTAAGCACTACACTATAAAAACAAGAAGACGAAATGCTCATGGGGGCTTCTCCTCAGCTAGCTGCTTGAGCCTTTTCTCTCCTCCTTAAGTTACCCTGTAGTCTCCAGTAGGATAATCACCTCTGTGTGCTATGGGAGAATCACAGTTATTTCATGGCTTTCCACATGTTTGTTTCCCGTGCATCCAAATCTCATCGCTCCTTTTTTGTGTGTGTTTGCATTCCTCTCACATATTGGCAAAGATAAGGGCCCTTATCCCTCCAGCAAACAACCCGTGTCTCGCTCTCGTCTCTGGAGGGTCGCGAGTATATATTGTTCTACACGAAGAGGAGGCTGATGAACATGGTATAATTAAAATGTTTCCAGCAGCCTGGTGAAATGTAAGATACCGCTGTAGAAAAGAGAAAGAAGAAGGGGCTCAGTCTGAGGGTATAAGTGAGACAGAGGGGTAAGAAAAAGAGAGAAGAGCCGGAGAGAGCGGAGAAGAAGGAGGAGGGGGTGTAACAAAGCAGAAAATGAAGAGAGACATAAAAGAATGGGAGCTCAAGGAGGTCAGGCCCATCACAGGCTTTAGTGTTGCCTTTAAAGATGCCTGGGACAGGTGGCAGCTCCAGACAATCTCGCACCACAGAGCAGCATCCTCTCAGGAGGAGATAAGGGATTCCTCCATCCAGCCACCCTCCTCTCCCTCCTCCACCTACCTCTGCTTCACTCACACTCTCCACCTCCCTCGTGCCCACCCTCCTCCCCTTCCTCCCGTCTTGGGGTTCTCCCAGACAGGCTGCTTTGATGTGGCTCAGTGTGAGCGGGCAGCTGTAGGCCACGGGGCTGCGGCAGCGCTGCTGGGCCACTGGGCCGGCGGACCGTTGGGAGCCGACTCGAGCGCGGCTCAATCAGTGGAGCTCTCCGGTGCCCGGCACTTTCAGGTCTCATTAAAGCGCTCCGGCAGGGTTAATCCTCTTTAAGGTTTACATGGGCCCCAGTTTGTCTCTCTGCCCAGGCTGAGGGAACCCCTGGGCGCCACCTGCGTGACAAAAACTCAAATCACTGTGACACAAGTTCCCTCCGTCTGTTGCCTCACTCCTCCACTCCCCTTGTATGTTCTCCTCTCTCTTCCCTCTTTCTCTATTGCCTTCCCCTGTGCATTCTGCCTCTTCTTTACTCCCTTTCCCTTGATAGTACCTAGGCCTGGTTGTAAGTCTTTTAGGATTATTTGGGTGGAATCTGTTGACAGGGGTGCAGTAAATGGATTACAACTTTGTCCTTGTTTTGGGATGCTGTGAGGAGGGAAAGGGGAGAGATCAGGAGGATGCACTTTGAATAATGAGAGAGGCAAAGAAAGAGAGATAGACTGAGAGCAGGATTAACTGAAAGAATTAGGAAGACGATGCAAGAGTGAAAGAGAGGGTGAAAGAGAGGGTAAGGTGACAGCAACGCAAAGAGCGCAGAGAGTGGAAAAGAGAGAGAATCAGGAAGCTCCAGATGTTGCTGCACTCATAAGACCTAATTGGTCCAGAGGTGTCGACCTCTGTCTGGCCCTGCAGCGCCCAGCAGCCATTTGTCTGATTGCTGTGACACCAGGCTTTGTCTTCGCTCTGTGACACACAGTTTCCTCCATTAGCCCAAATAATGGCCACGTACCTCTAGAGGCCTGCAAAGACTTTGTCTATTGCCTGTATGGGTTTGGTGGAAAACAGAAGACTACACTACATGGTAAAATATATCAAAGGAAGGCACTGATGGGGTTGAATGTTGAGATTCTAAACTTCATATATGCATGACCATTTTCAGTCTTCCAGGCAGCCATATTTTAACACATATGAAGATCAACTTGCAGATGCTTACAATTTGTTTGAGATACAGCAGATCATCCAGAACATTTGAATTTGAATTCCACAATTTTGTAAGATTGAGATTCCAGACTTGGTTCTCAAGCTCAAGCATGCTAGTCTTTTTTCACATCATCCACGTCTCTGTACCTGAATCCTTGGTTTTAACAAAGTAATTAATGCGTTGCTTTTTCTCCCTGAAATCTTGGATGTCCAAGTGCCCTTGAATGCAGCACTCAGGAGACTCTTAAACCTGGCTCCTTCTTTTAACCACATTACCATGCGATAATACATAATTTTGACATAAAAATAAAGGTGACAAAGTGCTCACTGTGATGGATTACCTCTCTTATCCAAGACTCTGCAAGTTGATATTCATATTGATATTCATAGCACAGGATCTGATCGAGAACAGCGGCTACCTGGAAATGTAATTTTGTAAACAAAATCACATTAGAATGACCGGCTTTGGTCAGTGGCCTCTCAGCATGATTCAAAATTGAGAAGCTGTCCAGTTTCCCCAAGCAGCGTCCAGCCTGTGTGTTATTATAATGCAGGTGTATTCACCTCACAGTCACTATCACACAGCCACATGCAGTTTTAGTATCACCTGCATAGAGGCCCGGGGAGGAGCTGTGAGGGGTGAGGGTCAGTCTGATACAATCGTGGCAATCATGAACACTATCACTGATATGACTGTGGCTAAATCTGAAAAATTCATCATAAATTTTATATGGTACAGGCATTTAAAGGAGTCTTCAAAAAACAGAAGGCGTGAGCATCTTTTAATTCCGTCTCTGACTCCAATTTCAAAATAACGGTCTCAAAAAAAGATCAAACTCAAAATCGGCCTTGCATTTGAGTTGCATAAATCACAACGAGGGAGTTGAAGAAAAATAAATGTAGCATAGTCCTGGTGAGTTAACCTGAGGTTTAAATCAACTCCCTGCTCTCTGAGCGGTATCATCGTTTGGAGAGGAGATAGACAGATGTGAGAGATAAAGAGGGAGAAGGGGAAAGAGGTGTAGCGCAGTGTTTCAGCTACTAAACTGCTGTGTAAATCTCTCCCCAGCTGGGTGGGGGAGAGGAGGCTGGAGGGTGGGGTAGGGTAGAGAGGGTGCTGGAGCGAGGGGAGGGGCGGGAGGGCCAACGCATAGCGCTTTGTTCTGCTCCCCAGCTTATCCCAATCTGGAGAAATTCACCAAATGTAGGAGATAGATTGGCGCTCCACAGAGGCCTCGTGAAATAACCTTCACTCCCTTGATCCACACTGGGATGCAGGGAGGAAGGGAGGCGGGGAAGGGAAGAAAAACGGGGCATAGCCGGGGTTGGATGGCGCTGGGGGCCCCTGGAAGAGCAGTGTGTGTGCTTAGCTCCGTAGCAAAGCGAGGGTCCTTGTGCTGGCGTGCAATTTGTTAAGATTGACTCGGCTTGGTAAATGTCTTGCAGATGCTGGAGTTCCATTTAGATATTTGTGCGACTTATGGAGGAGGGAAGGGGTAGAAGAGGTAACTGCAAGCAACCTGGAGCACAGCCGACATCTTAATCTTCATCATTCTGGCTAAAATCAGTGTTTCTTACTTTACCTTATTTCATAAATGTCCTGCAAATGGATACATATTTTGCACAAGATGCTCATCTGTAAAACTTTTAGATAAAGTTTGTCATCAAACTGTTGCATGTATGATGTATGAGCATAGTGAACATAAGGGTTGAATGAATCCTGTCAGTAAATATTGGCACAAAGACGTAATCCTCTTGAACAATAAGTCTCTGCATATTTGCGTAGACTTGTAGAACCATGAAGAGAAAGGATGGGCATTGACCGACTTGTTCAGTCTAGACAAACAAATTACTTCTGACAGCGAGTGGCGAAGGAATGTATACTTGAACCGAGAGCGTGTTATCGCGCATAGCTGACGTTTCTCACTTTCTCCTCTCTCTTCTGTTTTTCCTTTTCCACCATGTTAATTACATTTACCCGCAGAGGCTGTTTGTGTTTAAGGGTGTGAGAGCAATTGAGCAAAAGAGACAGGGAAGGGGAAAACAGAGGAGAACGCAGCGGAAGAGAGAAAAAAATCTATTGATTTACAGAGGAAGGGCAGAGTGTGATCTGCCAGCCTTACGTATATGATGAATGGCAGAGAGATTGGCAAGGCAACACTTAGCATTCTTCTGTTATTTAACCTCTCTGCTTCCTTTCTTCTCCCTCTTTCTTACTATTGCTCTTTGCTGTGAATAAAGGCTTTCTCTGTTCTGGTGCCCGAGCATGGCATACAGTATAGAAAGCTCTGCACAGCAAGAACATTAGGCTAATTTATACAGCGGTAATTAGGCCATTAGACCTGAAACAATCTGGGACCCATAATTAAGCAAAGCGCTCCAAAAGTCAACAGCAACTCCCATTGAGCTTAGCTAAACAGTCTCCCAAAGTGTTATTTACATGTCCAAACAGCTTGAGGTCCCAGTGTAAGCAAACACGATGAGAGACGGGGTGTGAAGGGATTGATCAGGGGGAGAATTCGCCTTCAACGAGAGAGCCGGCTTCCAAACTGCCTCCTCTGATAGTCTGCACGGGGCTTCTCCATCTCCTTCTCTTGCCAGCCAGATAATTGTATGGAGGCTGAGTATCACGCTTTTGGAGGAAAGCTGCTTTAGAAGAGTTAAGCACACCAACTCATTGAGAACAGCACTTACTATAAAACTCGTCGTCATGCCTGTTAGATAAAAGAATTCCCTCAGATACCCTCGAGCTGAAATGTTGCACATCACAAGTTATTTTTCGTAAAGTGTAACTCATTTTTATTTTATATCATGATGACCAATTGATTGATTTCTATTTCTATGACTGTTTAAATTTGGTGCAAAATACTGCGTTCAGTTTAGAACTGCTGTGCTTTGATTTTGTATTATTAATATCAAAACCTGATGTTAACATTTGCTGTTTTGGGAAAACAAAATGCTAAACTTGATTGTAGCTTTGCTCTAAGTCAGTGATTCCCAATATTAAGTTGTGAGCCCGTGCAAGATGATTAACAGAATAGAAAAAAGAAGAAATGAATCAAATATTTGCTTTTTCTTGAAATGTGACTGTAGATAGTTTTATGTCTTTAGGCCTATAAAGATTTTTTACATAAAAGCTCACATACATATGCAAAGTGTGCTCATGATAATTTTAAGGTTGTCAATAGGTCACATACTTCGTGACCACTATTGCAAGAATCTCAAGGTGACACCAGGAGTTGGTAAAAAAACACCAGTAACAAAATACACCCAGAACTGTCTTTTAAATTTTTTTTTACACTGTTAAGTCATGTACATGTGCTTGTATTGACTCCTGGAAAGGAGCGACGCAAGTTGCACACGCATGCACTTGCAAACGCGCAAGCAGACAAAGTGTGAAGCATCTTTCACACACTCTGCGAAGTGTTGCAGAGTTATGGTGTAACTGCGGGCCTCGCTGCAGACGAGCGTGCCTGAGCAGTGAGATCATGAGCCGGGAGAGAGGTGGTATAATGAAATCTGGCAGTCACAGCCCCGGCACAGGCTTCATATGTTCCACATTAGCAATTCACAAACCTCTGGAGCAGGTCCCAGCAGCCCTTTTCTCACTCCGCCTTATTCGCTTATGACAATCTGTCACTGGCTCTTTGTGCTCTCGCAGCAGAGCGTCGATGAGAAGT
The DNA here is from genome assembly GCA_025331565.1 of Holacanthus passer. Taxonomy (NCBI): domain Eukaryota; kingdom Metazoa; phylum Chordata; class Actinopteri; family Pomacanthidae; genus Holacanthus; species Holacanthus passer. The sequence continues at coordinate 1,333,526 of JAFREQ010000045.1, read as the reverse complement.
GCAGTGTTTATGGAGGAGCGCTTCGTCCTCGGCTGCGGGTGACACTCTGTTAGAGCAGAGTCAGTGAACCCTCACCAGAGGAGAGGAGGAGCCCAGGTTCAGCAGTCAAGACAATAAACTCACAATGCTGAGTTGACAACAAAAGGAAAGAATAGAAATTGTTTGTGTATTATCAAAACCCAAATCAGAATTGTGAGTGACAGCTCAGATTCTCCTAAAGTATCACATCACATACAAAGCGCAGTGAAGATCCTTTGTGGTAAAACTTCCATTATGAAAGGAGATTAACCAATAAGGATATTGCAAATGATGTGATTTAGGCTTTATTCCCCCCTTGTCCTCCCCCTTCTTTTGAAATTATTCAAGTGTCCAATAAAGGACAAGGCAATTACCATCCTCTCTTTAATGAAGGGGAAGCTGGCTTTTGGTCCTGAGCTCGGTGTGTTTGTGTTGAATTAGAATTAATGAGCCTGGTCAAAGTTTGCCTCTAATTGCCCTTTCATTAAGACCCATTTGTAATCATGTCTTAATGACTTCCATCCCTTCTCCTAAAAGAATTAAAAAAAAGGGAAAATTTTAAAAATGAGTACTGCTGCTGTGAAAAGTTGCACTGGGGTGATTAAAATGTTTGAGAAGAGTTCTGAAGAGCTAATGAATCGGTGGAAAACTATGAAAAATGTTCTGTATTTCAAAAGATGCATCACAAAAAAAGTTTGCAAACTCTGATGTTCAGTGTTCCTGGATTCCTGACTTTCAGCAGTTGATTGCTTGAGATGACTTCTTTAATCCCTGTCACTCTACCAGTGGTGGTTTACCATATGCAACCGGGACAAAACTGTCGTGATTACACTGTCCTTAGGAATGCTGGAGCTGCTGTGGTGTGTGGCCGCAGTGGGAAGGTAAAAATTGTGACGTGTGTGTTGGCTTCCTATGTGCCTTCCAGCTGTATTCTGCATTAGAGCATGAGAATATCCCTGAATATCCAGAAGAGCAGGGGCAATTTAGTCGCGGAGTAAACAGTAAGGAGTCCCTACAGGAAACAGTGGAGATGGATTGCAGGATGGAGTCTCTCCCCGTCTCTCATTTGCCCTCTGTTCTTTGCGACTGTATACATTCCCTCCAGTGACACAGGGCTGTTTGCCTTGCTAATGGAGAGCTGCGCTGGCGTAAAAGAGGTGGCAGGCTCTATTTAGATCGGGCCATGGTAAAGTAAACTTCTGAGCTGGATTTAAATAAACCTCAGCGGAACGGTTTTGCCATGCGGCAAAGTTATGGGCCACAGCGAGAAGAGGGAGGGAGGGAGGGAGGGAAGGAAAGAGTGATGAAGGAGAGTAAAGGGTCCAGTCTAGGCACAGGCCTGTGCTGAGTGAGGAGCTCCAGAGACATAAACATAGGGGGGATCTGGGTAATTCAATGAGGATTGGCGGATGTGGGAATGTAGGTGTGTGTTGTGGGGGTGAAGGGGTGGAGTCTTTCAAATGATTTCACAGTTTGTAATCTCTCCAGTCGTTGCCCAACAGGACAGAGGTTAGTACAAAGTAAGATTAGAGAACATGAAGCCTTTACTCCCATCGAGCTACAACACAGTACCTAGACCCCAGTAAACCTGAAGGTTCATTTCCGACTCTGACAGCCAAGGGCCGACAGCCTCGGAGTGGAGCTGTGGAGAGTAAACAAAGCAGATTCTGCCCTTGTCTAGTCCATCCCTCTCTCCCAGCATCCCCTCATCCCTCCCTCCCTCAGCAGCTCTGGAATCAGCCGAGGTGAGCCAGGCCAAAACTGAGTCATCAGGAGGAAACTATCAAACAGACAGAGACGGAGTGGTCAGATACTTGCCAGAGCTGCATGGAGGAGGCTTTTTACCACTTATCTTGGCTCTTGTGAAAACAGAATGGAAAAAAAAAAACTTGTTTGCTTTCTAGAAGTTTGCCTAAGTTTTCTTTTCACTCATTGAGCACATTAAGGGACCTCTAATGTAATTTTGCTCTGACTCATATTTCAGGGAACATTAACGATCAGCAAGCAGTAAGTAAAAATTAGAGACCTTTAATTGTACTTAATGTAACACAGTTAGTTTGATTATGCATTATTTTACTTGATTCCTCACCTGAAGAGTCCATCAATCCCCATAGACTCTTTCTACCTGAACAATGAGTTTCTCCTCATTCACTGCAACAGACCTCAAAACTGTGCCTGACAACAGAAGAAGTCTACAGTCTCTAATAAAGTGTGCAAAGCAAAGGATAAAAGAAAAATGCTTTCTACAACTTCAACATGAGAAAAGAAGGCGTCACCTGTTGCAGGGTCGTCCTACAGGTGTGTAGGTCTATTCAGACAACAATGGCGGATGCTGTCTTTATGCACGTTGTAGAATGCCAATGTTTTAGACTTAAACCACCAATTTAACACGTCAAATTTTCTTGTCACATGTAGCCTGTGAAAACAGGTGCATATTTTAGTCTGTGGCTCTGGAGAGAGTTTTCCAAAGTGTAAGAAAATTGCTAGTTACATCACCTGAGTATCTCAGATTGAACCGTATTAGAGAGGAAATGTCAGGATATGTTGACCTCTGCACCTTTAATGTCTCTTGCAAATCCCCCAACTTCATCAAAGTGCAAAGACTTTCATTCTAATGCTGTAGGATCACAAACAACACCAAACTGATCCCCTCTCAATTGTTGCTGTGTTGGGCCAAGCTGGCAGCCATCACCCCAGTGGATGAATGAGTGATGAGGTAAGCAGACCTGAGAGGTGCTGGGGGATCAACACCTGCCGAGCTGCCCGGCGTTTGGCATGGGCCGACGCTTGTAGCGCTGTCGGGCACCCCACCGTTTGGCCATCTGCCCCCTTGGCGCACGCTTACAAATGTTTACAAGCAAAAAAACACATAGCTAGCAGCCTCAGAGACCTGCTGCGTGAAGGTATGCAGATGTTGACACACGCTTAGCCTCAGGGTGGTGATACACAACTTGGCATTGGTCTCAGTAACAGGCAATAAAGTGACATGTGGTCTGGAAATGAGATGTGTTCATACAGCATGTGAATGAACAAGTGATTAATTTGTTGCTGCCTGGACGCAGAAAAGTTGCCTTGAGTGTGTTAGTCATTCGCCGTTCCCGTCTTTCTGCACAAGTTTTAACCCATTTCAGTTTCACAGCTCACACTCACGGTTTGCTTGTTGCGACTCGCCCAACAATGGATCCACGGTTACAAAATTCCAGCATCAGTTTTAAAGATTATGGTGCGGAGTGCAGTTAAGGTTAGAAGATGAAGTGCGTGCATATGTGAATCCAATCTGGTGGCAGCACAGCAGTTTCAATTTCAGGGGTAAAAATAGAGAAAGGCTCATATTATGCAAATGTTTTAATGTTTTATCTGGAGGGGGGGAAAAAAAGAAAGTCTCTCGATTCTCTCTGGCAGTTGTGACAAAACACTGAGACGGAAAAGGATGTTTTTGTTCTCATTTTGTACATTTCATTGGTTGTACTTAAACGTTATCCTTTGTACGAAACCATATTATGCTTGGTACGGTGAGAAACGTGCCATTTGGCCGCTTTTCTTACAGTTATTTATCGCTGTTTATTTTGAGTTGTATCAGCCTTGAGACATTTACAAAGACTTCCTCAGTGAACATTTTGGAGCAGGGCTGCTTTTAGTTCAGTCAATTTAATGAGGTCTAATTTGGGTGGGTCTGTTGCAAGATAGCCATCAACTGCTGCCTTTCATTATAGCTGCTATTTAGATGAGCAGGGCAGGGAATGAATTCACATGACAATAGGTTTTAGAGAAACCAGGAGTCTTAAAAAGTGTAAAGAAAAAAATTATGTCTAAAATTTTTCCTTTCTCTTCTTGTTATTATCTACAGCTGCACCACAGTTCTTCCCCACCTTCCATCCTCCCGTGCCAATCGACGACAGACATACCCAGGGACGGTACATCTACGAGCCTTCCCCTGTGCCCCCTCTTCACGTGTAAGTCTCTCAACAACACTCACACAATACTGCTGATCATACCTGAGAACACATTCAATTCAGCCGCATCATTGGCGAGCTCCCCCCCCCGCTCCTAATGGTGATACGAATCAAGCTCCTAAACTTCCTTCCGCCTGTGGGCGTGGAGCATCCTCCTCACGGGTGCCGGGCGCCTCTCTTTGCCTTTTCAGGATCAAAGGCCACGGCCCCTGTACGTGCGCAACATGATCCGCATGTCAGAGACACGCAAATGAACATGTGTCAGAGACATGGAAATGAGAGCAGGGCGAGGGGGAGCCTGGGAGCGTGCGATTCTCATAAGAGCAGTGATCAAGCCTTGTCAAGAGAAGGAAGCAATTCCTCCGCTGACATCCACCCGTCTCTGACAGACACAGATGGGCTCCTGACACACCGATTGTACACAGCTAACCATCCCGCCTCGTCCAATCACGTGCACGCACTGGCTATCAAATATGAAGTAAGGTAAAAACATGGTGTCATGCCTCGTAAGAGAGAGTGGTAAGTATTTATAAGCAGGGGTAGTACGGTAGTCTCGAATTTCCCCGGTGTGCTTCTGACGGTGCTGGCCAGGTCAGCAGAGAACTTCAAAGCATTCCCTCAGCTCACTCACTTACTCATGCACAAATTACTGCTTTTTCTCCTCACTTTCTTTACCCCGTTTCACTCTTTCTGTCTCTTTTACTCTCTCCATCATTTGTATTCTTGGCGTCCAAACAGTGTGTACCATAAGGAGATGCTTCATCGTCCTTGCGGCGCATGTTTCCTTCCCGCAGACACGAAGGAAGCGATCACAGCGCGACGAGGACAAATTGGATGGGGCAGCTACTTGGGCCGCATTATGTTTGATATTCTTCATCATTATCAACTCCCCCCTTCTCCTCCTCAGGAGTCATATCTCTCCCTTGCTGATGTGCCACTAAGCGTAATGAATTTTTTATGTCCCCCCCCTCCGCCTCCCCACCTCCGGCCCACCCTACCTCTCAACCCCTCATCTCCTGCTCAGGGGCTGCAGCAGAGGAAAAAAAAAAAAAGGAGGGGGGCGAGAGAGAGGCGAGGAAATAAAAAAGGGAGGTGATTGATGCCCCGTGTCACTGCAAACAAAATGGCAAATATAATTTAGCATTTAGCTTATGCGGAGATAATGGGGCGAACACGCGCTGGCAACACAGGCTCGAACAAACAGCCTGGCTTGTTATCCGTCAGGAGCGCTGTGGTACGATGTGGAGCGCAGGTTAGGGAGGGGGAGGAAAGAAATGAGGAGGGGGGTGGAGGGACAACACGGAGCCAGGGAATTGAATTAAGGGGGAGAAGTTACGCCGGTGTCTTCAGTCAATCTGTCCGGACAGGAGTTATCTGTGCGCTTGGTTTGCTGTCACTGGAGACACGGGCGTGCTCTGCCATGCTACTTATGGCCTATTTATCCAAGCCATTAAGCATAGAGCTGTTTAATATGACACGTTATGCTGAGGGAAACTATTTGTCATTATTATAAGACAGCTGTTTAGCAGCCTGCCTTATTTAAATCAAGTCTGCGAACTCACTGTCGCACACGTTATCTATGAACTTACGTGGGTTTCACGCATGAAATGATCTCAACTACATCTGAGTCTTTGCACAGGGAAGCAGCAATATTGGCTGCTTGATTAAAAAAGCAGCGCCGAATTCCTCAGTGAGAAGAAGACCTCATCAGCTGCGGTATTACAGCTGGGTCCAACCACCTGATGGCAAATTGGAGTTAATTACACTTCCAGGCTCGGCTTTGTGCAAGTTTAAGCTGTGGCCAAACTTTACGACCGGAGATCTACGGCCAAAAATGAACCTCTCTGAGGATTTAAAAGTGATGCATTTGGCTCGGTAGTGTTGCTTGTAGCCAGACCGAGCAAATAGAGGCTGCGTATGGCTGTCGCTTCAGGGAAATGGAAGGAGGTGGCTTATGGAGAAATATTGAATTGTTTTAAGACAAGTTCTCCTCGGTGAGCAGAATTAATCGTTATTAGCCCTCTCAAAGATATGCCTAAGTACACAGGGACTATTATTGCAGTACTTCCCCATGCAGCCTCTCATTACGGCCTGTAATTACAGTTGGGTTGGCCCTGCGGCAGTTCCATCAATCCAGCCAGCTTCCCCCGCCACGCACACAAGCCAGTCACCACTGGGCATCCGTGGCCGGAGAAAAACGCCGCAAACGCCCAGCAGCTTGTTTCCTCTCCGCCGCGGTGACACATCCACCATCCGTATGTGGCAAATGAACGGAATCATATCCTGTTACTGTGACGGGCCTAATTGAAACATGTTTATTTATGGCCCCCGTTTGCAGACGAGGCGCGGGTGTTAGCAGCGCAGCTAACGGGCTCCAGCGATATGAGGCGGTAGAATTAAATTAAAAGCTCATAAAATGAAATATGCTCCGTATTAGCTGTTTGACACTTAATTTGCCTTCAAATGAGCAGAGGAAATCACAAATTAACTGTCCTTTGTTTTTTTCCCTCTTTACCTCACCTCCCCTATTAGGCAAGGGAGAGCGCAATTACAGACAGAGGCTAATCGTTTAGTTTATGAATTCTTGTGGGGAAGGTACCAATGTGCCATTCAATATTAAAGCCTTAGGGTCGGGAGGAGGGGCGGGGGTCTCTTCTTGTGGGTGCTTGCTTTGCTGAGGAACTCATGTATTAATATGAAAGAATGGAAAGAGTTTCAACGACCCCAGTTTGAAATGAAACAAATAACAACAAGCCTCTTCTGAGTTCTGAGCAAAGCCTTAATGTCCTGAACTGATCCAGGACCAGCATGCAATGCAGCATGTCCCGTCGCTGAAGTTAGTGGTTCTTCCTCTGCATGTCTCTGGTCTGGAAACAGCTGACCTCCAGCCTCACCAAAAAAGCGAGCGAGGCCTTCCTGCTCCGGAGAAGATGCTTCCTGCTTAAATAAACACATTGATCGGTGAAGAGCGGGCTCTCCATGGGAGCTCTGGTCCCCTCTGCCACCACCATTGTGCGGGACTGGCTTAATGGGAGTTAGGGGGGGAGGCTGGGGCCAAGAGAAGAGACCGCTCCTTTCATTCCAGCTTTATTGCCCGACCACGGTACACAGCAAAACAAAACAGGCCTCTCATGCAGCTCAGCGCCGGCTCTCGGTCACCCGGAGACCGCTCAGAACAAACAGAGGTATTCGTCACAAGTCAATTATCAGCATCGGAGTTTACTCTGGAGTCCCGGGCCCTCGTGCTGTGAATGGGGCCACTAAAACAACAAAACATTCTTATGGGATAAGCAATTGACTCACAACCTTTTGCGCAGTTACCGTATGTGGATTTAGCAAAGAATTAGTCAAAATGATGAAGTCCACTCAGGAGTTCATAAAGTTGTAAAGCAAATAGAGGTTTGACTTTTGGTGTAATGAAATATTTTGAACTATATGCACAATGTAATGGTTCTGAAAATATCTTTTTAGTTGAAGCATCAGACAATTTTTTTCTTTATTTTGATTAACCGTTATTTAGACAGCTAATATCATTGAGACACCCATTTTCAAGCAGCAATATTAATGTTATTAGAACCACCACATTAACATTTAAATGATCTAGAGAAGTAAAATAAAACATAAATATATAATCCATGGTATACTTTCTATATACCAAAACACAAATTAGTTTATATCCATTTTTTCTGTTCTGTGATTTTCAGAGTTTTGTTAGCACTTCATACAAAGCCTGCAGTTTTTTTTCCACAAATGCATTAAAGATGTTTTTAAAAAAATGCAACAATCTGAAGCTCAAAGATGCCAAAAAAAGAAGTTTGATTTTAAAGAAAACTTCTCAGTGCGACTCATGAATAAAGTCATGGGCTGTATTTTCTGTCAGTGTGGCGGTGGAGTGCAGGTGGAGGGTGGCGGTGTTTCCGTGTTCCCAGCCTGTGTGGTTATTTCATTCAGCGGTGTGTTTGTTCAGCTGCGGGCTCGGCCTGACTGCTGGGTATTCTGGAGGTACCAGGGGAGAGCTGCGGTGCGTCTCTGTCATCGCGGCACAGCAGCTCGGAGATGATGAGCCCAGTTAATTGACTTAAAGGCTGCGTGAGCTGTTGCTTCAGAAGCGTCATTTCGGGCGAAGATTGCAGCGCGGTATCAAAAATCGAGTGAATCACCTTGTTAACCTCCGAATTTCAATTTTATTTTCTGTAGGCACCTGAGATTTGTGCCAATTTCACACTGTTTCCATACACCGATTCTCACACGCTTCCCCCTCGCTGTCCTCTGCCTTTGGCGGAGAGGAGCATTTTTTTTAAGATGTGTGCCGTGTTGTTTTGTTATTTACATAAACTGTTGTCAGAGCGCCCAATCTGGGCATAGAGGAGCGGCGTGTTGCTTAGCATAAAGACCACAGTCTTATCTCAGCACCTCCTTCCAGATGGGACGAGGCAGAGCATTGCAATACACACACACACACACAAGTGCAGACACACACACATAATGCAAAACAATAGAAAGACAAAAGGGTCTAGTGTCGCTTTTACAGAAACGAGAGGAAAAATGTGGAAAAAGTCTGCAGCTTCATCAGTGTTTTTTATGGTGTGAACTGACTTTGCTGTGTCAAGGCCTCATTTAACAGTTGATATTTTAGTTTCACACATTTTTTAACCATTTTTTTTAGTCAACATGACACAGTAGCTGGAATTTGTACCTGTATAATTTTTTTGTCATATGACGGTATTTTGCATTTTTTCAGATTCTGTGCAGTAAAAAAAGAATAAAAAAACACGGCCCGCTTGACGTTTTGCTATTAATATTCACATTTGAATATCGTCTAGACTAAAACAGAATGTGAAGTGGAGCCATAAATTACATTAAGAATTAATGATTATTTCATAATCTCATCTGATAATTTCTGTCCAGATATGGCGGCTGTCACCGAAAAGCAGGGGAGAGAGACGAAGGCCACTTTTTCATCCTCCTCTCGAACTGTCCAAAACCCATTCTGTGTGACTTCATAGGTCACCTCTCTCTGGTGCAGTCACTGGTTTCCCCTCCATCCTCTCCCCCGTCTCTCACCCCCCTCCTCCCCCCTCTTTAATACTTTCTCTATGGAGTAAGTCGGGGGGACAGGCGGTCACGCAGTAGCTGGCTTCATGATTAATGGTGTTTATTCTTGACAGAAGGCTCCTTTATTTATCTGCATTGCAGTTTCACTGATACTATCAGTCACCTGAATGAAAAATATTCAGTCATACCAATTTTGCAGTATAATTGAGTAGAGTCACTTCCTTTCAGTTTTTTTTCCCCCCTCGCCTCTCCTCTCCCACTCTATCTGGCAGCCTTATCATCGCCACAGTAATTTTCGCGCTGCGTTGTTTGATATGGAGAGGCTGGCTTTAGCCGTATTTGACATAAAGCCTCTTCAATTTTCACTGGAGAAAAAAAGGGGGAAGAAAGAAAGTTGTGCACCACTCTGTGAAAATGTGCGAAGAGGGGAAAGTATCTCTCCCCTTTTTTTTTCTGAGGCAATTTCAGGATTTAGAGAGAAAGGAGATAAATGCCTAAGCAGAAATGTGGGCAGATTGAAGTTACAGTATATCTATTTATTTTGTAATACACCAGTTTCAGAGCCCTAAATGGGTAGTGTAGTCTTTTTTTCTATTCAGCCCGTGCACAGGACCATGATGTTTTGAAGGCACCTGTGTATTTTGAAAGTGATGGATCCAGCAGGTTGGAGGGGAAAAAAAGAGTTTGGCACAGCAGATATTTGACAAGGCCTGTAAAGGTTTTAGGGTTGAGTCATTACCCGTGGAGATGTGTTAAGACATGCTCCAAAACTCTACTTACCAGGATACGATTACCTACGCTGAGGCTGCTCCTGCTGCTCTCTGTATATTAGTATTTGTCCATACTGATTAAATATCACATGCATTTTTAATGTTTTTTTTGTTCTCCTTGCTAAATGACTGATTTAGTATGTCTAATAGTCATCTCAACTAAAGGAAAGAATTCATAGTATTCCTTACATAACGTTGTTATTCATGCAAATCAAATCTGATTATTCGTTCAACAAATACTTCCTCTTCATTGTCTTCAGCGTTAGTCCTTGGTTGAATTTAATTTTTGGCTCCATTATAAATATCTTTGAAAAAGGTACATTTTCGATAAAAGAGGCATACATTAATCTCTAATACGAGGCCTGTGAATTTGCACATGTAACACATTAGTGGATTTGATTTTCTCTACACAAGTCATTTGCCCCCCTCTTCATGTTTGAGATCTCAATTTGTAGCTCTCCCATGGAGCACAATGGAAAACCAGGTCTGAGGGGAAGAGATAACAGGCAGGTGCCAACAGCTCTGCGCTAATGTGCGAGTGTGTGTACGTGTGCTTGTGCAGCCATGCTTACACACACACACACACACACACACACACACACACACTTTCCCGTCACTGTTTGAGCGTCAGTTTCTTTATTCACTACCATTTTTTATTTTTTGTTTGCAGTTCTTCAATTTTTAATTTCCTCTTGAATATGAAACAGCAAAATTACATTTTAAAAGGTATTAATTTCTCCATTTATTTTAAAATGTTTATTATGCATCCTCTTACAATTTATGTTTTTAATAATGTATAGTTTGCAAAATAATTGTTTCATTTAAACATTTTAATAATTATATATGCATTATAAATGTGAGTGCAACTAACAGTTCTTTTCATTATCACGTAATCTGCCTGTTATTTTCTTGATTAATTGTTTTGTCTGTAGTTGTGTGTCATGAAAAATCCCCATCACAATTTGCCGTAGCCCGAGGTGATGTATTCATATTGCTTATTCTTATTATAATCAGTACAAAAAAACCAACAAAATTGTCAGTTTACAAAGTCACTTAGAGAAACTGGAAGCAGACAATGTTCTGTATTTTAGACTGAAAAAAGACAATTCATCATAGAAAAATACTTGCTGATCATTTTATGTCAATGGACTAATAAATCTTTTCAGCTTTAATTCCAAATATTAAAACACTAAAGAAACCTCATTTAATTCCTATGATGCATTGTGTTCATGAAGAGCGCATAAGTAAAAGCTCACAGTCTTTTGGTGGTAACTTACTTGATGGGTGTGGCAGACTGTCACTTTTATGAGCCGTGCCGGTTCTTAATTGGCTTTGTAAAAGACCCTCCTCTCATTGGCGGGGAGCTATTAGAGAACAGCGGTGACTGTCAAGATATTACCCAGCGCTGGCAGCACGCCGCCTCACATCATCTCCATAACCTCAGGCTGCCGCTGTCCTGACGTCTGCTTCTCTTCGCAAATACTGGTTTTTAAAAACGAGCCTCCCACTAAAAGACTCTGTCACTTTTGCCTCCCTGCAATCAGAGGATGCTGATTTTACTGAGGAAATATTTCCCTCCTTACCTAATGCGCGATAATCAATTTCAGTTCTGGACTCTTAAGAAATTGAGAGTCAGTTTTCAGTTTTTTTTTCGCTCCGTGCCCTACAGACGTCATGTGTAGCAGTGTAGAAATGTGGAATTTCCATTACTCTGATCTCTGGGCTGTGGGCTCCAGACCCTGCGATCCCACTCTGGGGGCCAGTTACAGCAAGTAACGAGACCAAGGGAACAGGGTCATAAATCCTCTCCAACTCTCCTCATTTTCCATCCTCCCTCAGTCCCTCCCTTCCTTTCCTCTCTCTCTCTCTGTCCTTCGCTTCCATCTTTCCTAGTCAAAAGCCTTCAGCGTGTGATTTACGAAACCCGAATGCAACAATGTGAAACATGACCACATGTTTAAAATGCCTTCAGTCCAGTTTAAGTTCTGCTAAAGACCATTCACAGTTTTAATGGAAGAGGAAATGAGTTCATTGCCTCCCTCGCCGCCTCTGCACCTCTTCTCCTCCCTTTTTTTTCTGTTTGTTTATCTTCTAAATCACAGAGTATTTCACTCCTTTTACACTCTCCCCACCAATGAAAATTAATTCATATCACATAAAGCGATTCTATTCTCTCAGCCCTTCGTTATCTCCCTTATCAGATGCGGTGTCCATTACATCTGATAGTGTGATAGTTTCATCTAATAATGTTGTTTGGAGTTTAGAGCCAAAAAAGAAATCCTTCGCTACTTCTGTCTCCCATGATGCTTCAATTTATTTATTTCATTTTTTTTGGGAGGGGGTCAGCTTGTGAAGTTTTTCAGTTTTTCCCCCTCACGAGCGTCCGGCGGGAGCTGCACAAATATGCGTAGTCATGCACGCAGCTGCAGGGTTACTGCATTTGTAAGAATGCAACAAGCCTTTTATTGCATGCCCATCTTTTTTTTTTTTTTGACATCTCTGTGTGAGTGATTTTACTACATCAGGAATAAAAGTTTATTTAAAGGGATTAAATAAAGCTGGAAAACTTGCTCCCAGAGCCAGAGAAAGTAAATGTTTCCCACAGCAGGCTTTCATATCAGTTTTGTGTCACTTATGCAGCAGGTTTGTGAAACATCCTCCTTTGGGTAGATTCAAAATGTACACAGGTCTGTGTTTAAGCCTCCCAAAGCTTCAGCAAGCCTGAGCTTGGCACCACCACGCACTCAGCCCCTTCATGATTAAATATCAAGGAACTCCACTTGACATTTTATTAGTCCAACAAGATGGATGAAATGGCGAGAATAAAGTAGGCTGTGTCTGTTCACTTTCCCACCAGCACTTGCCTTTCTTCTGTCCACATTTCCTTGCCTTCCCCTCCTCTACAAGAAGTGTGTATTAGGAAAACGTGATGGATTTCATTCTGAAAAGGAGATTTTCAGTGCAGAGAAGGAAACATATTTTTTTGTGTCTTGTACCTGATGCTCCTGTTCTCCCCCCTCTGTGTCTCGGCTCTCCCTCCCTCCCTCCTCTTCCTCCCGACCCCCCTTTTTTTTTTTTCTGTGTTTCTACCTCAGATCTCTGTCTGAAGGATTAACCATCTCCAGCAGTGTGTCTCTGCTGTCTTGTAGCGCTGTGTATTGTTTGTGATTTGCTCAGGCCCATCCGTGCGGCTGCTCATTTCAGCAGCCCAGCGTGACGTGGTGAATTGAGGGGGATCCACGCCGCTCCTCGCAGCCCTGGGCCACACTCATTCTCCTCACCTGAGATGGGCCGTACACACACGCTCATTACCTGACTTGTCGGGGTAGTGGAGGCGGTGGGGTGTGGAACCTGAACCCTGTTTAGCTGCAGGCGTCAGCTGAGTTTTTGTGTAAAAGGCATCAGGGCCATCGAGACATTACTTGAGAGGAAAAGGAAAGATAGATGTGCTTCCTCCCTGTTTTCAGAAGTTTAACACTTCAACACCCAGGAGTCCCCTCCTGTCTTCTCTCTAGCCCGGGGCATGCCAGAGGAAGTCAAAACACTCACTGAGAGCAGCGCTAATTCCACCTGTGCCTGCTCTGGAAAAAAATAAAAAAAGCAGCCATCAAGTCATTTGCAGCCAGTCGAGATGAAGGAGGAATGCTGCATGCAAAATGATTGTTCTGTTTGTAAAGGGGCAAAATCAAGCATGAGAAAGAAGCAAAAGGGAACAAGAAAAACCTTTTTTTTTTTGGTCTCATGTTTGTTCCCTGATTCCAGCCCCCTTGAAATTACAGGAAAAAAGGCAGCCTCATTTTGTGTAATTTCACTTTCATGTTTTCATTTTCTTGCTATATACTGTGTTGATTTGTTGTGGTAGACATTCTTATCTCGATGGCTGAAATTAAATGTAATTGCAGTGTGGAAAAACGGTTTTCGAAGCAGCCCTGCAAAAAAGAAAAACAAAACCCTGCTGCGTGGCAAAGCCCAACATAAACTTTTCAAAACCACGATTGTGTTTGGTCGTAATTTGGAAGCAGTGCGAGTGGTGAAAAGGTGTTTTTGATAAAACATAATCCTGTGACTTTGTTGAAGTGGAAGGAGCGCAGAGGAGCTTTGATTTCAAACAAGGAGCGTTTCTCGTTGTGGGACTCACCTTCAGCGGGTTCGTGACTCCTCTGGCAGTTCTAACCAGTTCCTCCGACACCTGGACCCGTTTGTTATGACTTGAGCTTGTCACACTCCTGGCTCCTGTCGATAAACATATGTTATCAGTGCAGTGGCGTGGAAGTGATACGTGCCTACGGGGATGTGCTTGTGTGCTCTTTCTGCTGCTTATATGTAGACAATGTGAGTGTGACTGAAACATGCCGGGGGAGGAGACGGGGAAGGAGAGCGCTGGGTATTCAACTGGACAGCGAGTGTGTGTGAACTGACTGTGCACTATATGGGAATGTCTGGCACGCCTCCAGAGGTATCCCACAGAGAGGGAATCCTGCTTGATGTGACCATGAATAGAAAGCCGTCCCCACCCCCTGAACCCACCCAGGCCTTTGATGTCAGGGGGTCACGCAGAGCCCTCGCGGCTCCGGGGGGACATATTTACCCTGAATGCCTGGCAACCTCTCCGTGCCATGCCAGGCCCACGGTCTGCTCTGCCCAGCCGGCCAGCAGAAGGAAAAACACAGAGGAGGAAATTCAGCTCACATGGGAAACAAACTATAACTGTTATGCAGTTCTTGCAGTTACAAAAAGTTCATTTCAAATGTGTGGGCTGCAGACAAAAGAGGAAGACTCTGAACCCCTGCGTTCTTATTTGGTTTATTTTAAAAAGGTGGAAGCCTAAAATATAATAACTGCATCCTCTTATTTTTTTTTTTGTTTTGTTTTTCTGTCATTTTCAAAAACCGATCCGTTTTGTGTCACTGCTTGTACAACTTGTATGATTGCCAGCATCGATGACAGGTCCTCCATCTGCTGATGAAGACCGTGGGATGTGCTTGAAAGCTCTGGAACAATTGCTAGCATTGCGAAAATCACTAACCTGTTTTACAACAGAAACAAAAAACTGTCAACATCAAAATGAAATAAACAACGAATGAGGAAGTTGAAGGTTGAAAAACTCCTTAACTTTTCTGACAAGCGGACATGCATCAGTTTTGAAAAGTTTACTACACAACAGTCTTATGTCAGAGTTTTTGAAAATCTTTATTTGCTCTTGGTATCACAACACTTTACAGTGCATTACAGAATACAGTTGATTATTTGCAAAGATGAACAGTATTTTTAAATGTACTCATCTTTTGTATGAACATGCTCAGCAGAGACTCTATAAGGCAAGCAGGATCTGAAAGTAAAATCTACTTTTAACTGCTGCTGTAATCGTCATTACTAATGTGGAAAATGAAGTCATTGGAATGAGCAGAACTTAATGAAGACTTTCCCGTCGAATCATTGTGAACCCAGGATCCATCCACCTTCCTCTGTTTGTGTCTGTCTCTCAGTCTCTGTCTGTCTGTCTTCTCTCCCCTTGTCTCAGCTCCCTTTCCTCTCTCCTTGGGTCTCAGCTGGCTCTGTTCCTGTGGCCCTTTGATCTCAGTGAAAGGGTTTGGAGCTTTAAAGTGCTTCTGTTTCCGCTGTCAGGAGCCCCTCTCTTCCTCCCCTCTGGTTTAGGCTTTCAGAGCGGTGGCAGCCCTGTGCGGTGGCTGGGTGGGTCAGGGGGTGGGGGGGTTTCTATGAGGTGGTGAGATTGAGGTGAGGTTGGAGGGGGAGTTGGTGTGCGATGCTGTCAGCCTCGGTCAGGAGAGGACCTGACTGATCCCAGTTCCCTCCAAAACCCCAGGCCCGACCTCACTCAGCCCCTTGTGGCCACAGGTGTAATGTGTCAACAGAGATGGGTCGACATGGGTTTAACCTGCACCTGTGTATTTTTCTACGTCTTCCTCTATATTTCATATATATGAGAACACCATTTTATGTGTTATATACCCGTCCAGTATAAAAATCATCACCTAGAAACATAGTGCTGCAGTAGCATAAGTTTGTCAACCAAGGACTTATAATAAAATGGTGCTTTGTTTTGCATTTATAGATGTTGTTACCACCAGTAAATGTATAAAATGGAAGTTCCCATTTATAGTGACGAGATTTGTGTCAAACTAATCACAGTGACCTGTGTGATGTGTTAGGCTGCAGACTGATTTTAGTCTGACTCCGAGTCAATGCACAGGGCCCATGATTATATAGCTAACAACATAGCTAACGTAGAAAAATCTCCTTTATCTAACCAGTGTAACTCAAATATGTAATTCACCAACATAAAAAGTGGTGTTTAAAATGTTTAATACCAACAGTTAAGTGAGATTAAGTGAGGTTCCCCAGTGAAGTAATGTCATATCTATACTTTTTATATACATACATATACATGACCTGGTTATTGTAAACAAATGAGATCAAGTTAGTGTTTCCCAAAATTAAGAGCACATTTCCTGTTTCTGTTGCTTCCTTTTGCAAAGTCGACGTCACTTTACTGAAGACGATAAACACATTGGAAGTATTTCTGTTGTCTTGATGTTTCTTAAAGGAAATTTCTCCAAAGTGTTGATAATGAAGTAGCTATAAATGCTACGAGGACTGGCTTCAATCTAACCTCTGTTGGACTTTGTTGGTGTCGTGACTCTCAGCTTCTATGTTTTTCCTTTTCAAATCTCCTTCTTGGACCACTTCAGCAGCTATGCATGAAAAAAATGATGGTCCATGAACATTCACAGTTGCCGGATTATTGGATTTGGACTCAGCAATTTCCTGTACCCGTCTGCGAAGCACACATCAAGACATTTTCATTTTACTTCATGCGCAACCATTTCATGCTCGAGCTAAAAGTATTTTGCAAAGCGGGGTTCCTGTTTTAGCCGACCGCTGTGTCAATACCACCAGGTCTAACTGCTGCACCACAATGATACCTTCTGTCCTAAGTGAAGTCATCAGCCTTCGCCGCAACTGTGTGTTTCTGCTGCAGCTCTCACCAAAAAAAATTATTAGTGTTGATATAACCTTGTTCCAAACAAAGTTTCAAGGCCTGTTTACATGAACGCACACCCCTCCACAAAACCTCAAAACCTTTTGGGGGCATATTTACACTTGGCAAGTGTATATTCATCCGGTGAAATAAGACGACAGTTTAAAATCCACAGACCGCCCCGTGTAAACATGCGATGTCTTAAAGAGGCGCTGGCTGGTTTAAGCGAGGCCACGTGAAAGGAAATGGCTTCCATATGTCAGGAGCTCAGTCCTTCCCTGTGCCCTGTTTGCAGGATGTCTTCTTTGAGGTTAATAGGAATTATAAACCCACGAAAGGGAAGTAGAGGAGTGAAGGGAAAGTTTTTTCTCTGTTAAGGCAGAGAAGCCTGCAAAAGCCCGCGGTACGACTTTGATGTAAATCTCAAATCAGGTGTAACTAAGACGCTACTTCTCTGGCGCACACCTACTCGCACACCAGCGCACACATGGGGCGAACATTCCTGCACACACGCTGCACGTTGTCAGATTACTTCCTTTCGTGATGTTGATTAATGCGCGCTGGCAGATGCTAAGACGATCACGACCCTGCAAGAGAGCAGCTGAACGCGGAGGATCGGACGCTCTCTCGCTTTTTCTCTCGCTACTACAGAGACGCACCACACTCCTCCAAACCATCCATCTCTCCCCTGTCCTCCTCAAATCCCCTCACACCTGGCTCCGCACCCCCCGAGACCTCTTTTTCTCTCCTCCGTCTCCAGCTCCCCCTTCCTCCTAACTCTTCTCTGTCCACCCTTCCCTCCCGATTCATAGTGCATATCTTCACACGCTCCTCCCGACTACTGTTCACGCTCCAGCCGTCTCCCCTCCCTCTCCGCAGCCCTCCCTCGCACCTCTCTTCTCTTCAAACTTTTCTCTCCCTTTTCACCTTTCAACAGGCTGAATAATAACTCCCCGTGCCACCGCCTTCCCACCAGTCAACATGTGCGCTCTCTTTTCTTTTGTTTTCTGACCGCCGCTTTTTTTCCAGCGCTCCCGGCCTTCCAGTAGGGCTCTGTTCTTATTCGCTAAGTTAATTGGAAAAACAAGGCAAGCAGAGGCATTTTGCCAGGGTCAATGTAGGGAGATGCAGCCAACGCACGACAGGGTTAATCAGTGTCATGGCAGCCGGAGTGGGTGTCTGGCTCTCCTCAAACAGGCATGTGGAAGAGGCCAGACGAGGAAAAAAAAAAAAAAGTCATGAAATTTTTCTACCTTTGCTTCTGGGGACTTGAAAATTTCTAAAATGTCACATGCAGCCATTTCAGGAAATATTTGTCCCATGCACTTAAACGCACCCTTGTATGTGTGAGAATTTATAGATTTTAAATGTCACACTTGTGTCTCAACCTGGTGCAGGATGTGATTAAAACATTCCATTTCAGTTTTTCTTCTGTCATCGGTGACAAAGCAGGATTTTCTGCGTCCTCCCTCAGCTGCATGTGCTCCTGTGTGCACGAGTGTGTGTCAGCCATGTGACATCAAAGTGAGCGTCACTCCGCAGCTGTGTTGTGATCTGCGTAAATGAGCCGTGCGATGGCGGTGGTGTGTGGGCACATGACTCGCTTATCATAAACACACTCTTTCACACACCTGTTTTGATGTGCGGCGTCGCCCTCAGCGTGGCTCGCGAGGTGTGGAGGAAGTAAAACAATTTCTCACAAGCCTTTTGACAGGAGACGTGCAGAAACACAGCAATCAAATGGAGGTGGGGGCGAAAATTGCATGACCGTTGTGTTGCAATGTCGGATACGCTCCCTTAATCTGTCACCTTTGCGCACTTTAACAATGAGGCTTGTACTGAGATTCCTCTCAGGGCTTCCCCTCCTGAGAGCGCTGTTGTCTTTTTCACATACACCTGCTTCAGCATCACTGAGACATGTTGTCAGACACTTGAACACGGTGAAAGCCTTTAAAATCGTCCCAGAGCCCCTTTGGGCTCATTACAGAAAGGCTCCTGAAGACAAAGTTTGTATGTGTGAATGCCTGTGTACACATACTGTATGTCTGTGTGTTTCTGTGTCTATCCTCCACTGTGTGTGTGTGTGTGTGTGTGTGTGTGTGTGTTGTTTCCGCTCCTCAGTGCTCATTATTTGCCCTGGCCTGAGCTCTTTCATTAGGGGGGCTGTGAAGTGGAGGGACGGAGGGGCCGGTAGGGGATCAGGGGAAGGGGCGGAGGTCGTAATTGGGCTGTTCCGCTCCCCTGGCCTTGCTCAAGGTCACTGTGAGACAAACTCTGGGCCAGGTCTCTCACTCTCTCTTCCCCTTTCTCCCATCTTTTCCCACCATTTTCCATATCTCCTCCTCACCTCCCTCTTCAGCCCCCACTTTTCCTCTCCCTCCCTCCTTCGCTCATCCTCTCCTTCTCCTGGGGTCTTTTGTCACAGTAGACCGGTCCACTGGGGAGCCACAGAGAAGTGGAGGGGCTAATTCAGTCTAATCTCTTAGCCTGTTAATGTCTGGCTGATATGTGGAATTCTCCACGTCCTCAGGGGAAGGCCTTTGTGGTGAAGGCCATCATTATGAAGTTTCCTAGCCCTCCTAGCCAATTATAAGAAGGGAGACAAATTAGTTCATCTCAAACTTTGCTCCGAAGAACTTTTCCTGATTGTTCTCAACTTTATTTCACATCTCATACCATAGAGACAGTTCACAGTGAAGGTTTTTTGATAAAAAGAATGGCCTGATAGTGCTCATATTTTCTATTCACAGAAAAAGATTGTGCATCTTGTGTGAGACTTGCTGATGGATTTTGTACAACATTGTATCCGTCATGTGCAATTCTGTACACGGTTTCAGCTCAAAGCCAAGTTTGAAGCCATCTGAGTAAAGTGGTGTAGCGTTGCTTGTCTGGCGCTGGCCAGCGGTGAGCTCGGTCTAACGTTTCCCTCTGATTAAGACACAGTGGTGAAAGCTGCCTTTGATCTGAGGAAATGTCTGCGTAGGGAGCAGTTGGAATGCAGCGCTCTCCTCTCTGCCTTGCAGATGGAGAGAGAGAGATAGTGTCACAGTCCATTTGTCTGGCCTCGCCACTGCCAGTCCACCCACGGTAGTAAAATGTGGATGGTCAGAGTCTGTCAGGCCTGTTGAAATGAACATGATGCCCCTGTTGAAATTGTTGCTTTCACTGGATTGTTGATGTTTTGTTTACTCAATGCTGGTGACATAAGAGCTTAATTCATTATTCCACATGTGGTCACTTTATTAGTCTGATTGCAGATGGAGATTTATGTTGGGATTTAACTTTTTACTAGCTTTTATAATTTTTTTGAAGTGTTCACACTGGAGTCAACTTTCAGGAAACTTCACTGTAAACTCCAAATCAGTTTTCAAGTCAAATCAAGACAATTTTATTTATACAGCCTAATATCACAAATTTGCCTCGAGGGGCTTTGCAGTCTGAACAGCATACAACAACATCTTCTATCCTCAGACCTTCAATTTAGCTAAGGAAAAACTCCCCAAAAAAACCCTTTAACTGGGAAAAAATTCCCCTTCGAAACTGTTATCATCCAAAAATCTGTCCTATAAGCATCAGTGTTTTCAGCAATCACACACACTTTCCTCAGGAAATGTGTGTGATTGCTGTAAAATGTTACGCACATTTAAAATATGTATTCATGTTCTTTCTATATTTTCCTCTGTGTCTCTGCAGGCCTCCTGCACTAGCGGGCAGTCCGGCGTTCTCCGACATCTCCCTCATCCGGATCTCGCCCCAGCGGAACCCCTCTGTGGGGGCGGAGTCGCCCTTTCATCCTCCGCACCCCTACATCAACCCATACATGGACTACATCCGCTCGCTCCACAGCAGCCCCTCCATCTCTGTTCTGTCAGCCACCCGGGGCCTCAGCCCTGCAGATGGTGAATAAAGTGAAACATACACCGACGCACAAAGCATGATGTGTACATACACACACAGCGCAGAGGCACACACAGCACACACATACACATCTGCGCACGACCCCAGCGGCGCAGAAATGGCCGACAAAACCTCAGCAGACCCTTAAAAATGATATCTGAAATTGATTGGTGAGGTTCGATCGCTATTAGGAGGAATCTCGATTCTCCGCATCAGTTTAATTCCTGTTTGAGATCAGAGGAGGTCAGGTGAGAGGCAACTAGATCCATCTCTATTAAGACCCAGGGGTTGGTGAGATGTTATCTGAGTGAGGGAGCGGGTGGATGGGAGTATTATGAGTGCGGCGCGATCCGTGTGGGTGGGGGCGCAGGTTGGAGGGAGGCTAATCCTTTTGATCTGTGAGTCATGTCAGAGACCTCTGGAGGATGAATCAGTGAGCGGCAGGGTCACGTACAGTTACAACGCGCGCACCGGGGGAGGGTCGGATTCAAGTTCAGGGTTGGGAGTGGGGGGGTCGGTTGTTGTGGTGTCCTGCAGGGAGCATTTGTTTCCTGAGATCTCATGACGGATTTGGACTGGGAAATCAATTAAAGTGGACACCAGAACCAGTTGAATTATGAAAAACTAATACTAAAATCAATATTACAGAAAAGTCACACTCTATTAGAAACACATTTTTTAGCAATGTAGTGTTGTGTGATAAAAGATTGGTTGCACTTAAATTATGGGATTTTAGTATTAGTGGTTTTCAGCTTTGTAACTGTGAGAATTTGCTGTTTTTTGTTATTTTTTATTACTGAAAATTAAATACCTTTGGGTTTTGGACTGCTCACTGAAAAAAACAAGCAATTTAAAGACGCCACCTCGGCTTCTGGAAATTTCGCACACAGCATTTTATGACATGGCATTGACTAAATAATTAGGTGGTTAATTGCAAAAATATATTACAGAATAACCAGTTATAAAAAGAACTGTTAGCTGCAATGCTAATTTAGTATTTTCTGTCTTTAAGCTTATGCAAAGCAAAGCTGCACCAGATGTAAAATCCAGATTAGCAAACTTTGCAAACAAAAAAAGAAAAAAGTGAAACTGCTGCAAGTGACCATAAAAAGGAAACTTATTTGCCAAATATCTACATTCACCTTAAAGGTCTTGAAAAGGCCTGATGACCTATTACGGCCCTCATGTCGTCAGCCATCAACCTTTCGACACTTCAGCTGCAGAGACCCACTTTAGCTCCGCACCTTGTGTTGAAGTGTATTTCTGTAAGGGGCAGATAGCACGGGTATTTCCTCTGCACGCTGGGCTTCATCTCATCCAGGTCTGTTAAAAGCAGCGTCGAAGTGAAGACCAGGAGTCTCTGCTCTCAGCCTCACTCAATCCCTCTCCTGCGCTCCAACAACGCTCTCTGCAAACAGGAAGTGTATACTCGAGCTCAAAGTCTCTACCCTCCAATTTTCCATTACCGCAACATAATGTGCACCAGTCTCAGCGTGCCTTTAAATCAAAATAGTTTCTCCAACCTACCACATGATCCCCTTTCAGTTCATAATGCTGTGAATTGTGAATGAGGCACCTAATTACTCCTTTAATCAATCCAGTGATTAATTAACCCATCAGCTTTTGTGTTGTTAGTATATCACCACGCTTACAGGGAGCCTCCTTCTTCAATATGCATTTTTTTTTCCTACCAAAAAGTACATTTGAATAATGATGAATTAATTAACAGAATCTAATGGAGATTTAAAGTGGGTGGGATTTAGTGCCACCCTCTTGCTGCCACACATTTGCTTTCACATCTTTTTTTTTTTTTTTTTGCTCCTCCCTCACAGTATTTCTCTCTTTTCTATGTGAGATGGGGTTCAGAGGTAGGCTTGCCCTGATCCTATTGTAATGCTGAAGGAGCACCCGGTGGCTCACTGAGTCCTGAGGCAAGTCTCTGCCTTTTCCACGTCAGGTGCCACACTGAGAGCCTTCCCCCACTCCCCCCTTTTTGCCCCCAGGATCGCACTCGGATGCCAGCGTTTCTGATTTAGAAATTCCGCAAAGCCCTTTTTCTGTGCGTGGATCCTGAATGGGCCATATTATGGTTGAATGCAAAAGCAAAGCTAAGGCGGAACAGTGGAGACAATTAAGAAACTCCCCACCTTCCACTGAACACATAATACCCAGATCGAATTAATTTAGAATTTTTTCTTACATTCATTCAACCAATCATGGATGCATATTGCAGGCATACAAGCCAGCCTTAAGAGGAAATCTCCTCATACAGTGTTTCTTTATTTATTTTCTCTTTATTTCCTCAATTGGGGGGAAAAAGAGCTGCAGCTCTCTGTGGGTCTGAACCGATTCTATATTTGCATCCAAAACCACAGTGTTAGTCTTTTCCTTCTCTCTTTCTTAGAATATTTGCATAAGGAAGCCCACCACCAGATGTTTATTTTTAGGCTACGGTTCAAGGACTTACAACACTATAACTAAGGGAATGACTCGGGAAAGAGGCATTTTGAGAAAGAAGGAGAGAGTGAAGTGGAGGCAGAAATCGTTTGCTGGATCTTTATGCATGCAGATATATCTGGGCAGATTTAGGCCTTTTGTTTTCCTGTTTTGCAGTTTAAGGGAGCAGAGTCGAGGAGCAGGTTGCATATCTGCAGACTGCAGCCCTGATGTGTACAACACACAAGCAGCATCTCTGGCAAAAGATGTGTCAGCCCACATACTCTTACCACACACACACATACACATATATGTACGCTCGTGCACTCTCTCCAAAGTGATCAAGGAACAGTAAGAAGAAAAGGCTGTTCAAGAATTGTATTGTAAGACGATCGGTTCTGCTGTGCTCGGCATGAATGCATCAATCAAACACTAATGCGCACTCACTGTAATCTCTGAGCAAGCATCCGGTAATCCCCAGTGAGGCTCTCCACTTCAGGTGATGCTCCCTGTGCAGCTGTTTTGCTTAACTTGATGTTGTTGCTAATGTGCTCATTACTGTTCTGCTGAGCTGATTATCATCTAATGTAAATGAACGCAGATTTATAATGCAGTGCAGGTGCTCCCCCCCACCTGTGTTTTTCTCACTACCTAATTCTTTGTCTTTCTTTACTCTCTCTCTTCTTCAAATACTTCCTCTCTAACCACCTTTTTTTCAAAAGATTTCCTTCCATGCAGTCTCCTCATCTGTCACCTTCACGTTTTGGTTGCCTCGTTTCCTCTTTGCTGACCCGATTGTTCTCCGGCTCCAGCGCCTCACACAGGTCTGACCACAGCCGAGTACTACCACCAGATGGCCCTGCTGGCGGGCCACCGGAGCCCTTACACGACCGACCTTCTCCCTTCTGTGGCGGCCACGGCCGGCGCCAGCAGTGCCAGCGCCCTGCACATGGAGTATCTGCAGGCGATGGACGGTAAGTCTGCACTCATGACTGATAGCACAGTTCATGACGCACACACACACAAGTCCATTTCTATGTGTCTCAGGACTGCTGATCTGGGATTGCTAGTATCATGACGTGACGCCAGATACTGATCCAGTACTTGTGTGCAACTGAAAAACCACATATCCAAATAGTCAGCTGTTCATGATCTGTGGTAATAAAAAAGAAGCACTGTTTTCAACTTTGTGACAGTGAAGTTTATTTTTAGCATAAGAAGTAGAAGAAACACATGAAAGAATCTTTCATTTTTTTATAAAAAAAAAAAAAAATTCAAGAAGGCTGAATTTGGAAATAAGTAGTTTTCAGTGGACACCAACAATGTACATTTGATGAATTCTTTTATCCATGAAGCATCGATATGCAGTTCAACATTTTCTGCAGTTCTAATTTCGAGGCCAAAAAAAAAATGTCCTGGGTTTCATTTAACTGTTCCTTCAACTTTATTTAAATCCCTACATTTCACTATGTAGCATTTCCTAATGACACATTTTAAAATTTAGTTCTAGAAATAATGTTTAAACAGCAGTTTCAGGTAACCCAGACATCTAAAAAAAAAAAAAAACCCTGGATATTTCACTCACATGCAGCCCAGCAGGTGAAGAGACACCCACCACATGTATGCCTGCAGGGATTGCACCTTAAAGTATTACGAGTGCATACCTGCACATTAGAGCATGGGTGGCCCCGGTGGGAATTCAACCTTTAAAACGCACCTTCACAGTACACCTACCTCGTCCTATATATAGACGAAGCTGCAGCTCAACCACGGCGAGGAGGGACCTGCAACTTTACTGTGACATGATTTAAATGAGCTATTGTCTTAATGTGTTGGGCTCAGGACTGTGTGCAGAGGACTTATGCTAATGAGTTATTTTAAAGTGTAAATAGGAAATTAAACGCACACTGAATCTTAGAAAGGTCGGACAGCCTCACCCCGCTCCCTTTGATGAGAATGTATTTAGTCAGGCAGACGCCGCTTTCATGGAAATCCGGGGTGAAGTTCCCCCTATTCCTCTGAACAAACTAATTAAAACTAGCCAAACTTGTGCGGGTATCAGAAAATTAATTGCTATTAAGTGGGAATTGGAATGTCCCACCATTCATCACTGGAGAAATCCTTTCTTCTGTGTCACTTTTTAAGATTAATAGACTGAAACAAAACAATTAGGGCCAAATTTAAGTGGAGATGCGATGCTCCTCACTTTAAAAAACGCCTGTGATCATTGCTGGTAATAAGTCATCATGTTTCAACAATGTGTGTTCCAACGGCTGAAAAATTAACACTTTAAAGCTTTGTTGGATTTCAGAAAAAAATATACAAAGAGCGGAGTCTATCAAGAGGCTTTCGCTGATAATCTGGGCTACCATGTTACTGCGGCTATTTTAGTCTGTTTCACATCAGAGTAATTACCTTCAGTGAGAGTTGTGCTAATGAAACAATGGGCCTGTCCTGCCTATTTGTGCTTTAATGGGCTATTGTCTGTGTTCCTACTGCCTAATTAGTGCCACCGCTCCCATAGATCACGATACTAAAGTCTATTTGTGGTCTTTATTAGTTCATTTTAATTGCTATTTTTTCTATTCATACAGTGTTTTTCTCATTAATAGGTTCAGGTTCTAGCAACATTTTGAACGCTGCGAGTCACGTTTGATACAAACAGACCGTTTAATTGTAGTTATTGATTTTCTTGCTTGAGCTGTAATTACAATAATTTGCCAATAATTGCATCTGTTAGGCAAAATTTACTGAAGCACACCACAAACAAAGAAGTGACACATAATCTTTATATTGAATTACACCAACTCTGAGGATTACTGTCATTTTTATTCACGTCAACAATTATTCTTTAGTACCTTTATATGTCCTAAAGTAAGTTTTCCGGCCCGTCTCATATTCACACTCCAGCCCTCCCCTGTGATAGCGTCCCTCTCAGGTGGCCCCGAGGCGTGTCGGCAAGGGTTCAACCCCAGTTTTGGAGCCAGTTTTTATTTCCACCGCCGTCAGTCCGGCCTGTCTAAACCCTCCCTGGCCAGAAGAATTAATGACGCGGCTCGCAAGCAGCCATCCCGTCCATAAATCAAGAGGAAATTAGAGGGACAGTCCTGCTACGAGCCAGGACGCTCCACTCTCTGTCTCCCCGGTTGGCCGATTTATCATTTGGGTTGTGCATTAATAAACACCACTCCCATGAGGCTTTGCAGTGGTGGGACGCTGGCCCTCCTCCTCGGCTGTGCCCCCCTCTCCTAATTCACCACAAGTGAATTTTCCTAATTCGCTTCTGGTGGATTTGCTTGTTTAAAAAGTGTCAGGTGTGTCAAATTTTGTATATAGAAGGTTGAATTCGTCCAAACCAGGACGCTAAAGATTTTTTTTTTGCAGGATTATAACATATGTTTTGAGCTGAATGAAATAGTGAAAACTCAGACATGTCGAGGAGCGTCACATGACAAACTACATTGTATTTAGCCATTGTGTGCGCTCAGGGATTTATATGTGTATATGTTCTGTGCCCCCCGACACCCCCGTCACTAAGACAGAAAAAAAAGACAGATTTTCCATACAATGACAATGTAAAGGGGGTGTTACTCTCCATACAGCTTCGTGCCGTAGTCGAAACCCAGGCCTACGTATGCCAGAACACCACCGCTGCCACCGCAGAGGCATCCACACACACACACACATTCACATCCACACACTCTGATTACCATGTGAATGGAGCGTTCTGTAATCGTTGGATGTGTCAAACGAGAGATGGAGCATTTACGTTTGGGAGATGGATGGATTGTGGGGGACGTAAATATGGAGGGGGGTTATCGGGGCTGCGTAAGCTGGTTTTGTTTGCCTTTATAAAATAACTCAAAATGTTTTATTTCCAAGTCTTGAGTCACAAAGTCATTGTGTCAGTTCACGCACAAAGCACGACATCCCCTCAGCGCTTTCTTCCCCCTCCTTCCATCTCCCTCTGTTTTTCCCTGTCTTGTTTGTGACATCTCCATGTGAAAAGACAACAAAAGTCATGTTTTAATCTCTACCCGTGGCTCATTGTATGTGCAGAGAGAATGGTTGTGCCGTTTCCGCCTTTTACCTTTTCAAACCCCCTTTTTAGTATTTCCAGTCAACACTGATTGCATTTGAATAACGAGTCAAATTGGACTTGATTAAATATTACCATACACAGTCAGAGCATTTCTCCAACATAAAAGGCATGTTTTCTCATGGATGAAATGCAAGCAGTGCATCAAGTGACAGCTGAACACTCATTCAGATGAGCCTTTTGTCTGATGATTGACAAAAATGTCATCTGCTGGGGTTAGATTAGGTTAGAGTTTGGATGAAGTCAAACAGAAAAGCATGTATAAACCAGCAAACGCTCTTTTTGGATCTGTAACTAATTTGTAGGAATTTAGCTGATGCTCTTCTCCAAAACACGTGGAATGAGGGAGCAGATAAGGGTTCATTTACACTTTACAGGCCATGTCAACCTTTCATGTTCACAGTCATTCTTTTCCAGTGCCACACTCTGATCTCCTCCTCTTTCCTCATCCTGCAGGCTCTCGCTTCTCGAGCCCGCGGCTGCCGTCGCGGCCCAGCAGGAAGCGGCCCCTGCCCATCTCGCCCCTCTCCGAGCACAGCTTTGACCTGCAGACCATGATCCGCAACTCGCCCAACTCTCTCGTCACCATGCTCAACAACTCCCGCTCCAGCTCCTCCACCAGCGGCTCCTACGGTCACCTCTCTGCTGGAGCCATCAGGTAGCTGTCCTGCATCAGTTATTCTCAGAGCTCCCAAGTCATTTATAATCTTCTTCTTCTGCTTGTCGTTGTTCGTCTTATCGTTATTATTGTTTTCTTGCGTTATCTTGAATTGGGCTTAGACTTAAAATCCTGAAAAACTGGAAGTGTTGGGTTTGAAAGAAGTGAGCCTCAAGGAGGAGGTAATTAAAGACACTATCACATTGCATTATGGGAAATGTAGGATCCAGTGTTTCTGGAGCTTCATCCGTAACATTAAATAAAAATAAGGATATTTCAGCCTTTGCTGCTTCGTTTTTTTAACACTTTTTATTGTGTCTCCGTTGTCTATTGTGAGTCCTCTTACCTGTGATTACCTTTTATAAGTTCTAAAAAAAAATCATCCTGTCAGAATGTCTTTCAGGAGCTTTGATTGATTGTGCTTCTCTCGCGGTGGTCATTCAGGGACCAACATGTGCCAATGATAAATCAAACAACAGGATCTCCCTGAGGGGAACGATGTTGTAGATGATTTTCTAATATCATTGATTGGTTCATTTTTCATACAGCCCATCAGGATGGCACCATCATCTTACTGTAGTTTAAGTAAAGGGGGAAAGAAAGTGTGTGGTTGAGCGAATAAGAGTGCGCGTCCATCGTATGTATGTGGGTGACGATCTCCCAGCCAGCCAGTCGGCCTGCCTCCCCGGCGGCTTGTGTCAGTCATCCGCTGCACCTCATGGAAACATCACATACTGTACATCACACCCCGGTACCAGGGGCGAGCAAAGGGAAGAAAAAGAGAAGAAGAGAGAAGGGAAAAGGAAAGATCCATCGCCCCACCCACGGCCATTGATCAGCGATCTGTAAGAAGAGTCTGATCAATCATGCTGCACGCTCAGCCACTGTCCTGGTGACAGGACCCAAATAGCCAGAGCCGAACAGACTGATGAGTGATATGACAAGCGGATGGGCCCCCAAATGTGTCTCGGCCCATTGATTTCCACTCTGCTCGTAATAAGATCAGCAGACATACTGTGGGTCGCAGCGAGAGCGAAGCGTCAGAGCTCAGGATGAATGGAGGCCGCTGCTGTCGAGCCACACAGATCTGTGTTTATCTGGCGGTTCACCTGCGGTTAGACGGACCCCAGAGGGGGTTTGGTGGCTTCTGGGATTTTTAGGATAAACAAAGTTAGCTCAGGTTGAGGGTAAATAAACTGAGGAAACAAGTCTGTTGCAGGAACAAGGAATTAATTTAGCTTTATTTACATGGCTATAGGACACACTCCAGATTGTTAATCATCTGTATCATTTGCCCAGTGGAAGAATGACATACTGCCTTACACAGACCACATGATAATTTACTGTGTGTTAACAAGCTGAACATTCATTGGCAGGGATTTGCCGGCAGCCCCATGGTTCCAGCATTACCACACCATCTCCTGTCAGATTGTCCTCAGGGACGAGGAACTATCCAGAACAATCCATTTATTCTCTGTCTTCCCCCTTTTTGCCTCATTGCCTTTGCAACTGATGATTTAGTGAAGTTGTATTTTAGTTTTCAGATTATTATACTCTTCTCTTTTTTTCCAGCCCAGCGTTAAGCTTCGCCTACCCTCCAACCCCGGTGGCTTTGCACGTGCACCAGCAGCTGATTGGCCGTCAACCGGGCATCGTGGGCTCTGCCTTCGGCCACAGTCCGCCCCTCATCCACCCGTCGCCGGCCTTCGCCACCCAGAGGCCCGTACCTGGCATCCCCCCCTCCGGGCTCAGCGCCAGCGAGCGCTCAGCCATCTCCAACGACTCCTCACAGGTGAGAGCATCGGCAGGCGCCCGTGCGATTCATCATCACAGGTAATAGATAGCGGCGTCGCATGCCAGCCGCATCTCAGCGAAATGCGGCGAGCTAACATGGTACAGGCAGGACCCCCCCCCTCCGTGCGCTCATCTCCTGGGAGTTTCCTCCTACTTGTGTTGTCTCTTGTTTTTAGACTGCCGAGAAGGTGCCTGCAGCAAACAACAAGGGGCTTGTTAGCATAGAATCCCACTGCTGACTCCATTAATCACTAGAGAGAGAACAAGGATATAGAGAGGGAATATTGACATGGATGGATGGATCCAAAGGGGCTTTTTCTCCCCTCCCTCAACCCTTACTGTATGTGCGGGCCCACATTTGAAGTAAATATTCAATGTTTATTACCCGTCCTCCCTGCTGTTTCCCATCGCTTGAATTTTGTGTTATCGTGAATGAGGCCTCCTTCAAATTGGGAACACCAAAATTGCCTTTTCCTTCTCCTGAATAAACAGAATATTGCTTTGGGGCCACGGCCGAATCTCGTATCTTTCGGTGAAGATAGTAGGACGAATGCGTTTCATGTTACTGACAGGATCACTACAACCTGGAGTGTCCTCTGAAAAACATCAACATTAGGAGAGGCAAGATTTGAAGGGAAAACTTCTTTTATTCTTGTGAGCTTTGCATGTAACAAGAATTCCCCCAAGGGCCAATTTAAGCCAGGGCCAAAGTCAGGTCATTGAATTGGTTCATGAGTTTGTTGTAATTGCTGTGATTAGAGGAGCTAATGTGATACAGTGAATTGCGTAGTTTTTCATTTGTACAGTTAAAGCTCTTGCCTTATGAAAATCAATATGCCGCAACTACAGTTGTTTTTTATGCTTGATTAAGTAAATGATTGATTGACTTATAAACATCACATGCATTTTTAATTATACTACATAAGAAATATAAGTTAAATCTAAAATTAAATCGTCTATATAGTTAAATCCATGTCATGGGAAGCAAGAAATGATGAACCATTTTCTATTTCAGACCAAACCAACAAGTGAATCTGCAGTGAGCAGCACAGGAGACCCGATGCACCACAAACGCTCCAAAATGAAACCAGAGGAAGAGTTGCCGAGCCCAGGCGCAGTGAGCGTACAGGTGAGCATTGTCTGTAACAGCAATATAACAATATATTTTTAAGTGACTGGCTCCTGATGTTTTTCAGCTATCTGGTGAGACGTGTTTGGGCAAAAAGTCTCACACTGCAAACTGGTTGGTAAATCCCAGAATTCACAATTTTATTTTTAGATGTTTCCACTAGAATAGGAAGCTCATATAATGGCTGGTCACCTGCCAAAGTGGCTGCAACAATAGACAAGCTTACCAGCCACTGTTTGTATTTATATACCTGCATTTGGCTGTTGGCTGGTGTTGGTTTCCCACCCTGCTCTTATCAGCCGCTGTTCAACAATTCATTGATCTTTGGGAGACTTGAAGGAAATTGTTTTTTGCTTTTGTTTAATCAAAATTTTAAGTGGCTGGAAAAATGAAAGAGAAATGTGATAACGGTAAGTGTTTGCATCTGCAGGAAAAACCTTATTAGAGTCAATATTGGGGCAGCGGCAGATTCAGCCTGAGGTGTGCGGTGGAAGCCCAGGCTCTCCTGAATCAGCCCACACCCACTCTCCGCTCCGCTCAGCCACATAACGGTGACAGTGAAATATGTCTGGGCTAATAGAGCAACCTACAGCAGGAAAAGGGGGTTAGATTCCTCAAATACTCGCCGCGGCCCTGTCGTATAACAACCCCCAAATACAGAGCGGGGCTTTCAGCGCGACATTTCCGTTTTCCACTCTTTTCTCTCAGGCAGCCAAAAAAAAAAAAAAAAAAGCCAGATTCACAGGAGCACTGTTGCTGAGACCTGTAACCAAATCTTTTTTGGCTGGACCTTTCATGCAAACCAGCAGGGTGGTGAAAAATGACTGTTCTGACAGATTTGGATGGACTGATGTTGGGGAGAGGAAGGAAGGTCCTGCAGCTTTTATGCATTTATGTCGAGCTACACCACATTGTTGTTCCTGGTGAACTAGAACTTTTCCACTGTTGTTTCTCAGGACCATCCTGATGGGATGACCCTGGTGAAGGAGGAAGGGGACAAGGATGAGAGCAAACAGGAGCCAGAGGTGGTTTACGAGACTAACTGCCACTGGGAGAACTGTTGCCGCGAGTTTGACACACAGGAGCAGCTTGTACAAGTGAGTAGCACACACGCAACAATAGAGTCATATTTCAATATCCAGAAATCCTGGAATAGTTTGTCAGTAACTTGTGCGCCTGACCCCAGTTGTTCTCTGGGACCAGGTATAGAAAAAGGGAGACACAACAGGGTGTTTATAGCTGAAAGATGGGAGAAGACTTACATGCAACCCTGATTCCAAAGACATTTGGGACACAGTGTAAAACAAAGAAAACAAAATGTGATCATTTTTAATCCTTTTTGATGCTCAATTGAAAAATTTAATGTTTGACCTCATCAACTTCATTAATTTTGTAAATATCTGCTTATTCTGAATTTGATGGCAGCAACACGTTTCAAACAAGTTGGGACAGGAGCAACAAAAGACTGTGAAAGTTGTGGACTGATTGAAAAACACCTGTTTGGATCATTCCACAGGTAAACAGGTTCATTGGTAACAGGTGATAGGATCATGATTGGGTATGAAAGGTTCCTCCTGGAAAGACTCAGTCGTTCACAAGCGAGGATGGAGAGAGGTTCAACACTTTGTGAACACATGATTGAATAAAGAAGATTAATACATGGGCTCAGGAACATTTTGTACAAATTGTAACACAGTTCATTAAATAATGATTGCATTCTGTTTTTATTTACATTTTAGACAGCGTCCCAAGTTTTTTGGTATCAGGATTGTAAAAAGCTTTCACAGTGCAGCTCAGAAAACACACACAAAACTACAGTGTCTTTCGCTTTGTATGCTGTGAGAGTTTTCAGTGTTTCTTTCCACAAGCTCAGTAGATCCCAGCAACATGGACTGCAGCTGTACTCTTCTGCACAATGCCTCCTATCAGGCCACAACCCCTGCCTGCGAGTCTGTGCCGCAGCAACCTACAGTAGAGTCGGAGCTGCAGGCATTGACTGATACTGCTGCTGGATTCCTGATTGGATCCGGGGACGGTGGTAATGGGCTCAAAAGCTGGAGAGCACATCTCACAGCTGAACGGGGCTAACTGATTTGGCGGGTTAAGCCTCCCAGAGTCAGGATGTGAGCTTTGTGTACAGCACTGGACCGGCCCTCCTCCTGGCTGTTATCAGAACTCTCACACAGCCGGGGAGATGGATGGCTCTCATCGTATTGCGCCAGAGGCTTCGCCGTTAAGCTAAATATTAATGACATTATGGTCGTGTCGCCCCCACTACGGCTACTTACACTGACGCTATTAGCTCTGCTGCTCTCTCGCGCCCCATGAACCTCTCACCCGTCATCCAACCGAGAGCGCTGCCCGAAGTTGGAGAAGTGGTGAAAATACACCAATATGATGCCGTGAACAAGGGACGCTGGAGTGTACACACACACACACACACACACGAAACACACATCACCACACATCTGATAGAAAGATCCTCAGCTCTCCACAGCTGTCTATTTGCCGTCTTGACATTGCAATCCTCAGCCGCGGTGGTAACCCCTATCTATAATTGATATCCTCAGCGCGGAATGGGCTGCCTCCCGTGTTTGAAGGGCTCGGCTCAAAGGTTGAGCATCTTGACAACTTCTTGCCCCTGTTTCAGGGGGCGGGATGAGCTAAGGTGGAGGGAGAGGAGGGGAGGATGGCTTCTTAATAGAGGAAAAGCTTGCTCACATCCTCCCCCTACTGTAGTCACACCAGGTGGCCATCTGAACAAAACAATGTCCTCTCATTCCTCCACAGAAACTATCCAGTCCAACCTTGCCAAGCTGCACTTGTTATCAGATTGCCGTGTAGACAGACACCAACAAAATCCTTATTAGTTTTCCATTTTTTCTCCATCTTGGAATTGTTTTTTTTTTTTCCTTTTCTGGCATTTGACTTTCTGATATTGCATTTTATTTCTCATTTTCTATGCACATGCAGATATGCAGAGAGATGCCAATAAAAGTCTTCGCCTACAGAATCCCTGCCCTCTAATTCAGCAGAGCGGACGAGAAAATGCTCTTATCTCTCCACACCCCCACCCCCCTCAGTAATAGGATAAGTACAGTATTTGGACCACAGTGGCTCTCCTCACA
This sequence comes from Holacanthus passer, assembly GCA_025331565.1. Classification (NCBI taxonomy): domain Eukaryota; kingdom Metazoa; phylum Chordata; class Actinopteri; family Pomacanthidae; genus Holacanthus; species Holacanthus passer. The sequence continues at coordinate 1,299,589 of JAFREQ010000045.1, read as the reverse complement.
CACTGGGAGGGGGTTGGGGGTGGGGGGGATTTCCATATAACCAAACAATGGAGCGTCCCTTCCCCCTGTACTTGTCTTCTGAAATGGCTTTGGGGAAAAAAACATGATGAGAAAAAAAAAAAAACAGTTTCTCCTTGGTTGTAACCAGTTAAACCACCAGGTTGAGTTTATTCATATTCAAGCCTTAAAACAAAATTGTTCACAACCTACGTCATGAAATAAATGTTTTTGTGAAGTGTTAAAAGTCTGCGCCGATTCAAATACCCCTTTTCCTTTGTGGTTGGCCTAATTTTAGAATTAAGCCTTCACACCACCCTCATCGCTTTCCACCTTGTTCAAAAGCACTCCTGCCGCGCTCTTCATGCATATTTTTACACTCTCCAACGCGCTCTCACCATGACACGCCACGGCGTTCCTTTATCATCTGCGTTTAAGCGCTCTCGGTGCAGCCGATAAGATAAACATCAGATCTATGCAATTTAGCTCACTTATCTGGCCTACCCAGTCAGCAAAAGCGAGGCGGGTGTCAATTTTAGTTTGCTGTATTTATTTCATTTATTACATTTCAACTCTCTATACCTCTCCATCTCCCTCTCTCCGCTCCACATTCTTTTGCTTCCCCGTTTTTTGGGCGTAAACCTTCTCCCTCTCTCTCTCTCGTTTTCTCTTTCATTTTCTCTCGCTCCCCTCTTTCCCCTCGGAGGGAGTACTTTTAAAGATAAGGCCTGGTGGCTTCTTTAATGTCTCTCTTGAAGTGGGCTTTTTTCACTCGGTTTTGTCGCTGGAGATGCCAACCCCACACTCCCATAATTCCCTAATATGGCCTTGCCCAACAGTCTTTTATTATTTTCTCATGGATCTCTCACTGATTCTTCACCATGGAGGAATCTACAAGGGAGCTGTGTGTTTTCAGAGCCTGTGTATGATGAAAAATTGTATGTAAGCAATATTGTCCTCTGTGTGGCAAAGCAGTTTTGTAGTTGTTGGTTATAGGGGGACAAAAAAGTGTTTGTATCAGCATAAAAGTGGACTATTTCTTTGTTTTATTCTTCAGCTTCTTCGTAAAGATTTACTTTTCTATGATAATCAATTTAAGGTAGATTTATCTTAGGGTTACTACTTGACCACTTGCAAGAAATTTGTGATCCTGTGTGCACATAACCTTCATCTGTGAACTTGAGAATTCACTCCTCTTCTTGTGGACCGACTGATTTACGAGGTCTATATATGAGGGGTGTCTGATGGGCTTGGTGGTCTGTATGTGTGTGTTCTCGCAGCTCATCAGGCCTTTCCCACCCTCCACAGTCTACCATTAAGTTGCAGGTCATCTACATAGGTGGCGCTGTGATGTCCTTGTTCTTGGATGGGGAGCCGGCTCTCCCTGTGTGCAGCCTTGTCGAGGCGGCTGTGCGGTGTTAAAGGGAGATAAACGCGGGCGCAGTCTGAAGCCAGCCCCCCTCTCTGGCTGCTGGCGAAGGCTTTTAATTGGTAAAATGCAGATTTTTTTTTGATCAGGAGAAGGATTAGGCCCCTTATCTGTCAAGAGTATCTTACTCTAAGATGAAAAGACTGTGCTGAATTACACATGCCAATTCTAGCTCCCTGCCCCCTGCTCACTCGCTCACTCACTTACTCTCATCCTCCCTCCTTCCCTCACTCACTAAATTTTCCCCCCTTTTCACTTCCTCCCTCCTCCCTTCTTTGCCTTTTTCATGCTCTTTTTTCCCCCCTCTCTTTACACAAAGCACTTCAGCAACTGACATCACAAAAGAGCATATGATTTATTAGGCGGTGTTTGATAAAGCTAAACGGTGTTGCGGGTCCCACAGCTTAGTGAAATTGCCTTGTAAACAGGCCCTCTTTTCATGCACGCTTGCATTCTAATGCATGAGGCCGATGTCCCAGAGAGAGTTTGATAAGGAGACATGGAGATGGATACTGAAGTGGGCAAATGCTGGGAAATAGCAAAAGTAATGCATGTAGAGACGAGAGAGCGCTCGCATAGAAGGACGGGAAATAATTGTAAATCAGAGGCTTTTATTTTTTTAGAAAACATAAAAACTTAAAAAAGTGTAAAATTATTTGTGGGTTTTAATGCTGTTTATGTTTATGGATGTTTTTGTAATGCATCCAAGCAGCAGGGGTCTGGACCAACACTGCCTCCACCTGTGTGTGTGTGTGTGTGTGTGTGTGTGTGTGTGTGTGCACCTCTCATACGTCACAGACGGCTTCAGTGTCCCCTGTGTCCGTGTCCCTGGTGCTTCCTGTCGTGTGACTCCCTCCTAAATCCATCTTGGTGGCGTTTTTACAGTTGTTGGCCGATAAGCTGGCAGGGGGAAGATGAATAACCTGCCGCGCCGCTGCTATCAGCACCTGTTTGTCGATTTAGCCGGCCAACGGGGCCTGTCTGCTCAGCATGGAGATTATTGATTCAATAAGAATTGCCATTAGATCATGCCATTAGGTTTCTCGGCGGCCCCTCTCCCCGTGCTGTCTGTCCCCCTCCCTGTCAGCTCAGAGGCTCATGCATCACACCCGTCAACGACCTCCTTCATTTGTACAAACAGGCTGCGAATGCGTATCCATCTGTGTGTGCGAGTGCGTGCGTGCGCTCGTGTCGTGCCAGCCACCCGCGTGATCCAACGCCATGGCGCTCTCCCATCGCTCTCAGCCAGGGGATATTGAATGCTGCTCACAACAGACCGATTGCTTGCCACAGGGATTCCCTCACAGAGAGGAAGAAAAAGAGAAGACGAGTCAGGTTTTTCTGAGGCTCTGACCGAGGTGGGGAGGAGATCAATCTTGGGGAAACTTCACTAACGTCTGTGGTCATCCAGTCCCCAATCATTTTCCGCGGAATTAGTCTTGTTTTGTCACTTTGAAATTAAAAAATGTCAAGTGAGAATAATGGAGGTCCTTTGCGGATATATTAGTGTCAATTTTACTCTTTGCCTTCGCTGTCGCACCCTGTTACCGTTCCTGCGCTGACTCATTTGTCGATACTCCTCCGTTAGTACTGGGAACTGAGAGCAGTGGTTATGTAGTTAGAAAAGGCTGAGGGTCAAAATGTCTCGAGGAAAGATTAAAAATAAGGCGGTTTTCAGTGGATGTCACGGTCATGGTTATACGCGGGGTCACGATCTGGCCAGTGGGCAGGGCACTGCGAAGGTACAAAGATGCCATTGTCGGAGCAGCGTCATGCCTGGAGGGGAACTGACCCTGGATACTTTATTGGCTTTGGTCCTGCATGTTTTATAGCTTGACAATCTTGCGAGTAAGTGCTCAAAGAAAGCACGTTTTCCCCAGACATTTAAGAGCATTCAAAGTCAAGTCTCTATTTATCTCCCTTCCTTCTCCTCTGTTGCCATCCGTCCCTCTTCATTCAGGCCCCAAGGTAAAAAGACTCTTCTCCGCTGCTCAGGAATGTAATAATACCGGTTTCTTTTGGTCAGGATATTGTGTCTGTCTCCCCGGGTTTAAATTGCTCCCGGAAAGGCACTTCAGAGGCCACCACAGCGTTGTCTCTGAAAGAAAGCCAGATGTTGACTTTGTCCCCAGAGGGTCTACGTCTGCATGACTTTTTTTTTTTTTCCTCCTCGCCACTTTCATTTCTCTCTAACATCCACCATTTACCCACTTTTACAAGACAGTTAGTGAGAAAGGAAGAAAAAAGGAGGAGAGAAGAGGATGGAGAAAGGTGGTGCTCACAGATATAATGCTTGGCTGGAGTTGTAAAGCCCTCGCATTTCAGATGCCTCCTCTGAACTTTTGATTTCTGGTCCTATCTCCTCACCTCCCTCCCGCCTCCTCCTTCTTCCTAAGCCTCAGATTGGAAGTTGCCGCGGCAGCACAACTGTCAGCACTTGTCATGGAGGGGCGAGGGCCCAATGTGACGCCAAGTGACAGGGTTTTATTTGAAAATCCTGTTCAGAACGGACACTGAGACTCACAAGTCTGCCTTTTCTTCCCCCGAGTGAAGCAGAGAAAGAGAAAGGAATGGAAGAAAGGAAAGAGTTAAGAGGAATGAGATGGAAGAAATTAAATGGAGAAAGTACCACATAAAAAGAAATGGAAAACAGGAAAGAATATTATATTTGCCTCCAATGCTGCAAGCAAAAAACAAAATTATCTGCTGAACAACAAATCAATTCAAGGCAAAATATAATTGCACTTTGTCCTTAGGTCATTCTTACGTACAGACACAGCAAGGGCGCATAACAATGCATCGATTGTTTTTGATTAAAGTTCTGTCATCTTCTTTTCTAGCACATCAACAATGACCACATCCACGGGGAGAAGAAGGAGTTTGTGTGTCGGTGGGAGGAATGCTCTCGAGAGCAGAAGCCCTTCAAGGCACAATACATGCTGGTGGTCCACATGCGCCGGCATACCGGGGAAAAACCCCACAAGTGCACAGTAAGGATACTGATATTTGCTCAGCTGACATTTATTTGTAGATGAAAAACTATTTTACACGTACAACCCTGATTCTAATAAAGTTAAAGGACGGTGTGTAAAAGCTAAATAAATATTATGTGCCGATCCTTTTTGACATATACTCAATTGAAAACAGTACAAAGACAATATATTTAATGTTGATTTTTGTAAATATCTGCTTATTCTGAATTTGATGGCAGCAACATGTTTCAAACAAGTTGGGACAGGGGCAACAAAAGGCTGTGAAAGTTGTGGACTGATCCAAAAACACCAGGGTTGTAACCTGTTAACAGAAGACTCAGCCTCTATGAGTGATGTCCTCTTTCTCTTCCCACAGTTTGAGGGCTGTGCCAAGGCCTACTCCCGCCTGGAAAACCTTAAGACTCACTTACGTTCCCACACTGGAGAGAAACCTTATGTGTGTGAACATGAAGGCTGCAACAAGGCCTTTTCCAACGCTTCAGATCGGGCGAAACATCAGAATCGCACACACTCGAATGAGGTGCTGATAAACATAATTTCAGACACTTATGCTCCTTTGACTTTTCCGCTTCAATATGGTTTTTACAAGCAACATGTTTCTCACAGCTCTTTCTTTTTTCATTTTCAGAAACCGTATGTGTGTAAAATCCCAGGTTGCACCAAACGCTACACAGACCCGAGCTCCTTACGGAAGCACGTGAAGACGGTGCACGGGCCGGAGGCGCACGTCACCAAGAAACAGCGTGGGGATTACCCGCGCCCTCCGCCCCAACCCCGGGAGCCGGGGGGCAACGGGCAGGGTCGGTCACCAGGACAGCTGCCCCTGGGCGGGTACACGGACCAAAGGGAGTACAACCATGCTACCTCAAAACAGGATGAATGTCTGCAGGTCAAGTCCATCAAGACAGAGAAGCCTATGGTGAGACTTTATTTAAGGTTTTATATCAATTTTGCTGACACCTTTTCTAATACTTTACTACTAATTCCTTTACTTTAACATAGTAATTTAGATTTCTGTGTGATTTAACATTGGATTGAGGGCATGCACATTTAACACTGAAGTCTTCTAATGAGCAAACTTTTTCTTCCATCCGATGCTTCGGCATTTCTCTCCTTCCCTTTCTAAGGACAGTGGGTAATCAGGTGAGATAGGTGTCTCTTTATGTTGCATTCGTAAAATATTCTTTTCCTTTCTTGCTCATTGTTCTATTGTCTGTTGGACATTTTCTCATCCCATCGCAACCGTTCGACCTTCACCCAAAACAGATTTGTTGTCATTGTAGGTTCTCTCATCCCTCACATTCATAAATAGATTATTTCATCATACTGCACTTTGAAGAGTGATATGATAGAACTCTGCCCATGCATTTGGTCAGAAGTGTGAGGGCATTGAAAGTATGTCTGATACTGCCCAGGGCTCCATTGTGCAGCCAGATTCATTCACACAGTGAACACTGTTGACACTTGATGCCAAAAAAAGTAATTCCATTATTCCTCGGTGCACCATAATTCCTAAAATTCAGTAAACAACCTAATTAGGCACTAGCCATTCTCACAAGAGGCCTTTATCCTATTTGTCTATCCTCTGAAAACAGCCATGATTATTCTTTTAAAATGTTTGTTTTGTGTGGGTGTCCTGATTGGATCACAGGGGGAGGCATTACTCATGCCCCAATAATGTACAAAACATTCTTTTTTTCTAAAAGAATAAAAGTTGGTTGTTGTGTTTGAAGAACCAGCTCAAACTGCATTGACATGCAAGATGATTCTATGAACACATGAATAGAGTTGTTTCATAACGGTCTCTCATCTGTTGTGAATAATTGTTAATTGTTAATGTTTTAGGGAAACATCATTCAAACGGCTGATCATTGTTTGTGACATATGACACTATATATGTTCCCTTGTGTTATCTGAAATAAACTTCATAATCATTTGCTTTTCTTTCTTTCCTCCCTTCTCTCAATCTCTTCTCTCATGGTCTGCCTGTGTCAGACGTCTCAGCCAAGCCCTGGCGGTCAGTCTACATGCAGCAGTGACCAGTCCCCCATCAGCACCTATCCCAGCAGTGGAGTCCAGCTTGCTGTGAGCGCCGGACGCTCGCCAGGGGAGGGGCTGGAGGAGAACGAGGAGAAAGAGGAAAACGAAGAGGAGGCGGACGAGGAGTGTGAGGGTGAGCCGGCCCCCATCATGGACTCCACAGTCTCCACGGCAACCACGGCCATGCTGACCCTGCAGGCGAGGCGAAGCGTCGGCCGCCCCCTGCGCTGGATGGAGCACATCAAGATGGAGAGGCTGAAGCAGGTGAATGGAGCGCTGCCCAGGCTGGGGCCCCTGTCCCCTACACCGCCCCCAAAAGGTTCCACGCTACCCAACATCTTGGGGAAGGGTAAGATTAACTTTTTAAAACTTTTTTAGGGCCTTGAATTCAAGGTGTGGGTATGAGAACCTTTTTCTAAATGCTCTTATAAAGTCTTATAAATTCACAACAGCATGTAAAAGTATTTTGACATGTGGTTGAGCTCGTGTGGGCATTTTTCAGTTAAAAAGCACCTGTACACACTATTAACACATCCCAGCAAATATGTGCACAAATCACGCTTTGAGAAATAAATTATCCTAAATTCCATCTTGCCCATTTTGGCTGAAGCATTCAGGCAAAACAAATGCTTAAAATTTACTGTTCCGCTCGAAAATGGTATCAAAACCACATCAAGCCGTATATCATATCTGAGAAAATAGCATGTAACAGTGTTTCATGGCCAAGTGCTGCTTGTTGTCTATGGCAGCATCTGTTTGAGGGATCTTTCTGCACTTACACTGAACTTTTTGGCTATTTCTCATCCTCCTGTAATCTCCCTTTCACCACATAATTTTCTTGTTCTCTATCAGTGTCCAAACTTTCTTCATTCCTTTTTCTCTGTCTGTGTTTCTCTCCAGGATCCTGTCTGGGCAGGCAGTGGGGGGTGTCTGCTCCTCAGCCACCTGCTCATGCTGAGCTGGGCAGCACAGAGCTAACAGTGCTTAATTTGCTCCGAGACCGGCGTGACAGCAGCGGTAGCGCCACCAGTTCAGCCTACTTGAGCAGCAGTCGGCGCTCCTCAGGCATCTCCCCCTGCTTCTCCAGTCGACGCTCCAGCCAGGCGTCCCAGAGTGAGGGTACGATGGCAGCCGCCCACCACCGCCGCCTCCACAACCTTAGCTCCACCGACTCTTACGACCCTATCTCCACTGATGCCTCCCGCCGGTCCAGCGAGGCAAGCCAGTATGGAGGTGGGGCGGGAGGAGGGGGTGGAGGGGTACTCTCAGGTGGGGGCTGTGGAGGTATGGGGGGAGTGGGTATAGGAGGAGGAGGGGGGTCACGGGGGATGCTCAATTTAACCCCAGCACAGCATTACCACCTGAAAGCCAAGTATGCAGCGGCAACTGGCGGCCCACCTCCCACACCTCTACCCAACATGGAGCGCATGAGCTTGAAGACTCGCATGGCCATGATGGATGAGGGTGGTAGCAACCACTCTTTGCCACCTCTAGTCAGGCCACATCGCTGCAGTGATGGCACCAATGGGTACACCAATGGGTATATGGGGCATGCAGGTTACAGGAGGAGGGTCCTCTATCCTGGCGAGGGACCACTGAATGGGAACCGGAGGGCCAGTGACCCAGTGCGGACGCAGGCTCCTGATATTTGCAGTCTGCCTCCAGTGCAACGCTTCAACAGCCTTAACAACCTCCACCCTCTTCCACCTCTGTCTCATCATTCTACACCTGAAATGCGCAACTTTAGCCTACAGAACTACACGCGCTCAGAGGGCAACCTGCAGAGAGGCCTGCAGCACTCACCATACACCCCTAGCATCGCAGAACATGCAGCCTTAGAAGCCCTGGCCATGGAGGATGATGGGGAGGCTGGCCTGTTGCTTGGGGATGAGGATATGCTACCAGATGACCTGGTGCAGTATCTCCACTCCCAGGTTCAGGTGGATGGTGGCTCCTACATGCACATTGAGGACCAAATAGCTTGTAGCCAAAGGGACACCTCCCATCCATCTATGGAGGAAATAGAACAGATCCAGACTTCAGGGTTGAATATGGCCTTCCCTGAGTCCCACAGTCTCCAGCACCACCAGATAGCAGAGCGAAAGAGTCCTAGTAAGCTTCCCATCCAGTGGAATGAAGTGAGCTCTGGTAGTGCTGACAGGTCTCCTCAGAGGGAACAAAACCATCAGACACAGTGTGGAAGGTGGTCAGAAGGCGTATCTGCACCTTTTGGCAGGTTTGGAAACATGGTGGTTCAGCAGCAAGTGCCCCTCGATTTCCAGAACAGTTGTGCCCAGACTAATCAGTCTCAAAGTGCTTGCTGTGTAAACCCTGTGGTGAAGCTAGAGACGTCGCCAAACTCCTGCATGGAGATGAGAGTTACTGGTCACAACTCTACAAATACCTTTGGAAGGTCTAACTTCTCACAGATCCTTGATGGGCCTCTTCCGCAGGGCTTCAAACAGCAGGCCACCAATGGACCTCAAAAACAGAGCCACTTCCAGCAGAACCACAGCAGTAGCACATCTTGCCAAGTTGGGAACAACCTAGTCCTTAGCAGGGTTTCTATAGACAACCCACTCACACTCTCCCAGGGAACTGCTCTTCATCACAATCGACAGGTCCACGCTCCTCGCCCACCGATCAATGGTTACAGGAACTTGGTCAGGAGCCAGCAGTACCTCAATGCCGAGAACGCCGGTGAAATCCAGGCTAGCCTCAACCAGCAGCAACAACTGCAGAGAAGTGGGGACCACTGTTCCCTAGCGCATCAGGTATCTGGGCTGAAACTGGAGGCCCCAGACCATGGATACTTAGAGCAGGGCTTTGGTGACTGCCTCTCTTACGAACCAGCGGATCACAAGGCCTCCTCGTTCCCTGTCCTGGAGGACCAGTGCTTACTGGACTCCATGGCTGAGTCTGTGGGACAAGGTGGTGGCAGCGGCAGCGGGAACTCGGTTGCCCTTCTCTCCCCTGGTGCAGACCAGGTGACCAGCACAGTGGACGGCAATGTGCCTGTTGTATTAGATGAGGGGGTAAGTCTGGACTTTGGTGCCATTCTGGAGGATGGCTTTGACCAGGGTAGCCTGGTCTCAGGAGTGTTGAGTCCCTCCATTTTCCAGGGTCTGTCCAGGACCTCATCACGCCTGACCACCCCTCGAGCATCCGCGGCCTTCCACAGTGTGGCCCCCGGCCTCAACAACATGGCGATTGGAGACATGAGCTCTCTCCTCACCACCCTTGCTGAGGAGAGCAAGTTCCTGGCTATCATGCAGTAGCTGCTCTCTCTCTCTCAGCTTTCTCCTCCCTTAGGAAAAATGGAAAAAAAGGAAGAGAAAAACTCTGGTGTATGTGAAGATTAAGACCAAAGTGGCAATTATGAGAACTTTATTACGTACTTAAAAGTGTTGTGGAACAGGCAGTTGCCAAACCCATTTATTTTGTAAAAAATGTCATCCCACACAGAAATGGGATGTGTCAAAATTATGTATAGATAAATAGTTATATTCCTTTTCTGGAATGTAGGCTATTTTTGGAAGCTCTTCTCTTTGTATTACTATGTGATGGTGGGCAAAAGCTCACTTCTTTAAAACAGTATTCTGTGTATTGTCACTGTTTTTGCTGTACACACTGATGGTAAAAATGCATGTATTCAAGGTTAAACATGAACACTGTCTATATACGTACATAGACTAGCCCATGTGCCAAGTATCTACCGTTCTGATCGCACAGGTACAAAACCGCTAAATCCATTCTTATTACAGCAGGTCAGACATGGTCATGAATGAAACAGGTCCCGATGATAACTTTATATATCATAGGTTTTAATAAGTGGTGTATTTACATTTGTTGTCATTTTGTTTGTATATTACTTTTGTGAATCTGTAAATGTTTCAGTGCTTCTACCGAGTTTTACCAAGTGGTGTTTTTGTCAAGAGTAACAAGGTATCGAGTCCAAAAAAAAAAAAAAAATGGACACACCCAAGTCTTCAAGGCACCGTAGATAGTCGTCTACTTGATATCTAAATGGCTCGATTTAGTTAGTCTGCTAAGGTACTCACAAGTGTATATAACAGTGTTTTTATATTCTGTTTGTGATAATCTTGTTTATTGACGTTGGATTGCACGGTTGCTTGGAGCTGATATGAACACGGACATTTTCTCCTTGATGATCAAAACGTCCCATTTGGTGCTTTATGTATGCTTACATGAATAGATATGAGTACTTCATGTTTTTGATCTGTCTTAAAGACCAACAGCGGTCCACAGCACATGAACCTCCCTCTCATGATGATAAATGCTGTAAAGTGATGTGTTTTGTTTCATAGGAAATCATCTGTATTGTTTTCTCCAAAGCTCTTAAATTCAGAATGTGTACTGCCATCAAGTATTGCAGTGACTTTGTCAACAGTGTTAGTATTGCCTTGCAGTCTTATGTGACTGAACACAGAATATTGAGTAGTTTACCTTTTATTCAGCGTCAAAGCAATGAGGTACAAATTGTTTTATTGTTCTTTGGTACATTTGTCATTTTTGTAGCTGTGCATTGATGGTGTTGTTTTTTCTTTCAAAAAAGTAGAAATCATTTCCTTTTGAAGGAGGGAAATCACATTGAGGTATGTGCCTTATAAGTATCTGCCTGTCGGTAAAGAGAAAGATCACTGCCAATCTTCCATTGTGAATTATGAAAAAATTAAAGAGAAACATTTAAAGTGTCTTGTGAGACCTGAAAAAAAGAGAAAATGACAGAACATTTATATAAGAAAAGTCTGAATATCAGAAAAGTTAAGATTTGCGAAATGCATTCTACTTTTCTTTGATTTTGTTTTGTTTTTTTAAGTTTTCACATTTATTGTGCTCTTTTATATATAATGTGTAAATACAATACTCTTTCTGTAGGTTTAGCAGAGGAAATGGGGAGTATCCTGGGGCCAATAAAGAATTGACTTTGAAAGCAGGGATTCCCAGGCCCTGGGTAGAGGCCAGACAGATCTGGCTCAGAGCGGAGCTTCGAGGGCCCAGCACTGCCCCTCCGCCAGAAGAGCCACTTTGCTCTTTTATAACTGACTACAAATGTTTGTATGGTTTTAATAAAAATGGAAATTATATTTTAAGTCTCTTTTCTTCTTTATATGCCGGGTTTGATAATATATGAAACATTTTGGTTTGAATTATGTTTTTGATGGAGGAAAGATGGAGGATATACGGAATGACTACTTCTGTATTTGTGCACACTCCATATATTACTATAAATCAAACCACATACAAAGAAATCATGTTATGTAACTTGTAAATAAATATATAACCTAAAGTTACTTTAGACTTTTTGGGAATGTGCACCTCTCATTAAAAATAAACACAAGTTCAAAGATCAGTCACCATCAGTAACTTCATTCATGGAGAATATCGAGTGCTTCTGATTCCCTCTTCTGATCATCACAGGAAATTACAATTACATCGTGAGGTGTGAGCTTGACAGCACAGCTATAAATTGTTTGGTTACATATTCACATTAAGAGCAGTCAAGCCCTCGTCTCTCTGTGTTGAGATTAAAGCCAGTAGGTGTTAGTATCCCTGCTCATTCACACGGACATCTTTACCAGTGGTTATTCCACTATAGTCCAAACGTATTTACAGACCCTTCAAGGCTGACGGCCCATCAGCTCATATCAGAACTCCTTTTAGTGCGCTTCGGGCAAGCACAGAGAGCTCTTGCATCACTCCCTAACTTTCCAGACAGAGAAAAATGGGAATCTATTCTAAGCGAGTCTCCCATTATGCTTTTTAGAAGCTCAACACAAGTGCAATCATGTGACGGAAATGAAGGGGACAGTTAGACTTTCCAGTGCAGAGAGCGAGCATGAGAGCTGTAAATTGTTCCAACTGGATACAAGATAGACCGTTTTTACTTTTGATGCTCTGGAGGCTGCAGCAATATCCCCTTTCACTCTCTTGCCATCTTCAGACTGCACTTAGAAGGGTACAAGGATCAAAAAAGCTTTTTGGAGAGCGCGCATCCAGTTGTGAAATCTGTACACATGTTCCAGGACTGTTTCGCTTCCCATCCAATACTTTAACAATTTTTATGAATCGAGCTGTTGATAAACAGGATGTACAGGACGTCATGTCTTTCACCGTGCCAACACGTCGGGGATAGAATGAAGAAAGGGGGTTTGGTATACAATAGGAAACATTTTATTACCGAAAAGTTGTCTTATACTGAAGGTGCTCTTTCAGCAGCGTTTCCACAACTAGTCTTTATTGAAATCACAAGATTGTTTGTTACCACTTAATGGGGAAAAGAAATTAATCACACATGAAATGACAGTAACGGTGGATTATATACAACAATGGGAGAGAAGGGGGGGTCACAGGTGTGGCTTCAACAGGCCAGCATTGTTTGGTGTTTTACACACTAGGCTCATACAGGAGGCACTTGAATGTGAGAGCCTTAAGAGCCAGGACCGAGCCAGAGTGCTGGAGGGGGAGGAAGGTTAAAAAACAAAACAAAAAAAAACATGGAAATGTCCAGCAACAGAAAACAATGACTACCTGCTTTGAAAAAAAAAAAATCTTGTCCAAGGAGTACATAATATGCATCTATTCCTTCCTATGTGGGACACCGATGCACATACAGAGCATTTACACAGGCCTGCACCACAGAAATCTAGAGCACAAAGGGTGCACATTCAAAAGCATGCATCGCCCCACAATGAGAATTGTGGTTTTAAAAAAAAGAAATGATGTTTTTAGACATCTGCAACTACAACGAAACTCGACTGTCTGCTGCTTGAGATTGTTAATGCAATAGACATACAGTATTTACAGGAATTATATTTTTCTTTAAAACATCTGTCACTCCAATGCCAGTTAAATAAGAAAAAAAGTCCATAACTGCATTGCTGGGTATGAGGGTAAGTTTACAATGATAAATCTCAAAATCAATGTCTTCAAGAATGGCTACCATTTCAATGATCTATTTACAATAAAACACAACTATGTATCCATAAACAAAATAAAGTTGAGGAAGAACAAAAATCCATGACATTCTGAAGAGAAGTCTGTGGGTTGGCTGCATCACTGCAGAGTTCCTGTCAGAGCTGTTTTAGTGGTTGGTTCCATGTCTGCTCTGGGAGTGTGTGGCGTTCAGGGTCAGATCTTCTCCTGGATAAAGGGGTGCTGCAGAGCCTGGTTGATGCTGATGCGTTTAGCTGGGTCCAGCATCAGGGTGCCATCCAGCAGGTCCTTCAGCTGCATCACCTTCTTCCTCTGGTCCTCAGGCAGTCGCTGGCCTCCGATCATGTCTGCCAGCAGGTCTTTGGTGGGGTTGATGGTGCTCATCACCGTCACCTTCTCCTGATGGGGCCAAGACATGGAGAAATTACAGGAGATGCAAAGTTGAATTAATAATGATGTACTGATTGTAAGATCTAAAGAGCACATTAAACAACATTTCATACTTGTTATTAAAAACTGTGGCACATGTGAAAACATATGGCAGAAAAAAACCCCAACATCTTACCCTTTCTGTCACTTTGTCTACTTCAATGTACAGGAAGTTCAGATTCTGATCGAAGTGCTGGTCTTTGAACAAGCCTTTACGGATCATCTGAGGACAGAAAACCACAATATTGCATCAGCCATAACTTCCTGAACACTGCATGGAAGAGCAACACGTCTCACTTCATCTAGGAAAGGGAAACGATAACTGAAGCAGCTGAAATTGTATGATGCAATTTTACCTTGTTGGGCATCTTGCCCTTGAGGTCCATAGCAAGTTTGATCATGTGATTGTTAGAGGAGCCAGGAAACAGGATTTTGCCAGTGTAAAGCTCGTATAAAGTGCAGCCAACAGACCACATGTCAATCCCATAGTCATACGGCTTTCCAATGACTGAGACAGAAAGAAAACGTTAGAAAGGTCAATTTCTGAATGTAACTGATTAATAGTGAGATAAGTGATTTATAAAACTAATGCAACATACTGATCTCGGGAGCTCTGTAGAATCTGCTGACCAGGTATGGTGTGATGTCGTTGTCAGCAACATGAGATGCAGAACCAAAGTCACACAGCTTCAAAATGGTCTTTGACTCATTCACCTTTTAAGGACAAAAAATAAATAAACAAAAATACACGAGTAGATACAAGATTGGGCCGTTTCATCACTCTGTAAACTGAATTAACTTGATTTAAGATGTTGTGTGTTGACAGAGTGTTGACATCATACCAGGATATTGTCTGGCTTAATGTCAGCATGGAGGATGTTGCATCGTTTGAGCAGCTTGAGAGCCAAGAAGAGCTGTTGACTGTAGGAACGCACAGCCTTGATGTGGAGCCCAACATCTTTACCATATTTCTTCAACACCTCTCTCAAATTCATACTATGGATGACAACACAAGGAGGAAGTGAGGCCAACATAAACACTACAAACAGCCTTAGGCGCACACATCTCAAATGATGAGAGGAAAGCAGTTTTTAGTACCTGAGAGGCTCAAATACCAGACAAAGATGCTGCTTGTGGTAGAAATGTCTGAAGAGGCGAAGGCAGTGAAACTTGTCATCAGGATCTGCATCATTCAGCTTTTTGAGGAATTCTAACTCTTTCAACCCGGTCTTCTGCCTGAAAAATAAAAAATTATACACATTGTTCATCAATGCAAATTCAGTCAAACATCCATATGACTGTTGTTGTTGAGAGTATTGTACCTCTATGTATCTATACTTGTATAGGTATACGTTTGATATTCATGGAGTAAGGTTTTGAGTTTCAATAAAAAAGGTAAGACTCACATGAGCTCATTGTTTCTGATGATCTTGACTGCCACCTCCTGGCCGGCCCTGGCAGTGTCCCTGGCTCTGATCACGTTGCTGAATACACCCTGGCCAGTGTAGCCATACACATCATAGCGCTTGTCCAGTGTCTCCCCAATGTTCACCCCTAAATGAACACAAAATGCACAAACTTTAATGGCAGGGTGGCTGTTAGTCCACTTAATAAAGCAAACAGACGGAGATGTGTGTGATTAATGCACTGCAGGCACCATAAGGACAAGCCTTGATGAGCTTTTCCACTGATACTGACACACTCCACGTGACAGGCTTGCCTCCAGATAAAATCTTTCTGAGAAACGATAAGGATTAGGGAGGCAGGACTTACGGTAGTAACCCTCAGCATCAGTCCAGTTGTCCCTGAGGTTGGGGTTCTCCTTGAAGTCCTTTCCTACGCCGGCTGCTCTCATCCTGGCGCTCTGCACAAACAACACAAACATGAAATCAGTGGCTCAATAACAGTTGCTGAGAGTCTTCAGGTGTTTATTATTATCATTTTATTCTTCAGACAAAGCCAGTGAAAATCACAAAGGTACTAAAATGCAGAGGAAAATTGTAAGAGTAGTTCTCAGAAGTACTACAACTTTTGATGTTTATTTTTTTCCTAAACTGAAAATACCTACATCAAAGTCAGCAGCAAACATGTCATCTGACTCTGTAAACATGTCGGGGGCTGAAGGCTTCTTTGGGTTGGCTCCTGAAACAAACAAAAACAGTAAAACAAAACAAGGTGAGTTTCTAGTCATCCGCCATGTTGTAAAACAGAATATCTGGAACATGTGTTTGATTCACATACTCTGCAGAGCTCAAAATATGCTGCAGGTGGCAGAGACAGCCAGGCTTTGGATTACAAGCCAGCAACTGAATGAACACATGACAGAAAGAAACAAAATTAAAATCCCTGCATCACACAACTCTGCATTTCTCACACAAATCAAGCCGTCTTAGTTTTGCATAGACCAGTATTCTTTGGTCAGTCTATGACAGAACAGTGTGAAACAGGCCATAATAATGTTAAAGAATTCCAAACTGCAGGGAAGGGAAAATATTAATGAACAATTGCTGTTCAGTGAATTTAAAGGGAGAGAAAAAATGATGCCAATCAGCTGTCACTTTTGTAAATTTGACTTCCTCCATATCTGCCAACCTGACCCTGATTGAACTGGGAAACGGCTTCGTCAGAAGACCAAAAAAACTGCCATTTTGCTTCCTGCAAAAATGGAAAGAAAGAAAACTGAGAAGAGACCATTCGAAAGTGATTGCTATCCCTGATAGAGCTTTTAGCTTTTCAGGTTCTGATCTCCATGCTCACAAAAGACTGCTCTTCAGTGATGAAGGGGAGCACAGGAATCTTTTCTACAGCTAAATTTCAAAAGGTTTAAGTGGCTGGAGGGAGGATAGACTGCAATATTCTGTAGTTACTTGGGTCAAGCTAACTGCAACTTTTGTGCTTGACCTCTTTCCATTGTAACTAAGATTTCAAGCCTTACATGACGTCTTCTGTGGCAACTAGTGTTATTGTACTTGTGGCCAGCAGATATGGAGGGGAAAACAATGTTTGGTCAGGCTGAGAGTAAAAAAAAAAAAATCAGCCCCAAGAGGAGGCACCACTTCTAAGAAGTGTTTAGGACAATGACTGACCTGTGTGTGTGCCAACTTACATTTAAATCTGAACAGATCCTGTGCATATATTAGAGAGAGATATTAAATTTTTTAATATTCAATTAATTGCATGTTGACACTTGCAGTTGACTACAAGCACACACCTGATGGTGTGGTTCATTCAGTTGGCCTTGTATGTCAACAGATAGGATCATTTTGACCAGGGCATTACCGTCTTTCTCCTGGGCGATGAGGTTGTGCTTGGCTTTGATGCTGGCCTCAAAGGTGTTGAGGTTCTCGCGTTCATACTCCTGGACTTCTGCAGCTACTCGCTCCAAGATGTCATCAGGTGAGGGTGAACGGCTGCGTGTGCTGCTCTGAGGGCTGCTGGGCTCTGACACCATGTTGGTGTCCTCATTCGCAACCTTGTATTTCTATACAATGGCAGAAATTATGACCATAAAAATACATCTCAAACACAGTAGACCACTGCTATTAAATAAACAGACCCCTATACATATAGAATAATTTATAGCTGCTTCACCAATATTGCACTGATGTGGTAACCAATAAAACAGCAGTTTTGGATCAGCGTAAGTGAATACAGACCTGGACAATGGCCATGCGCTGCTGGCGGCGCTGTTCAATGAGAGCCTCTTCATCAACCTCCTCTCCATCAAAGTCCTCTAAACTGCAAACACAAACAAGGCTTTCAGAAATATGGAGCACAATTTCCTGTTATCAGAGCCAATGTGAGTGAATTCTGACGTAGCATATCAGTTCCAGGTTGTTTCCACTGTTCTTTTTCACCACTGCATCACTGTTCCTAAAACTTTCAGTTGATAGCAAGTGGTCATACCAGCACCTTGTAGGGCAAATACTGTGAATTTATTAATGCACCAGAATGAACCAGAAAGGAAACTATATCACAAAATGCCTGTTTACATTTTCTTTAAATTTTTACATCATCTTTGAATGAAAACAAAAAGTAGATGTCAGAATGGCTAATATCTTCTTTTACTCACACTTCTTCCTCTGAGGACTCCTGGTCAACTTTCATGCCCTCTGAAAGGCTGCCCTTGAACTTGTCCTCATCTCTGCTGCGTCGCCTTCTCCTCTCTCGATCACGGGATGTGGAGCGGCGGTACTGTCTGAGCCTGCCATACCTGTCTCTTTCCCCAGACCTGCAGGGCACAGATGTCAAGGACGAATAGTTTATTACCTTGTAAAAGTTCCAGAGAAAAACGCTAACATGGAAACCTGACAAATGCCTCCCCCTTAACAAGACATCGGTGTCACTCAGAGAAATATCCTCTATCCGCTGAGAACAGAAACCAATGAAAGTTGAGCAATAAGTGGCATCACCTGTGTCCCAGTGGAGACCGTCTGCGGGGGGGAGAGCGAGAACGGCGTCGAAGAGATGGGGACCGCCGTCTTAGAGGTGAGCGACTCATCCTGCGGCGAGAGGATGATCTGGGACTGTTCTCTCGTGATCTATCTCTGCCTGGTCCTCCATCTGGCCGGAGCCGCTTCCTGTAGAAACATGGTGAAGGACTGTCAGCTAAAGCTTTAAAATATATATATTTTTTTGACTGTTCACTCTGAGATTTCAGTTTGTTCACCAACCTTAATGGAGAATCCTGCCTGTCAGCCTCCCTCCTCCTGACGTCTGGTGAGCGGCTGCGGCCTCTCCTGGGGGAGGACCTTGTTCTGGATGGAGAGTGGCTCTGTTTCGATGTCCTATCTGAGGCACTGGTTGAGGGGTGGTGAGCATCTCTGTGGCGTGGGGAAGCACTGCGTTTCCTCATGGGGCTGTGAGGCCCTCGTCTGTGAGGGGAGCGGTTCTCTTTCCCCGACGAAGCATCCTTGGATGGGGACTTGGCTGGTCGTTTGTCCCGGTCAGCATCTGAGCGGCTTGGCCGTTCTCGTCCAGGTGATCTGGACCTTCGGCCCGCTCTCTCCTGGTTTGGTCTGTCATCCCGCTGTGAAGAGGAACGTTTATCAGGGCGGCTGCTTTTCTGCTCTCCTCTCCAGCTGGAGGGGGAGTTGGACTTCCTGGCTCTCTCCTTGGACCTGTCAGTGCTGTCTGAATGCTTTCTATCTTTTGACCTGCTCCGGCCACGACCTCTGTCTTTAACACCTGTGTCCTTGATGGTTTTGGTCACCTTGTCCTGCTTAGGCTCCTTGGGCTGTCCTAGCCTGTCCGCAGACTTACTCCGACTATGACGCCTGGCGCTGGACTTACTGCCCTCCGTTGAGTCCCTTCTAGATTTCCCACTTTTTGCCCCTCTGGGAGATATAAGTTTACCTGAGCTGCCCCTTTGACGCTGTTCTCCATTTCTGATCCTAGCATCACCATCCTCTTCAGATCCAGAGTTATAACCCTGAAGGATCAAGCCCATGCCCGACTGAACTTTGCCCTCCATCAACTGGCTGTCCAGCTCAGCTTTGATCATGGCCCTCTGTTTCTCCAAATCCTCCAGCAAGGCCCTGTCATCCAGACTTGGATTTCCAGATGAAGGAGAGGATTCAACTTTTCTGTGGCTGGAGGAGCCAAAGAGGACAGCACCAGAGGGAGAGGAGCCCTCTTTGCGTTTGTGTTTCCTGTGTTTGTGACGATGCTTGCGTTTGCGGTCCTTGTCCTCATCAGAGGCATGCTTGTGTTTTTTGTGCTTACTACGATGCTTGTGTTTTTTCCTCTTGTGTTTACCGCTGCTGCTGTGATGTTTGGACCCCTCTTCTGTCTTTTCACCGTTAGTCACTGCCTCCTCCTAGGATGAGATACAAAATATCAGTTTGACAGTTCATTCAGGTGAAAGATCATCTCAATATTTACATTTTCAGATATGTTGTGAACATATCCAAAATATGTTTTCTTTAATTTTACATGGTTGTACTTAACTTGATTATAAAACCGAAGTTACACATGAGGACAGCATGAATATGGGTATTATTTGAATTACATTTTTTTTCTCTGTATGCTTGTTTTTTGTCGGTCTGCCATGGTGACTTTGTGATATGGTCTTAAGTCATTTAGACAAAATAAAAATCACTTACACTGATTCAAAATCCATCTCCATACTGCCATAATTAATTCAGGGAAAACGTAATTATCAAGAGGATAGACAGAACCATTTAAATAGAATTATGTGTTGAGCTGCTGTTAAATGCTGCCCGAACATTATATGACTTGTACAACTATTTATTGTTTGTGTCCAGATCAAATAAAATTTGGACTGCTTATGTTGAAGTCAATTTAACATAAATTTAAGGTAGAAAGTTTAGATCAGAATCATGGCATCATACCACTCAAGATATTTAGGTCTTGCTGCTGTCCACTCCTACCTCTTCCTCCTCTTCTTCTTCTTCCTCAGACAGGTCTCCGCTGTCCTCATTTCCACTTCTTTCATGGAGTTCCAGATCCTGCTTCCTGTTTAAAGGAGAACAATCTTAAATATTGAGCACACATTATACATAAGTACTAAAATGACCAGTCAACTGTCAGACTTTGTTGATTGACATAACTGACAGTTTTGTGATAACCACTGCTGTGATATGTAGGTATTGCCGATGCACAATAAATAGATACACCAAAATTATACAGCTTTTATGCAGAGCTGATTAATTGAAAAATAAATCAATTAACTGATAGCTGTAACAATCCATAGTGCAAATAAACAGTGAGGACATCGAGCTTGTACAGATGCTATTTATTGTCTCTCTCACCAACACTACTAATCACTGCAAACCAGAGCACCAGTGACCTTTGGTATCATAAAAATCCCAACTTTATGTGCTGTGGCAAAATCGACTTTGTTCCTTGCAGTGTTCAGTAAAAAGACCAATTCAAATAAAATAATTATTTATTGATTTATACAAACACTATAGAACGTGTTGGCAGCATTAATTACCAGACACTATGCAAGTATATAATTAAATAAACCTATTACTTGCACTATAGTCATTTTAGCACATTTACACTGAAGCTGCAACCATCATTCACATCACAACAAGCACGTTAGCTCAGTGCACAACAGTAGATAAACCGCGGTTACGTAATGTGCTCAATTTAGCTAGAAACTACACAAACACTGAACATGAACGTTATAACTGACGGAATCTGTTTACTAGCGTCGCAGCGACACTCGTTTATCACCGTCAACCTCTTGACTTGTTCGCTCTTCTCCTGACCGCCAACAGGATTTTCACTCATTAGCTCGGCTACGCTAACCGCTTTTAGCAAACTTAGAGCTAGCGTGCTACATCCTCAGTTAGCTTCCATCCATGGTAACTTACATTACAGGGTCGCTGCATGCTAACAAATACCAATGTTGCGACTGGGATGACAGGTGTAGCTACATTTTGTGGAGGAACAAACACCGCAGCTGAGGTTAACTTCTATATGTTGTGCCTTTAGAGAAACTTAACACTAGGTGAGCTAAAGAACATTAGCTAGCTGGCTAATACGTTAGCCTGTCGTTGACAAGTAATTTAGCCCCTTAACAACGTGAACCTGCTCCCGGTTTCTGACTGACACAACAGTTCCGATTTAATTTCGGATGAGGAAAAGCGTTTGCACCTTATTACCACGAACCTCTTTTTTTAAATTATATGACTTACACGTGTTCGTTTCCATTATTCATTCTTGTGGACGCGATGTCCATCTCAACGTCGGCCATTTTCCTCAGCTGAGGAGCTTTTTCTTCTTCGAATATTTTTTTTTTTAAACAGACAAGTACAAGTATATCAAAATGCTGACACGCCACCTGGTGGGCTGGAGGCGCACTGCAGCCAGGATATGTGCAGTGGAATACGTCTTTTGTCCACCAGGGTGCAGGTTTGTGTAATTTCCAGCTTTCAGGCCAGCATTTGCGTCAATATAATAAACACAACAGTTAAAGGATTTAATTAATAAGCTGACATGACAAAGTGATGTCAACAGGACTGACCTGAAAATAAAGTAAAATACTGCAAAAATAAGCTGTTCTGTTCTTGTCTGTTTATAGTTTGCAAATTGGTCTGTTTTTTTACAAGATCTTATTTTTCCTGACGTGTTAAACATTGAACTATTTTGGGTGCAGCCTTCAAGAGGGGACTTAACAGACTACACAATGAGAGAAAAAACAGCAGAGAGCAGCTTCTGAGAGGTTGCTTAGTTTGCTTCAACCACAGGATGGCCCTGGGAGTCAATTAGTGGATCATGTGGTTTTTGGGGGCCCCTCATGCACCATGGGGTGGTGCACATGCTCCCAGTATACTCAACAAAAATAATACTTGAGAGATGGATTAAAATTTCTCTCCTCTTGTACAGAATCATAAAAGTGAGATCAGCAGCTCATTGATTTTCTCCGTATTTGTTGGTGCAGTAAAGAGCGTAATGTGTAAAAGCACATGACTGCACAGAGAGCAGATGTTTTACTGCTGCAATATAGACTGCAACTGTACTTTATTGCTTGATTTCTAAGGAATTTATCTTGCATCATATGCAATGTGTACTGTATATTTTTCCCATAATCTCTGTATAGTCGATAAATTTCATTTCATCTGACAGTAAATTTTCCTGTTGCTTTAATTGTAGGCCACTTAACTGTAACTTGAGTTGTCTGAATGATTCAGCAAAAAAGTATCTGAATTTGTCGATACTGCAATATTGCATCCCATTTATCCTCCATGATTAATTAAACAGCACTGTCTCAAAAGAAAAAAACAATTTCCCAAATATTTACTTGCAGAGCAGTGACCTACATTTACAGTATACATTTTGTAAGTATTTGTATTTAAGGATTGTGTTGTGCATAAGACAAATATAATACTATACTGACATTTCAGATTTTAAAAGGTGAAATTCACAGTTTCATACTGCAAAAACAAGCCTGACAAATGAAGAAACCAAAACATTTTGCTATAGACGTATCTTTTTTTATAACATCAAGGTAAGTTTTAATTTGCACTGCACTTATGAGATATGCAAGTTACATTTCCGGCATATAAGTGTGATTGCAGTCTCGGCCTCATCAGAGCTGATACGACATACATGTGCAAAGAACATTATGAGAGATGTTAATCCTTCTCAGAAATGAAACCACAAACCGTTATCTGGAAAGGATAAAAGTATAAAACACCACATCTGATTTAATGTGTTGCCTTGTAAAACATGTCAAACATAATCAGACAGATTATGCTACAATGCAAAAGTTGCAAAAAAATGTCTGAGAACTGAACAGTTGCCTCTAACACAGCTTGGTGAAATCACATGACGTTCAAGGATGCCAGAGCATTCAAGGGATGGTTATTATCCACACTTGACAGTTTTATATGAAGCAGTAAATCGTGTTATTGTGAGGCACCTGTGGTTGCTTATTCACAGCAGCGTGAGAGTAATGGAGGCGTGTAGATATAACAGCATTAATGTTGACATCCTGGCAGATGGGTGTGCTTTTGGCAGACGACAGTCCTGCAGGTGTTATCATTATCGTTATGTTTTAATGATATCTGGCTTGGTGTAGGCTTGACTAAAAATTGTAAAATGTTTCTTTTGATTCTGTTGAAAATCATGAAGCAATTTATATAAAAATCTAAGGGGACTCTAGTTTTTGTTTGAGCCCATCTGATGTAAATATGTGTGTATAGCGTTCACACAGAAGGCTGTAACTCATAGTCTGGGCCTTCTGCAGGACACTGTGTCTCAGATTTATATGGTGAAGTTGCAAGCTGGAGGTCTCACCACAGATTAAAGTGTCGGTCATGGAGACATTAGCTATTCCCAGTGTGCACAGTAAATCATGGACCTGCACAGTATGTAGTTAATGTTGTGTGCTGCCGTGCAATCTGGAGAAGACACCGTCTGACTGAGTCATACAGTTTATGATTTATAATGTTGGCCAGTTTGTAAAGATGAAGCTTTTCTTTGCACAATATGTTTTTCCTTTTTTTATATTCTCACTTTATGTTAACTGTACTGACGTGGTGGACGAGAAATGGCAATACATAAAATATGACTTTGAATATGTTTACAACAGTCTGCTCTATAGAGTTTAAAACCTTAAAGGAATAGTTTGACATTTTGAGAAAAATGTATTCTTGCCAAGATCAACACCACTCTCAAGTCACTGACTACTGACCAAGACATAGTCTGACACATAATCCCCTGCAAAACCATGTATTCTTCTTTTTTTTCACATTACATGATATAATGTGTTAATTTGTGAGTTTTAGAGGTGCTGGTATGTGGATTTGTTACCTTTGAACTGACTCACATTAGCTGTTTCTCAACACAAAAAACTTTGAGGTTTATGGAAACTATGTAAATTAATTTCTAGAATATTTCCTTATGATGTCATTGTGTAGCCTTGGGTTTGTAAACTTGGGTTTGGATATTTTAATTTACAGAGGGCTAAGCATCATATAGCAAAAGTGAATGAGAAGATACATACACATGTACATAATGTCACACTCTGCAATGTGGAAGAAGTTTCTAATGAAAAGAAAATTAAGGGATAAATTCATTAGCTGAAGGGGTTAACTTTGTTGCAAAAAGTGCACATGACTAGAACTGGGAACATTTTAAATAACCCTTTGCCAGTAATTTGCCACAGTCTAAAAAAATGGCCTACAAAACTATAAAATCAGCATTTCACATCAGTTTGTGCAGCAAAAGTATTACAGATGGAACAACATCCACAGGGCCAACTGCATGAGTTTATCGATGGCCCAAACCTCCAGATCTGATTTATGACTTTTATAACTGGAACTTGGATTTCCATAGAGAGGAAATAAAGCAAGCAGACGTTCGGGCTGCCTTGACTCTTATAGGGCCTCTCCAAGCTTCGCTGGAGACACAATAAGGATGGAGCCATAAAACATGAGGTCCAACAGATGCACAGAGAAGACAACCACAGTCCATTATACAGCCTGTTAAAAACACTCAGGCAGTTCGCTAACCTGCCGTCACCTTGGCCTCTGCGCTCTTCACTGGGTTTTGTCTGCCGGTGTGCATGAGGACAGAGTTATGGCTCAGAAAGACTTCCTCCGAGTGAAGCTCTGCCACAGCTCACAATGCTTCTCAATGAAAAGGGAACGCCTGCCTCCATCGACGCAGATGTTCTTTGTTCCCTGACAGATGTGTCCATCTTTATGTTTTTCTTTCTTTCTGAGCAGTTTTGCTTTTACGAGCCCCCGATGTTTGATTTCCTGAAAGAATAGGAGCTGGCAGAGGATTTACAAGGGCAGAGATGCAAGTTTGGGAGTACGACCTGAGCATATGGCCTTGTCGGAGATTCAAATTTATGTTTGCTTCACGAGAAGGGATGAGGAAGCAGGTTTACGTTGTCATGGTGTGTGAGCAACTGGAGCAGAGTGACTTTGAAACTGCTGATCATTTCTCTTAATATAGAAATCTACAGATGTTCTTTTAATTAGGGGCAGGATGCTTAATTGGAAACATCTGCGTTCACACCGTCGCTGCAGGTCCAGGGCGTGGCAGTTTGTCATTGAGGGGGTGACAAATTAGAAAACAGGGGATGTAGAAGCCCTAATTTTCCTCCTCTCAGCTGCATGATTAAACATGGGTGTAAAATTTTACTTGGGCAATAATCAAAGCCCCAAATATCTTGAACTATGCTGTAGGTCCACCACCCAGGTTTCAAGGTAAACATCTTGTCATCAACTGAAATTCATGATGTTGTATAATTTGTTTTAATTTTGAGAAAATGTTGCTACCAATCAGAAAAGTCATTCAATACTGGGAAACATCCTCAACAACTACCCAAATAAATAGCTTTGATTTCAATGTTTCTTCTTAAAAATTGACAAATGGTCACACACTAGATTGGTCACCAGCATGGCAATCAACAATTCCTCATTCATCACACTAAGGCTGGATTTCATCTTTACTGAATGGGTTTGCATTTGGGATGAGCCCCCATTTTCCCTCAAGGCTGGACAAAGAAGGGAAGAACACACAAGCATTGTAACTACAACTAAAAGGAAATTAAGATAAAGGCAAACAAAATAAACCAGAACCAAACAGAGTGGAAGCCAGGGGACAGAGTGCTGCCGGGTGGAAGAGGAAGCAGCTTTTAAAAACTTCAGAGCAGGTGCCATGAATTAGCAATTAGACCTGGCCACAGCTGCACCGCTGGTTTACCTGCAACCCAACAGAACAAGACAAGCAAACACAAGATAACGAACCTAGACCCAGTTGTAAACCTAAATGAGTCCATAAAAAGTGCACAGAGGCAAAAAGGCCTCCTCAGCCTGCAGGATTTCTTCATATCTTTCTCTCCTGAGAGGACATTTGAGCACACGCCAACCAACCATCATCTATCTGGTGACACATCCGTCTCTCAAACCAACCCTGAACGATTCTTACTTTTCCCCTCACAGAGAGTTATGACATCCGCTCTGTTGTAATCAGAGACAAATGTGTTTAGGATTGTCTATGAGAGAGCTTTAGAGGATGAGTGGGCAAAAGTCTGTTTTTCCATTTAAAGTTTACTCTTTCAGAGGAATTATACTGGAATGGGGTATTGAGGCAGAATGTGCTGACTCTGTAAATGTGGCCAAACCACAGATTGAAGCTCTGCTCAAAACAGACAGATCCTATTATTACACAGGGGGAGAAGGGGATTTCTGATAATACTGAAGCGGTTTCTCTGTGTAATGCAATCATTCTCTAATCATTCGTGCCTAAAATGAAATGTGCAGCATGCAGCATGTCTGCACTTGAAAAAAATCGAACTATGCTGTCAGAAAAAAATGATAATTTCACAATAGGACGTGCTGTATTGTTTTTCTAACAGGTTAAAGTTTTGGATGGGCTGAACGCCACTTTCAGACTGAAGCATCTCAGCAGCTTTTAGATGCATTGTTTTCTACATTCATTGTCCCCAGAGGATGTATCCTACTGACTTCAGTCATCCTCTGTCTTTTCATCTTGCGCCTCCATGAGGTTGACACTTTCATTTTTTAGTGAAAAATCTCAACAACTATTGGATGGATTGCCATGACATTTGGTGAAGACATTCATGGTTCCCAGTTTATGAATCATAAAGAAATCAAGATTGCTGATCCTCTGAACCATCATCAGGTCAAAATTTTAATTTGTTTTTAGCTGTTAGCTCGACTGCAGACCCATAGTTTTATTTACCTCAGTTTGACTTTGCAATCTGAAACCTTTTAGATGCAAAGCCACTCTGAAAGCACGGATCTCTCAAGAGATGTTGCCAAAAAAAAAAAAACACTGTCAACATAGAGCAAAAAGGCAAAGAAGCTAAAAGGCTTAAATGACTAAATAGAAACTACATTTAAATTTTTATTCATTCAAGGCTAAATGACTTATTCTCTGTATTATTCTGTCTGGACGTCAGATGTTAGTCAGAAAGCTGTGGATCTTCCAAGCCGTCCACTGAGGTTGGACTCTGTCATTAGAGCATAATCAGAACCCCAAACCTGACCCTTAATATCTATATTTAAATAGGCACTTTTGTCCCAGCAGCCAATAGCAGCTGGACAGTTAAGTGTGAGGTGATTCAGCTCTGCGTCTGTTACAGGTTTGTATAAACCCACATCTCAGACCTCGACCATCACAGGACAAGTCAACATTCAGTCCTGGTCCGAGCTGCTTTATCATTACAGTGCATCACAGTCATTTTCTGCCCACTGTGTAATTTCCACTATTGTTATGATACAGGTTAATGGTTGGTGCTGTGCGGACAGTAATATCTGAAGGAGCCTCGTGTAATCTGATTCTGTTCCTGCTGTAAACAACCACTGAGATGAGTGGTCCTATAGTTTTGGTCCATAGAATTTGTGATGTTTTCCTTTAACATAAGTTTCAGTATTTAATAAATTTAACAGCTCATGAAGTGCAACAGGGATCCAAGTACCACTGAAGAGTTTGAAGGTGGAAATGTCATTAATTTAACTACTACAAAAGTACACTGAAAGCCTGGTTTTTATCATTTTGTGTGTCATTTATGTGTGATTCTGACGATTTACATACATGATGAATGTCTCTAATATTTTCATGTAAATTTGGAAATAATCAGAAAGTGTGTGGATTCAGAAACATTTAAAAACACAAGAAGTTATGGCATGAAAATGAAGAAGAAATATTTCAAATTCTGCACAATTTCTTGGTAAGTAATCAAATGTAAGCAAATTTGACCATTGACCAAGTTAACTCCAAACAAAAGGTCAGATTTTTATCTCTTCCACTGAAGCATGTGTTCAGATGACGCTCAGGTGGAATTGATTTACTCATCAGTGGCTCGTTCAAGCAACTCAACTCACTTTGCTTTGTCAGTGCCCCATAAATGTTCATGTTCAATGAATAGTGCAGACTCTAAAATATTTCTTCTTTATTTTACATAACTTCTTTAAACTTCCGATCCTCAAACATTCGGAATATTTTCAGGTTTACATGAAAATATTAGGGATTTTCAATGAGGTCTCAGATATATCACATTGAAAACCTTTGAACTATCTTTTATTATAGTATAGATCTTGTCTTTGTTTTATATATTTACATATGCTGCTAAGTGTTGTGGATTGGTGCCAAACCAAAATTAGTTGTTTAGCATGCAATGACAATAAAGCATCTATCTGCATGTTTGGAACATATGTTTAGTATTAGTCACACATGTCACCACAGACATTATTCTCATACAGAAAGATTTAGTTTATTCATTAGACAATTTATCTCATCTCCATATTGAATACCAGTCACCAGCATAAAAAGGGGCTTTCAAACATGCTGGCTAATCTGCATTTTAAGTGCATTTAAGGGATATTAGAAAATGATTATGTTCACTGACAACAAATCTGGTTTTCATTTTCCAAGAGGTGGATATGCTCAAGATTCAGTTTCACCATAGTCTATACTGTTTGAAAAACACTTTCAGTAAGTGGTTTATATTTCTAGAAATATGACACGTGATCGCATAGAAAATTACAGGGAAATAACACAGAACATCTGTCGTTGACAACATGGAACTTCCAGAGAAGTGGGAATCCTTCACTGAGTCAAGATCTTCAAAATTTATATATATGTATTTATCCATTTCCCTATTTTGTACAACCCTGATTCAGAACAGCACAGAAACAATATATTTAATGTTTGACCTCATCAACTTCATTGATTTTTGTAAATATCTGCTTATTCTGAATTTCAGCAACATTTTCAAACAAGTTGGAACAGGAGCAACAAAAGACTGTGAAAGTTGTGGACTGATCCAAAAACACCTGTTTGGACTCAGTCGTTCACAAGCGAGGATGGAGAGAGGTTCAACACTTTGTTAAACACATGATTGAATAAGGGAGATTAATACATGGACGCAGGAACACATCTGAAAACTGTTGTCAGTGAACACAGTTCGTTAGCAAATGATCTGTTTTTATTTACGTTTTTCACTGGTCCCAACTGTTTCAGAATAGGTTTTATACTGTAGCAATCTATTTTAAATGCAGACAGTTGGACATGATTAACATTTAATATGTCTCCTCAAGGAACTGAACAGCTGAATATGAAACTGTGAAGGAGACCTCTTTGGACACTTTAAACGTGGCAAATTGAAACTTTATATCGTCCTGACTGGCTGCATCTCCCTGTTCGGGGTCCTTGCATTTGCAATAGTGAGACTGAAACACTCACAAAGGTGCACTTATGAGCTCAAAGGGGTCCTGAATGCACGATTCTGCAGCTCCATCTGCTTCGTCTCATAAAATGTAATGTGCACATTACAGCAGGATTGCTTTCTCTGTCCTCAACAGTACAGTTTTCAGATTTCTGCACAGATTGATGTCCAGTAAGGCGTCTTTTACAGCATGCAATTAACATGCTATTTCCTGAACTCTATTATGAATTGCTTTTACCAGAACAGCCTGCAGACAGTCCCTTTTCCCATAGCAGTTAATTACGGCTGAATTGTCATTACTTGACTTGGCTGTGACTTCTTGTAAAGCTCTTTTACTGGTCACCGCCTCTTCACTCGGTTAAACATTACTGTGCTGCTCAATCGAGCAATGCAGAGAAACTTGGCTCCCTTTTTTGCTCTGCTAAAATACTGATATTTTATGAAGTTATTTGAGCTTGGAAATGGAGAATTCTTGCAAATATTAATGCTCCTTAGCTGGATGAAGAAGTGCTGGATTTGAGTTTCTGGGTTTTATGAGGTTGCATTTCAGAAGCCTCTTCTAAGAATTTTTCCTGCGGCTTATCTCCAAACATCTCATTTCAAGATTAAGTGCACTGATTTGAGGTGGCATCAAATCCAGGGTGAACTGAAGATATATTTGAGTGAAGAAAAACATCAGCTATTTTTCCATTATAAATAAGGAGATGGGCAGTCTTTGCAGCCCTTTGCATTCTTTGCATAAACCCTGTTGTGAAGGGGGGAGGAAGGAAGGAGGGAGGAAGGAGAGGGGAGGAAACTGTGCTGAAAGAAGAGACGGTCCAGACAGTGTGAAGTGAAATGCACTGGATTCAGGAAACTGGCTGCGGACTGGAGGAGGGAGCACAACTTTGACAGATGAAGGAAGAAAAAGAAACTGGATATTGCCAAATCTATTGTGCAGGGGCGGATATCTTTCGCTCCAAAGTCTATTTTCTCCTGCCACGTTTGAGAATTACGCACGAGATGGACTGATCCTCCTCCCTTTTTTACGCACAGCTGCAGCTCACAGGAGACTGAAGCAAAAAGTTCCCCAAGTTGTTGTTGCACGTTTGCATGGTTTCTGTGTGTTGAAAACCAGCCTGTGGTCTCCCCTTCTCCTCTGCCTGCCTCCAGCCGACCCGCCCCAGCATGCTGGACTGACGCACGACAGGATGGCATCGGCTGTGTTCGAGGGCACGTCGCTGGTCAACATGTTCGTCCGGGACTGCTGGGTCAACGGGATCCGGAGACTCATCATCAGCCAGCGGGGAGAGGAAGAGGAGTTCTTCGAGATCAGGACCGAGTGGTCCGACAGGAACATTTTATACCTGCATCGGAGTTATTCTGATCTGGGGAGGCTGTTTAAGAAGCTGGTGGAGTCTTTTCCTGAGGACAGAAGAGACCTGTCCAAGTGTCCTCTGATAGAAGGTTGGTATGTGACAGGAATGTGACAGGAAGTGACACAATAACAAAGTATCACAAATATTATAGAACAATATTTTTAGGGTTAAATTGTGATCAGAAACTTTCTCTTCTCATATGCACCAATATTGTTTCTAAGGCTGCAACTAATGATGGAGAAGCTGGATCCAGCAAATGTCATATTTCCTGCAACACATGCATGCACCTCAATGCACTTCCTATATCACTGATCACTTTTAAAAATTTTTTTTTTTGGAAGTTTGGGTTCATCTGCATCTTCAGTTTTCCCAGATTCTGTGCAGGAAGACTTTGCTTCTCTCTGCACAGGAAAACCACCCACAGAATGATATTCCTGTTTACATTTGGCCTCAGACAGAACAACAACTGCTGCTTTGTGCTTTTGGCAAAGTTTGTTTTCTTCACATTCTTGTGGATTACAGTCAGAACCTGTTAGCGAACCAGCTGCGTGGAGTAAAACTATAGAACATTTCTAAATGTACAGTAGAGAACCAGACATCAGCTGTGGGTCCTACAGGCAGATGGGTCATCACTCTGCTTTATAAGTTTAGTGCAGCTAAAGTAAAGAAGGAAACCATAGTCGACATAATCAATAAAGGTTTGGGCTTAATCTGAACGAAACTGTCTCATAGCACAGACTTACATGCTTTTGTTTGGACAGGTTAATATTTAACAAAGTCACATTAGCAGAGCTATCACATAGACCACAAGGCCTTCATGGTGACAGCATGTTTCTAAACCCTTGTCAATATTTGGGAGCTAAAAGGCCAAATGGTCTGTGAGGTTTCCTTTCACCTCTTTGTGGCCCAGTTGGATTCCCCATGGGAAAGACCAAACGTACCGACACTGACTTCTATCTGGACATCTTCTTTTCGTATCTGATGCATCACAACAATTTAGGAGGAGGGGATGTTTTGGGCTCAGGAAGCAACCCCAGTTCTCAGGCCGGCTGGGTTAAGGTTAGGGAAAGTTTGATTTGGCCCTCCAGATGTATCCAGTGGACAAGAAAATTATATAATTTAATTTGATTTACTGTTTTACTTTTTATGCTCTTTTATTTTTTGTGAGGTAATTATTTTATTATTTTTCATAATCTCTCTTAATCTTAACAGTGTAAGTATTTTTCCACCATCAAGTTTCAGTTTTGGCCCTTTAAAGGAAAAAGTTGGGGCACCACTGATCTGATGTCTTTTCTCTTTGCAGAGAAAATACTAGAGCTGCTATATATACTCAGCTGTGTGGTGACAGTTCCCAGCATCGGGCTAAAATGTTGACATTTAACACTAAATCACAGTTATTAGTAACATCAGTCTGAGCTATGCTTTGCTCAGACAGAGACGTGTTGTCGCTATCCAGTAAACACATGCATCTCCAAAGTTGGTCATTTTGATTTTTAGATAAACTAAAAGATTAAATTGTCCTTTGTGTGCTATGAAAAAGTTGACTATTCAGAGATACATGTTTTTCTCAGGACAGTGATGATGTCATAGATAAACTACAGAATTTTAGAGGACTTAAATTTAGTTTTCAAAGAGGGTTAAATATTAGGTTAAGAAAAAAGTCTTGTGTTGACTTTGAGCAAATTAAACTTGAATAATGATTTATGAAAAAAACCTTTATTGACAGGTTGGAAGATTATTATTTATTAAAAGGAGCTGTGACATCTTCTGCTAGAATCATCTGGTAAAACTCTTTTTTCAAACCTTTGGCCTTCAGGGTTCAGATCTTTGACACTCTGGAGCTGCCAGCAGGTTTGGCTGAGCTCCCGGCTTGTTCTGGGTGTAGGATCTCCCCACACAGTCTCCTTGGCACTTCCCTTTTGTCTCTACCCACTGAGCCTATATGAATGTTTTGGAAACATCCCTTCAGTGGCGACTGGAAAGCTTTGCTTCCTGCCCATGGACTGAAATAGCTGACGAGGTTGTTGACAGCTCGCTGTGTCGCCTCTGCGAGCGCAGTGCATTTTGGGAAGAGACATTTTGGATCTCATGACTCACTCTGAACTTCTTTTTTTTAACTGTCTGTCACCTTTCATATCCTGATTGTTAAAAGTCAAATGGAGCTGTGATGTCAGCACTGAAGCGGACACCAGTGTTACTTTAGTGACTCTGCTGGTTTGACAGTTTCACCGATGGATAGAAAGCCACAGGGTTAATAACAGTCCCCTAATAGCTGTTCCTTAATTCCTACCTCTGTTCAATATTTCATTTGCATTCCTTCTAATTGCCACTCAGATTGAAAGTCCCCATGAAAACATGCAGCTCTGGCCTTTCTCAGTCCACTTTGCTCCACTTTCTGCCCATGTTTTCCTGTTTCTGTGCTGCACCTTGGCAACAAGGGAGGCGTGCAGAGCTTCCAGCCTGATGTCATGATGAGAGAGAGCGAGAGAGGGTGACCAGGAGAGGAGCGGACCGGCCATATTTAGTCCCTCTGGTCGGCCCCAGTAACACTTACCTTACACGTGACCCTGGAGTGAACACAGACAGGAAGTGTCAGGAAGAATGTGAGCGATCGCAGATTCCACAGAGACGCTTTGACACAGGCTGCATGAGAAATCACTCCCTCTCACAGTCAGTCACACTCCCTAATCAGAAATACTGTACATGAGAATATCTTGGACACTTGTGAATCATCATTTCTTTGGTTATCACAGCACTAATTTACAATCAAGGGAGGGGCATGAATCAGGTTTTTTATAGTGTACATGTCATGGACGACTCCTGCTGTTTGGGAATTGTTGACTGACAAAAACTCGAAGGGTGTTATCCCACTTTTATGACTGAACATTTTCACTTCTGATTGGCTGACGTGTGTTCTCTAATTTCATACAAAGTATAAACAGATGCCTTCTTTGACGCATGTTTGTGTGCTGTTCAAAATTAGTGCTAGAATTAAAGGAACAGTTTGACTTTTTTGGGAAGTAAGCTTCTGCGCTTTCTTGCAGAAAGTAAGATGAGAAAATCGATACCACTCTGTATGAAGTGACAGCAGCTGGTTAGCCTAGCTTAGCATAAAGACTGGAAACAAAGGGAAACTGCTAGCTTTGCTGTGTCTCAAAGTAAAAAAAAACAACCTCTAATAGCGCCCCTAAAACTCAGTTATTAACTGTTTTATCTGTTTCAAAAGCGAGAGTTGTTGGCAGTCAAACCAGCGCAAGTTTCATGCTGTAGCTTAAATTTGACAGACAGATATGAGAGTGGTTTCTGATTTCTCCTCTAACTTTTGGCCATAAAATTAATGTTTCCATTCATAGAATATCATGTGACATTGGTTGAATATTGATACTACTACAGTATATTTACTACAGTATGTTTTAATTTGATTTTTCATGGCAGTTTTTGGGATGTGGTCACGGTAAAACAGCTCTGATTTTACTGTCAGAAAATGGAAACGTACATAAAAAGTCATTAAGTAAATTTAGTACACTGGGAAGTTATTTTGGACTCACAGCCACAGACAATACTGGTTCTTGTACAGTAACAGGTAACATAGCCTGACCTTCTCGTGAACATGTCTGCGTACTGAGGTTCGATGTTTTGTTGACTGAGGCTTCCAGAAATAACAGGTCGACGAAACTGCGGCGAGTTAGTGGCTAGATGATAGATTGTTGGGCTGCTGACATGTTCTTATCAGATCCATGCAGAGGATAGCTGTGAAATAGTTGCCGCTTGCAACATCTGATGGCTGTTTAGATAATGTGTTTGAGGATGACTTGAACAAAGTCGAGTTCCTGCTTCTGCTGTGTTTTTTCAGCTAATAGATGAAGTGGTTTGTCAACATGGCGTACTGTCACACAGCAGATGGGTGACTTTAGTGTGCAATTACAAAACTCATGAGGCGCGTACATACACTGAAATTCCATATGGTATCTATGTAATTACTGTTGTTGTTAGATTTTACTAACTGGTTGCACTAAGCAGATAAATACTCACTTAAGCTGAGATAATTAGGAGTGAAGAGCATAAAGAAACAACCAAAGGCACCTCTTGGTTAAAATAGTTTTGCAGCCGGATAATATTCTCTGAAGCCAAATGGAGGCACGTTTGCAGAGAACAGTTAGACCTACAGGGGGCTGAATAAAAAATCTCAGAAAGAAGACAGGACATGTTGAATCAGTATTCAGAAGACTGCAGCCAGCTCCCAGAAATGGACTCTTACAGGAAATTGGAGGAAGTGCACTTAGGGATCCTGTTAGGGAAAAAACATAACTGCATTTTGTGTCTTTGAAGACATTTTTCAGGACAACTCTGTAATTGTGACAAAATAGCAAATTTGAGATGAAATATACACAGATGAATATTTCATAGTTTCGGAAATGAAACTGGTGATTTACCGTGTGCCACAGTGGGAGGAGAGGTTAAGTTGGAGGAGTGTCATCAGCAATCCAGTGGTGCACTGCAATTTTTGTTTCAGGATCGATTGCATTTTGCGGCGCCTGCTTGGACCAAGTCAGCAGTGCACTTTAATTAATGGAGACGACCCACATTAACCTTTCCAAAATCCTTCATTCACTGTTTTACCTTCATTGTGCATTCCTCAGACCTCTGAGCCTAAGTAGCATTAGGTATGGCTTTATTCTGATTATGGAGGTGATGCCAGGAAGGCAGAGTAAAGATTAATATCTTTTTCTAAACAGCATCTGTCATCCACAGCAGCTTGCATATATGAAAGTCTTTCAGCTGATTATCATCCTTTATATCCTTCTGATGGCAGCACGTATGCGTTTAATCTGCTGTCTCTAATTGGAGAGAGACACTGTTTTCGACATGATTAAATCTTGTGCAACCAGCACCCAGCTGTTGCAAAAATAACCACACATACTTTAGCACATCAAACAGACCTGTTGTATCTTGGTGTTCGACACAGGCTAGTAGTTTTATTTAGTTAAAATCATCCCCTCATCATCATCATCCTCACCCAGGTGATTCCAAGTTTGAAAAACTGACATATTGGATGCAAGTACAGTCATGCATCTTAATACACAAAACATGGTGACCCCTGACCTTTCAGTATGTCCAGAAATATTAATTAAAAAGAGACATCATCTATGTATGCAGTGTATTTGCACTGCTACATATTTTCATTTGCAAGTTTTTGGACTTTGCACTCCATGACCAAACTGTTGGGATGTTATGGTGGAGAAAATAGTTTTTTAAGTTTTTGTGGTAATTGACACCAGTCCCTCAACACACCCTCTGATAACATATGATAATGCATTGTTCCTAATCCCACCCTGTTTCCATGTGGGTCCTGTGTCTGCATCTTATAAATATTGTGTACTTGTTTCCACTTGATTCATAAAATTAGCACTCCACATGGCAGCACATAGACTTTACGAAGGATAACAGCTAACAGGTGCAGTTTAAAATTTCTGCTGTGAAGTTATCATTTATTTCCATTCAGGTGGCACTGACTTGTCGAGGCTCCATCTTGGTATCAAATCTCTGAATCATCATTTTCCCAAAATGGCACAATAATGAGTTAATTTATTTTACAAAGTGCTTGAGAGTGTCACGGGGGGTGTGGATGGACTCAAACGCAACACACAGAAATTGGTGGTTGAAAAGATCTTTAATAAAGGCAAACAAAATCTTAATTAACAAAAACTCACTGCAGGGTTATGTCCAGCATAGTCCAGGAATCGTAACAGAGAAAATCCAAACATGACGAAAGCACTGACGGGCATGAGGGTGATGCAGAGGCGGGGTGAGTAGGAAAGTACCGGGACCTGAGGTGAGAAGCTATGGCAGACTGAACTAAAACATAACAAGGCTGAAACACTAGACAGAGAGGGACTGAACACTGGACAAAACTGTGGCAGGTAAAGTGACATGACAAAAAAAACTAAGGCTGAACAAAAACTAAAGGCTGAACAGAGGCCTGGCAGGCCGAACTATGACAGAGAAAGGAAAAAGAAAAAGAAAAAAGGTGAATAAGAGACAGAGCAACAGTCGTTAAAAGCAGGCAACCAGCTAAAAACAGGCAGAACAAAATAAGGAAATAAACAAAGCAAATTAAACAAAAGCAAGTCTGAACAAATATGAAGTCCAAAGGGAGAGAGTTCAGGAGCTACAACCTCAAACACACAATCTCCCTTTGTCTTGAGTCTGGAGTGAGGAACAGCCAACAAACCCTGATCAGAGGACCTCAGATTCCCAGCAGTAGCTCTTTAATGTAGACAGGTGCATGACAATTTTCTGAGAAGCCGGTGCAAAGACATCAGGACTGGTGTCACATGAGGACTTGGTCAGAGGCTTGGCAGCAGCATTTCGAACCACCTGTAAGCTAAGACAGGTGAAAAGGGAGTTGCAGTAATCAAGATGGGAGGAAATAAACACCTGTATTGTAATGCACGGTAACAACATAGAGGTTCAGTTCTGTTTAGTCTTTTTTTTAACGACACTTAAACATCCTAGAGTTTCTCCGCCCATAGAGTAGGTAGGATGATACACTCGCTGCTTATTGGGTCTGTTTTCATCATAATACATTTTGGCTCCCAGCTCTCAAAAGCTTATGAAGTATCAAAATACCTCCATTGTTATTCACCTCAAACAGACTCAAACTGCCTAAAAACCTGACTCACAGCTGTTTGGTTATGACCAAACAACACAAGGGATCAAAACATGTGTGATTTGTCGCATCCACACAGAAAACTGACAAACAGGCCTTAAAGGGAAGTTAAACAGAAGAACATGATCCGGGGGCGGTACGAGGTTCAGACTGTGGGAGTCTCGCTCGGTTCCTAGTGATGATTTAACAGCTGAATCACTCCTCACATCCTCGTGGGTATGATGTCATCACTGCCAGTCATTATAAATGGATGAGACTGTGACTGTGCACAGTGTTGCTTTCGGCCCTCTTACTCAGTGCTTCCATGTAACAGTAACCACTGTGTGACCAGGTTTTTCTCTGTACCACTTACACCAGACAGAGGCTCATCAGTGTGTCTGCAGTCTTCATCATTTTTCTCCTCACCACATCCCTTTGTCAGCATGGCAGTAAATGATGCTTAGCTGGCTGCTCGCTCACATGGGCGGCGCTCTCGTATTCCCGAAAGTGCTGATTTCACACTCCCACTGCCTCTTAAATTGCATTCCTAGTTTTATGCAGGATTGTCATGTTGTACCACTGTTATTAGTTTCCTTTGTTATTGCTGCTGTTGTACCACTGTTGACTATCACACTGGCAGCGTCACCTTTTACTCTGCTGTGTGTACTGACAATAATATATTGGCTATTTTTTTCCCTACTCGAGGTAAATATCAGGGGGCATTGTTTATAAAAAGGTTACTGTATTAAACAGACTAGTACAATTTCACTTGCACTGTGGCAACCTTTTTCAAGACAAGGGATGAATTCACACCTGTCTGGCTTTTTGCCTCATGACCCTCTGGACAGATAACAGTGTGATGGCAGCAAAGTTCAGAGCAGCTGCCCTTTTTTTATCACACCTTCACAGGAATAGTTGCACAAAGCATTTTGACTGGCGGCCAGTTTCTTTGTACATCTGACTCTTCAGTTCAGTGTTGGTTGTTTGTGTATTTTAGAATTTTTAAATTTTTGTATGGTAATCTTATAAAAAGAGAAGCAGCTGCATGCAGTGGGGCACGGCGAGCAGAAAGTCATGATGCATGTACGGTGAAAGAGTTGAAAACCCTTCTCCACGGGGTCATATATGACCCTGCATGGCATTTTGCACCCTCCATTGTTCCAGTGGTCTGAAAAATGTCCCACTGGACCGAAAGCTCATTTGTCTGACAGGCTGTTAATGGTGCTGAATCGGTTGGTTTTGCTCTTAATAGACCTTTTTTCTGACCCTAAACCAAATGACATACCCTAACCCATCAGCCAAGATATCAAGGGAAAAAACTCAAGGGAGAGTATGTGTTTTGAGAACAACGGGCCTTCGAGCAGTGGGCTTTTGTTTTTGGGCTGTTGGACAAATGGGCTTTCCAGTTGGACATAATTTTTGGGATTTGGGAACAATGGACAATCCCAGACTCTCAAGGGTTTATCCAGGGGGATTATCATGTTTTATCTACCATAGCAGCATCAAAGAGGGCACTTTTACAGCTGTTTTTTCACATTAGGGCACCACAGGGAGAAATCACCCCCCTGAGTCCACCAGTGTTATATTGTAGTGGATTGTGTTGCAGTAGGTTTGTGGGTTGGAGAAAACATCAAACATAAAAAAACATTGTATTGAATTACATTAGATTGCACAGGTGTGTTTCATTAAGTGTTAACTCTGTATTTGGGGAAATATTTTGAAATCCTCACACCAGAGCTGATGACATCTGATGTTCATATTTGTTTCTTTTCAGGGCTGGTAAAAATCAAAGAGGCAAACGATATCGAGGAGAAGCTGAACGAGGTGGAAAGACTACTGAAGAATGCGATCAACATGCCATGCAAGGTCGGTCCTTCAACTGTTACCTTCAAATAATGTCTCAGCACTTTATTTGCATCTTCATTGTGCGTTAGACGATTTTCATGATACCTCTTGCTTGGGGGTAAAAGGTAAACGTTTGAAAACTCACAACTCCAAATGTACAAACCTGACTCCACAGTATTCCAGGTCAGAGGTGATGTTGACTTTCTTTGAGCGATCGCCGCTCGACCAGGTGCTGAGGAATGACAAAGTCCACAGAATCCAGCCGTGCTTTCAGAGTCCAATCAAGATATCAGGTACATGTCTCGTATCTTTTGCAACACAAACATGACGCCACTGCTGCCATCCCTAAAGTCATTCCAACCTAACAGCTGGTCCAATATTGCACTCTGTACCTTTTTAGAAATCATGCGGTCCAATGGATTCTGTCTGGCCAATACGGAAACCATCGTATTTGATCACAGTCTCCCAGAAGAGAAAGAGAGACCCTCATCAACTGACTCTGTGGAACATACGTATGTATTAAAATTGCTAATTATCGCTGTCTGACTTTGTCACTTTAACTTTTTCATAGATCACTCTCAAAGATTGGTTCCAATTATTTCAAAAAATCACGACACAAGCCCGTAAATCGGTTTCAGTGTACCACAAATTACCTGCTTTCTTTCCCACAAATATTTCAGTGTTTGCTCTTGGGTGTACAGTAAGCATTTTGAAGTCCTTGAATGGACCCTCCACCCCCACAGGAAGTGTGTCTGTGCACCTCTTCCTTCCCTGGGTGTGTTTAGGAAGCAAAAGAGGAACACATTCCTCTTGATAATTAACACAAAACAAGACTTTACATCACTCTTAAATAGCTGAAATATTTACCACTTCAGCGCTCTGAACAAATGAAGTCTTGATGGGTTGATGTAGAGAATTACACCATAATCAAAGGCATCACTCTTTTGATTCTTAAATTAGACTGATCAGGTTCATCCTTTCCTTGGAGTAATGTGTCTTTCATTTTATTGCCAGATATGAGGATGGAACAGAGTTTTTGCCAATGGAAGCAGACGTGTGCGATGAGGAAACAGAAGCGTACGTCACCAACCTTTCCTACTACCATCTGGTCCCATTTGAAACTGACATCCTGGAATGAGGAACTGATGCCTGTTGATGGACACATGATGCTATCATTGAAGGATATGTACTCTTAAATGGAAACCCAGCTATGCAACGCTGCACATAGCTGCTCCAAGTAAATGCTGCTGCTGCTTATTCTACAAACCTCCACTTTGTTTTTATCACTTTAAGTGACGTCACCAGTGTGCCTCATTAAGAGCCTTAGTCGAGTGTGTCAAGAAAAAGAACATGACGGGATTGTCTTTATACTGACTGACTTTCAGGTGGAACACAACCTGAGGCAGCAACAATGGAGATCTGTCAGTCTGTAGGCAGATGCAAACAGCTGGAGAGGTTTCAGATCATGCGGCTTGATCACTTCAACAGAAATTAAATAGCGTTAATGTCTGTGGTTTGAAGTGTGACTGCATCCAGAAGGGACAGAGCTGCACATCAGCCTAAATCTGGAGATGAATTAACAGTATTGGACCGTTCACTGTTACAGAAAAACTTCTTTTTCTACTGCAGTTGTTTCATCTTTTGCATATATTCTGAGATATGCATCTGCAAAACCTGTTGTTTTTGCATTTAAACTGCTCCCTGAAGTTTTATCCACAGTGTTACTACTCTGGTGTTTTATTCCTGTGGGAACACATTATAAAGCTTGTTGTATGATATTTGTTTGTGGCGCAGTTTCCACCAGCATTTATGAACTTTTTAGTTTGTAAAATACCAATTTAAAAATCATTGGATAATTTTTTTGTTGCTGTGATACACAATTGGTTCTTTGGCATGAGAGTACTCAAAGATCCAAGTGAAACTAGATGGGTTTGATATCAGACATACAAATGTGTGAAGTTTAGCTACCACTAAAGATAGAAGTTGGGACAGTGTGCTGTATATGTTTTGTCTGCTTCACTTGGTTCTTGGACAACTGTCAACCTAAAGAATATAAAGGAAATATGTGTCATCATTTTGTTACAACACTCTCTTTCCAAAGTGAGAAATCAATGCTGCCTTTTTTGGATGTTGTTGAGATTTATCATTGCCTGAATAATAATGTAATATGTGTTAGTAATGTAGCTTGTAATATTGCTTATTTTATAAACAGATAATTTGATCTATTAGGTCAGAGCATTGAGTGTTGCCATTATGTGGATCACTGAATCATCTCGCCGCTCTTGATGCCATGTGATGAGAGATAAACAGGGCAAAGAAAGCTTTGTTTTAGGGGTTGGCTGAGGTCATATCTGACCCGTTCTGTAAGATGACGTGTGTGGGTTCAGTCAGACAGCTGACTGCAGTCTTACTGAATGTGGGAGTCTGCAGCTCGGCCTGCAATGGTGGAACAAGTCCTGGCTTTATCTAAAGAAGACAAACGACCTTGCTGTACTAAAACTTTCTATAGGAAAGAAATAGGCAAACACTTGATTAACATTCATGCCTTTTGTATGTTTTATGGGTCCTCCCACCATGAGGGGCTTGCTTTCACTTCTTTTATGAAAGTGAAACTCAGTGGAGCATCACGTATGTTTTGAAGGCAAGTGAAAGGCAAAAAGAATTTATATTTGTGTGGGGTTAACTATAAGGAAGTCTATTCTGTGCTCATTGTTTTGGCTGTTTAGTTAATGCAGAAGTCATTGTTGCCTTACAATGTGGGCTAACAGCTTGTGTCCAGTTTTCTGCCCCTCCAAATACAAAGGCATTCAAGCCTCACAAACTTGGCACACGAAGCTTCAACGGGACGGTCCTCCGCATGGGTCTATTTAGTAACACAGTCATGATCACCATTCATCCCATGAGAAAGTGCAGCTCTTTCTCAGGGTGCGAAACTATTTCTTCTTCTCTTTTTCCAAGAATGACGTCTTGAACTGATGAATATTCTTTGAACACAGACAGCATATATAACTTTAAAGATTAAATTAAAAGAAGCTGGAATTTCTGATTTAAATTTTCATACCAAGGTCAGATTTTCTCTCATTAAACGAAGCCCTTTATATTTGTCAAATTCTGTGTGAGTTCATATTTGAAGATCAAATATTAAGACATCTGTCTACCTTAAGACCCTTTGCAGGCTGGGTTAATGCATTATGAATAGTTAGGATTAAAATGGTACTCAGCTGATTTAGTGGATCGACGGAGTGAATAACATAATTCAGTGAAGTTTTGAAACATATCAATATGCGTGTCGTGCCAGCCGGGGTGTGAGGATTCAGACAGTGTGACAGATATTATGAAAATAATATTACGCAAAAGTCTTTTATTTATTTTGTAAACTTCATCCACACTCTGTGATGCTAACCATTTCATGCCTTTCATTTTTTATGTGCTCATGTGTGACGTGAGATCTTTTTATGTGTAAATGTGTCAAAACGATTGAATGAAGATTAATTATAACCTTTGAAAATGAAGTTTATGTGGTAACATGTTCGATGACTTTAAAGCTCTTCAGACAGTATTAGATACAAATTATTATTCTCAAAGCTTCTCAAGACAAATATGTTTCCAATAAAAGAAACGCTCATGTGATGGTTTTTGTGTAAATCATGATGGAAATGCATTTATTGGTCATATAACTGGAGCAGAGGACAGTCATCAGGAATTGACTGAGTACATTTAATACTATATTTGAGTACAATTTCAAGCTGCTTTATGTTTATACAATACTTCTACACTACATTTTAGGCAGAAATATTGTAGTCTACTTCTTATTCTACCACATTTGTCCAACTACATACATTAGTTACTTCACAAATGAATCTTTTGCATACAAAACATATTGTCATTTTATAAAATATAAAACAGTACATAACGGTTTGTAAAACTAGTTAAATTTAGCTCACATTAAATTGCAAATAGTAATATAAATTTTTTATATATAATGATGATGAATAACAATGACAGAGGCCTTGCTGCCTGCATAATGAGCAAGG
The DNA here is from genome assembly GCA_025331565.1 of Holacanthus passer. Taxonomy (NCBI): domain Eukaryota; kingdom Metazoa; phylum Chordata; class Actinopteri; family Pomacanthidae; genus Holacanthus; species Holacanthus passer. The sequence goes on along the minus strand of JAFREQ010000045.1, from coordinate 1,256,176 downwards.
CTGGATTACCAACAGGCAAAACAGGCAACTGCTCTGGGGCCAAACACTCAACCTCAGAAGCTCTGTATTCACTATATGTCAAAATGTGATAATTGATTAATTGCAGATTTGTTTGGGACTTTGCACCACTTAAGTACAATATCAGCTAAACTAAGTCCTGCACCATTACGTAGTCTTTCCAAGTGCTCCAGATATTCCTGAATCTGAACTTAATTTACTTAAAGGCCACAGGACACACAATGCTCGAAGTAAGGTATCGGGGGCTGAACAGTAAAAGTGATACTAAAAACATATGAATATGATGCGTTGCTCTAGATTAAAACAACCCAACAGTATATAAAGTAGTTAAATGAGCTCAACCTGAAACATCTACAACAGTAAAATGCGACATCATAATTCAACATCATTTATAAGAGTAAAACACTGACGGGGAACATTTTACTGCAGAGTGAGTACTTTTACTTTTGATACTTCAAGTTTTGCTAATACCTACATACTTTCACTTGAATAAGGTTTAAGTAAGAGGACTCTTATTTGTAGTGGATTATGGTATTATTACTTTCACTGAAGTAAAGGATCTGAATACTTCCTCCATCACTTATAATGAGTTTTTTTTTTTTAAATACCTACAGTACATGTTAAGAATTAAGAATTATTTTGAATGCAGGGCTGTACTTGTACTGAAGTATTTGTTGTATATTATAGTGTCTCTACATTTTCCTGCAGTGAGTGAAGAATTTGGCCTGCTGCCCGTTTTGATTAGCTTAGCGCGCCATCTTGTGGTGAGTATCGGTAGTCAACATCAGTATCCCTTCATCTTAATTTTATATAGTTAATAGGGCTTATAGTTTGATAAATAAACATAATATAATGTTTACAAAAATGTTAGATGTATGTTAATGACTTTATTTTCTATGCTGATTTATTTGGCTGCACAAAATGTTCAAACAAAATACACTGAAAGTATTAGAAAAGTCAAACTACAATAAAACATTTTGTTATGAATCATATACATATTTTTTCGCCAGTTACAACTATTTTGTTTGGTTATTTTTAAACATTAGACTAAACATTAGAAGCTGCTTTTGGCGCTTGACGCCCACAGGAGTCGGCGTGACCCCGCGCATGCGCACAAGCTCCTTGTTAGCCGCTGTATTTCCTGCTTGCTGTTTCCACAACTCGAAACGATGGCAGAAGTGAAAGCTTCCCTGTTTTGTGGAGGTACGTCCACTTTTTATTTCACGCACATTTAACACTAGACCGCACATGTTGTCACAGCATCTGTTAAAATGACCCTTGAAGCTCCTGTTGTTGAAACCGTGTAGGAAACTGATGCTCAGTTAGCAGGCAGCTTTAGCTAAAGATGCTCCAGTCATGAGGTTTTCAGGCTGCAGAAACACAGGCGGTCAAACTCGTGCTCACATGAAGATAACATGCACTTTATTTCTGTCTTTTATATCACAGTTGTAGCTGCTTTCCTGAGTTCAGCAGTGTTTGCATTTGTTGAAGATCTAGATGACACGTAAGTGATGGACTCCTCAATGCTCTGATTCAATGTTTCCTGTTCTGTGACATTAAGACATGATCATGAAATGCGACTTCCGAGTTTATCAACACACTCAATGTGGATGTGAAGTTAATTCAGTCTTTACTTCATCCCTGTTCCCTTAGAAATTATTCTGGTTTTTCTTACTTGTGCATATTTTGTTTGATGCAATTGTACCAGATTTTAAGGGTTCATCACATTTCCAAAGAGATTCAGGTTTAATAAACACAAGAGGGTTATTTAAAGCAGAAAAACACGAGGGTAGTCTGGATTTCATCTCAGGTTTCCAGTTGCACATGGCTTTTTAACTGGATGCCTTCGGTGGGAACTCTACAGAAATTTTGCCTCTTGTGTATTTGTGTTTGTGGGATCCTCTGATTTTTCTTTTGAGGGGCTTTTTTTTTCTGCAGCTTTTTACAAAGAATGACCTATTCCACTCATATCCACATACCTTGAATAGTAATTGTTATTCTGTCTATTATGTAGCATGTGATTGTGATGATGGTGATAGTGATTTCTGACAAGCAAACTCACCTCTTCTAAATCTCTTAAGATTTTGTATTGTATGTTTTTTTCTTAGCTGTTTCTGTTGGATTTATTTTTATTTAATTTATTTACATTTTAAGTTCTGAATTACATTTGCTTTTGTCATATGTTGTTACTGTAAAGCATTTGCTCTCTTTTTGAAATGCTATGCAAAAGTTATAAAAGTCAGGTGATGAGTAAAATACAAAAACTGTCATTCATTCTTATTTTTGACAGATTTAAGGACACCAGAGTGAGCGATATCTGGCTGGTTGATGTGAGTCTGACATTATACACACACAGATTCACACACACGCAAAACCGGTCTGGTTCCATTCAGCTCTGGTTTACTTTATATCCAGCACTGTCCAGATCATCCCTTGCGGAAGTGGCAGCAGTCAGGGCCGGAGGGGTGTGCAGACTGTCCTCTGTGTGTGCGATTAGTGAATGAGAAGTCATGCATGCCGGGCAAAGCCAGGGGGCTCGAAGGGGTTTATATCAGAGTTTATGTCTGGGCCCATTTAAGCAAATCTAGCTCGAGCACCCAGAGCTGCTTTCACTCCTAGTTTGGGCTGCAGGAGCGTGTCCTTATGCTGCAAAGTTTCAATAGTGTGTCAATGGGTTATCCAGATGTTATTTTCTCCTACACAGATAATTATTGTGTTCAGAACTAAACTCATCTGAGTAATCAAAGATTTTTTTTTTTTTTTTTTACGTCTCCATTCACAAAGTTGAAATTGGAACCCAATTGGCCAAATCCAGCAGAAAATGAGTTTGAATTCCAGATGGGGAATGAAGAAATTTTGTTGAACTGAATTATTGCCAGTAACATAATGTATTCTTAAGTGTATATTCTTAAGTGTATATGTATGAGTGTATTCATTAAGCTCTGCTAATCAGTATTTTTACATTAACAATAAATCAAATGTAATGTTTAAGGTGTCATTTCCAGAGATTAACCCTCAGGGAATGATCAGCCAATTCTGCTTTTTTTAAGAAGATGCTTAATAGCCTAGTTTAACTAATTGTTAAAAATTGTTGCACAATAGCTATATGGTTTAGTCTCAGTGCTTGTCAGTCCTGTTACCTTCTAGTCTGACTAACAGGAAGTTGCTGTTGGCATTTACCGACTTTTTCAGTTGGCATTCTCCTCCCCTTCTGCTCTCTGTGTGTTATCATTCAAAGTCCCCGTCGCTATGTGAAACAACAACAACCACATCTGAACTGGCAACCTACACACTGAAAAGAGCAGGTTTTGACAAAGATTTGGATTGTGCAAGAAGGCAGGCCTGCTTGGTTCTTCCCCTATACCAGAATGATAATAGGTTCAGCCAGGCCTTTCTCCAGCACTGGCACAGCACTGCAACGATGCCACATTATCAGATGGCCATGCAAGACTAGTTACCAGCAGATAAAGACAGCTGTTTGCAGCAGTGGCCAAAAGAATCAGCTCCTGCAGGTTAAAGATGTGTCCTAAATAGCCCTTCATCTGCTCCTAATTAGCAGCCGTGGATTCAAATGAACCCAGCTACTGCTCTGACTGTTATTTACATTTTCTCTGTTAAAAATATCAGTGTTGTTGTATTGTACATAAAAATATCAGGCAGTCTTTTCAATGTACAGGAGCGGCAACAACACAGCTCGAACAAAGCTCTTAATCTACGTCAAGGTCATATGCAAAAAGCAAGATAATCATTTAAATGCATTTCAGTAGAAGCATAAAACAGAAAACATTAAACAACAGCACTACTAAATATTACATTTGATTGGTGTGCTTTTAAAAGTCTTCTCTTCCTCTTTTGGTTACTTACTATAATAAATAATGTTATATTTTGTATGATTACACACAATATTGAAATAGTATGTTGCACGTGATCTAAAGATTGCTTTCTTCTCCTGGTTATTCTCAGTTCTATGCACCATGGTGTGGCTACTGTAAAAAACTAGAGCCAGTATGGCATGAGGTGGGAGTTGAGCTGAAGAGCTCTGGATCGCCGGTCCGCGTAGGAAAGATGGATGCCACTGCTTACTCTGGTGAGTAGATGATGAAGCACTTTAATGTCTTCCCTTGGAGCATGTTTGTCCCTCAGGTGATTATTTCATGTGCTGGAGACAAAGGTTCTGCCTTATTGACTGTATTGTTCCACAACATGACGATGCCCTGTGTGTTCAAGGCTTTCTATTTATAGCACCATTAACAATGGATGCATTATGTCTATCATGACATCTTATTATTATTTTTATTGATTATTACAATAATACTCCATTAAATTATGCAGACTGATGCTTTAGGAGTAATACATGGACACGTATCATTTAATACTGGATATTCCACTGGGTTTTTTAAGGAATAGTTCAACATTTTAGGAAATTCACTTATTAGATTCTACAGGAGAGTTAGATCATCAACGTCAAACTATTCTTTAAAACATTATTATTATTTTTTTAATTATCTTGAAATGCTTATATTTGTTTTCTGTATTGCAGGAATGGCATCAGAGTTTGGTGTTCGTGGTTACCCCACAATAAAACTGTAAGTGACGCTCAAAGCTTTACTTTTTGCTTCCTTTGAATCAAAACTTGAATCAAAATTTTTTTTGCAAATTGCTTTCATTTTCATTTCACTGCAGCGTTGAATCGGCTTATAGAAATCTGTATGAGATTAGAAAATGTTCTGAATTTTTGTGAAGACCTACTGTACAGGGTCTGGACATAGTATGATAATTTGTCCAATGAACTACATCCGCAAATTACATTATTTCTGTGAAGCTTCTAATGTTCAGAGAGGCATTGATCCAACTTCATAGTAGTTGTGGAGTTTTGGTGTTGTATTATATTGTCTACTGTAGCCATGACACCATTGCCTCCGCTATCCCAAGAGTCTTTACGTAAGTTTGTATTGTGTTATTATCAGGATCCTTTTACCCTACTGCTGTCTTTTTTTCCCTTGAGGTTTGGCCTGTTGAGATGCCCTTAGATGATTTATTCAGGAGGGAACAAGGTGTTGTTGTTGTGTCCTTAAGGCATAGCTAAATGACAAACTCTGTTCACACCTTTTGAGCTTAATTTTTATTAGTTTTGTCACCCCTGGTTGTTTTAATTATACATTTCCTGTGTGACAAACTGTGTTTAAAATCAGCTTTAGCAATTTAATTTTACATTTGCCGCTTTCATATATTTTAATTTTTCAGGTATGTCCCAAAACACATCAGTTAATCTTGTGATATATTGATTAACAAATCAAGAGTGTTTGATACTATTCCACTTGTGAGCTAGTTCCACTGATTTTTCCCCATGTACATTTTTTCCCCTTGTAGCGCATGTGACATTTTTTATATAAAATTAATGAATTTAGGTAGACGCCAGCTGCTCAACAGCAGAGCACATGTTGACTTGAGAGAAATGATCATCTTACATGGCAGAGTTTCCTCCATGTATTTGAAACAGAATCATTTATCTGCATGCTGCCATAATGGGCTCCCCATTTAGTTTCATCAATCTCATTTGGGAGACTGCCACAGGATCGCGGCAGGGTTCATAACATTAAACCAAGAAAGTGATGAAACATCCATCGAAGAACACGAGATACCTCCCTGGGAGACAGAGGCAGCCTTGATTTAGAGTTCTGTTTCCCCCTGAGTTCATTAAGCTCTGTGGGCTGATGCAACCTTTGTAATCCTTAATGCATTCTGCTTGTTGGAGGAGCTCGACTCCAGCAGTTTCCTAGGCCGGATCTCAGTTAGGAACATTCATTTGTTTTGTTTTATCATTAGAGGTGCCATGATTTAGATTAAGTTGACCTTTGTGATGAATGAAGCTTTCCCTGGTGGATTTGCTGTTTCAGAAGATCTAAGGCAGGTTGTGTTTGCCATGCTCAGATGTCAGGCACAGACTGTAGTCCAATAAAGACAGCACTTATCTATATGGGGCTGCAACGAATTCATATTTTCCTTATTGATGAATCTGACAATTATTTCTCAACTCTCCTAATTGTCTAGTGTACGAAACCTAAAAAAAACTTGTGAAAAATGCCTCTGATAAATTTGACAGCCCCAGTTGATTTCTTCAAATACCCAAACACAAACATATTCTCTTTATAATGACACACTCATTTGCCACTTTATTAGGTACACCTGCTTGTTAATGCAAATATCTATTCAGCCATCATTTGGCAGCAGAGCATGCAGACTTGGTCAAGAGGTTCAGTTGCTTTTCAGACTAAACAATAGAATTGGGGAGAAATGTGATCTAAGTGACTTTGACCACTGACAGCTGGTGCCAGACAGGATGGTTTGAGTGTCACAGAAACTGCTGATCCCCTGTATAGTAGTTTCTAGAGTTTACAGAGAAATGTTTGGGAAACATCCAGTGAGAGGTGGTTTTATGGGTGAATATGCTTTGTTTAAGAGAGAAGTCAGAGGAGAATGGCCAGACTGGTTTAAGATGACAGGAAGGTGACATTAAGACAGATAACCATATGCTATAATATCACCGTGCAGAAGAGCATCTCTGAACACACAACAAACCATGAAGTGGATGTGCTAATGCAGCCACACCAGGTTCTAATCCTGTCAGCTGAGGCTACAGTGGGCACTGACTCACCAAACTGGACAGTGGAAGATTGGAAAAACGAATCTCGATTTCCGCTGCCACATGCAGATGAAGGGCTTTGAATTTGGAGTAAACAACATTAATCCATCCTGGCTTGTGTTAGCAGTTCAAACTAATGGTGGTAGTGTAACAGAGTAGGGAATATTTTCTTGGCACACATTAAGTCCCTTAATACAAACCAGGCATTGTTCAAATGCCGCAGCCTACCTGAGTGTTATTGCTGACGATGTGCATTCCTTTATGGACACCATCTCAATCCAACGGAGCACCTTTGGCATGTGATTGGTGTTATCATATCAGCTTGGAGCAGAATCTTTAAAGAATGTTTCCAGCACCTTGTTGAATCCAAGACTGTGGGGCAAAATCTAACACTTAGCCAGTATCAGTGGCCAATGAGTGTATTAAACAGAGACAAGCACCAAGTGTTCACATTTGAGAAGCAGGAACTCGCTAATATTTTCCTTTTTTGCTTGATTAAACAACTAAATCAATTAATCGATTGTTCAAATAGATGCTGATTAATTTTCTATTGACTGACTAATCAAACAATTTACTTTGCTTCTGCTGTAATACTTTTCACTGAATGAGGTTTTTTTTTTTACCCTGAATGCAAAGTTCAATGTCACACAGTTAATTTACATTTCATTTTGTTTGCACATGAATGTTTCAATCCGTGTCTTCTCTGCACAGAACAATGAGTTGGTACTGAATGGTTTTATAATTAATGTATCCGTCTTTCACGCTTGTTTTATTTCTGTCTCTCCTTCTCAGGTTAAAGGGTGATCTTGCCTATAATTACAAGGGACCAAGGACAAAAGATGATATTGTAGAGTTTGCCAACAGGGTGGCAGGGTAAGTCACAGCCTTCGGTCACTTTAAAATGAAATGACAGTAGACTGATAAATAAATAGAACTTCCCTTGTTTCAAAGGGAACACATGCATGTGTCCATAAGAACCATCCAAGCAAGCTTATCAATGCAGACCATATTTGTTTCATAGTTCAATGGATTCCTCCTCTGATGCTCCATTTTAAACCACTATATCAACTGAGCCTGACAGATTTCCCCTCCTTGAGGGAAATCAAGCTAGATCCGTGACAGAGGGCTTGATCAAAAGCTTGGCTCTTGACTTTAGTGCATGGCTGCACAGTTGTTGAATTTCCACTAGGTGGTGCCGCGAGCACAGAAATCAAAAACTCCAAATTGTTAGAGCTTTTACATCAGTTATTACATCACATCACATATGTGCCAATTGTGTGTGGAATAGTGTTTTACTCATTGAATTGAACTAATCTGGAGGTTTTATTTCTCTCCAGACCGGCCGTCCGGGCACTTCCCAGCAAGCAGATGTTTGAGCACATGATGAAACGGCATGATGTGCTTTTTGTGTATGTCGGTGGGGAGTCTCCCCTCAAAGTAAGCACTATTTGTATCACCCAGACATGACTCAAGATGGCTGTTTTAGTCCCAGGTTTTTCAGAATGACCGCATGCTAAAACTGTATATTGATTGAATGAAAGAAGCACTGCTCTGCTGCTGTTGCTGTTTTAACAAAGCAGAGGTTGTGTCTCTTACCTTCTAGTGACTCAGCCTTTCTAATTGTAAATGCTAAAAGACCTATTTACTGTTGCAGGAGAAGTACAACGACGTAGCATCTGAGCTCATTGTCTACACTTACTTCTTCTCGGCTTCAGAGGAAGTCTTTCCAGAGGTAATTCATTGATTATGCATCCTTTTGAATTTCAAGATATAAGGTTCATTTATTTATCATTCTCCAACACAGGGTTGTATGCTGAAATGCTGTGTAGTCCCTGTATATAAAAATTATATAAATGAATGAATAAATAAGTCATAAAAATAAACTATTATTTATGGTGGAGTATGGAGGAAGTATTGAGGAATCTCACAGCCTGAGGAAAGAAGCTGCTCTTTAGTCTGGTGGTACGACAGCAGATACTTCTGTATCGCTTGCCAGACGACAGCAGGGTAAACAGACTGTGCCTGAGTGGGTATTGTTTTTTAGTATCCATGCACCTCCCATGATGCCAGTTTGTAATGTTTTCAGTCAGAATGCTTTCTTTTGCTCCTCTGTAAAAGTTAACAAGAACTTGGCACAGGAATTTTTCAGCTTTTGAGGAAAAAGAAGAAAGAAATCACATCATTTTTCATCACGTTATTGACAACTCTTGTTTCTATCCTTGTTAGTTTTCTATACTGAAGTAAAGTAAATAATTACCTTCTTTTAGCATCATCTTCCCATAAGTGCATGTACAGGTACCATGCTGTGTTTGCAGGATTCAAACAAGTAGAAGTTTGCTGCAAAGCCCTGCTGCTGACAGTCTTAAATTAAGTATCTTTTGTGTTTTCAACAGTCCATAACTTTGCCAGAGCTTCCGGCGGTTGTGGTCTTTAAGGACGGAGGCTACTTTACTTATGATGGTGAGTGCTGTGTTACCCTGTCTTCATCCACTGTTTGTTTTGGGGCTGTTTTGTTCAATTAGTCATAAAAGGTTGTAAGAAATTAATAAAGGGGCCAGTAGGGTGCTGTTTGTGTACTGCTCCTCTTCCTTCTTCCTCTTTCCTTTGCTGAAATCCTTGTTTTCTCGAGCTGTGTTCCTCTAGCTTTCGCCATCCCTGCTGCTGTTCTTTCATCTTCCTCACCACACTGAGTTATGGTGTGCTTGGCCCATCATAAAGCACCCAGGGCTCTGCCCACTATTGTGTGTGCGGTGAGGCCAGTGATGTTGTGGTGGTTTTTCTTTGGGCGGACATGCATAGCAGGCCAGGGTGGATGACTGTGAGAGACCACAGTTTAAGCCAAAGAAACCAGTGCAGAGCTGGTAGCGAACATACAGGCATTTAAAACAAAAATCTGAATCACTGAAGCAGCCGTCAAGTCTCTGCAAAACAATCAGACTTGACAGAAGAGGTTTAGAGGAGCTTTTATGTCTTTTGCGCAATTTGAAGCTTCTCACCGCAACAATGTGAGTTCACCACATTGCTCCATGATGTCTTGTATTTTGCTGCCACTGTGGGCCTCAGCTGGGAGGCGGAAGCGGAAGGGCAGAGCATCAAGGCACAATGCCAACACAAACGGGCCCCAGTAGTGGCTGTTGGGCAGGTTTGGGACACGGTGTAGCGCCCGGAGAACAAAATCCATCTCTGCCGCCGTCTTCCAGTTCACATCCGTCTGCTCCACCTGACCATTACAGAAGGGGGGCTTCCTGCACCAGAATCGCAGCAGGAGGGGCTCGCCACATTGGACGCTGATGACAAAAACTCCACACTCTGCAGAGTCCTCCAGGACCTTGATACGGAGGATGTGGTGAATATCTAGCATTGCCATGGTGACAGCGTATTAAGCTTGTCAAGGACCGAGACGCTGAGCAGCATGGCAAAATGACATGGCCGTGTCCTTCCTCACATGGCGGGTTTCTCCTTTCCCTTTCAAGCACCTAGAAATTATAGAGGGAAAAACACTCTTATCGGATTTTGTTGGTAAAAATGGATGAAAAATATTTAGAGTGTAGCTCATTAAGCACTCACCTACAATGACAGCAAAAAATACATTCCTCCACTCATGTCTGTTCCCATTTTTACCACCTATGGTCCTCAGCGTCTGGTTTGCCTCCAGCTGTGTTGTGCTGTGCTGTGTTTCTCAGAGGACTGGTCTCATTGAAAATCCACTGACTGGATGTTGGATTAATGGATGATGGATAAATAAGACTGAGGCACCTTATGTGGTTTTCTGTGACAATCGCTTTGCATGATGGTCTGTCAGACAACTTTTTATCAAATGTTATTTGGCTGAACTTCGGAGACACATTTGCATAGGCACACAGTGACATGTTTTATGGCAGACTATGATCTTTATTCAAGCGTGTGTATGTAACACACATTGTTTTTATCCACCACCTACTGAGACCAGCAGTCCCCAGAATATACAAGCAACTTTTATCATGTCTCCCCCTGTTTATGTATGTGTTCTGTGAAGATGCAGATTCTAAAAATACTAATTAGAAATTCAGTGCACATGCAGGCCTGTCTTGTCTCTTTAAAGAATTGATGCCATTGAGCAAAGCCACACTGTCCCATATCGGCTTCTCGCTTTGTGTGAGATGATATTTGACGAATTGTTGTCGAGCTTTGATTGGTTTAGTGCACATCACAAACAGCGGCATCCCCTTTGAAGAGTGCTGTTAAAATATAGTACAGCACAGAGGCTTATGCATATTTAATAGCTCAAAATCCTCAGTTTCATACTGCTGTACAGGTCTGCATTGTTATTGTGCTTCAAGAGCTAAATGGATTTGATCATTGTGAGCGTGCAGTGAAATCTACTGGGCTTCATGTTGGTGCCGTAAGAAGACAGAAAAATGTAATGAGCGTGTTTGTTATTCTACACTGTGCACTATTTGCAGATGCTTCTTTTGGCAGGATTGTGTCTTCAAACATCCTTTTTGAGCGTTAATACACATTAGTTTATGGTTAGTCAGTGGTTTTTTGTTTGGCCTCAGCACTCCTTGTATGGAAAGGCATATAACACAGCCAGCTGTGAGGCAGCACTATTTTGCCTGTGTTTACTGTGCTTGAATGACAGGCTGATTAACGGTCCATGAATGCAACGACAGGATGAGATCACACTTAAAAAAGGTGATAACACACTGGCGGCACACATGGACAGTGTTCACTTCATTGGTTATTTGAATTGGCAAAGACGAGGAGGTCAGTGTGGATGACATGCTGATGAATAGTGCAATAAGTGGCCGGAAGTGTTTCCCACACATGTAATATCCCCACTGTGTTATTATATGGTTATGTTGTTGTTGTTGCCATTTAATTTCCAAGTTATGCCAAACATTTGGTTGGAATAACTTGAGCGGTCTACCACTTTGGTGCAGACTGAAATATCACAGCATCTATTGAATGAATTGTATGAAATTTTGTGCCCACATTTATGGTCCCCAGAGAATTAATCCATCTGATTTTAGTGATCCGTTGACTTTATGTAAAGTGGCAGCATGAGGTTGGCATTTTTGGTTTTGAGTGAAATCTCTCAACAACATCTGATGGATTGCCATGAAATTTGGTACAGATATTTGTTGTCTCCAGAGGATGAACTTTGGTGATCCCCTGGTTTTTCATATTGCACCATTATCAGGTGAAACTTTAAATTTGTCCGATAGTTGTGTTTAGGGCAAAATGCCTGTCAAACCAATTACGTTTCTGTCGGCCTCAGCTGAACTTTGGGTTTAATGCTAATCAGTAAATGTTTGTATGCTAACATGCTAAGCTAAGATGACAAACATTATACCTGCTTAACATCAGCATGTTGACATTTTCATTGTGAGCCTTTTTTCAATATTGTAAGAAAATGCTTTCTTTCACTGTTAAATACATTAATCTTTTCATCCTCTGCCTTGCCCTGTTTGAATTATCTTGACATGATGATGTTACCTACCTCCTACCACCCTCTTTTCTGTGTTTCTCACACTGCTTTTGTTTCTACTCCATTTGCATCATCTTGGAGGTCTTCTGTGCCATTAACCTCCATCCTTGAGATGTGTCACAGCTGCCTCCTTGTTTCGCTCAAAACTCTGACACTGGATCATCCTCACTCCTCCCACTGTCTGTTTCTATTCCCCCTCCTGCCGCTCATCTTTGTCTTCTGTCTCCCGCTGTGTGAACTCTGGGCTGACAGCCTCCTGTAGGACAGCATGGAGATTGCGAGGTTGGCGCCCAGGAAGAGAGCAGCTATAATTTGTTTCAAGGTGAAGCGGGTTCACTTGGTGTAGAGGTTCATCAGGCTGTAGGATCCCAGTATGGGGCCTTCAGCGCTCTCTCTCGCTTCTGGGAAAAGCGAGTCGGGCAGCTGCGTGCTGTCTATAAAGCCAAAACATCTGTGGAAAGAACTCTCTGGAATGCCTACCAAATTGACTGACTCAGCAGCCGTAACAGCAACGTTGCTCTGCCTTTGCACAGCAGCAGCACTGAGAAATGGAGTGTATTGCATTGCACGACCTTGGGGTCTTAAAAACGTGTTCAGGTTTTTGGTTGTCATGTTCGGTATTCTGCTCCCGACTCCTTTGGGGCCCCGCAGCTTAAGAACCATGTAAAAGTCATCAGTGTTCTTGTAATTATTGTAATGGTAGCAGAAAGGTCATGATAACTTATTAACATGTCATAATGAGGTCCCGGCTACATTTGACATCAATTATGTGCATCCTGTAGCCTCTCTCAGTCGGAGAAAACAGAGTTGTTCACTACACCCTATTTATACCCTGCAGGAAAGACTCTGGTTCTCGTCTGCATGTTGCCTCCAGATGTTAGGGTAGCAACAACATGTGGTTCATATTCAGAAAGCAATCTTTTATTTTACTTCTTTTTTCTTAATGCGTCTGCTGAATTATGCATTTGCTCCAAATGTGTAAAAATCTGCCAAATCTGTGTCCTGAAAATGAATGTACGTATGTGTGGAGAATAATTTTACCAACCAAATGTGTTAAAATAGAAAGGTATAACAATAGTTGTGAAAATGAGGTCAGGTGAGACCACATCCCAGAAAGAAGCATCTGTTGTGAGTGAAAACAACCGACTGGCTATTTGATAAATAATAAATTAATCTTTTACAACGTACTTATTGTGGACAATGCAGGCTGGACAACATGTTCTTTTAGTGTGTCTCTACAACCAAACTGATACCTTTGAATTGATTGCCAATCTGCTCACTGAGTCACAATCCATTTTGCTGTTTCACATCCAAAATAGCCTCCTGGACTGCTTAACCCAGAGGCAGCCCTATGTCAAAACAGTTTCTGATCAGTGTTTAGCTGACCTCTGTCAGTGAACGCTCAGCTTGTGTCCTGCTCTTTATTCCCCGGAGAGCGGACAGCTGGTAAACACTGTGATCTTCTTACAATCCAGGCATCAATACGCTGTTCTACTTTGCTTTTAATATAGACAGGTTGTGCGCTGAATGTCAATGTGCTTTTTTTGTGTGCTCCTGCCTCTGAAGGATTCTGTGTCTCTCTGTGTTGCAGAGTATGAAGATAATAGTTTGTCATCATGGGTGAACAAGGAGCGCTTCCAAGGATACCTCCAGATTGATGGCTTTACACTATATGAGCTTGGAGAAACAGGTGGCGTATGCGCAGCATCTGTCATCCATAATATGTTTTCTCCCAAACTGCAGTTTACTAATTTTCAGGGGTGATTTGCCGGGGTTTTATGTGTATTACTCTGCAAAATGTATCGAATCATAACTATAAATAATTCATATGATAGTCATATTACAAAGGTATAGTTTAATTTGCTGCAACAATATTTTTTTAAATTCAATTAATTTGCTGATTATTTTTCTTGTCTTGTTTTGTCTGAGCAAGTTTTCTGTCACATAAGACAAAGTGAATCCCCACATTTGAGAAGTTCGAAATAGGAAATGTTTTGCATTTTTGCTTAAAAAAAAAGAAATCAAAGGATTATCAAAATAGTTACAGATGAAAGTAACACATCAATCAACTTGTCATTTCAGCCCTAGTTTCTTTTTAAATATGTTAAATAGCTGTTAATTGTGAGTGTTTTTTTGGCATTTATTTTTATTTTTTGAGTCCTTTTTCCTCTTAATGATGATGGAACCAAACTCAATAGTTAAATTACCGAATGAGTACCAGCATATTAGATAATTGGAAGTGCATCAGCGCTATGCACACAGCTTTACTCAGCCTGCCTCCTTAATTCTATTTCACACTAACATCTCTAATATTTAGCTCCCCACCCCCAAATATCCAATCTACCACATGATGACTTTATAATTAAAAATCAAACATTTTGCAGCTGCTCTTGCCAAATGATGTAAAAATATCAGTATTATTGAGGCTGTGATAAAAAAAAAAAAAGATTCCCTCTGGATTTCGACCATGTTTCTCTACTTGCTTTAATGTACATACACATTGTCTCCCGCAGGAAAGTGAGTGGAACTGTCTCTTAAAGGCAGCAAATGGATGTTCTGTGCTGAATAAGCTGTGCTTTCTAATATTAGATACAGTATTTTACCTTTTCATGTGCAGTTTACTGAGATCAGTGATGCCCAGCTGTTGGGTTTTGCTTACACTCGTTGCTGCTCATAGTCAGTTTTTGACTCATTTATATCCCATTTGCTGTCTAGTGTTGGTTGTTCTGAACACAAAACAGTCACAAAGCATCTTAATTGGATAAACCATGTGTAATTGATTAGAGACGGCATAGTGTGTGACTTCAGTCTGTTACAATAACTTAGCAGAGTTTAGATCGAAGCGAATTTGTGAAAACAGTACAAACAGCCTCATCTCTGAAGGCTTTTCAATCAAGTATCAGGTTTCATGCACTGGGGCTCATTGTGGAGTGGCGGAGTGACGTTTTAATGCTCTAAAAGCCCCATCACACACATCGTAAGTCACGCTGACACAGAACTCCAAACACGAGTGTAAGCAAAATCAATGAATAGTCTGTGAGTCTGAAGATGTAATTTAGATCTATTTATCGGTCCAAACTTAAAGGACAGCGCGCAGACAGAGGCGAGGATTAAGAGCTCATGAAAACAAAGTCTGTTTGACAGATTCTCAGTGCAACAGTTTTGTTTTCTTTGTGGTGGGCGGGAACATTTGATGGCTTTTCTTCAGGGGCAGAGGGTGGATAATATCTCTGATAACCACAGCACAAACAACCCTTTTAACAGAGACACTAAACTTTTTAAATCTTAAGTAAAGTATTTTGGTTCTTTCACAGTGAAAGAGAGTCACAATCACACCAAAAACTGATCAAGCTTATTCTTTTTCATGATGCCAGGTTGTCCAGTCTTTACATAACCTGAACTTTACCACATAACCACCATCAGTGACCACCAGGGGGCAGGCTGGTACTCTCATCCAAGCAACAAGGGGTTTCTCTTCTCAAACCATACACATCTGAGTAACAGACCTTTTTTAAGTTGTGTAACAGTTTTTTTTTTAAAGTAGACCTATTTGTCATGTAGTAGGTTTAGGTTTTGAATGGCACTGAAATAGCTCCTCTACCAGAAAGTGACCACTTGTTTCCTGTTAAACCAAGTAGAATGCCTAAGCTAGCTCAGTGTTTGAGTGATGAATGAATAAAGCGCTCTCGGTGCCTCTTTCTTTCTTTTCCCCTGTCGAGAGGTGATTCGTCTCCTCCAGAGCCTCTTATCTGCCCGCCATTGTCTTCACTCTCTCTTTTTGTGTGTGTGTGTGTGTGTGTGTGATTGTGATTTGTAATCCCTGTCTGCCACCTCAGGCAAATTGGTGGCGATTGCAGTCATCGATGAGAAGGACCCCACAGAGGAGAGTGGCAGGTACAAAGAACACTGAAATTAAAAAAGCATGGCTCTATATTAATGACTCCCACGATTACCACAATAGTCGTGCCTAAGTGCGTGGCTTTCAAACACAGATAAGACTCGTTGTTATTGTTTGGATCTTCCCACAAATTGTAGGCATCGGCTAAAAAAAGGTTAGACTTTGACTTAGACTTCGAATGTGGTATTTCACTCTCTTCTCATTTGCTTTTAGATTGAAGACCTTGATTCAGAGGGTGGCGAAGGAATACAGAGAACATTTTAACAGGTGAGGCACGGATACGAGATGAGGTGAAAGATGAACATCCAATTTATACATTTATTCTAGGATGGCGCTCTCACCGGGGAACGCTGCCTGTCTATTCACAAGCAAGTTTGTGCCTTTGTCGGGGCACGTCTGTTTTCGTTGAGGTTCAGTAGAAAGGTAATTATGCAAAATGTCAGCTTCCAAATATAGGTGTTCTTTTCAGCTGTCAGTCAAAACCGTGGCTCCGTTTGTATTAATGCACAATGTTCTGTTTTCTCCTGCTCCAGTTGTGCAATAACAACTGGAGATGGATGTTTACGTTACACGCTGCCTTGTTCGACCTGCTGTGTTACTGGTGAGGAACCAATTAAACAAGGCGCTGTATGCAAAAAGGAAATACACTATAACTGTGTTATTGTTTTCGCTGTTAGTGGATGGTAAAGGTTGATGGGGGGAAAACGGAGATGATGCAGGAACACAGACACCCAAATGTTTAACATGCGTGTGTGCGCAGTGGGGTGATTTAGCGGGTACAGTAGGTAGGTCATCCTTCAGCTGGAGGACTCGGGCTAAGGCAAACATGTGCTCTGCTGAAGTGGCTTGAATTCAGAATCAGCTGTAAGGTAGCTGCTCTGAAGCTGACCCTCGTCTCTGATCACTCCCAGTAGAGCAGCAGGCGACAAGAGGATTTCCTCAAAAGAATTCATTAAAAAAAACATTAAATTTTCCTCATTTTGTTGTGCTTAAGTTCCTCCCTGTGCCCCATCGTTGACCATGTTACTTCATCACAGATTGCTGCTTTTGAATGAAGAGGTGCATCTCGAAACCGCCATGATCAAAGAGTTTCTCCCTCACCACGCATTCCCATTAGGACTGATTGAATTACACAGATCCCTATCATCAATTAGACTGCTATCCGCTACGCAGTGCTTTTTTTTTTTTTTTTCTGAAGACTTCTGACTTTGAGATCCCCACTGAGATCAGAGCTGCCTGTAGTGTTCTGACACACCTAAACAGTACTTGTAATTACAAGTCACCGGCTTGAGTGTCGCCCCCGGTGGTGGGCGGAAGCAGCACACAGCGTCAACAGTGAGCCAGCGCCGTTTGATGCAGTAATAAATGTCGTGGCATTCATCCCCCACCATTTGTAGCATTTTGACAGAACAATGAGTGTAAATCTCAGATCTGAGAGGGAGCTCGTCTGTGTGTGGGAAGGCACATACCTACATGTGCTCAAATTGCACTTGTGGCAAAGTCTGATTTCGTCAGTTATAGTGGGCGTGCATCGGGTTGAAATTCTGCACCAGTCATTATTGTCTTGGCTTTTATGTGCCAGCTGCTGCACAGAAGGTTGGCACAACAAGACTAGACAAGCAGCCTTGAAGAATTCCTTCAGAAACGGAAACCCTTGACTCATGATTGTCCATAAATGGTACTGGTACCCTCTTGATTGCACATAGTCTTACCTGTTAAAACATTTCAGAACACTTTTAGAACATCTTAAAGCTGCACTAATAAATATTTTTATGTTTACAATTGATAAAGTGTGAACCAACAGAGTATTATCACCTGGTTCTGCAGTTCCTCTCAGCTCTATGGAGCTGGTGTCTTTCAGCTTGTTTTTTGATTTTGTGGCCTGCATCAGTGTTTTGCCTCAGTCCCACTATTCAGCAGAAAAAGCCACTGTACGCCACCTGCCCAGCACCAAACGGCGGACATAGCTACTACTACGGCTAACTGGTGAACATAGTAGAGCATTTAGCAGCTGAAGAGCCAAAGTAAATCAATTAACACATATATAAGAATATCTTAAAGCAGCTATGAATTTAAAAATTGCATTGTGGTAGTACAACACAAAGCGATGCAATGCAATGCTCAGTCCAGGCTCATTTTTCAACAAAAACGTCTGTCTGAATAATTTAAATTTAAATCACATAAAAATATTACAAAGGGTTGCTTGTGATTCGTAACATTGCCTATGTGATTTAAATTCTGTCCAGAGCGCATATGTGGGGGATTTTTCTCCTCATGCACTAGTATTTATTATAGTTCAAAAACATGCTGTTTGTTCATCAATCAGTGCTTGTTAATAATTAATCCCATTCCATAAAGGCTCCTTGTATTTTAAAGTGTATTTCTGAGCGATTAAAGCCTGCTGGTGAAGAAGGTAACATGAACCTCCTGTGGAATATTCTCATCTATTATAAACCACCGTGAATAATTTTGGCAGTGGCTATAATGTCATTCACCCCCACACCCGCTTTCCCCTGAATATAAATTCTGTTGAAATCTGGCTTCAGAAAATACTCTTCTCTTCATGAGAACCACATGACATGACCCATAACATCAACAAATCTCTACTTTCAGTTTCGTTAAATGGATAACTAAGACGCTCAGGCATTTCCAGAGGGAACGTTTGAATAAACAGACAAAACCTCCAACTCTCATGGAAAATCTGAATGTATTTACCAGAAAAATATGTTTCGCAGTCTTGCCTTCAGTTTGCTCCGTGCCTCCTCTCACACGTGCAGGTTTCTCAGTTGGTTACTCACCCCTCTTGGCCCATCTGCTCAGCGGTCTGGCCAAGAAGTGTCAGTGGGAGTGGGAAGATGGACATGCATAGGAAACAGGACCTGTAAATATTTAAGTTATTGAGTAGGTAATGAATTTATAGTGAAGTGAATAAAATTTCCACAACACGTTTTGTGTCCCCATCAGTCTTGGACATGTACAAACGCTGTGTCTGATCCATAACTCACAGTGCTGCAGCTTCCAGAGCAAAAGTTACACTCTGACTTTTTGATGAGCTTTATTCCCAGTTTGACCCACTATTGCGACCAAGATTATCACTAACACAGACTGATTTTTTATTGCATCCCCCGGATTTATTATGTAGTTCAGTCTCCTCATAATCATGTCATTGATATAAGCGCAGGCAGTATTGTGTAGCACCCAGGGGAAAAACATGCCAGATGTAGCTATGATTCAATATGAATATAATATATATGTAGAGGCTCCTGTAATCAGTCATTCTGCGGAAGTCACTGGCCTCCCTGGACTTCCCCCCAGTCTACCCACAATACACTCTGCTCAGACATAGTGCAGCACAATGAGATACAAATTGAATTCCTCCTCCTGCCTTATCGTTTAGATAAATCACCTGAGTCTTTTCTGTGGCGGGAAAGATGAGGAGAAACATGAGACGGCATAGGAAGGGTCTTCGGGGATGTTTTATTTTCCTGCAGTGACAAAAATGATGCCAGTTTTCCATAGCGAGAACATGTGATTCCATTCAATGTGGTTTCTTATTTATGCAGGAAAGTTGGCGTCCCAGTTTGTTCTAGCCCGCCGAGACAGGAAAAAGGGCTCGTTTTACTCTACTGTATGTTGTTTTTGATGCACTGTTTCTCTTTCTCATGCCACTGATTTGTCTTGCATCCACAGAGACTTCCAGTTTGGCCACATGGATGGGAATGACTACATTAACAGCCTCATTATGGGGTGAGTGTCTCGCACCCAGCTTCCCTCTCTTTTCTCGTGTCATCCTCCTCTCTCTCTCTCTCTCTACCTCATATTACCTGCTGTCAGCCACTAAACCGAGTTTGAACTGACTTGTAATGCCAGCCTCTGCCATTAAAGATGCTCTCTTGTGGAGAAGTCAATTACGTAGACGGACTGTCATTTCTTTTTTTAGTGCTCTTGGCAATTTTAACCCCAGCCATCAAGCATATAAAAAAGCACACACGCTCCTGCAAATCTGCTTGCGAGAGGGCCGGACGGTAAGAGGAATATATGAGGAATTTACAGCTAAGGCTATGCATGGATTATATCTATTGCGGCCATGCGTTTTAATAGCTTGTCAAAGAGCAGTGCTAATGAGGCAGAGAGCTCCTGCAGTAGCTTTGCACCCAGGCTGAGTCCGACTGTTGGTGCATCTTGCTCGCTGCAACTGACATCCCACACTTTTAATTAGACAGAACCCCGCTAGTGTTACAGGCCAGAGTGGCTGTAGCCATTGGCGTGCCTGGTTTGTGTCTACTAACGTACAGTATCTAATTATGTGTCTCTGTATAATGTTGTCTGTGTTTGTGTGAGAATCTGCAAGCGTAATAGGCCACTACAGGATGTTATTTTAATTTGAGCATGCTATTGTTTGTATGAGGGAGATTATAGCAGACATGGTCTCCTAAGTCCTGTGTAATTAAAAGTGTGTCAGTGAGTACAGTAGAAGTCGTTTTGGAAATATGACTACGTCCCGGCACACGGCTGAAATTAGACAGGCGGTGTTTATGTTTAAGGATAAAAGAGGTGATTAGCCTTCCTAATTTTGTATGAGTACATACAATATGTATTTCGCTGGGTTTAACAGGACTGAGTTTGGCTGCTGTAGCACAGGATTAATTGCCCTCCTTTGAGGAATGAAATCCTGGCCTGTCAATGTCCACTAATTCTCTCCCTTAGGAGAGCCATGGAAATAAATCTGATGGCTTTTTATCCCTCTTTCTGTCATCACAGCGATTACTGTGTTCTGGCAGCGGTCTGTCTGGCGTAAGGCTGCCCCTGCTTTCACCAGAGGCACATAGACACACTCACAAATGCACACATACACACTCACACATACAACATGAGCACCACTTTAAGCCCGAGGCTGTCTCCGCCTCTGTTTAAACGTGGGATTATCGCTAACCCCTTATATGGAATGCATTGTGGGCTGTGAAAACTTAAAAAGGATGTGAGGTGACTGGAAAGTCTGAGCGTGAAGGGAAGACTTGTGATGGTAGAAGGTGAATGAAGGTGAAGATTATTGGTCAATTTTCAAATAACCTTCTAATAACCTCTAATAAATGTATTGTGGAAATGGTATTCAGTATCAGTATTCAGTGTTTCGCCTACCTTTGCTGCCCCCTGCCCCCCGAAAGAACCAAAATATTTTATTTTATGTGAGTCTTTACTGTCTTTTGCTGCCATTTAAGGTCGCACTAGTTTCTCTCCTCTGCTCTCTGCTGAAATGAGACACAGGTGTATAGAAAATAATGTTACTCAACCTGGCGACAACTCGTTATGTTACATTCCCTGCAAGAGTAATTTAATAACGTAATCAATCTAGAACCAAAGATGGACAGACGTTGACCCTAAATGTCTGACATTCACCTTCACTTTCATTAAGATAGAATTGCAAATGTGCTCAATCCAGCCTGTAATAAACCAAAGACGAGAAAGATGTCTTTGAAATAATAAATGTACATGACTTTTTGTTTGGATCACGAGAAAATAAAGCAGTCAACCTTGGGGAAACACGGCTGTATACCATGAACACTGTTTCCACAGCTGACAGAAAGTTAATTTCAGTTAACGTCCATCATTCTATTTTTTAATGTTTTTATCGAAAAATTCCAGGATTTTTCAAAAAGGGTTAGATTGGTTTAAACATCCAGGTTTTACGTCCCCTTGTTTCCTGGACACACTGTGATAATCATTATCACAGTTTACAGTTAGGTTTTTAATTAAGTCCTCCTGCAATAATTAAAGCTCAGGCTAAAATGCCTCTGGTAACAGAAAGTGAAAAGAAAACTTGGGGGGAAACGAACTAATGAACTGCTGATAATGAGCCAGGGTCCCATTAAATAAGTAAAAAAAAAAAAAAAAAAAAAAACCAGAAAAAATTAACGTGTATCTACAGATTGTTTGCAAAGCATGTGACTTTTAGAATAAAGTTTCACTTGGATTTTTAAATTTTCATTTTTCAGTTTTTAGAACAACATTTTCAGCCGAGAGTTAAATGAGAAGATCAATACCACTCGCACATCTCTTCAGTAAGTATGGAGCTGAAGCCACGCAGCTCACAGCAGCTTAACACAGTATATCTGCCAAGTCAGTGCTTCACCATGTAACTTAAAAATCACAAACTGTCCTTTTTTTATTTATTTAGCTAATCCCGCTGACTCCCCAAAGACATGAGAGTGGTATCAATCTTCCCATCTAACCCTTGATATTTCCCAAAAATGTTGAACTATTCCTTGTAAAGTAGTCGGATGAGAGTAAACTTTAAAGGTCCATTGTACTGAACAAGGCCAAAGGTAACACCTGAATGTATGAATGATTGAATCACCATTGTCACAGGGTCAGCTACTACTGTCCTTCTTTTGTTTACCTATAATATAATATAAGGTATAAGGTATATAAGGCAAGGCAACATAAGAACAACCATGTTCCTTCCATGCAGCGTGAAGTAAAGAGATCTGATTCATCACATCATGTCTGTTCTTCTTCAGAGAGTTGGCAAGTCTCAATGTTCATAAAGAATTTCTTCTACATCCTCATGTGAAAATGAAATTTTATGCCAACACTAACTTTGCATAACAGCCTCCTGGTTTTAGAGCTTATGAACATGAATAAAATTCCTGTATGTTTTTAAAATCTAAAACTGAAATGATTTACCCTAATTACAGTATATGGCAGCTGTTTTTGGCAGAGGAAAATAAATGACTTAAATGTGTGCTTTCTGCCAACTCTAATTCTATGGAGTACAGTATATGACCCTTCATTATGGGCGGCAAACCCCCAGTAGTCTCCACTCGCAGAGGTGAATAGGCTAATCCATATTTATTTTAAATGGGTGCCATCTGTTGGAGTCGGCTGGATGTCAGATTGGAATACACATTCATAATGTGTGTGTGTGTGTGTGCTTGGACTTGCCATATAGTGAGGACATTTTTGGAAAGTGAATTTTTGGCTGTGGAGAGATGTTTGAATGTTAAGACTTGGTTTTAAGGGTTAGGTTAGACTTAGGTTTAGGTTAGGGTGAAGCAGGTAAGGTTAGGGTAAGGGGCTAGGGAATGCATTTTGTCAATGAGCGTCCTCACAAGTGTCGAAGTACAGGTATGAGTGTATGTGTGTGTATGTGTGTGTACATGTAATTGCAGATCTCAGCTGGACAGAGTAGTGGGGCGTTGATGACTCTCCTGCACAGCCGTGTGTGTTTGCACTCCTGATCTCAGCTGGGTGGTGGACTGGGACAGTGATGGATACGTGTGACTGTGTGAAATTTGTTGCGGGGGATGCGGGGATGTGAGGTGGCAGCGCTGTGATGGACTGTTGCTGTGCCTGTGTGTGTGTGCATCTAAGTACTAAGGATACCTTATCTGAGCTGGGGTTTGGGGTTGTGAGAGCCGTGTGAAAGAGGGATTGCTTGTTTGTATGACCTTGTTCGTTATCTCGCTGGACATTGTAATTCCTCTCCTGATTTGTCAAAATAAGTGGGCTCCGGACTGTACAGTGTGTGTGTCTCTGTGTTTTCTACAACAGTACTGAACGACTGGGCTTCCTTCTGTATGTTTATATATGTCTCAGCATGGATGCAGAGTTGCTTTCTTCTGGACTCCCTGCGATTCACTTGTCAGCTGTAATTTGTAAAGGTCTCTTTAACTGTGACCAGCACAGACCCATAAAGCCCCTGAGTTGCACACTGTTTGCATAAAAGATAGAAGAAATGCCACTTTGAGGAAAAAGGCGATGCAACCTGGCCTATTTTAGACGGAAAAATCCTCTCTTTGAAAGAATGCCCATGGGAAAAGTTAGGTTGCTCTGAGTACAAAGGGTTTGTTTATCTCACTATTGTATTCTGTGTGTTACAATTTGTTCTTCACGAAACCACAATTTGTTCCCATCTAATGATGCGCTTTGATAAATGCAGTCCAAGGTGCCGAGGTTAAGACGATTAAAAGCTGTTTCTTGTTTTTCTCAGCGAGGTGACAGTGCCCTCCGTTATCATCCTCAACACATCCAACGAGCAGTACTTCCTGCCCAGTGAGCCGATTGAGACCATGGAGCAGCTGGTCCAATTCATCAACGGTGTTTTGAACGGTTCTGCACAGGTCCAAATCCTCTCTTCCTCGCCTCCCTTCCTCTCCCTCTCCTGCTTTCTGTTTATGCATTCTGCTCAGTATAGCCCTCCCCCCTTCCTCCTGTGTTGTACCATTGTAATCACACCAGTGGTCTTCATTAATCAAGCATGTTGCCTTGCATTTTAAGTCCTCCCTGGAAAATATTTTTCACCAGATGAGGTATTTTTGCAATCTCCGTTTCCATGTTTAGATTTCATATTGCTGTCCTTTCTGAATAGATTATCTACAATAATTCTGTCCTCTAAGTCAAACACTGAAATTGCTACATGACTCTGTACTGTAGTGTGTACACTAATCTGGAAAAGAAATGTCATCGCTTTCCTGGTACTACACTAAAGTCACCAGATGTATGAAACCATAAGCCAAACAGCCAGAGGTCCTGTCCTTTTTTCCAAGAAAGGTCTGGGCTATTTTTTGCTTGGCAAAACAAACCACCTCCCACCAAATAAACAGCGACAGAAACCTCCATGTTTCTGCAGTCCATTTCCTGCCAAAGCCTGGACAGTTTCAACCTCTTCACATCATGCTGCTAATGTCTGCCATGAGGTGTCTCAAGGCTGGTTTGTGCTTCATGTGGAGATGCACAGAATAATGTGAGTTACAGCATTAAGTTAAATTTAAATAAAGCATATAGTGCGAAAAATAACAGTAGTTACTGTTAGGTTTCAAGGGTGCTCTTTTTTCTTTTTCTTGGGGAATGTGAAGAGCTGATTTTTTTTTTTCCCCACGCATGACTAAAATTCTTACATTTTTTATTGTTTTCCATAAGAAGCATGAAAAGCATTAACATTTAGATACACAGACGCTGTGTTTAGCCTTGCATGAAGCATGAACCAGTCGGAGGAGCGCGCAGTTGGCAGGCTGCGGCATCTCTGTAGCAGATTTTTAGTGAACACGTCAATTTATTTAGGTATATACCCACTCACTGCTCTGCTGATGCATATGCTGGCTTGAGCTTTTAAGTCCTCTATCCTTTACTCCTCTGCAATTAAGAAAGAACAGCTCCAAAAACTTGCAATAGAAATGTTTGGAAAAACTTCCCAAAAATTACTTATGCAGTCCTTGAACAGCATAAGTCTGTGCAACAGCTGCCTCCACAAAAATCGCTTCATGCCCACCTTCAGCTCGTTCACAGAAGTCCTGCTTAGTCATAGCTCACTAATTGGCCATCCTCACGAATTAGCATCGGGCCAGATCACTCATTGGCTGCCCAGGTGCTGTTGCCAATAAATGAGCTGAGGCAGAGTAGAACCGCTGGACAGTGAACAAACGAGAGTCGGACACATCAGATTGTTTTGTGCAGAGAAGCGGTTAATTAAACAATATTTTAAATGTCTGGGATGTACTGACCGTTACATCTGTGTGCCTACTGCATGAGTAGTTTTTATTGACATGTTGATAATTGTTTTTTTAATTATTGTCCCCTAGTAATTCCATTCAAGCATACATGCCAAACTGAAGAATGGATGAAACCCTGCATATGTGCTATAAATGTTGAATATAAAATTAGAAAATAGACTAGACACAGTAGCTTCTGTCTCCAGTACATGATGGATCTGTCTCCCTGCAGGCGTATGGAGGTGATGGCGTCATTCAGAGGATCAAACGCGTGGCCTTTGATGCCAGATCCACCATCATGGTGAGTTTGTAAGAGTTCATGCAAGGCTGCTCCATGCAGACAGGCGGGGAATATTTAGATAGAAGCACAATGTTCTTGAAGTTCAGACTGCTCAAAAAGTATTATGTCATATTTATATCATACATCTATATACAAATTCAGTTCAGTTGACTTAAAAGAAGTCAGTCCACAGGATATCACCATCGTAACTTTGACCAAAACTTTGTTAAACCTGCACTAATAGATTTTTGGGAGCAGCACAACAAGCTGTAAACACAACACTGATTGATAAGTTAATGATTTATAAGTTTATGTGGAAAACTTGTCAGCAAACAGTTGCTTATTTACACATCCAGCAGACACATAGCAACATTCACATTAATAAGGAGCTGCTTTTCTGGAAACCTGACAAAGGTCAATATTCACACTCATTTTAGCTCTGTTTTAATCTCCACCACTTTCTGAGGTGAACATCTAGCTTGATCACCAGCTAGTTGCTAACTGGGGCTGGAAAGATAGGGTACTCAGGTTAAGCTTGACGAGAGAGATAATAGTGGACCAAAATATTCACACAGACTCGGGTGATAATTCTCTTTTTGACCCATTGTTCATATAAATGTATTGATTAGTGCCTCTTTAAAGTATATTTTACATTAGCTTCAGACTAATATTATTATTTTGTACTTTAATTTAATATAGTGACCTGCTACCAAACCGGTAAACCTCTGTTCTGGCCCTGGTCTTTCTATACCTCCACCGTTATATCATCAATTATTATGATCCTACTGAACACATTGTGCTTGTTGATATGCATCACACCGTGCCTCACCTTGACTGTGTTTGCCAGTTTATGGTAAATACTGCATATATGCAACCTGTGCTCAAGTTCAGCAACACTGCAAAACAAATGCCCGAGTGCCCTGCTCTTCCCTTTGGGAGAAAAACAACATCCAGAGGACAACACTTGGTGTACAACTGAGAATATGCAATGCAGGCTGTAAACACAGGCTGGTGAAACAGGCAACGGAGCGGGAGGAGGTGGAGTGATTAGGGAGGAGAAGAGGTCAGGAAGCTGAACTTGCTTCTCCTCCCACTTTTACTCTAAGTGGTTGGTTCTTTTGGGAGAACTGGTGTTTATTTTACCAAGGGTGTGATAGGAATGTAAATACAGCTGTGTTGTACTGCTCCTCAGTTGGCACAGTTGTACTGTAAAGCTTAACATCGTCCTTAACAACGTCCTTAACGGTATGTAGAGAAATCCTGAAGGAAAATTGTAGAATTTATTCAGGAAAATGTTGAAACAGAAAATGCATAGTGACTTAACCTTGAGGTATGAAGAAAGGCTTGTACAAATATTATTATTGCAGGTTTTTTAGCGGTCAGGTTTGACAGTTGGGTTTTGAGATGGAATCAGTGGAAAGAAACAGATAAAGCTGTTAATACAAGCACAATATTACAGGTGTGTGGGCTGTGTAAGAACATATTGTACAGGATTTTAGCAGTTTCTAATGAGCAACAGCCAGCCATCAGCACAAAAGTTAGACATCCATGAAGGTCTTGTCTTACACCTGTAACAGAGAGGAAATTCTGTTCTCTTCCCGCTCGCCTAAATTTAGCGAGCTGCAAGAATCACCACGGCTGGTCTTGCTCACAGTGACATGATAGGATACAACGGAGATAGGCAGCAGCCATCACCTTGCCCCCAGAGAGCCTATCTAAATGCACGTCTGACAGGAGCATGAGGAAGCAGCCACATTAGGCTCAATGACTCATAGCCAGCTGTGTTAGCATAGCATACCCCATCTCCACCTCATCTAGCATCACACAGCACCGGCAATTACCATCCCTCTTGCAGTGGCAGTGACTGGAGGGAATGTGAATATTTCTCTTCTCCTCAGCTCAGCGGCTGACAGAAGTTGTGACCGAATGCTCCCTCCTAGGTACATTGTCTCTGATGTATCCTGCTATATTAAGGCCAAATGACTCATTTGTCACTGAGACCGTTTAAAGAAGAGCCTGCAAATTTGTCCTTCAGGGACTCGGCCACTGTTGAGGGGTCGTGTTTTCGCAGGAAGTGTCGCATGTTTAATTTGATATGCAAGTTCAGGACATGGACGTGAATGAGATGTTCTTTAGTCACAAACTGGGAGCAGATTGACTTCGTAAAAAACTTGTGGTATTGTGAATTTAGTTAGGGGCCTCTGAGGATCTGTCACCAAGTGTGTTAAATCTACGATCTACAGGGATTAAATAGACAGAAACCAAAAAAAAGATGTCTAGAAAAGTTTAACTTACTGCAGCATTGTAAGAAAAAAATGTAGTTATAGTTCCCTCTCAGGAAGCATCACAGCATGTGTGTGCAGGCAACCTTTGCACACATGCAGGTACAGTATGTGTTTGGGTTTGTGGTTATGGGATTATAGGCAAGGAAGACAGAAAAAAGACTATATGTGTGTCTGCCAGATATCTTCAGACAGACTAGTGTATAAAGGTGGACCTTTGCTTGTGTTTGAAGTTTGAGATTTCTTTATTTATTTCACTTCAAACTGTACAATGTTAAAAGGACCGGAGACCCAAAAGGATTAGAGATAAAAGGGTACAAATCTCCAATCTGGTCATGGGTGTAAAACAAAACAACAGCAAATGAGACAAGACAAGATGGAGTACAAACAGTATAACATAACACAGACGTCCTAAAATTACACGACAGAAATTTAATTAATACTAAAATATTAAAGCCTGCCCGAGTTTCTGCCGATGATTTGTGACCCGCATTCTAAACACGCTCGCGAAGCTTAATGGCGTAATGCAAATGAATGAATAAATGAATGAATAAAAATGCAGCATCACCGCTAAAAACTTAAAAGCTGTCTCTGATTTTTTCCACAAATATTTTGGATGGACCCTACAAATAGGATTTTGATTTTACTCTACCTAATAACTGAGATAATATTGTAAACACCGGCTGTTAGAGAAATCTGTAACTCTTTGAGTGAACAGCCAGATCCTCACTCCACGTCTGTGTTGTACTATATGGAAGAAGCACTGAGAGAGAAAAAAAAAAAAAAAAAGATCAATTCTTAGTGTGTTTCTCGTTTTATGTGTGGACTTAAGAAATAAGGTCAGGACTGGATTAACCCATTTGGTGGCCTGGGGCAAAAATGAGCTTCTGGTCCATTTGGAACCCCAGTGCCTCCCATTTTCTCTACAGTTGTTCATGCATCATTTTGCCTTTAGGTAGCATGTCATGAACAGTCCACACAGCAGACCACACATGGCAGCTTTCTTTGGCCCAGAGCTCCGGACCCGGACCAGTCTGGAATACTGAAGTGCCATCTTGTTTCACTTCATACCCAACATCATTTCCATGTTTGCCACTTTTCTGTTCATTATTTTCAGTTGCTATGAGCAGTAAACAAAAACAGAGCAAAATTCAGATTTATGAGTTACCTGTACTTCTCTAAATTGACTGACAACCTGTAGAGTGACCTCATCCATCCATTGCTGCCATTGTTTTTCATGGATGTAGCTAAGTAGCTTGTTAGCTCTCTATGAAGATGACATCCCCATTCCTAGTCCTGCAATGCCCTGATTGGCCAATTAAACCATGATTTAGAGGTCTGTAACCAGATTAGGCTTGTGATAATTTAAATAAAGCCATGCTAAATTACTCTTCAGGTATACAGTCAATACCTTTATCTATACACTTTAGTGGTGCTCACTGCCAAGCACATTTGCAATAAGTCACATGTTCGTAAACAAATTAGCCCACTGTGAATCCAGCCTTGAGGTCTGGGGCCCGCTGGGCAGCCGCCATGTTGGTATTCCAGACATGAATAAGACAAGAAACAAGAAGGTTTATGAAGGTGTGTGGGCTGGTTTCTGAGTGGATGAAAATGGTTTTTTTTACCTGTATGTGTGTATTTAAATCAAGAGCACAGTGATTTTATAATAAGTGGAGAGAATAGTGTTTAGAGTAAAAACAAGCATAAATTTCTTCTGCAAAATATTAATTGTGAAAGAATTTTCAAATATTGTTCTCTCTTCTGTCCTTTCTTGCTGTCCTCATTATTTCTATATTTCCCTCAACCCATTCGCATCTCTTTCAAACTTCTCTTTTGTCTCTATATTCTCCCTCCCTCACACTTCCCCTGCTTTGTCTTCCTTTCATCTTTTGTTGTCTCCTCTCCCACATCAGTCGGTGTTTCGTAGCTCTCCGCTGCTGGGCTGCTTCCTGTTCGGCCTACCGCTGGGTGTAATTAGCCTGATGTGCTATGGCATCTGCACAGCTGAGACGGATGACGGTTCGGAAGACATCGATGCGCTCAAGAGGGAGGGCCTGACTGACGAAGAGGAGGAAGAGGAGGACGAGAGGCAACGCGCCGCTGAGCTGGAGGGCCCCGAAGAGGGCGAGAACGAGGAGGATGATGCTGGAGAGAAGGATCCCGAGGAGAAGAAAACTGATTAACACAGGGGCTCCCGTCGGATGGAGGGTGATAGGCCTAGTCAAATGCAGTGACATGAAACTCAAAGACATATCAATGTATTACCGTTTTGCTTCTTTGTCTTTCATATCACTTCCCCTCGAAGCCCCTCTAGCACAGACTGTTCTCCCATCTTTGAGTTCTGTGTGTCAGTTTGTAAGGTCAGCTGCTCAGTGAAGCCAATGAATCATGTTTAAAACTAACAGCCTTTTAAATGATGGAGTGTAAAGACAAGAGAGGACGGCTGTGAACCAAACACACCACTTATTTATTATTCGACCAACCAGTGGTTTATTCCATGTGATGTGTGACACTGACATTGTTAGGTTGTTGTTTTGTAAATGCCCCTTATTATATCTTCTTTTTTTTGTCATATCCCAATCTCTATTTTTCTTTTCCCGGTTTACAATGATATCCTAGAAATAGTAGCTAAAGTAGACAGTAGATAATTCTTACCTTCAAACTGATAAATACGTGGACATTTTGTTCACCTCTTCCCCCTTAACCCAAAGTGTAGGCTTATCATGTATAGTGATTGACGACTGTAGAAAGCAAAGGAAGTGCCCAAGAAGGAAAATCTGCCATAAATAATTTGTGCTTTTTCTATCGTATGTTATTGCCTGAAAATATTTCTTCTTCTAGGGATGCAAAGTGCCGAGCATTACAGCTTATTTCTCACACCAGCCACCTGTTAGTGTCCATTTATGTAGAGAGCTGATGAAAAAAGCTGGAATGGTTATTGGTATCAGTCTGTCTGATACTGAAATATGGCATTTAAAAAAAAAAAAAAAAACTCATTTCAACCTAGCATGACCAACCAGTTAGAAATTCTGAGTATAGATGGCTTGTACCTGTGCAGCAGACACCCATAACATGCATCAGTAGGTCCTGCGGCTTTTAACAACTCATATTCCTCAGATAGACCGGCTCTGTCTGTTTCCATATTTCAATCTGTCCTCCATCACTGGTTGCTATATTGAATTCAGTAGGCAGGTTGAAGTTTACATCCCGTTGCACTGAGAAATACACAGAGCGTACAAAATATTAGGACCGTCTCCCTACTACTTAGCTTCACCCCTATTTTCTTGGTTAAAACCCACTATTGTCAGTTTTCTCAAGGCATAGAAATCCATCTCTAGCCTATTTTCATACCCTTGTGACTAAAGTGTATATAATAGCTGAAATCAAGTAGGGGTTATGGCTTCCTCTTGGATTCAGTTGGCCAGCCTATTTGATGAAAAGAGCAAGTGTTCCTAAAAATCTGCTGCACCCGGCATAATACCATTTTTATGAAAAATGCACAGTAGAGTGCGTCTTGTTGGATTTAGGGCTCGGTGTCGCCTCTCTGGCAGCAGGGCCTGTTAAAGCTCCTGACACATGTTTCATTAGGTTTAGTGTCCATAAAGTTAAATGTTTGTTATTAAAGCAGGAAAAAAATAAAGGTAACACTCAAAGACTCAGGGTGTAGTTTTGAGATTTGATTTACAGTTGTGATTTCCCAACAACATAGAAGTACCTGTCATCAACCTTTTACCAATACATCCCAAACCAGTGAGAAGAGCACAGACAAAACACAAATACTGTATATAAATCTTGTGTTACATAACCAGCATGATTCCATATTTGGCAAATAAATGTTTAATCATGTTGTCGCTCAAAGTAAGAAGCTGATCATTTAGTGATAGTTTGACATTTTGGCAGTTATGTTTATTCACTTTTCTTGCCAAGAGTTATAAGAGAACTTTGATGCTCATGTGAAGTGAAACTGTGAAGCTAGTGCCAGCAGCTGTTTAGCTTAGCTTAGCACAAAGACTGGAAACGGAGGGAAACAGCTAGCCCAGTGCTGTCAAAAGATAATAACATCCACCTGCCGGCAGCTCAAAAGCTAATTTATTAACGTTATATCTTAATCATCTGTACGAAAACGAAAGTAACTTCTGAGGAGTCTTCACTGGTTGCTTCAAAATCTAATAGTGGCGGCAGGTCCCCAGGAAGTCACTGCCTCCAACCGAGATTTAGTTTGGAATATAACCGCTGCAGTGGTGGGTAGTAACGCGTTTCATTCACTCCATTACATGTACTTGAGTATTTTTTTGATAAATTGTACCTTTAAGAGTAGTTATTTTGCAGAATACTTTTACTCTTACTCGAGTAAATTTGTGAGAAAATATATGTACTTTTCCTCCGTTACTTTGGGCTACATGCTTGTCGTTACATTAATTTATCTATAAATAAATTCAGATGAGCTCAGACGCAGCTCTGCGGCTCTCGGCTGAGGGACACATCCTTAACCAATCACAGCGGCAGCACCGCAGGTGGACGGAGGTGTGCCCCGCCCCTCCTTCACCTCACTGTAGCTCAACAACATGGCGGAAGATGAAACGCCGGCGTCTCACCGAGCTAGCCGGCTAACCCGGTTACGGTACTTTAATAAGCCGGCATAATGTTATATATCAACATTTCAGCCTCCAGCCGATCACAGTCAGTCAGTTAAATTTTCTGTTTTAGCAATAATATAAATATAAATAACGTTTGAGATCATACACCGTCAAATTTGATGCGGCCATGTCAGTGGAAACAGTTTTTGTTTTTGAAGTAATAAATTGCATCTGAAGTTACTCACTACTTGAGTAGTTTTTTTATGAGGTACTTTTTTATTCTTACTCAGGTACTTATTTTTCTGAGTACTTTTACTTCTACTTGAGTCATATTATAAAGTAACAGTACTTTTACTTGAGTGCCGCTGTTGTTTACTCTACCCACCACTGACCGCGTGTAAAACCACACCATGTTGTCTTTACACTTTATTGTATGGATTACACAACTGAGATATAATGTGTTGATTACTGGGCTTTAGAGATGCTGGTAGGTTGTTTTTATCTCCTTTTCACAGAGCTGTGCTAGCTGTTTCCCCCTGTTTCCAGTCTCTATGCTAAGCTAAGCTAATCAGACATGAGAGTTACTTCCCAAAATGACAAACTATTCCTTTACAAGGATTATTATTGTTCTCTGCATTTGTTTTACATCATTCACCTGAAACATTCATGCATTATATTTAACCCACAGAGCCATCTCATGCAGAGCAAACTACAAATTGGGCCTGGAATTAAGATGTTATTTTCAATCTGTAATGAATGTTTTGAGCTGTTATGCTATTATTGTATAAAGGTAACCCCCGATCTTACCCCTCAACCTGTGACCCTTTTCCAAAGTGTAGCTGAGTAATAAGATGGCTGCAGGGTTCGTTATTCACCGTTGCTCATTTCATCGTGCTTTTGTAGCTCAGTAAATCTCGTAACTTGATCAACTTAGGCACCTCAACCTAAGCACGCCTGTTGTTTTTAATATACAGAGGTTATCTGTCTTATTACTGTGAAACTGCACTAAAGGAAACCATGCCCTCGCCTTGCCTTCTGGTCTTTGTAGTTGCCTACCATTCTCTGCCAAACTTCCTCTTTGGGTTTGAATTGAGATTGTCACACTTTGTTACAGGTTTAAAAGATTTAAATAAAGATTGTCCTCTTTTTTTTCTTGTTGACTGGTATCTTTTTGTCCATCTGATGTGCGTACGCTGTTTTGTCTCATTTAAATTATCTGCCTGTCTTCCATTTAGACATCTATTTTTCCATCTTTCTCCAATTATCACACATACAAATGTGGGTTTTTTCTCGACAGTATAATCCTAGGTAGAGGTGTCTACTCAATTATAGCAGATATAATCAAATTTTTGGAGATCTCGGTTTAACCGCGGCTGATTGCATTAGTTGATGTGAAACTCATTTATTTCTTCTCTTTAGGGAATGACGGCGCTCGCAAGTCAAACTTGGAGACGTGACTTTACATAATGAAAAAGCACAATGTGGCGGCGTACTTTCTGAAGCCTGACCCTCGCACAGTTTGAGAGATAAGAAAAAATTGTGTTGCTTTTGGGAAGTTTGATAAGTTGTATTTCAGGTCTGGTAAAGGAGGAGAACGTTCATTTTTCCATCGGATGCCACTTTGGATAAATTACCACAAAGGGGGAGATAATATATTACTACATCAGAATCAGTGTCATTGAGTGGTGCTGATGCAAAAGTAATTCATCGCTCAATTACCTCGCTATATATTCTGAGAATGAGTTTCATCGCGTGGCAAATGAAGGAGGCCTGCTGTCTCTTTTCCTTTCGGAGAACCAACAATCTAGCGCACTAGACAAGGGCAATTACACTTTGCTATTCATTCTGACGTCTGTCTTATGTTGAAATGGCAAATTAAGGCGAGATAGCAATCATCTCATTTCTGACTCACGCGGGAGGTGTTTAATGGTTTCGGGTCGCGTGTGGGGTCAAGGTAAAGAGATAGATGGTTATTTGAGTTAACGCCTCGAGCCCGTATTTCAAGGGTGTTCTGAGCTCAGTTTGTGTCACTGAAAAAGATGAGAAATGGCTGATTAGCTTTGCTCACCATGGAAACCAACCCACACTCGTTCCCGGCATCTTTGCAGAGCCTGTTAGAAATGCAGCTTTTTTGCATCATAGCTGGCTGCAGCTGCTGACGTCCATCTGTTTGCTGCCGCTTACCTCAAAATACCTCAGCGCCTAATTACACAAACAATTCAAGCAAATGTGCCCTTTTGAGATATCACCTCGCCTCAGTAAACGGTGTGTGCTTTATTTTTTGTTTCCATCATCAGCAGTCGGATAATATCCCGTACGCCTGTCCGGTTATTTTTGGTGCGGCGACTTCGCATCAACAGTTCAACTGGGTTTAACAGCCGCTTGTCAGCTTGTCAGTTGATAGATGGTGCTTGTTGCTGTTGCTTTCTTCCGAATGGCCTGACATTTTGGAAAACTTCTCTTCGGGGCTGTGTGAAAAATGACTGCTGCCCATCAAATGCTGTTACAACTTCTCCTGCATCAAAAATCATCAAACACACACACACACACACACACACTCCTGCAGAGAATAATGGCTGTCAGTTGAAAAGAAGATGAGAACAACAAGTTGGAGTGAAAAATACACCTTGATTCTACAATTCTTACCTAAACTAAATACTGACAATTGCTCATTTAAATCAGAAAAAAAAATCACAATGCTGTTGTGTTATTAGCTTTATTTAAACTAACATGACTTCTGTTTTGATGCAGTGTTATGTAAATTCTCCATTAGTGCTCCCTTGTGATTATACATTATTAAAGGTCAGCACCAATATGGTTCCACCACATAAAAGCACATCTGCAGAGCATTTTTTAACAAACCTACATCGATTTACCTTTCACCCAACTCCTCTGCTGTGCCATGCCTTTTATTCTCTCATTGGATATATGTAGTCTACAAAGATGTGATGGATGAATTAGTAATGTTTGAAACAGTGGGTCTTAGATTTTAGCGAAAAGCAGGATAATTGGCTGCAATTGTTTCCACCTGACCTCCTGATCAACTTAACTCTCAAACCCTTTATATTAGAATCACATTAATAAAGCCGTCTGAAGAAGGTCATGGATTGGACCTGGTTGTAGATACTTGAAAACATATCTTCTCTCATCCACTCGGCTTCTTCAGTTTTAACTAGCTGATGGGGAATCCCAGGTTTTTAACCTCTGTGGGGTCGTTATCAACGTCACCTGGTTCGTTAGTGCTCCTGGTTGTTGTAATGATCATTATGATAGTCATTCGAGTCACCTGAGGCCAAATGTAAATGGTTGTTAAATCTCCTGGGAAGGGATGAAAGTCCAGCATTGTAGGAGGGGGATAGGTGGTTTCGTAGACCTCCTCCTCTGTTTCTCTACTTTGACATCTGTCCCACCTCTGAAATAGGTACGTTGTTGTCCTTGAGTGTCCCTTCTCTTTCGGGAAAACTGAGTCTTGACTGAGGAGCTGATCTTCTTGTGCTGAGCCATACGTTTGTTTGATGGTTGTTTGGTTTCTTTGATATACAAATCTGTGCATGACTCACTGCATTAGACTGCAGATGGCTTTTCTTTTGTTTGGGTGTGCGGTCTTTTGGGTGGACTGGTTTCTATCTTAGTGTGTTGCTGGGTTTGAAAAACACTGGGATGCAGTGTTTGTTGAAGATCCTCCTGACTTTCTCAGATACTTCAGACACACTTGGAATGACGATGTTGTTGAGTTTCTTCTTCTTGTCTTCACCACCTGCTGTGTTGGAGTTCATGGATCTTGTGACTGTTTTCAGAAAAGTCCAGTTAGAGTATCCACAAGCTTTAAATGTATCCCTCAGATGTTCAGGCTCCTTCTCTTGGGCCTGGGCTCTTGTTAGTGCGCTGTCAGATCAGTGCTTCTGATAACTCCTAACTTATGCTCCAGTGAGCGGTGAGAGTCAAAGAGTAAGTATTGGTTTGTGTGTGTATTATTAAAGCCATGTTTGCTGCTTCAATGTGGAGGAATCCTGCTGTTGCGGGTGAGCACATTGATCTCCAAAATATTGAAAGTACAGATATGAAGTGCTGTTTTGAGTATTGATAGTGCCAGTAGGATTCATTTGGGCAGCAACCAGTACCAGTCTTGTGATGTTCACCATCACAGAATTACAGACTGGAACAACATATTTAACCCAATCGAGTGCATAGATTGTAGCTAACAAGTGCTGCAGAGCCTTAGTCTTAACCCACAAATGCATTGAAAGAAATTAAATTCTACTGACCTTTGACATTTTTATGATGTTGGTGTCAATGTACATGCAGTACATGATTGTATGTATTAGACTTAATGAAGACATGTTATAGTAGCAACTTTAATTAAAAAGGAGGCAATGTCCTACACATGTACATGTATGTAATTTGCTTTATTATTAAATATTGTCCAGCTCAAATTTCCAGTCAGAGAAAGTAATGCTGCTGAAGCAACATGGCCTGAGTCAGTCTGCGTTTGTGCTTCCTGTTGCTGCATCATTTGCATCATCTCGACCATCTGCTGCTGCGACTGCCGTGCCCTCGCTTGCTCCTCCATCTCCAGCTTCTTTAACTCTCTTCCTCTCTCAGCTCTCTATCAGTTTGGCCTCTCTCTCTCAAAAATCCAACTGTGTCATTGCCACCTCTCCTACGCTCGTTGCTGTACTCACTCAGCCTCCGTTTGGTCTTGCCCACCCTCTCCGCGGCTTTCTTCCCAGCCTCCTCTGCTTTGGCCTGCATCGATCTTCATTTTCTGTTTTGTTATTTTGTTGTTTTCTTTACATCCTCTCATTCCTTCAGCTGCCTTCTCCTTTGCTGTTATTTTCTCAATTAACTGATCTAATTCGGTTCCTTCCGTGGACGTCCCACCACTCCTCTCATCTAATATTTTTCTTGAATGCCGTCCATAAAGCATTCACCTCATAAATCATGACATATTTCTCTCTCTTTCATGATTACATTAAATACTTTTAATTAAAGGTAATCAATATCATCATTGATATTGATGATCCTGGCCCTGGTATTAATTCCAATTGGATTCAAACAAGATTTTATGGTATCAGCTGCCTGTGCCTCAATATGGCTGCTGAGCTATGATTGGACAATCGCTGTTCGAGTGAGGTCGTTCAGTAAACAGTCAATTACAAATCCTATGGCCTCATCCAGACTCCATATCTTGGTTTGTGACAAATCTTTATTTATAGCTGAAGCGTACAAATGATGTGCAGCTCTGCAGAGAATAACAAGTGCACGGCCCATATTATCCAAGTCACCTCTAAGTGCACTGTAAGCATTTCCCGGTGGAGCGTTCCTGCTTATCACTCTGCCAGGGAGCTGCTGCCACACAGCAGTTGCCTAATGATGTTGCCCAGGTCGTGATCATTTACTGAAGGGACCTGTCCCCTCAGGGGGGTCAGGCTGACTTACAGTACCTGAGACGTAGCTGTTTCTGGAGGAGGCGACACGTGCTCGAGCGCAGCTGCCGGTGCCGTCACTCCCACCAGTGCCACCGGCTATTTCCATCCTCCAACCTGATTATCGAGAGAGAATCAGCCTCTCACAGTCAAGGAAGCCTACAGGTTCATCAACGCACAGATGAGTGTTTTCCGTGTGTGTGTGTCACTGCCTGTTTTTAATCTGATCTGTAGTGCCTTCACACAGATGTTCGGGGACGTTACGTGACTCTGCGTCGAGAGCTTACACTCCAAGCCCCCTTATAGTGACTCTAGCCAGCTGGGTTTTAATGATCACAACACTTATGTACACACACACACACTTACTGTATACATGCACTGATGTACACACACACTGTTGACGTGAGCATTTGCTGCTCGGCAACACAGTGTAGAAATGGGAGAGCTTGTGGGATTCAGGACGTTTCTGGCTGTTGTTGATGCACATGAACGACCTGATCACAGGAAAATATAGGCAGAGCGCAGGATCTTTGCAGATATGAACACCAGCACATACTTTTAAGTGATTATTGAGAGGGATTATTTTTGTACGAGTCTATACATTTTTTAAAAGAAAATCCTATTCATTCTGCTTTAAGTTAAGAGCTTTTGCACGATAATCCCTTCTGGGGCATTTGAATGGGTGGGGTCACAAGCTCAGAGGAGAGGCTGTCTGCTTCTGTTTAAACTGTACTGTAGATTATATACTGTTATGTATATGTACCTGTGCTCATAAAGCTCTGAGCAGGATTCAAAGTTGGTTTGCTGAGGCTTCCAATTTTCAACACTGAGCTCAGCAAATAAAGCATGATATAAAATAGGATCTACTTATACTGATCTAAATGCAGTTGAATAAATAAACTCCTGTAGCTAAACAACTTCCTGTCTTTACAAGTAAGTTTTTCTACGGGTTAAACAAACTCTTGTTTTCCTTAACAAATGGAAATAAACAGATCAGTTGGCTCATAAAAGGAAGACATGTTTAACATGTTTTCTATGACATAACCCTGATTCCAAAAAAGATGGGATGCTGTTTAAAATGTAAATAAAAACTGAATGCAGTCATTTGCAAACAACAGTTTTACAAAGTGTTCCTGAGTCCATGTATTAATCTCCTTTATTCAATCATGTGTTTGACAAAGTGTTGAACCTCTCTCCATCCTCGCTTGTGAACGACTGAGTCTTTCCAGGATGAACCTTTCATACCCAATCATGATACTATCACCTGTTACCAATGAACCTGTTTACCTGTGGAATGATCCAAACAGGTGTTTTCAATCAGTCCACAACTTTCACAGTCTTTTGTTGCTCCTGTCCCAACTTGTTTGAAACATGTTGCTGCCATCAAATTCAGAATAATTTACCAAAAAAAATAAAGTTGATGTGGTCAAATATTAATATATTGTCTTTGTACTGTTTTCAATTGTGTATATGTCAAAAAGGAGTTTTACACAGTGTCCCAAATTTTTGGTAACCAGCAGAATTGGGGGGACAGATTGTAATTGAACTTAATTGCCGGGGATCAAACAGACTCCAGGGAGAGAGACGATCTCATCCTCGCCACCTTCTGCACACGCCCCTGCACTGCAGAAAAATAACACATCTAAAATTTACCAGACGCCTTTGAGAGTTCATGTGAACAATGACAAGTGGAGTAGAGACAACCTCTCCTGATGTGCTATTCTTTGGAACAGCAGTGCGAAGTGCTGTTAGTGGTCATTACTGAGCCCACTTTAGCATCCAACACCACGGAGGAATAACAACACAGCGCCTGCAGAGAGTAATAACATCTTAGTGCTCCTGTGGCCACATTTGGCTCAGGCCAGTGGTTAACTTTGCAATCTAATAGGAAATGTTTTCTTTTCAGCTCCCTCTGATAGCTTTTTAATTGGTTTTAGTGACACTGTCACCTCTCTTCCTCAATAGCCTGGAGACCATGTTGTATTTTCCACAACAAGGGAGCTCTGTAATATAATCATGGAATAATCATAATTAGGAAAACATAATTGTGAGCAGTTATTTGGTTTAAAATGACCCAGAGGTGCAAACTAATCTCTTAAAATACATTCTTGTTGATAGTAGATGGCTGAGGAACGCATTAAAAACAAGCAGTAATGAGGCTCCAGGCCGACTGTTTGCAGGGACCACAACATCCAAGCCTATCAGACTCCTCTGGGCTTTCTGTTAATACTAATAATTCTGATAGAAACCTTCTGGGCTGTAATGATTCACAGGGTTTTTCTGGTTGTTGCACTGAAGTGTTGTTATTCTGTTAGGCTATACTGGAAAGTGTGTTTGCAACTCTCAGCAAAATATTTGAAGGACAAGTGGAAAAACACCAAGAAGCCGAAAATGATCGTTTGGAAGTGCAGGAATATAATGATCACAGCTGCAATGTTTGAACAACACAGGTGGCTGCATGACTTATATATGAACATCTAACACGAAAAACTACATGTACTGAAATTAATTAATAGCAACAGTTCTTTTCTGTAAACTGACTCCATTCACATTCAAATGCAACTGAATCTCTCTTCTTAGCGGTTTCACTCAAGTCTAAGATTCGGAAAAGAATCTAAAAAAAGGATGTGTCATTTTTGAAATTTTAATGATAGTAAGACATTCACTAAGCTAAATGTCAGTTTCCTGTTTTCAACATCAAAGTTCAGTCAAAAGTTTGTTCCTTCTACATTATATCGTCTGTACATCATGTGGATATAATGTCACTCTGATTTGTCTGAGTGTAAGTGTAGCTCTCGAGTGTTTTATCGTCACTATGTACAGTAACTGTGTGATGTATGTCTGTGGTGTTGACTTGTGCTGTCATGACACAGCAGCTACCAAACAGCAGCCCACTACGTTTCAAAGGGAAAATCTGCAACTTGGCAAACAAACATAAAAACTCCAACTATAAAACAAACTCAAAACTTCCTCAAAACTGCTCCGAAATAAAGTGAATACCAGATAAAAACAACCCCACAATGTCATTGTCAAGCAGCATTGCTTTTAAGGCAGTGACATGTGCTCTCTGTGGGGACACGAGCAGCCGGGATGAGTGGTGCAGAAGTTGTCAACCATCCAGATAAATCTTCTCAGAGCTCCACGCTGCTTAGACCACCCAGGAGGATCTGGCCCGGAGGTTCGTCAAGGACAGCCAGAGGCAGATTCAGAACTGGCCCTCAGCCCTGTTTTTCCCAAAGTGGGTTGTCTTCTGCGACTTCAGTTATGTGTCTCTTTCTGTATGATGTGCGTGCCTGTGTGGTGTAGCTGCAAGTAGGGCAGAGATTGTCTGTCATGCGTTTTCCGCCTATCTGGACTTGGTTTAAACAGAGCGGAAAGTGAAAGCGCTGCTCACTGCGGGCTCTGGCCAACGACGACAGGGGGCGGGGGGGGAAGATGGGATGGTGCACCTGGAGTTAATGACAAAAATTTAACGCTCATACGCAACATGAAGGGTCCTGCAGGATCACAGCCTGCCACAGCGACTTAGAGGCTACATTTGTCATGAGCAAAGAACGGGGAGCAGGCAGGCAGGCGGCATCGGCTGTTAGAAAGACCTTTGCTGCACCAGTTTGTATCAATCAGTTTGCTCTGACAG
This sequence comes from Holacanthus passer, assembly GCA_025331565.1. Taxonomy (NCBI): domain Eukaryota; kingdom Metazoa; phylum Chordata; class Actinopteri; family Pomacanthidae; genus Holacanthus; species Holacanthus passer. Next base: position 1,214,454 of record JAFREQ010000045.1, on the reverse strand, counting down.
CAGCAGGAGACAGAAAGAGAAACAAATGCCAACTGGCCTTGAGAGAAGTGCACATGTGATACGAGCTGCCGTCACAGCGAGGGTTTGCAAACTACTTTCTTGTCAAGGGTTCCATTCCGAAATCTTAACTGTCTGTTTTGATACCTGAAATATCTCACAATTATTTGTCTATTTAAATGACCACATTTCCTTTAATAGCAGTAATCATATAGTCATATTGTTTCATAGATGCTAAAACTCACTTTGAGATGAAACTGGTCGGCATGTAACTCAGCGAGAAAGCATCACTTTAACATCCGTAACAACTTATGTGTTCCTGGAATCTGCACTTTATACTTATATTTAATTCATCTCTCAGACAAAGACACAAAACAAAATGCAGAGCCCGGCACCGCCAAGCTGCTCGTCTCTGCCTTGTGAGGAATAAAACATAACACAATTAAAAGTCTTCCCAAATGATGAATGCTGACGCTCTTGCTCTGTTACTTTATTTTTCTCTGTTTTTGTAAATTACATATTCTTGCTTTGATATTCTCACCTCTCTCCATCCGGTGCAACCAGAGGACGCAAGGGCTGCTTATTCTGCTTTTCCATGTTGGCAACTAACTGACCTGCAAGTAAAGCTTTTCTTTTCAAAGTTCTACTCAAAAGGAGTAATTTTTGAAACCCTTGGTCTCTGATTTCATGCAGAAGTGAGCAAAAGCTTTTCTGCAGTTTGAAATGTGAGGCCGCTTTCGTGGCAAAACTGTGTTCCATCATAATCGACTGAAATGACAAACGTCGCTGGCACATTTTATCAGCTGTAGCCAACTAGCGTAACTCAAATTTAAAACACAATTTAGGTCCAGAGCCAGAGAAAAAATTAATTTATGTGCAAAATGTAATAATTCATGCTCTCAATTTAATAAATTGCCTGTTTAGTATTCTCCTGAGGCTGCTGCTAATGAATGACTCCAACTCTGATCCATACAGCATCTCACCTGCGTCACACCGGAGTCAAAGATGTGTCCGCTGATGTTGATTGAGATGATGATGAGATGATTTCTCTGTTGGCATCTGTCACTCTGGTGGTGTCCACATCACTGCCTTGGTATCAGAATTAGAATCAGTTTTATTGGCCAGGTGTACATACACATACAAGGAATTTGACTTTGGTTTCACTTTGATCTCTGTACTTACATATAAGTAGACTAACAAAGGGTGGCCTAACAAGACGAGGAGAACATAGGCATTTTTCCTGAAACCTGAGACAATAGTGCAAATATAAATATATATATATAGCTGAGTGCAAAATATGCAGAAATATTGCAGAGTATTCAGAATATGTGCAGATAAATACAATATACAGTATATAAATATTTCTACCTCCTCTAGAGCTGTGATGTGCATGAGGATAGTGTTGCTGGTTTTCGAGTGCATCCTCATCACCTGCGTCTTTACTCTATTGGGTATAAGACCAAGTTTTGTCGTAGCTTGTGTGGACAATTGGTCCATTGTCTCTTGCATTTGTATCTGGGTGTGTGTGAAAAGTCAGGGACATGCAGCTGCTCCAACACTGTCCATTGAATCCCATTTCTTTTCCCTTCAGTTGTTTCCATCGTGATGAAGAAGTCCCATGGTACCAGGTCTTGATTACGTTTATGATCTTGGTGGGAATTCCATAGCGGTCCATTAGGGGCCTTAGTGTTGTCCTGTCTAAGCTGTCAAATGCTTTCTAGAAGTCGATGAGGTTGATGTACAGGGACGTGTTCCACTCAATAGGCTGTTAAATGAGGATGCGTAGTGTTGCTGTGTGGTCTGTGCATGACTGATCTTTCCTCAATCCTGCTTGTCTACAGCTTCCATCCTCCTCAGCGACAGCTCTGTGTTTCCCCTTGAGAGGACATCCTTGAACGTCTTTGCCAGTAGAGCAGTGTTGTTTCGCTCTTTGACTTTTGACCCGGTGATGTCTCTTCAGCCTTGAATTTCCCTACAAGGAGCCGATCTGAAGCTGCATCTGCTCCTTGGCTTGTTCTGACGTCTTCCAAGGACCTTCTGAAATGTGGTCAATTCCATTTTCATTCATTTTCCTCACTCCATGTTTTCCCATCGCTGCTCATATCCCTCATTCTGGCCTCCAATCTTGTCCTTGAATTCACACATCATAATAATGAGGTCTCTACAAAAAGATCTCTTTAGTTGAGTCCAGTATCGCTCTATTATATATGTGCCACGTTTTATGGTTTGACTAGTCAGCGAGGTTGTCACTGTGGATGGAAAACAGAAGGGTGCAGAGAAACCTAGAACTACTATGAATACGATTTATGACTTCCTAAAATGAATGTGGCACAAACAAAATTGTCCATTTTCATGGTCTGTGCCGGCATCAGAAAGCACCTTAACTTCCTTATTCACATGAGAATAACCAACCTGAGCAACTGAGACTTCTCTTCGGTTTATGGTAGGTGACATGTCCACTTTATACTGCAGTGGAAAACCCCTGTTTTTTAATACTTCTTATCCCCAATGCTACCCATGTTGAAACAACCTTGTCTTCTTCAACCTCAGAAAAGCTTATCAAAAAATTGCATTTAAATTACCTCTCATGATGCACATGTGCAGAGAGAGACATGCACAAACCAGCTCTTTCTCTATATCCTCGTTGGCATCTGATATCAGAACGAATCTGAAAAGTTCCCATTCTTTGCCTATTTGCATGCAGGAGAGACATTTTCCATGTAAATAAACATGATCAAAATTACAGTCTGAATCTCCAGAGGATCAAAGATTAAACAGTTACTGACACCTTCTGATCCCGTTTTAAAGAAGAGGAACATACATTTGAATAACCGGGTATTTATTTTAATCTCGTGGCAGGAGACACTTTAGGTGGCAGACTGAAGAGTGATAACCTTCAACTGGGCTCAACTACTCATGCTGTCAAGCATCAGTGCTGCTGCTGAAGTGGAGCAAAACTTCAGCATTGTTGTGCTAAATCACCCTTTTCACCCTTTATCAGCCACTAGAAAACGCTTAGCTCGATATGACTTTATAATGAGGAATATATGTCTCATAATTTACATATTTATAAGAGTTAAAGAATATTTTTTCCTGCCTTATAAATCTGTAATAATCTGCACGTGATAATGTTTTTCTCTATCCCTTTCTGGTTTCTTCTACTTTGCTATTTCCTGAAATTCATCACAAAATATTTCTTGGACAGTCAAGTTGGATCATTATTAGCTTAAAGGCAAGATTTTTTCACTTAATGTTTTATAAATGCATTCACTGAATTGCGAAGCATTTATAAATAACTAATCAACTTTTATAAAGAAGACGATGCAAATTAGACTATTTTCTGAAGAAGAGCGGTGTGATTGCCGGGGGATGATGTTTTCTTTTTTTTGCTTGAAAAGCTGCAAATAATGGAGCGACTGAGGCGAAATGAGCTGTCGAAATGGTGTTAATTCAGGTGAAAGAAGTGAAGAATAAACAAATATCAGAGAAATAATAAGAATCTTCAAAATGATATGGTGTGTGAGCGGTGAAAGAGGCCTAAGTGTCGGTTGAATTGGACCCAGTGAAAGGAGTTGAAATGATAAAACATACGTGTAGTCAGCCTGTGAATTAGTATCCAAAACTTGTTACCAGACAACAATGAGTATCCACTTATTTATTTTCAAAGAGCAAAAGCATTAATTCAGTGCACATGCAGCACAAAGCAAGACTAGACTAGATTTGCTCATTTAGAATACAGAGCATTCATTTGGAGCCATCTGATGAATGCGAGTCCAATATTTACTCTGCTTTCAGCTCTGTTTTGCTCTTTAGCTGCTAAATACTTGATGCATGCCAACATTGTCTGGTTTGGTGCCTGGCAGGTAGTGAACTTTTTCTCTGGAAACAGTGGTCAAAAATGAAACTATGTTGATGAGACTGAAAGAAAACACTGAAGTTACCAAACCAAAAAAATGAGCTGAAAGTTGCCAAAACGGTAAGAGCTGAGGGAAAGTCAGGGGATGATAATTATCTGCCAGTGACCCCTTTCTCTCTCGCAGTTGTCTGATCCATTGTTAATATAAAAATGTAGATTACACCCACTTCAACAATGCACTTTTCATGACAATTGTACATATTTTGAGCTGAAGCTTAGTAAAACTGCCGAGTTGAAGAGTTACAGTGATGTAGACGTTTTCAAATTGTCTTCGCACAGCTCAACGGGCTGAGAAACTGCTCCTCATAACTCTGCCGACAAAGACGCACAGCTAGTGAAGCTTTTGTCTGGGTTTAGACGGCGTCTTGTCAAAAACTGAGAAAACGTTGACGATGGAAGGGTTTGAAGCAGCCGCCCTGGTAAACTGCTCGGCTTTTACTCAGACTTGAAGTGGAGACATGTCCCCTCCAATATGTCTGCGAGTCTGAATTCAGAAATTCAGACATCAGTATGCCTGTGAGAGATAAACACGATGATGACTCCTTCCCCAGTGTCAAATGGTGGAGTGTCTGGGCTGTGGTCTCAGCGAGTGATAATGAAGTGTTGTTGTCTCGGCTAACAAGCGCTCTCCAACCACCGCCGACGTCGGCCCCGCTCTCTCGCTGAAATCCTTAACAGCTCATGATCAGAAGGCCTCCATGTTGGCTCGTTGCATGCGAATAATGACTCATTGGCAGCAGTCATGCCACGACACTTCTGCGATCATAGCAGGATACCACGCTCTCGCTCCCTCGCAAACACACACTCTTGAGGAGGATCGCTATGGTGTGACTTCTGAATCCACTCTGTCTGCCTCACCAATGCTAGTTTGTGTGCCTCAGCAGGATTTTTATTGGCACTACTGCACATACCGAGCCCATTACTCACTGGACCAAATGAATCTATGAGCTGTGAAATCATTCGAGGGGTGTAATGATAAGCTATCACAGATCGGCTCTAGCTTTTGTAGCAATAAAAAACACAGATAGAGTTAAGACTGTGAATATGCTGACACCTTAGAGTGTGAAAAGCTGCAATAACAGAGATGCACTTCCCCCTTTTTTTTCCTCAGTCATCTTAAAGCATATTTCTTCAGAGCCAGCGGACGCTTTTATTAAACCCCAAAAGCACCCAAAGGACGTCCACGCTCAATCTTTAATGAATAACGTATATATTTAATTTTACATTCGTACGTGGCCTGACAGCTTTCTATATTTATTTTTGCACAATGGTGTCATGTAGGCAGCTACAGAGAGTTCACAAAGCAAGTATGTCTTTTAAATAATTTTTATTCATGCATTATTACCAGCAAGTTGCAGCAAGTCAGTGCAAAATAAGCAGCGTGCTTTGGAGGCTTGTGGGACTGGCTGATATTGCAGATTAGTTTTGCATTGTAAAGTGGCTGAAATGGGACAAAATGAATTCATGAACGTGGTGAGGGAGTGGAACTTGAGTTGATTATTTCCATTTTGTGAGACATTTCAGTAAAATTTCAGAAATATTGAATCTTTACTTGAATTATCTGATTTCGATACCTATGCTTTTCTTTGCAGATTATGATTTTACATAAAAATGATTAATGTCGGCTTTTTTTGAACCATGATGACTAATATTACCAAACCATTACCAAACAATTTTGGCTGTCCAGCCTCAACACCAACATGCAGATATTGTACAAATGATTAAGCGAAAAAAATCTTGCCAATCTGTGATATAAATGTTGACATTTTCCAAGGTTTTGCAGAATTGACAAGGTGCTGGATAATGAATAATACAAGAAGGAATTTCTGGACACTATAATCTGCATATTCAAGTTAATTACATACACAAGCTTTGAGTCTTTCATAAGGCGTCCAAACACTTGAGCGTACATACATTGCAGTAATTAGCCCCGATGCGAAGCTGCATCCCTTATACAAGATCACATTCAAGGGCGTTAGAGTCTGATGGCACACGTGGACAACAAAGACAGAACACGAGAGATAGAACGTATGAGATGAAAAACAGGAAACACATATTTAACAAGCACAGAAAATTGCATACTTCATAAACAATGAAACTATGAAAAACATCAGGGAGCTGCTGTCATACACCAAACAGAAGAATATATCATAGTACAACAAAACAGTGTGTGTGTGTGTGTGTGTGTGTGTAAACCTGCTGTTTACTTAAATGGGTCAGTACAAAACTAGAAATATGTGTTTAGTTTAGGCTGTGAGATTCTGTGTGAATACAAGAGCCTGCAAAAAACTTTTTTTTGTTTTGTTATGAAGACAGTGTCTAACCATGGTAAACATTGTGTTTGTGGTTTTTCAGAAGTCCACCGATGGTCCACACACTGTATGTCATGCACTAGATGCTGGCATAGCTGCAGATTTACATATATAGATATACATGTATGAAGCTTACAAACTGTGCAAAGGCGTCCACTGCAAAATAATGAAAAAATAGAGCGACACCTGCGAGCTACTTCAGACTGTCAACTCAAGCTGCAATGCTATTTACACCTGTGACAAGCCTCAGTCTCTGCAATCATCTACCACACACACGCTCCCAATCTGACGCTCTATTTAAGGTGCAAAAATCTCCCATCTCTCCCTCTGCTCTGTCAACGCCACCGCTGCCCTGCACCGGTATTGCTCCAGCTGGGGGTTGGAGATATTTGCTCATCACTCCCCAATATCTCTATGTAAACATATCTGCAGGGAGTGATGAGGTCGGAGCCTGGACGACAAACTCCAATTATGCTCTGCTGCTGATAAACATTTTAAGATGTCCGACTGAATTAAACTGCCAGAAAACAAGTAAGAAAATATGACATTATACAGTTAAAACTCAGCTTTAACAAAGTGTCCATTCTTATATTTATCTTCTTTGCACAAAACATTTGTGAAACATCTGCCAACATCAGACTTGATGAGCATGAAAAGATGGTTAAAAGGGGTCAAAACTAGAAATGGCGCCAGTTTGGAGTTGTCACATCCTGACCCGCCCTTCGTCTGGCTCAGCTTCTGTCTGACTTATGTGACTGAAACCCCCGGGTGAATCATGAGCCCGCCGCCCAGCTCTGTGTCGCCTCCCCATCATTCTTTCGCCCGTCCCTCCCTCTTCTCCTCCTCCTTCACCTCCCTCCTGCTTTATAGGTGGCTCATCGCTGTCACCGCACACTGTCTGTGGGGAAAGTGACTGCCACACAGGTCTCTGGCATCTCAGCGCCCATCTGTCATCAGCGGTCAGCCCTGGTCCCACACTGCTTCCAGGGGCCGTGAGGCGTGGGCCGGCCGCCCCGCAGCCCGGCTTGATGACTTCAGTGTACGCTCACAGTTACCGAACTGCCCAGAGATTGGATTTGTGTCAAGTCGAGCAGCAGGTCTGAGGAGATATCAGCTGTAATCTTTGTGTGTCTGTGTGGAGCCACTGCTGATGGTTTTCATAGCCTCAGCAGTTATCAGGTGCGGCAGGATTGGACGTGACAGAGGATCTGTGTTCACATCACATTACTGAACGCGATGGCTGCACGACGGCATGACGACTGTGCCGGATATGACCAGTGAAATTAGAAATCATGAGGAATGTTATGTACTTAAATAGAAAGATAATCCTGCCAAAATTATTTCTTATAATGAAATAAGAACATAAGAGATTTATCCTTCATATTTAACATATTTAGCAGTGGTTGAAGGTGGTTAAATACATTTACATTTACTTTCACCTACTCATACTGTCCGAGGTAAATATTTGACTTCTGGGTTTGAACCTGCTGGCTGTAGTTTGCATGTTCTCTCTGTGCCTTTGTAGATTTTCTTCCTCCCACAGTCCAAAGACATTCAGGTTAATTGGCGAATCTAATTTGCTTGTAGGTGTGAACATGAGCGTGAATGGTTGTCTTTCTCTATGTGTCAGTCCAATCCAGCCCCCCAGGGATAAGTGGGTGTAGCTGATGGATGCAGATGGATGTATATATGGATGGACACTAGTTGCTAACAATATGTGATCATCTTGTAAAAGTAGTATTATAGTAGATTAAACTACCCAACAGTATAAGAAGTGAAATCAAAATTTAAACAAGATCTATTCCATCTGCTGAAAATGTTGCTTGCATCTAAATGCATCAATAATTAGAACAATCCAACAACCTACTGTTATTTTTACTCAAGTAAAGGATCTGAATACTTTCTTTACCTTTAATATTTAGGGTGTGTACACAAGGTTTCTATATATATTTCTTTGTAGTCATCACATCAAAAGCGTGTTCATGTTATTTTAACCCTAACGTTGTGTTTGGGCTCCTGGAGATCCAACAGCTCAAAAACCATACAACATTGATTTATCACCTTGAAACTTTCTTTGTCTGTGAATGACTTTTTGAAAAATACCATAAACATATTTCTTTGTTTATAGTCCATATTACTTAAAAATATGAAATACTTCTTTACTGGTGTATTAATAATTCTGTATGATCATTTTATTCTGTCACCTTCATCAAATGAGCATTCTTACTTGTGGCAAAGGGTGACCAGAAACTTTTGTATGTGTGGGTTTTTAATAAGATCAGAAAAAAGAGGAAAAAACAGAAGATTGATTTTGTAATTGTTATTACTTTTACGTGTAAGTAAAGCCAAACTCAAGAAAACACAAGGATTAATAAGGATGTAAGTTTTCAGCCACAACACATCATGCTGCTGTTCTCAGTAAATGAACCTGAAAAGATCAATCTCAGCACCGGTTCCCCTCCTCACTGTATTTGAAGGCGGTGTGTGTATCCCAGTTTCCCAACAGTATGTGCTGAACATGTGATTCTATCAAGGGCCTGTTTCCAATGGTTTCAGCATTTTTAAATCACTCGCTAACCCAGATTTGGTCTCCGCTGAATCCCAACCCAGATCTGGAGCCTTGGCCAGCCGCTGCACAGAACAGTGAATGGGTGATTTATCAGTTCTCGGAGTGGTGGGAAACTAAATGATTTATGGCTCAGCTCTTTTTTACCCAAATCTTATTTATGTCACTGCTTCTGTTACTGTCACCGTCACCGCTGCCGTCTCCGTTTCTGACTCGTCCTGTCTTCTTGTCTCTTTTGCTTTCTGTCTCTTCCTCTTTCTTTAGAGGTCACGCCAGCGAGGTGTAACTCAAAGCTCGATGCTTAATCCTAATATATGCTGAGGCTCTGGGAAGCCTTGTGTGATCCCAATGAGCACATCTGACTGATCAGGAGCTGAAGCTATGTGACGTGTACACTCTCGCTGTACTGATACACGTCAGTCTGAGAATGTATTCATGCTGGGATTGACGTGAACATGCACTCAGGTACACTCACACAAACACAAATGCACGGGGTTGTGTCAATCTGAATTAATGCACAGACCGAAGCATCGCAGGTTATTACTTATTCTCTCCGTAGAGAATGTGCCAGATGAATAAAACATTTGTGAATAAACACATATATTGATTTAAATATAACTCCATGAATAAGCTATAGATTGCTCTTGAGATTTCGTCTCCTTCCTCTCCCTTTACCCATTATTCCATAATCACTGACGTTAGCATATTTCTGCGTCTCTATTTTTCCATTTCAGCCTTTTGCTATCTGCAAAAAAAATAAATTGGACTATTACCATTGTGCATTCAAGAGACACAGCCTGAGGATATAAATTGGTCAAATGCAAACAAGTGGGATCCGCTGATCCTAAATGTGAGTCACTAAGTCGAGAATTTGGGGCCTTGAAAAGTCTGACAGCTTAAATCACTGTCACTCTGGGCAATGACGCAGAGAGAGACGGAAAAGGAGGAAGATGGAAGGAGAAAGACAAAAACAGAGGAAGGAATAATGAGCTTCTCCATAGAACTTCATCTGTAGGGCCACAAAGGCGACAGTAAATATGAACAGCGTTTAAATCTAAGCTTGTCATCTGTGGCTCAACGCCAGCTGACCACAGTTTGCCTTCATGCCTTTTTCATGAGCCCCTGTTGATAAAAATTCATAATCCTGATCTGAATTCTCTGATCAAAAGCCCTCCTGAAATGTGCAAACAGATCGTCACCTCGTCTGAAACAGAGATGTTTCACAATGAAGACTGCAGGTAAAACCACTGCGGGACACAGGCCCTCTTTCGCTATGAAAATGATACATGAAAGACGAGATAAAATATTCACCAGAGAGAAATATGGGGAGATAGCGCATAGCCTTGAGCGAGCAGGGCTCCTGCTGCGAGATGCAGGGAGAGAGACAGAGGTAGAGGTGGAGAACAAAAGAGAGGAACCTGGGAGGAAGTAAGAAAAAAAATGGAAAGTGAGGGAATGTAAAAAGAGATTTATTGAAGGCTAGATGAAGAAAGAATAGGTGAAAGAGTGACCAGTCTGCAATTAACACCTCAAAACTATAAATCAGACTCTAGGCCTATTAAAATTTTACATCGCCTGGAAAGGTCACATCTGTTTGCAAATTTGTTCTAAAGTTCAGAAAAGGAGACTAACACAGCCACACGAGCCTTAAACATTCACATTTGGCTTCAAGTGCAAAAAAAACCCCCCAATCAATTTACCTCTAAACAGCGTAAAAGTGAAAGAAAAAAAATGACACCAATTTTCCACCTGACATTTTGTCTGTGCACTCTTGAAGAGTGTCGGAGTCAGACACATCCCAGAGATCATTAGATCATGGGAGAAAAGCATGATGCATCGATTGAGGCCATAAAATTCTAGGTCACCATTGATTAGCAGACACCGGCTTTTTGCTCGCCTCTCTGTCATTGAGGGGCCCCGGCTTTATTTTTAGGCGAGCGCTGATCGATAGGAGGCCGCTTTGTGCGAGTCTCGGTGGCATTGTGCCTCCCTGCGGAGTCCGTGTAGGTCAGACCAAAGCACTCCGAAAGGTTGAACCAATGATGGGAATCAATGGATGGGAAATGTCAACTAACATGGCTGTTTACCACACTGGAGGACACTTTCTAGAAACATATTGTTTCATGTGAACTGATGTTTCAACCCCACTTTTAGTTTCCATCCCTTTAAAGCTCGGCTAGATATAAAACCTCGGACAGCTGGAAAACAAATAGTGACATTTTCAACCTATGCTGATAGATTGTTGGTTTATTTATGTGTTGGCTCAACATTTGGTTTTCTACTCCTGATTTTAACAAGTATTTTCTATTATTGTTATTACTGTTTTTTGCAACTGTGTGATAATTCTCTTTCAGCCTTAATTACGCTGAATTAACATCACAACTATTTTGCAAATTCATGGAAAAAAAATGTCCTGAGGCACAATAATTAAACTGTATTATGATGGTGATGAGATATTTTGTTATGCGCAAAAATATTCCTCATCATGTACTCAAAATTACTATGAACCCGATCCAGGATACAGTGAGCATGTTTTTGAATGATACCGCAGAAGCTCAAATAAAGAATCACACAATTTACACGAGCACATTTTCCTTCGCAGGGTCGCAGGAGGCTGGAGCTGATCCCAGCTGATGTTGTTACACCTGGACAGGTTCAGACCTTCATGTCCACAGCTAAACACATAAACTACCAAAAAACACATCTAATCTGAATTTACAAGAAAAATTAAAATCTATATTACTGTTTTTAAAGGTTTTGAGACATAGTTAGCTAATTTCAGGGAAAGAAATCAAAACTAAACATTCCAATTTTTGATTTCTTGTATTTGTTATTGAGGTATTTCATATTAAATTATGTTGCATATACATTTATCGTACTGTACATTAAACCTGCATTAATAGATTTTTGGTAAGCAAACAGCAGACATGGAGCAACATTAGCATTTATTTGGAGTATGCAGGGCTGAAGACTCATGCATTGACAGTGAGACCCTGTATCATCACCTTCACACTAATGTGGGAGTGGGAGTGGTTTTGGGTGGGTGTGGGTGGAGCAGAGTGACTTCACATTTGCTGTGAGCCAATGGCTGTGACTCAGGTGCTGATTGAAGGAAGGTGTCTCCACTCTGCAGTCCACTTAGGCAGCAAACACTGCTGCCTCATTTCTTCCACGTTTCTCTGGTGTATGAATTTATCGCATGCAAGTGAGATTCAAGTGAATGTCTGAAAATTTAATGGCTCTCATTTTGTCTGTGCTTCTCTGTGTGCAGGCTGAGTTTCGCTCCAGGGGTCTCGGTCTTCAGGCAGAGTTGGGCTTCCTGAAGGCTGAAGTGCTGCCAGCCAAGTCCGTGGTGATGGTTCAGAGACGACTGACATCAAGTGAGAAAAGCTAAAAGTTGTCAACGAACTGTGAGGAAGCAACCAACCTGCAGTGCAGCTGACCTTGTTCTGTTTTTCCCCTCCTGTCCTGACACTGACCGTCTTCTCATCCCTTTTCGGAAACTGAGGAATTAGTTGTCCCTTTGATTTTAGTATATTTGTAGGAAAATAATAAACCAAGCTTTTAAACGTTTCTTGTGATGTGGTCTTTTGCTGAGACTGCTTGGTCAAATCTGGTATCTGCAGTCCCACTGCAAAGCATCGCAGCGGCTGTGTTACACTTCTTACACTCTCTCATGTCACACTTCCATCTTGTCAAGCAGTGAAAAACAAACTCTTAACGTCCAACAGCAGCGAGTTGTTCAGGCCATCAGGGGGAAAGTGAGAAATGTCCACAAATCTGTTATATGTAATTTATTCCCATGCATGCTGTAATGTCAGTCAGTCTTCCCCCTCCTCTCACAGGCAGCAGTGAATTACTATAGTTTGGAGGAACCTCTGTCTCTGAATCTTTTTTTTTGTGATTCCTAATAACAGGCTTTTAGATCAATTTGTCCATGCAAAAACATGAATCAGTGTAATTGTACGTCAATGCTGAAATCCATAACTTTATTTTACAGTTTTGGTTAACATTATTCAGCGATGCCAACATGCTCTCATCTCTCTCATATCAGTCTCTCAGATCTCAAGCCAAACAGGAAGAAGCCTCAAAACCACTCCTTTATATAAAAATATAATTACATATGTTAAATGTGCTTTCTCTCTTTTTTTCCCAGAGCCCAAATCTCACAGTTTGTACAGCTTTAGTTGACGGAGGTTTCACTTTGCTCTTTAATTTAACATCTATGACAAATTGAAATGTCCTTTAAAAAATACAACTTTTAATGGAAATAAGACAGGTTGCATTAATTAGTGTCAACAGTAATGCGATGTTAGAGCAGCTGCTACAATTTGGAAATCAAATCATCATGTATTGGTATTTATCCTAGCTCTTGTTTATCAGACAGCACCATTGGTTAATTCAGCTGCCGAGGTGTCAGAAGATGAACTGCCTTTGCAGTCTTATCACTAAATATGTGAGAAAGCACCTTTGGCATAATTGATAAGAAAAATACGACAAATCCAAACAAAAAGCTGAGAACATCTTTGCTTCTCTTCTTTTTTTAGTTTAATAAAATCTAGTTTGTTTGTTTCTGGGTGAAATCACCCTGCGGCTTCCACTGTCTTTGAACAATGTGTTTTTCTTCATTTAACTTTTCTTACGATGTTTGTAGATGAGGCTTCTTGCTAACCAGATTCTCCTGAGAGTCCCATTTTTCAACACCCCCCGTCCTCCCGACTCCACATTTCTGCAACAAAATTACTCCATAAATTCACTAGAATGCAGGAAAACAGCGTCTGAAATTAGCAGTTTTCTGGGGGAAGATCCCCACACAGACATCCTGGTTAGGTTTAGTGCAGCTTTAATGCCGACAACAAAATGTACAAATTACAAAGCAGATGTGATTGTAAACTACAAGTTAGACATCAATATTATTCCAATTTTTTAATCATCTATATCTGAGCCATTTCATAATATATGTGATGCATATAAATCAACTGTGTAAGAATATGAATATTTCTGATATAAACATGACTAAACTATCTTTTCAAAATATGTCTGTGGAGGTTCTCAGTCATCCAGGTCATAGTATTCAAGTGCAAGTTGAATCAAAGGCAACTGGACTTACACTTACACAAAGTCCAGTTGCCTTTGATCCAACTTGCACGTGCACTTGAATATTTTCAAAAGTAGACTATAAGTATAAAGTATGTACTGGCACTTTGTAGTTGAACAGATTCAGTTCAGATCTACTCTTTAATTCCTCTCATCGTCTATGTGCTGTCATGAGCAACAACAACGCAGTCACGAAACATTAAAGGACAACACACTGAAACAAATGCTGAGGATAAAGGTGACCTGACAGCCCAATTATAAGTCCACGCTGTTTCCAGCTTCACTCTTTTGCTCCCTCATTTCCATGTTTGAGTCCACTCATGGAGCTCACATCCACCCACTTCTCTGAGCCGCTCGAGCTGCTCGATGACTCAGCAGCGTTACACAGTGAAATCACAGTCTGTTTTTGAGAGGCACTTAAAGATCCTTAATCCATTCTGAAATTGGCCCTGATGCAAGTGGCTGTTTTTACATCGAGGTGTGACAAATTGTGTGTTTATGGTTTCAAACTGTGTTCAGCATCGGCTGTTTGTTTTTTGCGCAAAATAGTCTGGACGGCAAATGAT